>OU744337.1:93852698-95079052 GCA_916610165.2 Gymnosoma rotundatum
TCTTGTTAATTTTCTTTTAAACTTTGTTTGGTGTTCAGACACAGAAAGTTTTCTTTTACAAATTTTTGTTTTCTTCTCTTTGATCGTTCTTTGTTTTTGGATGTTTTGTATGTGGTGCTTATATGTGTATGTAAATATATATAACTGTGTATAAGCAACAAAAGAAAGCCAAAGCAACTTTGCGAGTACTTCAGAGTCTGTACTGCTCATCATGCTTTCTCCCTCTCTCTCACATAAAATCAAAACTTTTCAAAGTAAAATTTCCCTGTGTAAATTAGGTATAAAACTTGCAACAAATTTTTCCTCTCTCACATTATTACGGTATTTCTTCACACTCTCCTTGCAAGTCTTTCGAGTACGTAAACACCTTCTAGCAACAAATAGCAACAATTTTAGGTTACTGAACAGACCTCATATAATTAGCTTTTGGTTAGACTTTATCTAAAAGATACCGGCAGGCAACCTAAACTCCGGATGATTAATCTTTTGACTTGTTTCTTAACTATAGTTTAAAGTATATGCAAACGAAAACCAAGTATTTGCCTTAACTTTAGTTATTGGTAACTTGTAATGATGCTCCTAAATTAGATAATTGCTGTACAAACCAATCTTAATCAGAGCGTCAAGCGTAGCGTCGTGCAATACCCAGTGTTAATAAGTAGTAATGTCTGAATATCCTTTTTCTTTTTATGTATTTTAAAATCGCTTTAGTGCATGAAGGAATCGAATTAAATTTAATTTTTGTTCGGGAAAAATGAACAGTTTTTAAAAAATAGCTATTTTCACCATCATTTTACAAATTGTATTTGGAATCAAATAATTTATTTATTAAAAATTGAAAATACACAAAAACAACAAGAAAAGCACGTATTGCTTAATTTTTTGTATTAAAATTGTAAAAGTGAAGCTGACGGAAATTAAGTTAATTTGCTTTCTTATGTTTTATGCAAAAAACTTGTTGAACTTATGTTAAATTCTTTTTTTTTAGATTTATAAATTTTCTCTTGCTTGAATATATATGGAAGATCATACTTGGAAGCAATGAACATCAATGGGCGTCTATTTTTTCTTGGTTATACCCATTTTTATTTCAAGCAAAATTATAGAGAATTAAATGAGTCTCGAGGGTCATTTAGTAGACCACAGTTGGGTTATAACTGGGTCTAAGGATATGGCTCAATGGAATAAAAGAGATTGTCCAACGAAACTCAATGAATATAAAAGGATATTTTTTCTGTTTATTACTTTTATAAGTATAAAGAATCATTACAAGAGGCACAGGAACCCTGGCGGCTTCTAGTGAGAAGAGTACAGACCACAAGGCAAGAACTAAACAACCCAAGTACCAAAACATCGTCGTTAATATCTTCATAATATCAAAGATATATTTCTACATTCGATTCGGCATAGCCAAAAGCATTTTTATTTGTTAGCTCTCAAAATGTTTTGCCAGCGTTGGAAAAATTAATGGCACAGCACATTAATAAAATAATGCCTGACCCCTTGCCAACGTTTTAGCAACCATTAAAACAGCTTTGCCAGCGTTCACCCGATTGTAATTTTCTGCTTGAAAAGCGAGTAGCGAAAACGCCACACAGTGCTGCAGCAGTTAATTAAAATTTTCTAAAACGCATTACTGAAGCAGCAAGTAAAGTCGAGCTTATTTTTCTTAAGCAGTGCAGTGACGAATTTGTTATCAAAGCTTAACCTGATTTGTTGCTTTTTGTAAACTTTTATTAAAGACTACAATATTTTTAAGTAAAATATATAATGGTTATTTATTTTATGTTACATCCTTAGAAAGCTATTACTACTTACTCGCCATCCAAATCGGTATCAAAATATTGCTTCTTTTGCTTTTCAAATTCTTTAACAATTTCACTTTCAAAACCTGGCTTCAAATATTCCTCCTTAAGATCCTTCTCCACAGCAATTCCATTATCTAAATTAGTTAAATTAAATAAATAAATGCGGTCAACAAATAAAAAATTATTTCATCTTACCTCCTTCCATTTCACTAACAGCCTCTAATATTTGCTGCATTTGTCTTTCGAAATGCTTTTGCAACTCCATTGGATTGGTAAAAATTTGGAAAGCAAATTTACGATCATCATCGAAAAGTTCGTCATCAGTTTCAGCCTCTTCAAACCATTGCGGCTTACGAAATTCATCCTTAGACGAGTTATTCGAACTGCACTCATTAAAAAAAATATAAAATAAAATAAAAAATTACAAGTTAAAAACGCAATATGTTGAATATGATCTTACTTTAAAAAACCGATTTCAAAACCAATTTTAGTTACCTATCTATAACGGTTTAAAAATTTGGCAACATGGATCAAAAAAACTAACTCTTGGGTCACCCTTTAATTTCCAAATCCAAATTTTATACTTGTTATTATTGCAGACTTAGAAATACAGATTCTTATGAACTTAAACCCTTTGTCTACAACTGTTCAACAGTTTGGTCATATACATCATAAACTAACCATATAAACATAAACTAGCCTATAGGGGTACCCTTTAATTTCCAAATCCAAATTTTACACCTGTTGTAATAGCGGACTTAGAAACACAGTTTCTTTTTAAAATTCAACCTTCTGTTTACAAATGCTCAGTTTGACCATATACATCAAATTACCTCTACTAATGTAACAGCCATTAATTTATAATTTTAAATATTTATTCTTTTTATTATACCAGACGACATTTTTTTTTAATTTTCAAGTAATTGTAATACTCTTCAGAAAATAGGTCCATATAGGCCAAATTAAATCAATTATTGGGAACACCCTTTAATTTTTAAATTCAGATTGTATGGTTGTTATTATAGCGGTCTTATCAATAAAAGTCGCTTTTAAATTTCTACTCTCTGACTATAACAATTCACAAATTTGGTCACATGCATAAAACTACATCAACTACTAGGACACCCTTTAAGTTCCAAATTAATATCAAATACTTGTTATTATATCAGACTTAGCAACACAGGTTCCTTGTAAGTTTTAGCTCTCTGTCTATAACGGTTCAAAAGTTTAGCCACCCTTTAATTTCCAAATCCAAATTTCATACTTGACTTAAGACTAAAACATATAGCTGCTGAAACTGCTCAACAGTTTGGTAAAATACATTAAATTACATAAACTACAGGGGCACCTTTAATTTCCAAATCCACATTTTACACTTTACACTTAGTAATACAGTTTCTTTTTGAGCTTCAATCGTCTGTCTACAATTGTTCAACAATTTGACCATATACATGAAATAACATCCACTAATGTAACACCCTTTAACATAAAATTTTAAATATTTATACTTCTAATTATGCCAGACGAATTACTTGACATTTTTTCTAATTTTCAAGTAATTGCATATAACGCTTTAAAAGAAAAGCTCATATATGTAAGATTACATCCATTATGGAAACACCCTTTAATTTATAAATTCAAATTGCGGACTTAGCAATACAGATTCCTTGAAAATTTTAGCTGCCTGTCTATAACAGCTCAAAAGTTTGGCTGTATAGATAAAATTAGATCAACTATTGAGACACCCTTTAGTTTTCAATTCCAAATTTTATATTTGCTGTTATAGCGGACTTAGTAATACAGGCTCTATATTAATAACATTCGTCTAGCTATATTAGACATTCCGTCTAATTTTTAAGCTTTTGTATATAACAATTCAAAAGGTAGGGCCTAATAGGTAAAATTACATCAATTATGGGAATATCCTATAATTTCTAAATTCAAATTGTATACTTTTTATAGCAGACGTAGCAATACAGGTTTTTTGTTTATATCAACTGCTTGTCCATAACGATTTAAACGTTTGGCCACATACATCAAATTATATCAACTATTGGCACACCCTTTAATTTCCAAATCCAAGATTTAAACTTGCTGTTATAGCGGACTTAGCAATACAGGTTCTTTGTCAATTTAAAACGTCTGTCTGTAACTGTTCCAAAATATGTCATAGTAATCGACATTTTGTCCAATTTTCAAGCGTTTGTCTTTAACGGTTCAAAATATAGACCCATATAGATCAATTTGCGTCACCATTGGGGATACCCTTTAATTTTTAGATTTATATTTTAACTTAATTTTTATTAAATTATTATTTGAACTGTAAATATTATAAATGAATTTTGGCTTAAATTCATTTATTTTTAATTTCTAAAAATTATTTTTAGAAAGAAAATTTTTTTTTACAAATGTATGCGGACGTTTTCCAAAGAAAACAAGAAAAATTAGACAAGACGAAATACGGAGAGAACAATAAAGAAATACTTATTAATTTTTGCTGTTGTTAGCTATAGTCACACTTATTTTTATTTAAATTTTAGTGTGGTGCCCTTTACGGTTCACAATACACGTAAAAACCCGAAATGCTGTATGGAAACACCCTATATTTTTTAAGATTATGAACTGCTTTTAAAACGGGACAAATCTGTAAATATTATCTATCAAACTAAAAAAAATTATTCAAATTGGATCAGAAATGACTGAGTTCTGTAGGCACAAACATTAAAAAAAGCAACATTCAGACGAATTGAAGTCGGTTCAAAAGGGTTATGGTCGTCTACATTGTGCAGTGCTATCGTACTGATACTATAAATACGAATGCCAGTTTCTTTAGTTGTCTGTAACGCTTTTATACCATAACTTATATGATCATATGATTTTAATTTCTGTGTCTGTAGACAACCCTAAATTTAACAGCTTTGTTTTACAAATTTAAATGAATTGAAATAATAATTTTTGCAAAAGAAAACCGACTTCTAAACAGATCTTAGCTGTCGGCTTATTCATCATACATACATCAAATTACATCGACTATTAGGGCACCATTTAATTACCAAATCCTTATTTTTCACTTGCTGTTAAAGAGGACGTATCAATAGAGATTCTTTGTAAATTTCAGCTGTCTTGTCTACAATGGCTCAAAAGTATGGCCATATACATAAAATTAAATTAACTATTGGTGCACCCTTTTATTTGTAATTTCGAATATTTCTACTTGTGATTTTAATGGTCATAATAATCGACACTCTTTCCAATTTTCAAACGTTTATCTACAACGGTTCAAATGCTAAAATGGATTACTTGCGTAACCTATTGGGACATTCTTTAATTTTTTTATCTATTTTTGTATTACTTTTTCTGTTGGGAGCTATACTGATACCCAGTTTTTATTTTTGTAATTCTCTGTCAATCCAACAAAAAAAAAAAAAAATAAATAAATTACTTGTTTAAGAAAACTTTTTTTTTTAGAGTTTTTACTGACGACAGCTTTTCATTATTGTGATTATGTGCAGATTTTAATAAATCAACTTTTGGACATTTGTTCAATTCTCTGCTTTGGTCGAGTTTACTTGGGCAATAATTCATACAGGTAGCCGTCAATCTGCGAATGTATATGAGTTTATAGATAAGAGCTTTAAAGATTTATAAACCCAAGCGAAAACCTTTAGGACCAAACTGCATTCTCTTAGAAGTAAAAACTGCATACATTATTTTTTTTTACAAAATTAGATTTTTTATTTTCTTTACTTGTCAAAGCCATATATTTACAATTTCATCTTTTAATAATAATCAATTAATTTTCATGAAAAAGTGCGCAGCCTCCACTAATATAATGTAATGTCTGATTGTATGTATAATGCTACATTAGATAATATTTTCAGTGTTTTATATGTACGAACAATGCAGAGCCATAAAACGATGCATTAATTAATTTCAATATAACTTGATGCTTCGAAAAGCAATTACACATGTGAACAATAAGAAAATTCGTATTTGTCTAAAATAGCAAGAAAGTTTGTATGGAAAAAACAAACAGTCAAAAATAAAAACTGAACATAGAACATAAATAAATGGATTATGTATCACAAAAACAGGAACTTTTTAAAAATAGAATTAAAAAATCTTGTTTTTAGCGTTTGTAGATTAGCGAAGAAATTTCAATAGTTTTTACGATTTTTGGGCAAATTATAAATGAATTTATTTTAAATATTATTGAATTGAATTGTGATTCCAATTTTTTAATTATTTTAGCGTTCAGTTTTGGCTATGTAATGAAAAGTGAACATTACAAGATTTTTACCTAAAGTTTTTAGCAACAAATCTAAAAAATCAGTACTTCGTCGGTACTTCTTTATAATAAATTCGCCGGCGAACTAAAATAAAAAAAATTAAAAAAGTATGCTCGCAAGAGTAATAAGAGATTACTTAAGTAATAAGGAAAAATAGAACTCCACTTTTTACTATCTTCACAATATTATTCTTATGCATCCCGGTCATTCAACCGTAATTTTTGATCATTGTATACATATAATGTATGCAGTGAACTGCAACAAACAAAAAAGTTTCTCGTAAAACTACCAAAATCCCTTAAACAGAACCCATTTGATTTTTGAAACAAGTTTTATTATAAAACATTTAATAAGTTGCCTTAAGGCATCTTAATTCAATGCCTAAAGTGCGAAAACGGTAACACCGCTTAATATAAATTTGTTGCAATTGTGTTAATATTAGATTTTTATTGTGTGTGCATTATTTATGATATTTCATTTAGGATATATTTATTTAGACATGTTCTGGCACTCGCATGTGATTATTAAAAAGGCCAAAATTTTTACATGTTCTAGAACTCACGTGTTTTGTTATTTTTCAAACTTGTGTACGAAAGAAACGTATAAAGAAACCAAAACTCTTGCTTAAAAAAAATAAAGAAAAGAATTAATTAAAAAACGAACGCCCTTAAGATTATTTTAATCCAATGAATATTTTTTAATTTCTATCAACGTGTCCCAGTTTAATAGGACCGCAAACAAAATACCTCTCCAAAAAAGGTCTCAATCTACTCAAGGAACCATCACCCGAAAATATCAACGCAATTTTTAACTACATTTCATATTTAAATCTAAAAATATAAACTAATATAACCAAAACAGCTGATAGCCCTGGTAGCTAGTGCTGAAATTTCTATTCTAAATATTAATCTTGTATTTATATAAGTTTAATATCATCTTAATAATAATAATAATAATAATTTAAAATCATCATTTACGAAAATAGTTTCCTTAAAAATAAAAGAAGACATAATAATTTTAATTTGAGTACAACATTCATAATTTCACTTCAATTTGAAGTCGCCAAATTGTCAGAACATGTCTTATTATTTGATAGCATAAGAACAGACTTCTGCTCGCATCCTGAGTTCTTCACAATCATTATGTCCAAACACTATCACATGCCATAATACTTGATTTGTACTATAATTTGTAAGTAAACCATTTTAAAGACCTGGCTAGAAAAGCACATTAAGTTAGGACGTAATTATAACAATATCTGAATTATTTTGTGTTATATTTTATATAAAAATAATATCTGGTCACCTTAAAGGTGCCTTACGTTGTTTTTGCAATAAAGCTAATATTTGTTCCGATATGAATAAAATTTTTATGCAATATTTTTTTACCAAAGCAAATTAAAAAACAATTAAACAATAGAAAAAATGTTTCTTTAATGTTACTTACTCCATATTCCTCTTGGCCTCCTCGTCCTTTTGTTGGAACATTTTCTTTAAAATATCCATTATTCACAATTGATTTTTTTCTTGGAGGTAGATAGAAATTTTTCCTGATATATACAACGAAATATACAAAATTTTCAAGCTAAAACACAAACGGAAAATTTAGGAAAGAAAAATAAAATTCTTGATAAATCTTTTGACTTTTTGTTTTTTTTTTTTGTTGTTATTTTTGTTTTTGTTCATAAAATTTATTTAATTCGATTCTTAATTCTTTTATGTCTTCCTTATTTTGCGGAATTTGCTCGAATATTGTTTTTCACTCTCCACTTTTCTTTAAACACGGCGGCTAATTGTACTTTTTCGCATCTGATCTGTTCTACTCACTCCGACTCTCTGTTGAAACACGGTTAAGCTTTTCGTGTTCTATGATTTCGTTGATTTTTGGACAATCAATTCTCGATATGTTTTACACTTTACATCTATAATTTGTTTCTCTTTTGTAGAATTTTCATCTGTTTAAATGGTACCTTTTAAAACTTTTACAATTTTACTTAATGCGCATGATAAATTTTAGCAAGTGTTTATTATTTAATAATTTGTTTTGGGAATTTCTTTAAAAGAAAATGTCAAAAATATGTATAAAACAGTTGCTTTTAAACTTAAACAAAGTGAATTTTATGAGTAGGGTGACCCAGAGATGTTAAATTAAAAAAAATCCTTCTTAATAAAAATAGCAATAAACTACCATAAGTATTGGCTAAACTAATTTAAAATATATAATTTTAAATAAATAAAAAAACGACACAGAGAGACACCATGTTTTTCGAATTATTTATTTGTACGCCTTGTATATTAAATTACAATGTATCAAAAATTCGGAACCTATTTGAAATCATGTTTTTGCATTGTTATATCGAAATACAATTTTTATTTTAATCACAAGTTCGAAACATAATGGATTATGTAATTAGACTCCGATTTTTAGTGGAAACTAGATTTACTAGATTTACATTATACTTGTAACAGATTTGCTGAAATCGAGAGTTTTCTGTCGGAGAAAAACCTTCAGTTGAAAATATTTCGAATTTTACAAATTAAACGTCTTATTTTGTCTGAGGGAAGAGAGGAAATAATATGAGACGTCTGATTTTGTTGGTGGGAAGAGGAGAAATAATATGCGTGTCTATTTATTTCTTTTAAGAAATCAGACTTGCTACAAGAAAGCTTATTCTATATTAACCGAGTATAAGCGTTGTAAATATAAAAATATATGTTGACTCGTATATAGATATCGTTTTTATACAAAATAAAATATATTTTTTATTAAATTTTACTATCTCTAGGCATAGTGCATTCTTTTAATTACAAAGGTTTTATAATCTTAATAATTAAGTCTAAACTAAAAAGAATGGTAATTTTTTAGCTTAAAACTAAAATATATATTTAAAAAAAAAAGGTACATATATGTTATTTAAGAAAATTTACATTTTGTTTTTGGTATAAACAATTTTAGGTATTAGTTTTTTTTTTGGTATAAAAGAAAAACGTTGAAAAGAAACCTGAGTCTATAATAAAAATAGGAAAATTCTTGTTATGTAACATTATATTACTTAAGTAAGAATTATTCTCATTGACTTCGATTTCCGATTTGAATTTGAAGTCCCACATTATTCAACACATTTCATTTTGCGATCTAGCAGTAAAAATTAATAAAAATGTGTTTTAAAATTACCATTATGCAGCAAAATTTTCTTTGTTCATTTCTCTCATTGCTGTTCTTTTATTCATTTGTAATTTCATCATCTTATTTTCATCGGCACATTTTGTTGTAATGGCATTGCGCACTTCCTTGTCGGAAACATTACACTTGCGGGTAACCGCAAAAATGATGTCAGCTATGGCAAGAGGATCTAACATTTGTTTAATTGGTTTGCCATGATCCTTAAAGGCAGGCGAAGGCTTTCCCGTCATCGAATGTGTAGCCAAGACTTTGCGGTCGAAAATGGCCATTAAAAGTTTCCTTGTAGCAATTGAGGCCGAAGACCAGTTCATATTTTCATAAAGTTTTGCTGGTATACGGGTGTTGTTGGGTCCAATTGATACCATAACGTTGTCCGTGTCAATGCCTACGTGGCATGCGTCGCCCCCACTACTTTGATGTGATGAATTATTAAATGTTGGTGATGGATTTATATTTTGAATTGGAGTAGTTTGCATATTCAGGCCACTGTCTTTGATTATGTTTTGCATTTTTGGCGTCTTTAATATACTGTTTCCACTGCTATAACGTTTTTGAGATGACAGTTTATCTTGCACATTGTTAATTGATGAACTTGTTTGTTCATTACAATATTTTGAATTTGTTGTGAACGTTTCTTGTTGTTCTGCGGCAAGTTTACGTTTTTTAATGAAATGGGGCTCACTGGGCGATGAATCGGCCATTATTACGGGCGCCTGATGTTGCATTGTTATTGTATTATTAGTTGAATGGTATTCAGTCTTTATTTCTAAGTTCTCTTCGGGAGCTAAGCAAATTTCTAAACGTCCTGAGTCCGCAGAACTATTTAAATTCAAAGCTCCGTCATCTTCGGCTAATTGAATTTCAATGGGTTCATCGTTATGATTCCCCGTACCTTCAGCAATAATCGTATATTTAACACTTTCAGCAGGAGAACTCACTTGTTGAATGGTATTTATGGCATTTACAATTTTAGGGCTCGATTGTGATGTCCTACTGCTACTCAAACTATTACTGCTACTATTATTTAAGCCAATATTGTTAAGGTATTGTTGATTTTGTGGTTGCTGTTGCCCCAACAAGGCTGATGTTCTGGCTGATGTAGCATGTATTTGCGATAGCAATTCTGTATGAGCTTTAAGATTTTCCTCAAGAACTCTTATTTTTTCTTCTAATTCCTTTTCTCTTTGTGATTGATGTTCTCTGTTTTCTATTTCATTTAAAATTGAAAAATCGTTGTTGGTGGTTTGTGACCATGCATTTACCATCAATGGGCGCGAATATTGCTCTTGTATACCCTTAAAATTGTTCGCTGATCCTACGACAACTGTAAAGGGTTTTAATTGTGTATTATACTCAGACTTAACGATATGCTTTGTTGAAATCTAAAATTAAGTAAAATTAAGGATTATTATTTTATATTCCATACTAAAGAACAGAAATTGTATTAACTATTTGTCAGGAATCTATATTAATATACATATTTCTTTTTTAATTAAATTGGTTTATTTATTCATTTAAAAATAATGCAATACAAGCCTTAAGTCTAAAATAATAATGTTCAGTGAAGGTACTAACTAATCTGAGATCACAAATATACTATTCATATATTTTATGGCATAAAAAATCAAGTTAATGAAAGAAAATTAATTAATTTTTCCATCCTTTTAACGTGTTAAAAACTGTGCAACTAATAAACAGTATCAAACTTGACTTGAGCCTAAATACATAAATGAGGAAATAAAAACTGAATAAATGAAATTTAAAATTAAGTTCGTCTATCTGAGAGCTTTAAAACATATTCAATTTTATTTATTATTTAAGTTGCGGATTAAGTTGGATCTATAAACGAGATTTTCGATTTGAAATAATAGGCATTTCTCTCTCAAATATTCTTATAATATCTCTTTCATTGCTCCATTTTTACAGATGAAGAATTAACTTTGTAAAATGTTCATAAAATATCTTCTTAATTAATTACGTAGATATGATACGATTAGTTAACAACGAAAAGATTTTTTCGCAGGTAGTGAATAAAATAATTTTGCCGTTAAAGCAAAATACGGATGTACATATCGCTGGTCTCATGTAGAAAGGCCCTAACTCGAATTTTTATGAAATTCAGTTTTTTCGTGATTCCATTACATTTCATGCAAATACACCTCGTCACAAAACTTGAATACAATAGTATCAAAAATAACGATATTACAAGCAATTGCATTTCAAATATTACATTGTGATAAATACAGTTTCTGTTATGTTTTTACCTTCTCCTGTAAAATCACAATTATGCGAGTTAGGGCCTTTCTACATGAGACCAGCGATATGTATTTATTTGAGATATGCATTTATACATTTTTGCATCTGCATGCAAACTATCCGTATCGATGATAACGATTTTTAAAAGACCCGGTGTAGTCTCTAATACGAAAATTAATTTTAAAAACTTACCGTTTTGGGTTCCATGCTAAATCCTTCAAGAATATTTCACAAGTTGTTTTAAAATCTTGTTAACACTTTTTATGCAAATGAATAATTCAAACCAGAATATTGTTTTCAAAAGATAAATTTTACCGCTTGTATAACAACTCAACACCAAGTCGTTCTAGTTAATACTGATTAAAAAATTCCTTTCAACTTTTTCCTATACAAGACAGTTTATACCATCATACAGTCCCGTTTTGCCTGTTAATATTGTTTGTTGCTCTGCTACCTACTTAAACTCCTGCGTGTTTGTTGTTGTACTCATTGTTCCAGTACCATATAAGCATTTAATTTAGGGGTAGGAAATAATGATCTTTAACTTGTATTTGCAATTCTTACTGCAATACATAAAAACCCTATTCTATAAATTCCTATTTATTTCTGTTCGCTTTATTTTCTTTTCTCTATAGTTTACCTACGATGATAAGAAATGTGTGTTTGGGCGCGCAATTCCTTTTAACAATCCAACAGCAGGCCATCCATCCTTGTACTTACTAATAAGGGTGTATTGTATGACAATGATTGTTTTGTTTTCAAATATTTTGGAATTTATTTTATGTTTGAAATTTTTAACGGCAGCTTTCTTCCCTTATGTCCTTGTTCAAGTCAGTTGGTTCATTAGTTGGACTAACAACAACTGAAAAAGAAACAGAAGAAAAAAGCAAAACAAATGTTTTTACCTTTTGTTTGTATTTGGTTTGAGTGGTTTTACATTAAGGGCATTGTAGCTGACTCTTCTATTGTTTTCTATTTTGGAGCATCTCCGTAAGTCATCAAGCGTTTACATTATGACTCTTTTGTAGCAAGTGCGAGAATTTTATGATGTTTTAACAATCAATTTTTCAAGTGTTGCCATAAACTAAATGCATAAATTTTTCAACAATTTTTGAACAATATAGAAAAAAAACAGCCCTTTGGTAACACCGCTCAAACATAGAACAGCAAAAAACGAAAGAGAGAAACAGGAATGAGAGAAAAATGACAAAAAAACTGAAAAGAGTCATGAATATTCATTTCGTGCTACTTTTGCTACCCCGTAAGCTTCTCTACACCTCTTGCCAACAAACTTCTGCATCATGACTTTTGTAGCTGATACAATTCCCTTAATGTAAACTCCCTCTTTGTATTCAACATTCAGATTAGTAAGAGAAAACAGAACTCGCTCTAAGTACCTGGAGTTTGACAATCAATCTACACCAAATCAGATTCCTTCACTTTAAATGATGCTGCCAGACTAACAAATTGGTAGAATAAGACTTAGTGCCAATATTATACGAGTAATATTGCTAAAATTTTCGCATATTATTAATAACTAAAAAAGTAATAGAGCCTTTTTCGGCATTTTTCGTGAAACTAGTTTCTTGCAATTTTTGTTGGTTGGCAAAAGGTGTAGAGATAAAAGCGCGGTAAGCAAAATGGCATAGCCTGAATTTTGAGTGGATGTTTTTACATTTGCTTTATTACACTTGCTTTGTTTACGTTCTATGTAACCGTTTTTTATTGTGTATTTTTGAAATAAAACAAATAACTGCAATAGCGAACATTAAATTAAAAGCAAATGTTTAAATTTCGATGCCATGAAAAATTTCATAGTATTGGAACTTTGAAAGAGAATTACAAAAATTGCTTAATGACGTATATAGTATTTTATTTTTTGTTTTTTCTTCTTACTTATATAGTATTTATTTTAATAATATTCTCTTTTGCTAAAATTGCAGTTGAAAAGCTATATTGTAGTAATATATCGATGTATTAAAGTATTGTTTTTTATAATTTTTGAATTATTATTGAATTTATATATATTCGTAAAATTTAAATTATTTTTTAAGATATGTTTTAAAATATTACTTTTTATTTGGCCTTTATAATTAATTTTCTTTTCTAATTTTTTAAACAGTAGGTCAGTTTTAAAGTAAAAATATTATTTATAATTTTTTCAATAATTCGCCATAGTGTTGGTTGGCGTCTTCAGGAAACAAAAATGCAAGGCGAATTTATAAGAGATGACAGTGCCGCTACACAATACAACAACAAAACGAAAACTAGCACTGAAAAGTATGGTAAACTTCACAACCAAGGTACATTTATTTTACTAGGTAGTGTGGTAGCGGCTCTACAATATATACAACATTGCAGTAAAAACATGTCTGTTTTCGAAATTAATACATTTAGAAAAATGAATTTAAAAAATAATAATAATTTTACATTTGTACCTCTATTTTCTTTAAGAAATGACATGTTTTTATGAAAAATAAAATATTTGAATAATTTTTTCATTGTTAGGCTTCGCTAAATATATCTCTAAAATAATTCTAAACACAGTCGAATTTTAAGCAATTGCTTATTGTACTTTTTGTTTTCAAACAAGTCGCTTTCTTTTCGTGATTGTTATTTTTGTAAAAACAATCTTCCAAATGCTATCTGGGTTGTTTTATTGCCTTGAAGTATGCAACAATTTTTACTGTGGTAACAATTTTTGAATTTGAAAAAAGTGCCAGATGAAATATGTGCATATATATGTTTATTAAGGAAAACTGTCGGATTATGGCAATTGTCTATACTTTGATATCCTGTTGTTATAATACTTTCAGAATTTCTCACTTCCTATATGAAGGTAAAGGCCGATGTGCAGTTCCTGGAGAAGTTTTACAAATATATAGAAACTTGTGGGATAACCTGGCGCCATGCCATCAACAAATTCAAATTTCAAAATAAAAAAAGGAAAACTGCCAGTTACTTTATGTTTAAATTTATAAGCAAATGCGACTTAACTTTGCCTTTAATAACGATATTTATAGAGTAATTAACATAGTAAAATCGAAACTTAATCCTTCAAAGAAAAGTGTTAAACCGATTTATTAAAAAAAATTCTTACTTTAGATATTTTTTTTTTTAAATGGCGATATCACGCACCTTTCAACCATGGAATATTAGGATTGAGTCCTGATTTAAATTCTCATGATCATTGAAAAATCAATTTTCATTCTAAATAATGCTAAGGAGAAGCCTTTGTACGGAAAGAATACTTAACCAAATGAAACTTATTTGTTTTATTCAGCAAATAAATTTGAAATTATTTCCCTTAAAATAGGGAATAAAACTATTTATTTTATATAAATACCAATTTATTTAGGGAAAATTTTAAAATATAACTTTTAATGAAAAGACGGAATTTTTTTAAAACAAAGGTGTAACTTTTTTGTCTTTCCCTGACGGTGAAAACTTATCTTGATTATTATCGAGCTTTTCAGGGTTTAAAAGGGATTTCAAAGCTGCGTTCTTTCTTCGACTAGTTCTTTACTCTTTATGTTTTTAAACAGCGAACTCTGATTTCTTATCCAAATCGTTCAGTGACAAAAATCTTTATATAGGGTCGTAAGAATACTTAAATACAAACGAAAATAGTGTCTTAACCGCAATTATGAGTGATTAAGTTATAAAAAAAAATTAATGGCTTAACTTAAAGGAGCTTTTGAGTGCCAATCTCTTATTTTTTAACTATTTATAGTACCAGCATTTGATATTCAATGGAATACAACTCTCATATATGGGCCGCGATACTAATAACGTCACTTTGGGTCACACAGAATTTCCTTTTTCATATTGGCGTAACTAGACCGATTTTTTTGGGGCTAGGACATATACATTCATAAATTTACTTTAAATAAATTTTTTAGCTACTGACTATAGATATACATACATACATGGCGAAATAATACAGTTGAACGCACGGGCGAAAATTCTCATCAGCTGTACACGTTGTAGTTGTCAAGACGAATTAAAATTATTTACAAAAATTGTCAAAAATAAATTGTTTGTTAAAAAAAACTCCAAAAATTTAATGTCTTTTTACTACTAATAATTCCTGATAAGAATATAAAAAACGGATAAGTAAAATGCAGTTTAAGAAATATAATCATTTTGTTTGTTTATTTTATTAAGTAAAAAACAAAGCCTCGCGGCCAATTTAATGTAAATAACAAAAAAATCTTATACATATTATATTATACAGTTAAACCTCGATAATCGATTCGACGGATAATTGAAATACACGGTTAATAGAGGTTATACAGAAACAGCAACTTAACAGATATGTATGTTTTTGTCGTAGTCATGAATCAAAGTAATTTTGTCTTTAACTGAAAGAATTTTTCTGGCTCCTTTTAGTACTATACTGTTTGAAGGAGCCATCATTCCACAGCACATAACTTAATAAATAAAAGCGCAAATATATTCTTATGTGTGGACACATGAACTTAAAAAAAGGGAAACACCGGAATTAAGTTTACACAGTAAAAACCATATAGTACATAAACGCTGCACGGATAATAGATGTAAAGCACGAAAAAAGATCGGATAACGGAGGGAAAAAAGAAAAGAACCTCATGCCGGTTAATAGATGTAACCGATTAATAGAGGCCCGATTAGTCGATGTTTAACTGTAATTTACTTTTCTTTATTTTTTGTTTGTTTTATGTTTTGTTGAAAAGAAAAATTTACACGGTGAATGGGAAACAGTTCTTTTTTGGATTTCATAGCGAACGGTTGAGCTTTTTTATAAGTGACTTGGAGTTTTTAATTATAAAAGAAGAAGAAGAACAATTTTGTGGAGAATTAAAATTTGTCTTTTTGGTTTTATTTCTGTGATCTGTGTGAGTTTGTATATCAGGTGTTTTGTCAAGTAAATTGGAAAATTTTGGTGGGGTGAAAAGGAAATGTGGCGTCAACATGGCGTCACTACCAATCACAGTGAAGGAAAACGAATTTGAAGGTTTCATGGAGATGCATGCTCATGCGCAGGAAGCCTCAAATGAGTCGTCGTCTGCTTTCTCGGGGAAAAGACAAAAAATTGTGGAACAGAAGGACGAACTAAAATTAAGAAGTGAAATTTTAAAAAACAAAAAGAAAAGTAAGAAGAAAATGAAATCAGTGACAAATCTGGATGCTACAAAAAATAATCTTGGCGGGAGTTCCTCGCAATGGTTGGATGAAGTTGACACGGACGAGGACATGGGGCATGAGAAGGCTGAAAATCTCTCAGGAGGCAGTTTTGGTTACGATGTTGAAAGCTCAGGCAAAGCAATTACGCAAGAGGTATTGTTCGAGAAAAACCCTCAAAATGTAAGTAAGAATTTTACTATTTTTAATACAAAAAACGAGAAGACGTTCGGTTTTAACCTCAATAATGATAAAGTTGTTTCAACTAACAATATGGCGTTTTGCAATTCTGGGCGAGTTAATAATTTTGAAAATGGCGGGAAAGTTAACAAGGCCTACTATAATCAAGAACATGTTGGAGATGTAATAGTGTTGTTTGATACCTCAAAATCAGACATTGTTACTAACCAAAAAATTAAAAATGGACTATTTCTATGGGAAAAAAATCGAAACTTAAATATTAAAGGCATTAAATTGATTAAGGCAATTGGTGTTACATTGTATAAAATATTTTTTAATTCGGTGGCAGATGCAAATGCATGCCTTGATAACAAGGAGTTAGAAGACAAGGGTATACGAGCTTTTGTGCCCAATTCCTTTTTGGAGACTTTTGGGGTGATTAGGAATATTCCCTTGTATATAACTGAGCAATATATGAAGGAAAATATAGTGTCCTCACATAATATAGCATCAGTTAAACGCCTTCTGAAGAAAGTTTCAGATGGTGAAACTAGCAAGTTGCAACCTACGTTTTCAGTAAAAATTGGCTTCTCGGGAAATGATTTGCATGAGGATATTATACTAGATTACACAAAATTAAAAGTTGAGCATTTTTATCCAGCCATTAGGCTTTGCAGGAAGTGTGGTCGGTTTGGACACACGGAAAGGGGCTGTCGCTCTACCCAACGATGCTTTAGATGTGGAAAAAAGGGAACATGTACGCCTTCGTGCAACATTATTAAGTGCATTCTATGCAATGGCAATGATCATAATGCCAATCAAAAAGACAAATGTTCTGCCTGGCAAGAAGAAATTAAAATCAGGAGAATCATGACTATTAAGAAAATGGCGCGTAGGGAAGTTCTGGATACATACAGTATTCGTAATCAGAACAAATTTAGCTTGCTTGAAGATTATGAAGGTAATTTTCCTCTAATTTCCTCCAACCGTAATAATTCAATGCCAAGAAACAGAGATTTAGAGGTCAACCAACTGATTACCCCGAAACCATACAATAAAGTAGTTCAAAAACCATTTCCATCTGTGAAGTCTCAGCCAGTTAGGCTATACAATCCTCAGGATTATTTCTGGGAAGGCCAAATGACGGGTAAAGTCTTGGACAGACCTAACATCAATAAAGTCACCCTATTAGAAAGAACCATGTCAGAATTAATGAAATTTATGAAGGATACCTTTAGCAAACAGAACAATGTTGAAGGGATAAATGCAGTGTCCCACTTTGATACCAGGATTCAAAGAATTTTCAGAGATATAGATCATGAAATTATTACATCATCTATAAATAATAGTCATGAAAATTCTGCAATATAATTGTCAGTCGTTAAAATGGAATTGCAAGAACATTGAATTTTTTCTCAACAACAAAGAATACGATATTGCTGTCCTTAGTGAAATTTTCTCACATAACGACCAGCAACAACCACACAAAATTTTTAATTTTAATATTGTCAAAAAAACAAGAGATGATGACTATGGCGGTGTAGCCATAGCTCTCAAAAAATCTATTCGTTTCAAAAAAATCAATTATCAAACCTCAGCTGAAATTTTAATAATAAAAATTTTAAATTTGTCGACTAATTTCGTCATCTGCTCTATTTATTGTAAACCGGATTTGCCTATAGGAGAATTTGAGCATGAGTTTAGGAAACTTTTCGATTTTTTGGACTCTTACCAAAATGTGTTACTATGTGGGGACTTTAATGCCAGACTAACTGATTGGGGAGATTATGAAGATATGCCTAAAGGCAAGAAACTAAATGAACTGATTAACACATATGATTTTGTTTGTTTAAACAATGGCCAACCAACATATAAGGCAAACGCCACAGCTCGAGGTACGGTTCCAGATCTAACCTTTTTAAACTCCAGTCTACAATACGAATGGTCCGCCTCGGATTTCTTCCTTGGAGGCAGTCATCACTATCATATCACTATTAATTTCGGAACAGTTCTTGCCAGAGATACTAGATTTCTAGCTAAGAATAAGCTAATTCGTTCCCTTAATCAGGTACACTTGGATAGTAATTTAGACAATATAGAAAATTCCCTAGCAGATGAAATTAAAGCAGCCACGTACTCTATTAAAAAGAAAAGAACTCCGAAGGCTTGGTGGAATCAAGAACTACAAAAGCTTTTTAGATGTCTTGTTGCTGCGCAACGTAAATGCAACAGATACCCATCTCCTGAAAACTTTGATGCAGTTTAGGCTGCCAAAAAAGTGTGGAAAGAGGCTATTAAAAAGGCAAGGAAAGAAAGTTTTGAACAGCAATTATTAAATCAAAATAATCAACCAAATAGTAAAGCTGCCTGGAGATTCTGGAAAAATATCAGGGGTAACTCTAAATTTTTGGATCCCTCTGTATGGGATGAGGACAATAACCAGCGATACCTTCTATTCCTGAAATCTCAGGTCCCGAGTAATAATTCTATGATAGATACTGAAGTCACTCCTTCCATTAATGATCCTCCTGGAATTTTGGCGTTCAGCTTTGAGGAATTTGAATATTTCCTAGAAAGAAAAAAAAGCCCTCTGCAGGTGGTGATGATAAAATTACTTACGAAATGGTCAAATCTCTTTCTGGAGTTGCTCAGAGATCCTTACTCACAGCACTCAGCGATCCCTTGATTGAATGCTCTATCAGAGATTCATGGAGAATCATCAAAATTATACCTATTCCTAAAAAAGATAAGGACTTGTCTGATTATAAGAACTTTCGGCCTATTTCTCTCATCGCAGTATTCCCGAAACTGATCAATCTCATGGTTAAAGAACGTTTAAACCTTTTTATTAATGAAAACAATATACTACTGAATAGATCCTTTGCCTATAGAAAATCCAAGTCGGCCTCTACATGCCTCAATGAACTTTTACTTCGCATTGATGTTTAAAAAAAAAATGGATTCAAGGTTATTCTAGTATCTCTTGACATCAACAATGCTTACAATTGTGTTAATAACTACATTTTGAAGAAAATTCTCCTTAATCTAAACTTTGCGTCTGCATATGTTAACTGGATCGATAGTTTTTTTTCCAACAGGACCCTCAAAATTGGTTCGGATGTCATTACTATTAACAATGGACTTCCTCAGGGGAGTTGCCTATCTCCAATGCTTTTTAACATATACACAAGATCGCTTCATGATATTCAAGATGAATCGACCCTTGTATTTCAGTTTGCTGATGACTTTCTACTCATCACTTATGACAAGATTTTTGATGATGCTGTAACCAAAATGAATAACAAAGTTAATGAGTTTAAGGCTAAATGTTCTGAATTGAATCTCTCCTTCAATCTTGAAAAAACTAGATCTCTATATCTAGCAAAGGGCAGTAGGAAAAATATTCAACTAAATATTAACAACACTAATATAGAACAGGTCAAATCATTGAAGATTCTGGGTAGAACTATAAGTTCTTCTCTATCTGTTGGTGAACACTTTAATAGAGTAATGAAAGATACAAAGAACAATATTAAGTTATTCAAATGTATAACAACACTAAGGGATGGTGTACAACCTGCTGTTGCTGTTAATCTCTTCAGGAGCTTTGTCAGATCCAAACTTGAATACTCTAGATCTACCTCTGCTCATGCACCCAAGTCAATCAATCACAAGATAAAAACCTTTCAAAACGCTACTCTTCGGAGATGTCTTGGTCTAACTCGTTCAACTCCAGTACATATTATCTACGCCCTTGCTGGTGAACTTCCTCCTGAATTTAGATGTCAGCTACTGGCTGCAAAGGAAATCATTAATACCAAGTTTAACAACTATGAAGAATACAGCTTTATTAGTAATAATCCCTCAAGTAAATCGAGTTATGGTTATATTTTTAACAAGTTTAGGGAAATATTTGATCGGGTTAATGTCAACTGCCAATTCGAAAAATCTCAGAATCTGAACATACGCTCAAATATATTGACTAGTAAAAAAGACACAATCGCTAAAGAGCAGATTCAAGTTATATACAATAAGGAGTTTCATACTTACAAGGAAGCGGGTTTTGCAATTTTTGCCACTGATGCATCGATCTCAGGAAATGCTACCGGTTTTGGTGTCTTTGATATTTTAAATAATCAAGAACTTCAGTACAAATTTGATTTTAAAACTTCAAGTATGTTTAGTGAACTTTGGGCTATCAGATGTGCTATTAAAACAGCAATTCGTCAAAAAGCCACTAAAATTGCAATTTTTACCGATAGTCTCACTGCTTGTTATATTCTAAATAAAAAATCTTCAAAAAATTACTGTGCAGCCACCATACATAATCAATTAAATATAGCCTCAAATGTTCAATGTCACTTGATCTGGACTCCTAGTCACGTAGGAATCTCCTTTAACGAGAAAGCTGACTCTTTGGCTAAAAAAGCTACTTCAAATGGTGTACCACTCACTACTGAACTTACCTATGAAGAGGCACTACGTAACATAAAAAATGCACTTTTTGATGAATGGAACAGTGAATTCCAAAAAATGTCCCAAGAAAAGGAAAAATTCTTTGCAGAAATCTCTCCTAATGTTCGTAGAAAACCATGGTACCGTAATCAAGGCTCTCTGAAGGCTCAAGAAGTCAAAACCATTAACAGACTAATGTCTGGTCATACCTTTGGAGCTATCTATCTCTCTAAAATCCAAGTTATTCAATCGAATTTATGTCAACTATGCCTTACCCCTGAAACCGCAGATCACACAATTTTTAAATGCAGAAAATACGACAACTTAAGAACCAATCATAAACTTTTCCAATCCCACAGCAATTTAAAACAAATTTTCAAAGAAGGTAACATCTCCACTTATAAGTCATTACTGAACTTTATAAAAGACGCCAAAATCGACCTGTAATGCCACACCGTTTGCTATTAAAAAGATAAAGTATTAAAGAGAAATATTAACACTCGAACTGTCAATAATTGAGTTTAACCTGGCAATTTGTGAATAATTTTATTCCGCCATAAAATTCAAAGTTAAAAAAAAAAAAAAAAAGTGAATGGGAAAAAAAGTAGGCGAGAGAGCAGTAAAGGACTTGTGCGTCAATCTTTTTTGTTTAAGTGGACGAAATATGTTTTGTGACAATTTGTTCAGCACTTATAATTTAGCGAAAAGTTTATTGATGGACAGCGGTTTATTAATTTTAGGTACAGTGAACAGAAGAAGAGTGTTTGTACCACCAAATTTCGCTTTACCGAAAGGACGGGAGGTAGAGTCAACTACATTTAGTTTAAACAAAAATATTACCTTGTGCTCTTACGTAAAAAAAATAATTCGGTCATACTTCTTTCCAGAATGCATTATACATGCGAAGTGCAACGTCTTAAGAAAAAGCCACAGATGATATTAGATTACAGCAAATATAAAGGTCGATGTGTTCAGCTTTCAGCAGAATATTGAACCAAGCGAGGAACAAATATATGGCCCTTAGCTTTCTTCTATAACATACTAGACGTTGCTGCCTTCGCAGCATACATACATAATTTACGACAAGAATAATTGAGAGTTCCACAAGCCGCCGTAGGATGTTCCTGCACAGCTTAAGCGAACAACTGGCAAAGCCGGAAATAGAAAACAGAGCCAAAAATAAACACATTAGAATAAAAGACAAGGTTAATTTCTACATATGTTCAAAACGCCGACCAATCAGAAAATGCGGCACGTTATGCAAAAAGCCCGTGTGTGCCGCACATTCAATTATTATGCTGCAATGTAATAAATGCATTAAAAAAATGTCTTCTTTTTTAAATATGTTTTTAAATGTGTTGTATAAAACAGTTACTTCAGCTCTCATAGCTATATAATCAATTTTTAAAATAGTTTTATAATGATTAATAAATTTATTTTTAAGGTCTAAATCTAATGTGCAAAAAGCATTTACAGAAAGAGCTGGTGAAATGCTATGAAATCGGTATTTAAAATTTTGTCGATTAGGGGATAGTAAATACCTATTCACTTTCCAATGCTCTGATGTAGATATGTCGGACTGCAAATCTAATAAGATTCTTTTTCCAGGCGTTGTCTTTACATGAAAACCTTAACGTAAACTGTTTTTTTTTTTTCTTTCTTTTTCAAAAATCTCTTTTATTTTATATTTTATCGAAATTGATACGTTTGTTCTTAAATGGGGTAATTATTATTAGATGTAGATGTAGTTCGTATGTTTAGTTTTTTTAATAGGTGTTATACACCTATGTATATATAAAAATTCAGTAAATGAAAATAGAAGCAGTAAAAGAGTGCACAGTTTAATAAGAATACATGTTTTATTTATTTATTTTATTTATTTAATAGAAAAATTAACAAGAAATTCTTACACGCTAGGGAAAAAAACTATTGCACAGAATTGGATTTGCCTTATATCTTAAATATTAAAAGATTCTTTAAAGAATATAACGTAAACATGTGTTGGATATTAATAAAACTGAAGGAAAACTATTAACAAAAACCTTCAATATAAGAAAAAAGTTTAATAAATGTAAAATTTAGTTAAACTAATGCTTTAATTAATCAATAATTGAATATGTTATAAAATAAAAGTAATGCAGTAGTTAGTATAGTGTTCGTATGAGAGGATTGTCGGAGTAATTGCATTTTGTCTTAAAACGGGTGTTTAAATTTACAATACATTGCGATACATTTTTGGTGTTCCTCTTTTTATGTAATCTACAGGTAGAAAAATGCCATGGTAATTTGAGAGCCATTTTCAAAATTTTATTCTGCGTTATTTGCAGGCGTTTGACGTGGGTTTTGGCACAGTTGCCTCAAACTGGACAACCATAAAGAATTATAGTCTGAAAAATTGTTTTTACTATTAAAATTTTATTTGAGTGGTTGAGAAGAGAGTTTCTGTTAATAAAAGGATACAATAACTTTTTGTATTTATCAACTTTATTAATAACGTGAGAAATGTGTGCATTAAAGGTTAGTTTGTCTTCTCCGAATTAATTTTATTTCTCCATTTGTTATAATACTCTTCCAAACAATTTAATGAGCATTGAATTTCGGTCAGTATATTCTGACTGAACTCATGCGTGAAATAAATTGCAAGATCATCTGCATAAGCTGCAAACTTACTTGAAGGGGGCAAGTCAGCACAATGCAGGTTGTACAAAATTGGACCGAGAACAGACCCTTGTGGCACGCCTGCAGGAATTTGGGTTAAATCTGAAAAGCAATTTCCAATAGAAACACAAAAAAATCTATTAAACAAGAAGCTGTTAACAATCTTTACAAGAAACATTGGAAAATTATACTGAATAAGTTTATAAAGTAGACAATTATGCCACACAGAGTCAAATGATTTTTCAATATCTAGTAAAACAAGTGCTGTTGATTGGCCTATGGACAGGCCTTTTTTGACGTCATTACAAATTTTTTTAACCTGTTGGATAGTTGAGTGTGATGTTCTGCAGCCGAATTGTTCATCGGGAAAAATATGGCTATTAAAAATAACAACTGAAACTTTGAGACTTATAATCTTCTCCAGACTTATCGAATACATGTTTTATATATATATATATATATATATATATATATATATATATATATATATATATATATATATATATATATATATATATATATATATATATATATATATATATATATACAAAATTAACCTCAAACTTGACTATTTTTCTTTTTCTATAACTTGAAGATGTATAAAAAGGCCGAACAAAGTATTATAATTATTGTAAAATTATTTATTTATATGCAGTACCAAATTTTTTTTATTTTTTAATTCTCTGCCACCTCTGATTTTTTGGTTGGAGTTACTTCACTAAACTAAATTTATATAGATGGTGAAGGGATATAATAATATTCGGCATAGCCGACTATAGCACTCTCACTTGTTTAACTTTCGTTTGTATACCTGCAGTTGGTTGTGTTAATGCTAAAAAATTAATGAAAAAGATTAGAAAAATTGCTGAACTCTTCACCACTTATTACTTATTTAACACTGAATTATACAAGGATACGGTAATCTAAGCTGGGACAACAACGTCAAGCAAGACTTACAATTTTCTAAAAACAGCTTGATAGGAAAGCATTTTTATGCCGATTTTTATTAAAACTATTCATTGGGAAATCTGCAGTATAGAACATATGGTTATATTCATATATATGGTGTAGGGTATATAAGATTCATCATAGCCGAATATAGCAAAAGTTTACCAATATTAACTCAGTTTGTAATTGATACAACTACAATTTACAACAGGTTTTAAATTGAAAAACAGAAAAATTATTTTATGTCTTAAACTGATATTTTTGACTCTAAACAATTTTTTTTCTACGCCTAAGAACATTAATTAAATATCTTTTACTAATCGCAAGGTATTCAGATTGCATTGTATGCAATTAGAAGAATATGCAGTGGATGTTTACAGCTTTTGTAATTTGAAAACATCTACCTAAACTAAATAGAAAAATAAAACTACATTTTGAATAAATATTAAGAAATTATAGTTTTCATATAAGAGTACTTAGTATAAATAACAGGTGGTACTTAGCGAATAACAATACATTTATTACATGGATTTAAAAAAGGTTTCTTGCGAAGTTTTATGACGGTAACTGCCGTTGGTAATGAATAAAAATAGAAAGGTAAATAGACAAGATTCGTAAAGGTGCTCATAAAGGAAATTATATTGTACAAAAATACATGGTTCTTTTATAAGAATAAGCAGTTAACAAGATATAATTCCGATGAACAAGTGGCTTAAGACTAATTTTAAGCTGACATTCGTTTAGTCAGTTTTAGTCGTTTAGGTCTACAAAATATTTGTAGACGCTTTATTATCTTTTTCAAACGAGTGCCAGTTGGCGTGTCATAGCACTATAATAATTAAAGAATCCCGTTATAAAGAAGAAGCTTGTAATCTAATTTGAGTTTTGAGTTTCTGCCAATAAGCCAGCATAAGTACAGTCTTTAATTAAGCCCGTGTCGGATTTCTTCTATGGAGCTTTTCTAAGTCAAGCACCTATCAAGATGTATACAGAGACAATTGACTTGTGTGAGTTGAGTTATTATTTGTTTAATAATTCGTATAGAAGGACAATAGTCTTTTTGCAAGATAAATGTGATGTTTGTAAATTTTTGTCATTAACCATCATGATCCATTACTTAGCAACCTTTTCTTGACACGAATGCAAGTTTTCGACTTCAATCGCTTGGAGCGAGCTTAGTTAAAGTGATTTCTAACAGCGTATAGATGTTTTTAGGTAAATATTGTTGTATTTCGAAATGCTTGAGATACGATCGACGTTTAAAAAAATCGCTTTTGTTTTTCGAATCGAAATATAAAGAATATGGTGTCTTATTTACTCATATTCTTCCATTCTGCAGGGTAGCATTCAAGAGGCAAGACAGTATTAATTAATTATTTTGACTCCAAAACCTGCCACAGCTGTTTGAGCTTTTTATACCCTCCACCACAGGTAGAAAATGGCATATCTAAGTTTATCCGTTTGTAATTTCTACAATATCCATTTCCGACCCCATAAGGAATATCTATTCTGGGGTGGAATCGTTACATCCGTAAACGTACAACACGTATCGTAAAAATACGCTTTTCGGATTATGACATACGTTAACGGATGGTAATTAACAATAACGCAGATTATAACATATGTTTTTGTATACATGAACGTACATTTTTTACGAACTGTCATACGTTAACAAAACTTAGTTCGAATAAGATGAAAAATGCAACAAATTCGCTAAAAAAAAGTGCGAATTAAACAAATTTAATTTTAGTTTATTATACAGTTATTATTACAATAAATTAAATCTAAGATTCAAGAATGAACACAAAAATTTGCCAAAAAAAAACATGCTTCCTAATTGGGCATATTAAAATCTTCTGCTAACAGATTATGGGATGAGCTTTGCAAGTGTATGAACGCACTAGTACCACCAGTTAATGATGTTACAATTTTAAAATAGGAAACTCGCAATTTATATTATTGCAAGAAAAATTTTTATTTATAATTTTGCGCTTAAGGCGGATCAAAAAAAAGGTATCAAGCAAAGAAAAAAGTTTTTTTTTTAATTGAAAAACCAGAATGAAAGAGGCCTTTATGAAGAAAAGCTGCTGGTGCCAAGTGAAGAAGTGTTAATTGAAGCAGCAGTCCTTGAATCGAGCGCTATAGGCAAAAAATCAGTTTTGACCTTTGGAAACAACAAAATTTGCAAAACTGACCAGCCTGAATACTCTTTCTTTAGCTCTAGAATTTTTTAATTTCAAAGCTATTGTGAATCATTCAAAAAATTACGATACGTTTACAATCGTATGTCATAATGCCATTTAGTTCATACGATACGAACACGGATGTAACGATAACACCCCTGAGTACCTATGGATACTAAAGTTGATTGAGGGATGTCCATCCGTGTTCGCATTGAAATAAACTTTACCAAGGCACTAGATGATCTAGAGAAAGTTTCGAAAATTTTGCAATTGAAAAACATCACGGCTGCCTCTATTTTTCCATTTCTTTTTTCAACTTTCGTTTGAATTTCTGCGGGTGGTTGTTGTTTATGATATAAAAAAAAAAATTGTGAGCTTTCACCTGATACAGCAACCTTTTCATTTACTACATTGGGACAACAACCCCAAGCAAAACTTTAAACTATCTGCATTATGGTATGTACTTATATACACCCAGTCAGAAATTACGACTCTTCCTAATAAAAATATACCATTACAACACTGTGAACCCAAAATTACAACTTTTTTAACAATACTGTACCACCACAATAATGTAAAAAGAAAATTTTAACCTTAGATTCGCAATACTGTGATAACGAAAATCCCATACCGCAACAAAACTGTAAAATACAACCTAATTTTTTAAATGTCGTTTTCATTGAAACCATGTACTGCTCCTCCTCTCGAAGGAGGAACATCTGTGTGCGAGATTTTCCTTTTTCAAAAAAGTGAAGCTTTTATAACATTGCCATCGTGTTAACAAATAGCTAATCAAGATAATTATTTATGCACACTTTAATATCCTGTTCAGGATTTATCACTTCCTTTACGAAGGTATACATATGTCGATGTGCAGTTGGTGGAGAGACTACTTATATCTGAAAACTTGTGGAATACCCTGGCGCTGTGGTAAAGCACCCCTGCAATTTTTTAAATTTAGAATTAAAAAATGCAGTTTTAAACAATATTGTGTATATTCCGAATTTTTAATTTGTGAACATCAGATCAAGGTTATTATTTAACATTTCTCTTGTTATATCAACTTAATAAATTTATACTAACGGTGTTGTGATAAAATTGAAAACGGTAATTTGGGTTTTTTTGTATATTATAACATTGCAGAAACATTATTTAATTGTAAACACAACGCTGGAAATTTAGATTTACAGTATTGTGCCAACATTAAAAAGAAGATTCGGCAGACGTACATTTGATGCTATCATTTTAACATTGTGACTATATCGTAAATTGTTAAACAGTATATTATACTGGTGTTGAAGAACTTCGGAACGGCGTCGTGCCAATTGTCTTTTTCTGCCTCGGTATAATGGTGAAGGGTATATAAGACTCGGCATAGCCGAATATAGCATACTTACTTACACACTAGTTTAGATTAAAAAAATCTTGAAAAGTAAATCTAAGCCGTACTGCTCCTTCAATTCGTGTTAGAGGAGTAAGAAAGCTTGTTAAAGCCAAAAAGAATTATATGTTATATATATATATATATGTCGGTATCTGGATCGTGCATGGGGCACTCTCCATAAACTCATGTAAACATTATACTAACAAAACAAATAGGTTGATTTTCAACAGCATAGAAACTGGGAGATCGTTGGTTCCCGCCATGTTGTAGTAATTTTAAGGTATTTCCATCCTGCTGTCATGTTCGCCAAACCTAGAGTGGCCAATTAAAGTTGCGTTAATGTACCTTTAATATCTGCCTAGATTTATCTAGTTATCTAGCAGACTAAGCCAGCTCAGAACTAGCAATTTCAATACTGTCAGCCTTGTAGTGGCGGAACTAGTCTCGTTTCCTTGCACCCAAAGAAGTACTACAATATGTTACGCTTAATAGCAGCTTAACTATCAGTAATAATACTGTTATGTTTATTTGATTAATAAAAGTTTAGTTCATTGAGTTCCTTTTTTGCAAAATATTACGCACAACTTTAAGAGCTTTAACTTAGCTTAGACGTGGCCTGTTGTAGACCTGCGGTCATCTACATCTCCGCCCACATCAGCATAACAGTAACCTTTAATCTTATCATCCTTTTGCTTTCTGTAAACAATTCCTTTATTGATTTTAGCTTTTAGATACCGTATTACACGTTAACCTGCTTCCCAATGAGATTTACCAGGATTGGTTCTAAAACGACTTAAACAGTTGACAGCATAGTAAAAGTCCGGACGAAAAATTTGAGCTGCAAATAACAAACAGCCAATCGCTTGCACAAAAGGAAATTTTGCCATCTGTTGTTTACATTCTTCATCCTTCGGACACATAATGTCAGAAAGTTTTTGATTATAGTCCATTGGTGTTAAAGCTGGGTTACAATCACTCATTCCAAAACGACCCAATACGTCTGCTATGTAACGCGATTGGTAAATTTTAATGGATTTCTTTCTTCTGGTGATTTTTGTGCCCAATACTGTTAACCCGTCTCCCATGTCCTTCATTTTGAAGCTGCCAGATAGTTTGGCTTTCAGTGACTCAAGGCGATTTAAATTGTCTGAAAATATCAAGACGTCATCAACATAAATTGCCACGTACAATATCTGGTCTTTATCTAATTTATAATAAACACATTGATCTACTTCACCTCCGATTAGACCCATCTTGAGTAGTTTGTTGTTAATGGTTTCATTCAAAACACGACCTGTCTGTTTCAAATCATAAATAGATTTTTGCAGCTTACAAACCTTTTCCGAGCAAACGTTTCATTGTAGTCGATCCCTTGTCGTTGAAAAAATTCTTTGCAAACCAATCTCCCTTTCCACTTGACAGTATTACCTGGATCATCCTTTTTAGTTTTAAAGATCTACTTCGATTTTATTGTCTTTTCACCAGGTGGTAAATCAGTCAAAATCCACGTTTTATTTTCTAACAGCGAATCGATTTCTGACTTCATGGGAGCTTTCCACTCATCTGAGTTATTTGACGATATTGCCTCCAACACGTTATTTGGATCGTCAGAAACAAATTGCATTGCACAAAAATTTTGTGATTGCTGATTTTTATTAGCTATACATTTCGTACGCATTTGGATACCACTCATTTTCGTCATTTTCAACAGGTGACAGCAAAGGTGACTCGTATGAATCATCATATACACTTTCGTTCGACTCATCAACTTGCTGTTCGGTATTAAAGATCTTTCTTTTCATTCAAATTCACATTACCTTCTTCCAAAAAACCACATTGCGACTTATAATATTACTACCATCATTAGGGGTGAATTATCTATAAGCCTTACTTTCAGCGCTGTACCCCATCATAATACACTCAATGGATTTTGCATCTAATTTATGTCGCTTTTCTTTCAGTATGTGAACGAAAGCAGGGCATCCAAAAACTTTAAATTAGGACGACGACCCGACCAAATTTCTTCAGGGCATTTGTTTTCACCGCGACAAGGAATTCTATTGATTAAATAGCAAGCTGTGTTTAATGCTTTAGCCCAAAAACGTCGGTCTAAGCTGCTATCAATAAGCATACACCTTACACGTTTCATCAGTATTCGATCTATTCTTTCTGCCGTACCGTTTAGTTCTGCAGAGTAAGGTCATGTTTTTTGGTGAATAACTCCGTTGTTTTGCAAAAAGTATTCAAATTTTTTATTTACATATTCACGAACATTGTCAGTTCTGAGAATTTTAATTTTTGGATAACATTGGTTTTTAACCATTTTTTTCGAATTCCACGAACGTTTTAAAAACATCAGATTTTCTTTTTAGCGGATACACAAACAACATTCTAGAAAAATCGTCAACAAACGTGACAAGAAATCGAGCACCAGAAAAAGAATTAACATTTAGTGGTCCGATTACATCAGAATGTACCAGTTCTAATAATTTTGTAGCTCTTGTACCATCTTCTCTGCTTGGTTGTCTGGTTTGCTTACCTTTGACGCAGACTACACATGGGTCCTTGTTTTTTCCATTTTAAAAATAAATAACATTGGAGGATTTTTTTACTTCATTAAAGTTTCTATCACAAATGCCATACACCGAATTCTATTTTAGCGACAAAAACTTTATTTCCTCTTGGTTGCGTCTCACTGTCAATAGGATACAAAGCGGAAACAATTAGAGCATTATCTTTATTAAAAATTTTACAAGAATCTCCTTCAAAAACTAATCTTTTCCCGTCTTTAGTAATTTGTCTGACAGAAAGAAGATTTGCACATAAATTAGGAACATACTCAACGTTTTTTACCGTTGTATACTTTTTCCCTTTACCACTGAATATATTTAAGTCAACGTCCCCAGCGCATTTAACAAATAACTCACTTTTATTAGCAACAAGGATAGTTTTGTTCTCTACGTTACGTGTGTTGTACATAAATTCATTGTTGTTCATCATGTGGTTGCTAGCCCCACTGTCAACATACCAACATAAACTTTATTGTAATCGTGCAGCTTATAATTACGGCCAGAAATATTAATGCACGTGCTTGATGCAATTAGAGTTCACGAAAGTTCTTTTCTTTAATTTTTTCTATTGCTCTTAACATTGCATTTGTAGTTATTTTTGTTTTGACAATTTCTAGATATGTGGCCAAATTCCTAACAATTAAACACTGAATCGGTTTTTTCTTCTCCTCTTTTAAATTCTTTGTATTTAACGCAACTTCTTTATTTGAATCTCGAGCATCGAATTTGGCCTCTGCCAGCAGCAGAGGTTTAAAATTATCCGACAAACCTGCTAGCATTAGTGATGCTGTAAGCTCATTACCTATGTTAAAGGCCAGGATTCACTATCATACAATTTAATCACACAAAAATCTTACAGAATTCTGTCCTTTAAAAATCGTTTCAAAATGGCATTGTAGATGCCACACTATTATTAAAAAAAAAATGCAAAAACGTATGGTTTTAATATTTTGTTTTTTTTTTTTTAGCATACATGAAATTTTTGACATATCGTACGACTGAGTATGATAGTAAATCCTGGCCTTAAACCCAGCGTTCTTTACTTTTAATGCAATAATAATAATAATATCATTTACACACCCCTGCACTGAACTGTAGTTCTTCAGCTTCATGTTTACAATTGTTTCAGTAACTGAACTTTTCACGTAGACAGTATCCTCATACGTAGCTGTCAAAACATCCCATGCTTCTTTCGCCGTTTTAGATGTAGCAATATGTCCATAATTTGCAGGATCCACTATCAAAACTATTTCGGCGAAAGCACGTTCGTTCTGCACAACTTTCCAGCAACCTTTGATAACCTGTTTCTTCCACACATCGAAATTCTCACGTCTTCTTAAAAGGTCCAACGAAAATCCTTCGATTAGTTTAATATGCGCAACTTGAGCCCATAACCTGTTAGTTTAAATTTATTCACAAGACTCCAAAAAACTCTAAAAATAATAAGAAATTATTATACTCGTATTATTATTACAAATATTTTTTTTATATTTTTTTCACAACTTTTATTTACAATCTATCCATTTAAGGATAATAAGTAAATTTGATACAATAAAAAACAAATAAAATGTTGAACTCTATTGAGAACAGCATTGTTAATTCATATAGTAAACACAAAAAAGAAAAAAAACTTTTCTATACATATGTATGTATTTATGTAAATTAGAAAATTAAAAATTAATTCCTGAACGGCAAGTATAGGATATGATGTCTCTTAAGTCTTCTGATTTCATCAGTTTCATTAAGTAGGGAAATTGCTAATGTGTTAATATGAAGGCTTAAGCTTTCTAAATAACTGCTGCTAAGCCTTTTTATTTCATCTTTTATCTTAGAGATGCAAAGATCGGAATGAATAGCATTATTTGACACAAAGCATGGAGCGATAGATAATTAACCGCAGAGTTTTGGATTACTATCTTTGTAATTGTCGTGTGCACCCAGTGAAAAGAATAAGGCAGGGTTACATGATAAGGCCGTTAAAGAAACCGCGCTATCAATGTAAACTGAATAATGCTGAAAAGAAGAGGAAGATGGGAAAGCAGCAAAAAGAAAAATGTAGGAAAATTAGGTTTTCAATAGCTGAAAAGCCAAAAAAATTAGTTAAAACGGGGCTTAGACGACATATTGTGGCGTCTAAGAGGTTACTTCGGTGGAACTCACCAATAATTTTTTTTTGGAAATACAGAGATCGAAGCGACAAGGTGTGCCGGGAAAAAAAAAGATTGAACAAAATTTGAATAAACTTACCCTTAAAACCTAATTCCAATAAGGAAAAAATCAAGAGTGGAAAAAATTTATTTTGGTTGAAAAGTGAAATTTTTGATTATAAATTGACATTAGTGGTTTATAAAACAAACTTCAATGCGATAAACATAAGCTATAAAGTTTTTATATAGTTCAAAACAAAACTAATAAATAAATTAAAGTTTTACACAAGCGGAAACAATAAATAAAAACCAAATTTAAATTATTTAAAACTAAAAGCAAAAGAAAAAAAAGGAAATTTAAACTATTGTTCGAAAAAAATTTTTTTAACAATCGTAACTAAACTTAATTAAATCTGCAAAGCACTTCCTTCTTCGCTGTCGGTTCCACCGAGGGACTTGCCCACCGCAGAGGAAGACACCACCAATCCTGGGGTGTCAAGTAACAGCCATTTGACTACTAGACTGTACCACGTACGACCTACGGACTGCAAATATAAAATAATTATATATTTAGCTTAGCCATATTTTGATTAATTAGGGAAAATACTTACCGTCAGCAACAACATTCCTCTTGATAGTTTTGTTTAAGAGTGCGCGGTTAGGGTTGAGCTCAAACCTATAGTTCGTCTCGCGTCCACGGAATATTACCTGTAGTGTTTTCCTTAACCTAGAAAAGAAAAACAAAGTAAAGGCAAGGAAAAATATATAAAATTTTTAATTGAATACGTACGTACCCAAACGTAGGACATAGGACACGTCACGTACTGACGGCAGTTCCTGCACCAGATTGTGAACATTTCATCCGCTTAGAAGTCCGGGAGAAGAACCTTAAAAGCAATAAAAAGGAAATCTGTTCAAATGATTAAATAAATTATTTTTTTTTTAATATGTAAATTTCCTTTTATAAAAATATCTATGTTACTTTAAATTAATTTTTTTAGTGTTTGAACTTAATTTTTGAAAATAACTTACTAATTGCTTTGGCACTAATTTTTTTCGTTTTTTTTTTTTATTATTATTCCAAAATTTTCGCATTTTTCTTGTAAAACAAATCTATAATTTTTTGAATTAGATTTTTCTATCCTTGCTTTGCAATGCATTTAAGTTAAATATTGTCATTTGAAGTAATGAAAATTCTTTTAATTTGTTTTTATTATTTAATAAACAAAATGTTTGTGTTTTTATATTTTAAATGAAAATCTTAAATTTTTATTAATTATGACGGCTTAAATTTATTAAAAGCGGTAAGTAGGGGAAAGGTAAAGTAAGAGAAGGAAGGTAAAGTGTGTATTTGGGGCATCTAAAAACTAATATAATTACGATGCCATGGTGAGGTTTTACAGCCCCAAGACGGCGAGCCCTAGCCGGTGCTTAACGCTAGCATACCAGCGCGGCCAGCAGTCTGGTAACACACCAAAAATGTTTACATTTTTGTTTTTTTATACAGCAGCCGCTACATAATATCTCAAGATTTGAATCGCTGGCTGTCCCCCATAGCTGTATTCCATAAGGCCAACGGGTTTAAATATTACTTTATATATTAAGACTTTGTTGTTTAATGTTAGCCGAGATTTAGGGTCTAGAAGCCAAAAAAGTCTCTTTATTTTAATATTTAATTGAAATATTTCTGCTTTTATATGCGATTTTCATGTTAAACTTCTATCTATATGAATTCCTTAGGTATTTTACACAGTCACTTTGTGGAATTGGACTATTATTTAAAGTAACCGCAGGACAATTGCCTCGTCTTAAGGAAAACGTGTAAGGACTTTTCAGTATTAACTTTAATCTTCCATTTGTTTAACCACGTATCAAGTGCCTTCAGTTCTACTTGGAAAAAAAAACTGAAGCCTTATTTGGACAAATGTCTGACGCTAAAACCGCTGTGTCATCTGCATAAGTTGGCACTAAAACTTGTTGGTTAATTGGCATATCTGATGTAAAGATGGTGTATAGAATAGGTCCAAGTACACTTCCTTGTGGGACTCCAGCTTTAATATCATATATTCGAGAAGATTCTGAATTAACTTTAACATAAAATGATCTGTCAGTTAAATATTATTTTAAAAGCAAGTAATTAGGGATTGGTAACAATTTTTTTTAATTTGTAACATAAGCCATCGTGCCACACCTTGCCAAACGCCTGCTGCACATCTAGAAACACTGCAGAGAAATATTTTTTACTTTCCAAAGTATCTCTTATAAAGGCTATAATGCGATAGCATTGCTCTGGAGTACCATATTTATTTCTGAATCCAAACTGGTGTTCAGGAACGATGTTTAAAGCTTCCATAACTGGATATAATCTTTTCAAAAATATACGTTTAAATATTTTGGCAAATATGACCAGCTTGTTTGGTTTATTAATCATTACAATCTCCGCACATTTTCATTGCATTGGAAAATAACTCAACCTTAAGAGTGAATTATATAGGAAAGTAAGAAATAAAATACCTTTTTTGGCAGTGCTTGAACTACTTTTCCATCAATGCTGTCAAAGACTGGCGACTTTTTACAGTTTACATTTTTGATTTCTTCTTCAACTTCACGAGGAAAAATGTGATTTATTGGCCAATCCATAGGACAAGGACAGCTCAAAAAATCAACTATTTCTCTATCATCAGAACTAAAATTTGTATGAGGTTGAAAAGTATTTGTAAGATAGTTAGCAAACGCTTCTGCTTTAGTTTTATCTGTTTTACACCATTCTCCATGACTATCTTTAAACGGAGCGTTTCTTTTTGTAGGACGCTTTAGGCCTTCCACAAGGAAAATTCTTGGTTTTTATTTTTCTTTGGATTAAGGTTATATAAGAAATTACGATGCTGTTCATTTTTAAATTTATGAAGAGCTATTTTGAGGTCTTTGACAGCTTTATTGAGCATTTGCTTATCGTACGAGTTTCTACTGTGTTGCCATATTCTTCTCAACGTCCTTTTGTTTCTCAACAGTTCTCTGATTTCAGATGTAGGAACTATTTGGTTAGGGTTTCTTTGTGCAGGGTTATTAGCAATTGACAAAAATTTAGCTTCATGAATAAGATAATTGAATTTTTCAACTGCTTCATCTATTTCAGTTGGAGATTTTAAGGAAGTATTTAGACTAACATTTTTTTCAATCCAAGCGGCAAATGAATTTAGATCCGTTTTGTTATTTACAATTTTTTGCTATACTATATGGGATTTTAATATTGTGTTAAAACATACTACTAGAGGAGTGTGGTCTGAGCTAAGTTCATCAACGTGTGCAATTTGTAATAAAAAACTTGAAATTCTAGAATAAACAGCGAAGTCTAAAATATCACGTATTTTTCTATAGTCTGTTGGCCAATAAGTTGGAACGCCCGTTGATAAAATAGAATAGTTGTTATTAGTTATACATTTACACAGCTCACTTCCTTTAGGGTTGACTAATCTTGAACCCCACCAAAGATGTTTTGCATTAAAATCGCCCGCAATGAATAATCGGGATCCCAAGCTATTAAAAAAGGTGTGAAACTGTTGACATTTAACAGACTTTCTAGGTGGAAAATATACAGCACATATTGAAATGGAACTAAAATCACATTTAACTTTAATACAGGCAGCGTGGAGATAAGATTCTCTTACTTCATCACAAAAAAAGCTTGTTTGTTAATTCTAATTGATTTTGTATCAGTTTTTCTAATTATTCAAAAGAATTTGCTTGATTATTTTTTTAAACTTCAGAATAAGATGGTTTATTGTCTGGAATACTATTGTTTATGTTGTTATTATTAACATAAGGAAACTCATGGTCATTATATATATTAATATTGTTACTATTATTACAGCTATTACGTTTGCAAATTAGTTGATGTTGAAGTTTTTTCTTAAAGCCTGGTACTCTGTATGAAAAAGTCATGAAAAAATGTTGCAGAAGCAGTACTCTTTTTTTACTGTGGAAAAACATATGAAATGTTTCTGGCAACATTTTATCCAAGCTGTGAAATAAAGAATGGTACTCTGTTCAAATTTGTGAAAATTGTTAGCAACATTGATTATTTCATGTGGAATATTTGACATTTAAAGTGTGGTATCATTGTTTTAAAAACGTAAGTAAAAGACAAACGATCAGCTGTTGTATGAAAAATTCCGCATGAAACAATGCCTACTTGCTTTATTTCACAGCTTGGATAAAATGTTGCCAGAAACATTTCATATGTTTTTCCACAGTTAAAACAGAGTACTGCTTCTGCAACATTTTTTCATGACTTTTTCATACAAATTTTTTATATATGTGATCTGACAGCATTCCGCATGAAAAACTGAACAGAGTACCAGGCTTAAAGCAAGTAGGCATTATTTCTTGCGGAATTTTTCATACAACAGATGATCGTATGTCTTTTACTTAAGCCTGGTACTCTGTTCAGCTTTTCATGCGGAATGCTGTCAAATCGCATACATAAAAAATTTGTATGAAAAAGTCATGAAAAAATGTTGCAGAAGTAGTACTCTGTTTTTACTGTGGGAAAACATATGAAATGTTTCTGGCAACATTTTATCCATGCTGTGAAATAAAGCAAGTAGGCATTATTTCATGCGGAATTTTTCATACAACAGCTGATCGTATGTCTTTTACTTACGTTTTTAAAACAATGATACCACACTTTAAATGTCAAATATTCCACATGAAATAATCAATGTTGCTCAACAATTTTCACAAATTTGAACAGAGTACCAGGCTTTACGTTTTTAAAACAATGATACCACACTTTAAATGTCAAATATTCCACATGAAATAATTAATGTTGCTCAACAATTTTCACAAATTTGAACAGAGTACCAGGCTTAAGTAACTGCTTGTACACAACACAGCCTTTATAACTTGCAGGATGATTTTGTAGACAATTTACGCATTTAGGTTGAATATCCTTCCCTTTTGAACAATCAACAGTCAAGTGACCCATTCCACATTTAACACAGTTTTGCAGACTTCCTACAAAATGTTTTTGTGTGACCAAACTCTTGACATCGTTGACATTGAACAAGATCTTTGTTTGGTGGAACTATGTTTACAATAGCGTTATTAAGCGTTTTTATGTCATATGCATTTTTATTATTTAAATTTTGTTCTAGATCAATAAAAAACATTGTAAGTGATTCCCCTGTTATTTTACTTTCGTACATTTCTAATTTGGTATCCTAAACTTACAAAAGCATTTTTTATTTCGTCGGTTGGTGTTGAAGGGTGCAGATTTTTAACAACAACTCTATAGCTCTCTCTTTTTTAATTTAGTACGTATGAAATTTGATTTTTTATTGTTTAAAAATGTAATAAGGTTTCTATAAGACTTAATATCTTTGACCATTACTCTTATTTGACCATCTGTTAAACTTTTGTAGTTAAACAAAGAAGATGGATTTATTTTGGAAAAACTTTTTATCATTGCATAGATGTCAGAAACATTTGGTATAAAAATTGGTTGCGGCTTTAAGATATTAATTTTCCTTCTTTCTTCAATATCGTTCTCATCGATTTTATCATCAATATTATATTCATCGTTGTCATCATTTTAATTTTCATCATCATTATCGCTTAAAACAAAAAATCTGTTATGACTTATTTTGTTGTTTCCAACTGAAATTTTACTTGATGAGCTTGAACTTTTATAATCCTCAAGGATACTAGCATTGCTGTAGTCATTCTTTTGAGCCCTGGCAGTGGTGTTTATGGTTGATTCACATGGAGAAACGGCGTAGTTGTTTAATGCAACTTGTAAATGATTAGTATTTTGTTGTTTATTTAATAATATCTTGGGTGATTCAATTTGTTTACGTTTTCTTGTTTTAGCCGATTCAACTGTTTGCCAGCAAATATCATCGTCCTCATCACTATTATTGCTATCATTCATGATGATAGCAATATAAGCTATTTTATTTTAAAGAATTTAGAAAATGAATATAATAATTGGTTTTTTATTTATAAAATATTTATATATTAAAATTAATGCTGAAGTTTTAAAAGGAAATTTTTTTTTTGTTTTTCAATTTTAATTTTTTTTTTTTTGACAGGAAAAAAATAAAATAATTTAAAATATTTTTTAGAAAACAATATTTTTTAAAAACACGTCTACCACGTTTTGAGAGTCGTTCTGAACTATTACAAATATTTAAAAGTATAAACAAGTAAAGTAAACGCACAGTGGAGTACTGAAAATTAATTTCATTCATTCTCAACAAAAAGCGTTATTTTTTTTTACAAATTTTTTATTTTAAATTGTATATCTAGACTATAGGATATTGAAAATATTCCAACATTGTTGCTATTGTTTTAATCAAGAAGATATGTATGCATGTATCTGCGTAAATTCTTGAAGTCTTATTGGAAATCATTTTGCTTAATTGCAATTTTTTTTACTGAGGCACAATTTCAGATACATTATTTTTATACTACTTTTTGTTTTTAGATACGGCAGGTAAACTCAAGGTCTCTTATACCTTTTCGATGGAGTTAAATTTTAGGAATAAATACAATAAACGTAAAATATGATTTTCCTAGAATGCATTTTTATTTTCAGGAAACTTGTATTGTGTATTATTATTTAAACACTGGGAATTTCCCAATTTAATAGACAAAATAAAACATGCTGTGTAATGTAATTGAACTCATGCCACTGTAATAAAGTTGTTGTGTCCTAAAGTTTTGCATTTGTATGTAGCCATAGAGGCTAATACTTAGGAATGCGTTAGTATTTTTATATGTAAGTACAACTGTAGGTATGACGTTCGGTAGTCTGTATATTCGTCCATTGCGCATTTATGTATACCTGTTGGATTTTGGCTTCCTTAAAAAAAGAAATTAAACAACATTTTACTTAAATTTTATATTTTTTGTTTGCCATGGTTGAGTAAGGATTAAATGATTATATTTAATGTGAATGTGCGGCAGGTCACAAGTTCACAAACGATATATATACGGTAGTGTATTCGTAGATACATGTTTATTGTAGGATCATAACACACATGCTATCGGTATCTCATGCCTACACTTCCCAATGTACTTTTTTTAAATCAAAAGGACACTAGTGTTGGCTTCATAAAACTCTTTAATTTAGGTACTTTAAACCGAATACATACTTTGATTATACTTAAAAAACTGAAGTTTAAATAATTTTAAAAATTAAACTGCTTAATTGACTTACGAGTAAAGCACGGGAATAATAAATTAAATTTATGAATTTTTAAAAAATATCGTGCTATTTTATATTATATTATTAAATCACCTATATTAATTATTAAGGGTGAAAGCACGTCTCGATGGCTTACTTAGCTCTTTATTAAACTTCTCATAAACATTTTATATAAACTAAAGTTTAAGAAAAAAAGAAAAATAAAATCATTGTTGATAATTGTTGTTTTTTTTTGCTTAAACTTTGATTATTGTCTTTACTTTTTTGTTTGGACAAAAATCTTAAGTTTATTTAAAATGTTTTTCATTTGTGCATTTTGCCGATTTATTGCCTCAAAATTATCCAAATGCCAATATGCCGATTTTTGCTCAAAAAGTAAATTACTTTGGGACATCACATTAAAAAAACTGTATTCTTAATAATGACAAAGATTTAAGTCAAGCAAGAGCACTATATTCGGCTATGCCGAATCCTATATACCCTTTACCATGTATGTAAATCTAGTTTAGTGAAGTAACTCCAATCAAAAACACAAATATTGAGTTGACAGAGAATTAAAAAAATAAGAAAAATTAGCATTCGGTTTGACCGTTCGTGAGTTCTAAAGTCACGACACACTTGCAATAATTTTTAATGTAGATTTATTCTTAGATCTATTATTTATGGTTTCAATTCCGTAAATTGGTTCTTTAGAAAACGAAAATCGAAAAATTTCTTCGGAATGAAACCACTTTTAAATTTTAAAGTGGAATTAAGATTAAGATAGAATTAAGATAGATTAGCTTTGTTGTTTACTTAGGTGTGCGCAATATTGCAACATTTAAATAAAAAGGTGGAGCCTAAGCATTTTTTTAGAAATGAGCAAAATCGATCGGAATCTGAAGAAGGTTAAACAAAATCGATCGGAATTGTTAATACGGAATTCAAAACATTCTGATCGGCATTTGTGACATGCCTGTATATATAGCACTTTATTTGATTATTTTTTAATTGAAAATGAAAATGCCAACTATTTTCAATTCAGTCGCCAGTCAAAAAAATTTTTAATGTTGCTAAATTTTAAACGCTGATTGTGCCCGCATAACTTAGTCATTCCTAACAAATTTTGAAAATTCATTATTTGAAAGGTTACGCTTACAGATTGGTCCCTCATGTGATTGTATTTTATTGATAAAGCTCTTAATTAACTTATCTAGCTTTAAGCCTGGTACTCTGTTCAAATTTGTGAAAATTGTTGAGCAACATTGATTATTTCATGTGGAATATTTGACATTTAAAGTGTGGTATCATTGTTTTAAAAACGTAAGTAAAAGACAAACGATCAGCTGTTGTATGAAAAATTCCGCATGAAATAATGCCTACTTGCTTTATTTCACAGCTTGGATAAAATGTTGCCAGAAACATTTCATATGTTTTTCCACAGTAAAAACAGAGTACTACTTCTGCAACATTTTTTCATACAAATTTTTTATGTATGTAGTTTGACAGCATTCCACATGAAAAACTGAACAGAGTACCAGGCTTATCATCTAAAAATCTTCTTGTCACGCCGTCGCTTGTCGAATCCCTGCCTATCAATCAATCTTGTACTTTTTACTTTCAACCAAAGTTGCCAAAAGCTCACTTAACTTAAAATATGTGGTTACTCAAAGTATTGTTCCAACAGTCCCGTTTTAAATACATATCATAAATTAAAAATAAATAAAAAATCTTTTTTTCCTGCTATTTTCTATTATCTCGATTAATTTTTTAAATTACCGATATTGATTATTGAGGGTCAAAGCACGTCTCGATGGCCATTTCGTTCCCGCTTACTTAACTCTTCAGGAAACTATTGACAAACATTTTAAATAAACTAAAAATACACAATAAAGCAAAGAAAAAAATCAAAGTTTAAGCAAAAATAACAATAACTAACAGTAATTCTATTTTTCTAACTCCACTGTATACGGCTGACTTTTTTTCTTTTTTTCGGCTCTTTTATACAGTTGAAAGAGGATGAAAAATAAAATATCACAAATACTACGTTAATTAAAATATCACAAAACACTACGCAAATATAAAATTAAATTAAACAACGGAAAATTTTTATTATATTTATTAATTTTGAAAATAAATTTTTTTTCGTGCTATTTTCTATTATCCCGATTAATTATTTAAATTACCGATATTGATTTTATTTTCAAAATTAATTAATATAATAAAAAATTCCCGTTGTTTAATTTAGTTTTATTTATTTCAAAAAACCTAACATAAACTTAAAAAAGTTATAATGAAAAATTGGAATGTAGTAAGTCAGTGGCGGATCCACGGGGAAGATTGTATATTGTTTTTAAATTTTAATTTTGGATAACTTAAAGCTTCTTTGTGTGAGTTTTATCAGTTTTTCGATACCAGACCTGGCAACAATAAGTCAAGATCAGTCGGATACACAAATTGTTTGTTAGGTTAAGCCTTGATTTTCAGTTTAGTAAAGGATACATATCACATATGTAAGTATTTATCATGTTGTTTAAACAAAAGTTTTTTTTTATCTAGGATTATACTAAATATTTACTGCCGTATTCATAGAAAATAAAATTACTTTGAAATGTATTTTATGACAAATTTTTCGTACTTATCTGTCCTAAAATATATTTCAAATCTATTTTGATTTTCTATTAATATTTTCACTAATAGAAATGATAGTTTCTTGCGAGTACAAATTTTGTGAAGGAATTCGTTTTTGAGATTGTTGTATGGAAATATAATAGCTTTAGTTTTATTATCGTTAAATTTATTGAAGTATTTTTGGCTTGCGCTTAGAGTCTGTTGCATCCTCTTGACTATTGCGTTTGACACCTTGCCGCAACATATGAAAGCACGGTCGTCAGCATAAAAAGCTGCTTCTTGATTTATGCGAATAATTAAATCCGAGGTATGTATATAACGAATATAGTGTGGAAAAAAGAACAGACCCTTGTGGTAGACCTGCTGGTATTTGCCTTACTTGAATAATTTACTATAGACATAGACGACAAATGATCGATTATTTGAAAAGCTTTTTACTATTTTTTGTAAATAAATAGAAGTATTAAAACTATTAAGTTTAAACAACAAACCATAATGCCAGATAGAATCAAATGCCTTTTCAATATCAACGAAGATAACTCCAGTACTTTTTTTATAATAACAAGTATGAATATTCAAAATTATAAATTAAAAGATGCCCCAATACTTCAATTTTTTATTTATACAAATTTACGGGTAATACTTATATCTCTGCATTTTGTGTTTTGTCGATCATAATGTCATTTTGCACTGTAGAAAATTACCTTGAATAAAAAATGTGTTGTTTTAATAATCGAAATAAAATATATAAGCGGAAAAAAAACGCTCAAATTAAGGGAAATTTTTGTTTACATTCAGGTGTAAATTGTACAAGTGAAAACAATAGGTCTGTCTGCGTACACATATTTTGCATAATTTTCTGCAAAATCTTGCAAAATGTTGTCTGCGCACTCCAAATTTGTTTCAGCGAGAGAGCCAAAAAGAGAATTTTTTGACAGTTGGCAGTTAGAGAACTTGCAAAATGTTACTGGAGAAATTTCTTCTTGCAAGATTTTGCAACTAGTTTGAACAGCTGTTTTTATTTACTTTTTGAATGAAATAATTTTTGTGAAAAAAATAAAAATTGAAATTTAACAATGGCATAGGTAAGTAGTTAGAATTGTGTTGATTTTTAATGTTTATAATAAATTATAATAAACAAAACAATTTTAAGTATACTACAAAATAGATGCATAGGCAATGATATATTTTCCAGTCTAAAGCCTTTTTCGAGGTTACTGTTTATAATCCTATGCGATCGGTTTTCAATTTAATTTTGCGTAAATCTTTTGCTTTGTTATTTCAATTGTTTACACACCGATCAGCTGTTTTCTTGCAAGATTTTACTGGATGCTGTCTGCGTACTCTTTGATATATTTTCAGTCGACAGAGTAAAATTGGTCTTACTCTCCCAAAAAAATTTACTGAGTATTAGCTACTGGAAAAGTACCCAGACAGACCTAATTATGCGTTTTCGTTTAATTCAATTTCATAGGACGTAAGCTGTAGAAGATGCTCTCTATGCTTTTCTTTTTTTAGCTCTCTTTTGACAATATTTAACTATCCTTCCTTTCATTTGTAGTTTTTTTTTTTCTAATAACTCTTTCAATTTCTTTTAACGACTTCAGAACTTTAGTATGCAGTTCTGTTTCAATGCTTTGTTTTTACTTTTTCCACTCTTTCTTACTGCCATCCCTAAATTAGCGCGTAAGACGCAAAGCAATGTAATTCATAGCTTTTGCGCTGGAATGCCATCCCTAAATAACAGCGTCAACTTTGTGTCGTTAACAGTAATGTTAACTCATTTAATTTTATAACACCCGCTGTATAAGAATAAAGAAGAGATAAAACCGCTAGATTGACTTGAAAATAACTAAATTGTCATTACTTTTCAACCATAACAAAACAAAACACACCAACAAGCGGCCAACTTCACTTCCTAACGCACTGTCAAAATTGGATTTTCCAATTGCTAAGCGTTGACGCTGTGCTATTTAAGGCCGGGGCACATAGAATCCGTCATACGTTAAACTTCAACTTATTCAACTGACAGCTCAGTTAAAATACATGTTTTCTTATGAGTGTTGTCACAATCAGTACGTCTCCGTCAACTCAAAGTATGAAAGTTGAGCAACTTTTAACTTTTGACGTATATTAAATACTTTGACAGCTATTAATTGCTTCTTCTTCTTCTTTGTTGTCTTGCTGTGCTCTTTACTCTCTCTTTGCAAATATTTTTTTTGCACATACATTAAAAGCAGTATTGCAGTTTGGTTACAATTTTAACATTTTTGTAACTTTTGAAAATTTATTTATTTATTTATTGTAAAATTTTGTTATGTTAGGTCAAATTTTCGTAACTTTTGATACAAATACGAAATAAAGTAATATCATTAAAAGATTAATAATGAAATTTGATATAAAAATCTCACTTAACATATCTACCTTTCTTAACATATCAATTCGGTTTAAATTACAAAGTTTACCTGCAAATGCAATCAAAATCCCATATAAAAAATTAGTTTGAAATAAACAAAAAATAACATTGCTTAAGTTTTACTCTCTTCTGTTAGTGAGAAATCACGAAATGTTTCTTGTTTCAAATTTAGAAACAACAATTTTTTCCCAACTGGGAAATAACATGAGCTGCATTTGGTGCGTTCTGTTCAAACTTGCGAAAATTGGTAGCAACTTCAGTTATTCCGCTTGAAAAATTCGACAATCGTAGAAACATCTCGATTTATAAAAAATTGTCCTTTAATTTCCTTCAGGAAGTACCGGATTATATTACAGAAAAATTGTTAGTAATTTTGTGTTGAAGTTTTAAGCAAATAAGTCTCAAATTTATTTTTAATAACGGCATTTTTAACATAATTAGTGTAGTAAATTTCATGGAAGCTCAATCTTTTAAAGAAAAATGTACTTTAAATAATTTTATTTAACGGTGAGAGTATGCACTTTTCCATACCGAAGTATTAGTATGGGGTCCTAATTTAAATCCTCATGAGTAGCATCGGTATGAAATTTTATTTTATACGTTATTCTTTTTTATTTTCGTTTTGTTTTTGTTCAGTAAATGAATTTGGTCTTGTTGTTTTCCCTGACATATGGAATAAAACTTTTTACTATATTTTATACCAAGGCGCATTAATTTACAGGTGGTCTTAATAGCCCAGCTAATTTTGGTTTATGTTTGACGTTTTAAAAATTTCAAAATAATTTAGAAATTAAAAAATTTTATAAAACTTAATTTCAAAACCAATATGCATGTACCAACTAGTACAACTTTATTTAATGTATCGAATGATGATAAAAGGATAAATTAAGTTCGGCTTCCTTCTGTTCAGCCAGCTACTTTTGACATCAACATGGTGGTTTGCAACAACAAAATTACATTAGGATTTTGTCTTTGTAAACGTGCGGCCACCTAATATTTAATTCGCTTTGATTTTATACAAATTACATTAAATTACTATTTTTTTAAGGTAAATTTCAAAATATAACTTTAATTGAAAAAATTTATTTTTTTCCTGTCTTTCCCTGGCAACACTAATGAAAAGATTAACAGCTGATTTAAAATCCGTCAGCAAAGTACTCATTGTGCCAACCTCATCCGTCGTTACTTTGACTTCAGGCGAATATGTCAAAGTACAACGTATGACGGATTCTATGTGCCCCGGCCTTTAGGGATGCTTCATACATTTTGTATGCACATGAGAAATTTTGACAATTATCTTGCGCTTTACGCGCTAATTTAGGGATGGCAGTTAGCGTCAGTTTAATTGAATCGATTGCGACATACAAAATAGGTACCAATTTTTGTAATAGATTTGTTTTTTGAGTTACATATTTAACGATAAGGACGTGCGTAATACCATTTAAAAAAACGTACCATTTTCGCCTTAACCCTTTGATGCGAGGCGTACATTATAATGTTCGTCGATTTTATCAAGCCGTCACTGGTTGAAATTTTAGCAAACACACAATTAATTTGCAGTTACAGATTCCTTAATAATAATAACAATGTTGTTTTTTAAAATTCTAAAGAAGCTCTTAAATTTTAAGACAACTTGAGATCAGTTTCATGTATTTTGTCTAGACATCATCTACGCAGCCCCTTACATGTGAAAGTTTATTCTCAAATTAAAAAAAAAGTGAAAGTTTATTTTCAAATTAAAAAACAAAAAATGGATTTTCTCGCTTATTTTTTTAAGGAATTTTTAAATGTTTCCTTTATTTATGTACATACAGTGGTGGACATTAGGTTAGCACACTTCATATATGTTGCATTTAAAAGCGTATATTTTTTCTAGTTATCGAATTTAAGTAAACTATTTACCCACAAGTGTTGTCTATGGTGTGATCAATATGTTCCGTTATTTTTTTTTCATTTTTCTTTTGTGGTTTTTATTTTTATTTCGATTAATTGAAAGTAATAAGTAAATTGAGCTGGACGCTAATTTAGCACATTTTAAAAATTTTGATATTTTTCATAATATTTCGTATTTAAAATCTTAAATTGGTAAGTTTTATAAACTCTTTATTTTAAATGTTTAAATAAAGAAACACAAAACAATAATTAGACATGGCTAAAAGTAAATGGTGCACAGGAGCGCAGTGTCAGTCAAATTGCTTCAATATTGAACTGCTCCAGGAAGATGGTGTATAACGCACTAGGTCATATTCAAACCTATGGGACGTTCAAAAATGCTGCACGGGGTACTAGACCTAGAAAAACAACTCGTAAAGAGGACTCCTTTATTTATAGATCCTCAACTGAAATTCAAAGAGAGTTTTTAACAAAATTTGGCATTGATATCTCCTCACGAACAATTAGAAGAAGACTAAATGAGAAAAATTTGCGTGGGTGTATTGTACAACATAAGCCACACGTATCAAAGAAGAACTTAAAGTCCCGAATTTCATTTGCCCGTGAGCATTTAGAGAATCCAATGATTTTTTGGAAAAATGTCCTCTGGAGTGACGAATCAAAACTCTGCCGGTTTGGATCAGACGGAAAATGTTATGTATAGCGTCCTCCTAACAAACAGCACAACCCGCGGTATACATCAAAGACGGTAAAGCACGGTGCCGGAAATGTGATGGTTTGGGCCGCATTTTCTGGGCACGGTGTTGGTCCCACACATAAAATTGATACGCGAATGGATCAGTATATTTACAAAAATCTACTTGTGAGCACAATGATTCCATATGCAGACGAAAATATGCCACTTAGATGGCGTTTTATGCACGACAACGACGCAAAACAATAGTGAAGTGTTGCTTGGAAGAAAATAATGTCGACGTGTTAAATTCGCCAGCTCAATCACCGGATCTCAATCCTATAGAGAACCTATGGAATGATGTAGAACAACACATTAGTGCTGTAAAACCCAAAAATTTAACAGATATGTAGATGGAAAATCCAAAAGGCATGGTACGCAATACAAAAGGAACGTTGCATGGCCCTGGTGAACAGTATGCCCAGGAGATGTGCAGATGTTATTAAAAGTAAATATTTTCCTACTAAATATTAAGTTTCGCGGTAAATGAATTTTTAGTTTTCTTTTTTTTCTCGATGAAAATAAATTTTTTTTGATTTGTGCTAAATTACTGTCCAGTTATTTTTTGACCTTTTTTCTATTTTAATAGCAATAAAAATTATTGCAACTAATAAAACTGAAGCAAAATAATGTCAGTTGTTTTTTGGACAGCACGTGACACATTAGGACATAGGAATGATTAAAGTAATAAATATATAAGAAAACTTTTGGTATAGAAAAGCGCACATAGGTAATGTGCTAACCTAATGTCCACCACTGTATATATATATATATATAAAGAAATTTAAAACCATTAAAAAATAAAATAAAGTGATGAAGTTTTTAGATTAAGACAGATTTTACATTAAAATGTACATCTTTAAACCAACTTTAGAATAAAAATTTGTTCCCATAATTTTTTACACGTGTTCTTTGAAGCCTTTTTAAGCTATAAAAACCATCTATAGAATTTTTCATCGTTTTACTTTATAAATATTATATTATTTACCCAACATTTTTTTCTTAAAATAGTCATTCCTACAACGTAAATAACTTTTGTTTTCATTTTGGAATTATATGCTAAAATAGACTGAAGCAAAACTATCTTTACTTCTACCGAGAGCAAGTAATCCTACCGGAGGCTATTAGTTCGGGATTATAGAAGTTTGAAGTTGTAAATTATATAGTGTTATATATTGCACATAAACCTATGATAACGTTGAGATGCCTTTGTGGCTTAAAATGCTTTTAAATGAATTTATATATGACAACAAGCAACATGCTTTCACTTCAAGAATCAATATCAATTAATTTATATTAAAAAAGAATTTAGCACGCTTAAAATAAACCAACATAAATTAAACTTTAATTAAAATTTGCATTTTAACTGCTAAGCTGAAAGTTTATTTTTGCAATTAACGTTTTTACATTTATCATTATATGTTCGTTTGACGGTAACTTATAATGTAACAATTTTTAAAAACTATAAACTGTATAAAAACTATAAGTCTGAAACATTTTACTATCTTAAAAATTGTAGGACTTTGTATTCCAATTAAAATTTTGCATATTTGCAGTTTGAAATCGGCTTTCTAATTTAAACATATTATTTGTCTACACTTATGTATATCAGGTAAACAAATAAACAGCTGTAGCTTGAAAAATATATTAAAAGTTTTTAGAAATAATTATTGTGCTCCTTCTTGAGAACACCTTTTGTAGCTTCTTTTTAGCATAGAATATGAAAAATTGTATACTGTTGCTTGGCTTTGATTATTTGGAGCTTTCATACATGGGAGTTATTCATTATACATTTTCTTCTCACATTGCCATTATGTGTAAGTTATTTTAATTGTAATCTGTATATATAATATATGCGGGTACATAAATATAATATTAGCCATCGTTACTTGACTACCTTTTATAGTTTATAGCCTTCAGCGGTGTATATTTTCTTTCTGTATTAAAAACTGGGATTTTACTTTTCGTACAAAGTATAGGAAAAGTATGTTAGACGAAGAGACCAAAAACTTGATTTGGGACTTTTAAAAAGATGCGCCCAGAGTCTGCCAAGATGGAAGAAATTTTCCTATTTGTATATTTTTATTCCAACTACAATTGGTTTTTGTCTGTTTGTTTTGCACTTTGTATATTGACTTGCAATTAAATATTTCACAGGAGCAACTATTTTTCATCATTTATAATGAGCATTTAATAATATTTTAAACGTTTTATTTGCAATAACTTCGAAATAATCCTAAGAAATTAAATGGCAATGAAGACATACCATGTGCAGCAATTTGTGGGCAAATAAATTTACAGTTTGATCAAATACAAATGTAAAGCAAATATTATTTTAAAAGTGCGTGTAGTGTACCCATAAAACAAATTTTGTATTTTTGAAAAAATTTAGCGCAAAAAAGAGCAAACAAATTTTAGGCTGTTAAAAATATACTTTGTTTTCCACTTGTTCATGCCTAAACAAATATTACATTTTACTTTCAGTATGTTTTGAAATTGTATTCTCTACATTTTTTCCATGTTAGAAAAAAATATTTTATTATTATTCAGTTCGTTTGTGTTATAATATTATTATCAAATAAAACACAGTTTTAATAGGTTATGGGCCTTCTATAGTTAAAATTTGTGTAAGATTCGCGTGTGAAATAAAGATTGAAAGTTCTTTTGCCTGAATACCCACTGTGTAGCAAGTCGTGGCTACTGATTTTGTTTTTCTAAATCTTGAAAGATTTTGATTTTGTGCGGAATGGCTGACACCAAATTGCTGATTACAAAACTTAATCGCGAAAATTATGAAATATGGAAATATCGTATGAAATTATTACTGAAGAAGGAAAAGGTATGGGAAGTTATTGAAAAAGAAATCCCTGAAAATCCTAATGAAAATTGGAAGGATCGAGATAATGAGGCAACTATATTAATTGGTTTGGCTGTTGATGAAACAGAAGTGTTCCGCATTTCCAACTGTAAATATGCTAAAGATGCCTGGAATATTCTTAAAGCATACCATGAAAAGTCAACACTTAGCAACAAAGTTAAATTAATGAGATCAATTTGTGAATTGAAATTACACCCAGGAGAAGATATGGACAAACATATTACGCAAATGAAGTTATTGTTTTGCAAATTGCAATCACTTGGTGAACAAATTTCTGAGTCTTGGATAATTTCTATGCTACTTAGTAGTCTACCTACCTTATACGATACTCTAATAACAGCATTAGAAGTAAGAGATGAGAAGGATCTCACTATGACTGTTGTCGAAAATAAACTGCTGGAAGAATTTGAAAAGCACAAGAGGAGAAATTCCGTTGAAGACACAATATTAAAAACTACAAATAAATTTAAAAAGAATAATATCAAACCTATTGTGTGCCACTATTGCCGTGGAGTAGGTCATATACGTAAAGATTGCTGGAAATTTAAAAATGAGAAGCATCAAAAAGCTAAAGTTGCTAAAAATGAAGAAAATAATTTGTGTTTTGTTCTTAATGGTGAAAATGATATTTGGGTAGTTGACTCTGGTGCCACTTGTCATATTTGTAGCAACGAACATGAGTTTGTAAATCTAGATAAGTCATGGCACGAAAAAGTAACTGTTGCAAATGGTGATGGAGTTTATTCAAATGGAAAAGGCGACTGCAGGTTAAAAATGCTGAATCAACAAGGTGATGAAGAAATTATAACCGTCGAAGATGTTCTATATATCCCATCGTTTAAAGGAAACTTACTGTCAGTAAAGAAGTTATCAGCAAAAGGTTTTAAGTTTTTGTTTTTGGGAACAATATGTAAAATTCTTGATATAAATAATATCGAAGTCGGTTTTGCTGAGTGTGTCAACAGTTTATATCAACTAAAAACTAAAGAGCATGACGAAGCTAACAAAGTTGTATGTAATCTCATTAAATGTCAACATTATTACCACAAGCTTTTTGGACACAGAGACATTAACGCCATAAAAGGAATGCAATCTGGTAAGCTAAATAAGGATTTTACAATTATAGACTGTGGCGTTCGAACAACTTGCGACGTTTGTGCTAAATGCAAACTTACAAAGAATCCGTTTCCAAAGAAATCGTTGCATAAATCTAAAGCAGTTCTTGAGCTTGTTCATTCGGATGTCTGTGGACCCATGCAAAATATAACTCCAGGAAAGAAAAGGTATTTTTTAACGTTCATTGATGATTACAGTCGATATACTGTTATTTATTTGCTGTGCGAGAAGTCCGAGGTTTTTGATAAAACCAGACATTATATAGAAATGGTAAAAAACAAGTTTGGAAAGGTTCCCAAATGTATTAGATCAGATAATGGAACGGAATATAAATCGAAAAAGATGGTTGAATTTCTAAAATGTTATGGTATTATGACTCAATTTAGCGTTCCTTATTGTCCTCAACAGAATGGAGTAGCTGAAAGAAAGAATTGCTATCTAGTTGAAATGGCTCGATGTTTGTTGGAAGAAGCCAATTTACCGAAAATTTATTGGGGAGAAGCTGTTATGCATTCTAACTACTTACAAAATAGAATCATTTCAAGTGTTATACCTTGTACTCCATATGAGAGATGGGAAAAAGAAAAACCTAATGTGGAAAATATACACATATTTGGATCCAAAGCTTATGTCTTAGTACCTGATACAAGTAGAAAGAAACTTGATAACAAATCAAGACTCCTTACATACGTGGGTTGTGATGAGGAAAGCAAAGGTTTACGTTTTGTTGATACAAGTACCAACAGAGTAACTATTAGCAGAGATTTTAAATTCGTTTCTTCAAAAATAATATGTAATTCAAAGAGTGATAGCAAAATATTAGACACTGATAAATATTTAGAAGTTACCGCGTCGTCTAAAGCTATTGATAACAATTATGAATCTGATGATTGCAGTATTACAGATGACCTTGAATATTTTACCAATTCTGAAACGACTACTAACCCATCTGTTATAGAAATTCAAGAAATCGAACCAACACTTCGAAGATCGTCAAGAATAAACAAAGGTGTGCCTCCTTTAAAATACTCAGCTCATTTAATTCATTCAAATGACATTGAAAAGACGACTGACATAATTGAACCCAAAACTTACAAACAAGCCATAAAATCAAAAGAAAAATATGAATGGGAATCTGCAATGAAGGAAGAGATGGAGTCTCTTACGAAAAACCACACATGGGATTTGGTTCCAGCGCCACCAGGTGCTAATGTAATTGGTTGTAAATGGACATTCAAAGCAAAACGAGACGCTAATGGGAAGATTAAACGTTTTAAAGCGCGTTTAGTTGCTCAAGGTTTTAATCAAAAATATGGTTGTGATTATGATGAGATATTTGCACCTGTGCTACGTCAAGCTACATTTCGTATACTTTTATCAATTTCTAGTGTTAGAAAATTGCATGTGGAACACATGGATGTAAAGTGTGCTTTTTTAAATAGCTACATTAAAGAAATTATATACATGAAACAACCGCCTGGTTTCAATGATGGTGATGAAAGCAAAGTGTGCAAGCTAAGACGTGGTTTGTATGGACTTAAGCAATCAGCAAACGTTTGGAACAAAGCTTTAAATGATGTTCTTGTAAGTGGTGAATTCAGACAAAGTAAATCAGATCCATGTTTGTATAGCAAAGTCGTCAATGGGAATGATATTTATATTCTTATTTATGTTGACGATTTGGTAGTTGCCACTACGAATAAAGTTTTAATTAAACATGTACTAAAACTACTTAACAGCCAATTTGAAGTTAATAGTTTAGGTGAAATATCCTATTATCTTGGGCTGGAAATAGTAAAATCGAAAGAAAATCAATTTAAAATACGTCAAATGCAGTATATTAAGAAAATTCTTATCAAATTTGGTTTACAAGATGCAAAATCATCGAAATATCCACTTGAACCATCATATGGTAGAACTGACTCGGAGCTTTTGTTACGCAATGATGAATACCAAAGCTTATTAGGTTCGCTACTTTACATTGCAGTCAATTCTCGACCTGATATTTGTGCTAGTGTTTCGATTCTAGCCAGAAAAACGTGTAATCCAAATCAAGAAGATTGGAATGAATTAAAACGTGTTGCAAAGTATTTAAAGGGAACAAACACTTTGTTTTTAAATCTCAATGAAAGTACAGCTAATCAAAATACCCTTATTGGTTATGCTGATGCTAATTGGGCCGAGTGCAGAATTGATAGAAAATCAAATTCTGGATACATTTTCTTACTTAATAATAGTGCAGTAAGTTGGGCTTGCAAGAAACAAACAACTGTTTCGTTATCGACAACCGAAGCAGAATTTATTGCATTATCCGAAGCCGCTAAGGAAGCTGTTTGGATTAGAAATGTTTTAAATGATTTAAACTGCAAACAAGAAGAACCAACTGTAATTTTTGAAGACAATAGAAGCTGTCTAAATCTAATCAAAGAAGAGAAACTAAGTAATAGATCAAAACATATTGACATCAAATTCCATTTTGTGAAAGATTATGTTGACAAGAAAATCATCGAATGCAAATACTGCCCCTCTGAAGAAATGATTGCAGATATGTTAACAAAACCTTTATCAAACTTAAAAATAGAAACATTACGAAGTAAGGCAAATCTAAAGGCATTCACAATTGAGGAGGAGTGTTAAAAATATACTTTGTTTTCCACTTGTTCATGCCTAAACAAATATTACATTTTACTTTCAGTATGTTTTGAAATTGTATTCTCTACATTTTTTCCATGTTAGAAAAAATATTTTATTATTATTCAGTTCGTTTGTGTTATAATATTATTATCAAATAAAACACAGTTTTAATATAGGCAAATATTTGTAATATGTGACCGTACCTTTAGACATTGTTGTCAAAATTGTAAAATAATTTTAAAAATAAAAAATTTTCAAATAATTTGAAAAAAAAAAATGAAAATTTTACTAAATTAAATTTCAAAAGCAAAAAATTAAATATGAAGTATTGCTGCACATGTTGGAGAAAGAAACCAACTGTTACAACTTCATTTAAAGCACCAAGGGGAGATAGGCAAAAAGAATTTAAAACGAGTCTGGAAGGTTACTCTGTGTTTCGATCCGCTATCTAACTTTTTTTTTTCAACTAGTGCTTATTTCGTAAAAATAAAATTTAGCTCATTTCTGATTTGACAGATAATTAGTTTTATCCTTCCGCTGAACAAATATGGTTGTGTACACGCTTGTAGCCGAAGCTACACTCGACGTTTTGCGCCCTGTTTTTAAAGAGCGCATTATCAGCCGCAGAGCTGATGTCGTTTGGCCACCTCGGAGCTGCGACTTGACACCGTTGTGGGATGCCGTCAAGCATGCCAAAGACTACTGACGCTTGAAAGGACAATATTCGTGAAGCCATTGGTGAAATACAGCTGCACACAATCGATGTGCTTAAAAATTGAACCGATCATGCAGGCTACTGCATGGACAGCCATTTGAATGAAATTATTTTCCATTATTAACCGGAAGGATTGTACTTTCAAATAAAAAAAGAAATTTAAGAAAATATTTAGTGCTTTCTTTATATGTGGCATTTTCAAAAAAGTTTTGGCGGATCCATGTTTTCAATGGTTATGTATTTACATACGTTAAATATATGGAATTATCATCAGTTCTTAAAACTAACTCTAAAAAATGTCTGTATTTTTACACGTAGGTCCCCAATAGTATAAAAGGTAAATATAACAGATTTATGCAACGCTTTCTTGATTTTTTTTCGCATCTTCCTTGCTTTCGTCAGAAAATAGTGACAAGTCCAAAATCATTTCCTCATTTAAAATTTTCTGAAGACGAGAGAATGCTGTTACATCACGTTTAAGAACTTTTTCGAATAACTCGAAATTTATATTATCCAATTCAATTGAGAACTCGTCACCTAACAAAGGATTGTAGATTTTAAATTTTTTTATTTTAATACCAGTGTTTTTGTAAAAGCCAAATCCATATATTATTGTTTGGTAAAATTTACTCATAGGTATTTCCTGCTCGCCATAAGTCAGCGACTTAAATTTCGAAGTTTTTATTTCATATAAGACTTCGTTATCAAATATCAAATCTGCATCTGCATTGAAGTACTCACAGCTTAAAGTGGGATTCAGATCAACAGACTTATATGGAAGTCTTTCCAAATATCGCATTACTTCACGTAAATTATCCTCATTTACTGTATATTTTTCTCTCGGTATAGGTTCATGGAAAAATATTACATGTGATAAGGATACAATTTGAATACTTTTGACAATGTCTATAGCCCTAGTATTTGAATCTTTGAAAATTTCATAATTTTTTTTAATGGCATTACGTATTGGTTCACATTTACCGATAACAAAAACATCAGGATTGTCAAGAATATACTCTGTTCGTGTATCAGTTATTTCTATATTATATTGATTTGACAAATGCTTTCTTATAAAGTAGTCCATAAAAAGACCATAAGCTGAAAAGTAGCGCCCTTTTTCGACGCTTAAAGGATACTGGAAAGACCTTCCAGCGTGTTTAGCCACTACATCTACATTTTCCACAAGAGTTTCAAAAAAGTGCTCGACATTAGGAAATCTTTGTAATGATTTATTTGTTATAGTTGTTGCATTAGGAATGTATTTTGGTACAATTTCGTATTCTTCAATTTCCGACATGATTCTGTTCACAGATTAATAATTATTATTTGTGTGTTATTATCTGTGATTCTGTTTTATTTTATTTATATTTATTTATATTTATGAAAAATTTTATACAATTCTATAAAAATTCCAGTGTTGCCAGAGTAGGCGAATTTTTAATTTTACTCCGTGAACACTACTGCCAAACTCCATATATAAAAAAATCTGTGTATATTTATATATAAAAAAAGGTTTCACAATACCAAGGCGCACAAGGCAAATTGAATAATAGGTAAAACTCAAGGCACATTAAGATCAAGATATGATTGAGAAAATGTAAAAAATATCGTTTTTAAAGACTTTCCGCAAAAAGGTGGTATTCTTTTCTTTGCTTATGTAATTTAAATTTACTGCAGTAGTAGCAAATTTGTTTAAACAATTTTAAAGACAAACTAAAGCAAAATTAGGTCAACAATTATAACGGTTCCCCTCCAGCCCCCTCCAACATTGCCAATTTTGGAACAAAATTTTAAAATCATTGTAAAATTCCTCGGAGTGCAAAGCACCGATTAAAAAAGGTAAACGGTAAGTCTCCAAATTTTGGCTTCATACTCCAAAAACCATTTGACAGCCCCGTGATTATCTAAGGCCTCTTTAAAAAAAAAAAAACAATTTTTTGGGACATTTTCTCCTTTACGGGAATTTATATGGTAAAACAAAAAAAAAAATAAATTTAATTTTACCATTTGATTAAAAACGCTTTTAGCTGTATTACTTAAAAATTTTGTAGGAATAGCCCGATGCGTTGTGATATTTGATTTCTCAAAAACCTATCTTAACATGATTTTTTCAGTTTTTGAAAATGTAGCTCGAAAAAAATAATTAGAATATTATTAATCCAGACGTCATAAGCTTTCCTTTGATGCTACTTACATGCATATATTCAAGGAGCTTCCTAAACCTCGTGATTATGTCAGCTTATTTTTTATATGTAAAAACCAAAAATTTGTATAAACACATTTTTTACCAAACTTCTTGGGTTTAACATATAAAATGATCAAACAAAATCATGAAGAGGCGAAGCCTACAATTTGTAAATAAAATTCAATTTCAAAAAGTGTTTGAAACAATTTTGTTTTATGAAAATTTTAAAAATATTTCCACAACACCACTGTAAGAAAAAAAATTTTGTAGGAAAAAAATAACAAAATATGACATCTGAAAACATAAACAAGAAAGTCAACTGATCTACTGCCACTACCTAGTATATTAATCTGCCTTGGGTAAAACTAGTAGCGCAGGTGATCGAATTCGCTTTACACATTTCTCCGAGCCATTTAAAAAAACTAAAAAATAATGAACTTGAAAATAAAATTGAATAATTAATTTGAAAAAAATTGAATGTGCAAAAAAACGTTGTTTAAAAAGTGAAAAGTGTGTGTGCCAAAAAGTGCTGTAGGAATATAAAAAAAGAACAAAAAACTTAACTAAAAAAGAAAACTTTTCTTTATAAAACATTTGTTTACGGACGCAGCTTAAAAATTAAAGAAAAAATTCTACGGGGTGTAAAATTTAATTTTATGCAAAAAATGTAAAGCGACAAATTTGGGGTTGACCCTTAGTTACCGAGTTACGGGCCTCCAAAGTTCGTATGTACAATATGGAATATATCGAGTATTTTTTTGGTGAAATAAGACAATATCTTTTCAATTGAAAAGGAAAATAGTAAAAAAATACAATAAAAACAGATAACGACCAAAAAATATATATATTTAATAAATTAAGTTTAGTGACAATACCATACGAAGAGATAAAAAAATCTTTAGCAAGCGAAGCCATAGAGGAGAAAAGTTTTGCGCCCGGTCGAAGGCCGGCTACGCAGAAAATCTTTAGTAAGCGAAGCTAAAACTAAGAGCTGTCCAAGAAACTTTCATATACAAATTTTTTTTACTATTTTCCTTTTAAATTGAAAAGATATTGAAATTACCTTTCCAATGATACTCATATTGTCTTATTTCACAAAAAAATACTCGATATATTTCATATTGTACATACAAACTTTGGAGGCCCGTAGCTCGAAAACTAAGGGCCAGCCTCAAATTTATCACTTAACATTTTTTGCTTAAAATTAGGTTCTACACCCCGTAGGCAACCTTTTTTTAATTTAAAGTTGCGTCCGTAAACTAGATTTGTTCTATACATGGCGAAATAATACAGGTGAACGCACGGGCGAAAAAGCCCATCAGCTGTATACATTACAGTTGTCAAAAAAATTTGACAAAAATAAATAATTTGTTGAAATTTTTTTTAATTTAATTTTTTTTGATTGCTAATAGAAAACAAACAATTGTTATTCCTAGAGAAAACTACCACAATATGGAACCGTATTTGCAGTTCTTGATGTGTATTATCAAAATATGCGTAAAAAGATAGTGAAATTATTGTTAACACATTTATAATTCCTTGGTTTTTTTGTGGAAGATTATGTTAGTCTTCAAATGGTCAACGTGCAAGAATAGAACGATGCATGTGATTTGGGCAAACTATTGGTAAGAAGAATTTTGATCACTTTTCCTGTATTTTTATTTTTATGTAAATTAATTTTTATAATTTTTTTATTCTGAAAATTACAACCACTTTTTTTCATCAAATATATTTTTTTATTTTGTTTGTTTTTACAATATTTTTTTGACAACATACATAATTTTGTAGCAACAAATTGCCTGTTGTTTTTTGTGTTGTTGGATTGTTGTAGCCGTGCGGTCACCTGTATTAATTCGCCTTGATATGGAGTTTGACAGTAGTGTTCACGGCGAAAATTAAAAATTCACTTACGCTGGCAACACTGGTAGTTTTATAGAATTGTAAAAAATTTTTCATAAATAACAGAATGAATAGAATCATGTTGGAAATTAAAGAATACGAAATTGTACCAGAATACATTCCTTATGCAACAACTATAACAAATAAATCATTACACAGTTTTCCTAATGTCGAGCACTTTTTGAAATTCTTGTGGAAAATATAGATGTAGTGTCTAAACACGCTGGAAGGTCTTTCCAGTATCCTTTAAACGTCGAAAAGGGCGCTACTTTTCAGCTCATGGTCTTTTTATGGACTATTTTATAAGAAAGCATTTGTCAAATCAATATAATATAGAAATAACTGATAAACGAACAGAGTATATTCTTGACAATCCTGATGATTTTGTTATCGGTGAATGTGAACCATTACGTAATGCAATTAAAAAAAATTATGAAATTTTCAAAGATTCAAATACTAGGGCTATAGACATTGTCAAAAGTATTCAAATTGTATCCTTATCACATGTAATATTTTTCCATGAACCTATACCGAGAGAAAAATATACAGTAAATGAGGATAATTTACGTGAAGTAATGCGATATTTGGAAAGACTTCCATATAAGTCTGTTGATCTGAATCCCACTTTAAGCTGTGAGTACTTCAATGCAGAGGCAGATTTGATATTTGATAACGAAGTCTTATATGAAATAAAAACTTCGAAATTTAAGTCGCTGACTTATGACGAGCGGGAAATACCTTTGAGTAAATTTTACCAAACAATAATATATGGATTTGGCTTTTACAAAAACACTGGTATTAAAATTAAAAAATTTAATATTTATAATCCTTTGTTGGGTGACGAGTTCGCAATTGAATTGGATAATATAAATTTCGAGTTATTCGAAAAAGTTCTTAAACGTGATGTAACAGCATTCTCGCGTCTGCAGAAAATTTTAAATGAGGAAATGATTTTGGACTTGTCACTATTTTCTGACGAAAGCAAGGAAGATGCGAAAAAAAATCAAGAAAGCGTTGCATAAATCTGTTATATTTACCTTTTATACTATTGGGGACCTACGTGTAAAAATACAGACATTTTTTAGAGTTAATTTTAAGAACTGATGATAATTCCATATATTCGGGGTTGTCATGGAATCCAATTTTATTAGAATTGGATTTAAAACCGACAGAAAAATCGCGTTGGTGTTATGAAATCCAAGTTATCGGTTTTGTGTTCGAACTTGAAATTTTATCGGTTTTAGGTGTCATAGAATCCAATATTATCGTTTTTTTTATTGGAAGTAAAACAAGAGGAATTAATTAATTAGTTGTTTTTATTTATTACAGTTAAATAATTTGCAAAAATGTAAGTAAATAAACAAGTTAAAAGTAACATACGAGTGTTAATTTTACTTTTTACCCCTGCGGGCAAACCTAACGCTCGATAGCCACGAGCACTTGGTGCAACACTATTGATACAGGGCTTCTACCAAAACTTATACTGGATTCCTTGCCAACAGACCTCTGATAAGATCCTTCAGCTAAAAAGCGTAACGTGGCTGCTAACTGCAACACAGGTGGTATATTTGAACGTTGCAAAAGTCCTTCAAGTCCTAGCCTCTTATCGTTTAAACAAAGAGGCTTTTCGAGAAGTTCTTAATACTATTGAAGGACATTTGTTTGCCCATATATCAAATTATATCAACTATTTAATTTATAATATAATTATACCAAATAAAGTAGTGGACATTCTGTCTAAAATTAAGATGTTTGTATACCACGGTTCAAAAAATACATCCATATAGAACATATTACATTAATTTTGGGAACATCCAAAGCTTCTTGTTATAGCGGACTTAGCTAAACAAGTCCCTTGTAAATTTCGGCTGTCTGTATATAATGGTTCAAAAGTCCGGCCACATCCACCATGTTATATCAACTAATGGGACGCCCGTTTATTTTCAAATCCAAATTTTATACTTGTTGGTATAGACAAGTTAGTAATACAGGTTCTTTGTAAATTTCAATCGTCTGTCTACAACTGTTTAAAAGTATGGCCATATACCAAATTAAATGAACTATTGGTGCACCCTTTAATTTCTAATTTTATGAACTGTTTTTAAAACGAGACCAATATGTAAACATAATCTATCATACCACCAAAAATTTTTAAAATCGGATCAGAAATGACTGAGTTCTGGAGGCACAAATATAAAAAACAACATTCAGCCGAATTGTATAAACTCCTTTTTTTAAGTCGGTTAGAAAACACAACTTTTAGCAATATTTTAGTACAATTTGGAAAATTTTTTAAAAAAAAATGCACCTTAAATTGTAAACAAAAGAGCAATAACAGAAAACACCTAATTCGAATAATGGTTTTATTTCCAATCGAAAATAACAAAACCGACATGTTTTTATGACACGAAATGAATCCAATATCGGATTTCAAAAGGGATATTTATCAAATCCGACTTGGATTTCATGACAACCCCGGTTAACAGCTGACGGAATTATTTAATTAATTGTTTTTATTTATTATAGTTAAATAATTTGCAAAAATGAAAGTAAATAAAAAAGTTAAAAGTAATATACGAGTGTTAATTTTACTTTTTACCCACTCAGGGCAACCTAACGCTCGTTAGCCACGAGCACATCGTGCAACACTATTGATACAGTGCTTCTACCAAAACTTACACTGGATTCCTTGCCAACAGACCTCTGATAAGATCCTTTAGCTAAAAAGCGTAACGTGGCTGCTAACTGCAACATAGGTGGTATATTTGAACGTTGCAAAAGTCTGGGACACCCGTTTATTTCCAAATCCAAATTTTATACTTGTTGGTATAGAGAAGTTAGTAATACAGGTTCTTTGTAAACTTCAATTGTCTGTCTATAACTGTTTAAAAGTATGACCATATACATCAAATTTAATGAACTATTGGCGCACCCTTTAATTTATAATTTTATGAACTGTTTTTAAAATGAGGCCAATCTGTAAGCATAATCTATCATATCACCACAAATTTTCAAAATCGGATCAGAAATGACTGAGTTCTGGAGGCACAAATATAAAAAAGCAACATCCAGCCGAATTGTATAAACTATTTCTTTTTTTGAAGTCGGTTAAAAAACACAACTTTTAGCAATATTTTAGTACAATTTGGAAAATTTCGTAAAAATATTACACTTAAAATTGTAAACAAAAGAGCAAAAACAGAAAACACCTAATTCGAATATTCGTTTTATTTCCAATCGAAAATAACAAAACCAACATGTTTTCATGACACCAAATGAATCCAATATCGGATTTCAAAAACGATAATTATCAAATCCGACGTGGATATCATGACAACGATTAAACGTATGTAAATACTTAACCATTGAAAACATGGATCTGCCAAAACTTTTTTTTTAAATGCCACATATAAAGAAAGTACTGAATATTTTCTTAAATTTCTCTTTTTATTTGAAAATACAACTCTTCCGGTTAATAATGGAAAATAATTTCATTCAAATGGCTGCCTCGGCTGTCCATGCAGTAGCCTGCACGATCGGTTCAACTTTTAAGCACATTATCGATTGTGTGCAGCTGTATTTTACCAATGGCTTCACGAATATTGTCCTTTCAAGCGTCAATTGTCTCTGGCATGTCGGCGTAACACTTATGCTTGACGGCATCCCACAACGGTGTCAAGTCGCAGCTCCGAGGTGGCCAAACGACATCAGCTTTGCGGCTGATAATGCGCTCTTTAAAAACAGGGCACAAAACGTCGAGTGTAGCTTCGGCTACAAGCGTGTACACAACCATATTTGTTCAGCGGAAGGATAAAACTAATTATCTGTCAAATCAGAAATGAGCTAAATGTTATTTTCACGAAATAAGCACTAGTTGAAAAAAAACGTTAGATAGCGGATCGAAACACAGAGTAACCTTCCAGACTCATTTTAAATTCTTTTGAAATTTAATTTAGTAAAATTTTTAATTTTTTTTTTTCAAATTATTTGAAAATTTTTTATTATTTTTAAACAAGGCAAATTGAATACTAGGTAAAACTAATAGGGCAGGTGATCGAATTCGCTTTACACATTTTTACGAAACAGCGTCAAAATTTGTTTACATTTTGTTGACGCGCCATTTAAAAAACGAAAAAATTTTCAATTTCATAATCAAGAAAATATTATGAAATAATTAATTTGTTGATAGTACAGAATTCGCGAATTAAACGTTATGTGAAAAGTGTGTGTGTGTCCAAGAAGTGCAGAAAAATATAATATAAAATAAACTAAACAAAACTTTTTTAAAAAAGAAAACGTTTCTTTGAGAAACATTTTTAAAGTTTATAAATAAAATATTTAAAAAATTTGTTATTGTGAGGCTTGCGACAATAAACAACTACCTAAAATTTTTTCACTTATTGGAGTCTATGGTGTGCAAATTATTATATGTAAATTCATTTTTTATGAAATTTCTTTTTCTTCTGTTTTTTTTTATATTTTTCCTGTTTGTTAAGAAACATGTACACGTAAATTTACACTAACAAAATATATGCGTTTTTTTGTTTTTGTACTCATGCGATTACCTAGTATTCAATTCGCCTTGTTTTTAAATTATTTTAGAATTTTGACAACAACGTCTAAAGGTACGGTCACATATTACAAATATTTGCCTACAATTTGTTTGCTCTTTTTGCGCTAAATTTTTTCAAAACAATACAAAATTTGTTTTATGGGTACACTACACGCACTTTTAAAATAATATTTGCTTTACATTTGTATTTGATCAAACTGTAAAAAATGTAAATTTATTTGCCCACAAACTGCTGCACATGGGATGTCTTCATTGCAATTTAATTTCTTAGGATTATTTCGAAGTTATTGCAAAGAAAACGTTTAAAATATTATTAAATGCTCATTATAAATGATGAAAAATAGTTGCTCCTGTTAAATCTTTAATTGCAAGACAATATACAAAGTGCAAAACAAACAGACAAAAACCAATTGTAGTTGGAATAAAAATATACAAATAAGAATATTTCTTCCATCTTGGCAGACTCTGGGCGCATCTTTTTAAAAGTCCCAAATCAAGTTTTTGGACTCTTCTTCTTACATACTTTTCCTTTACTTTGTACGAAAAGCAAAATCCTAGTTTTTAATACAAAAAGAAAATATACACCGCTGAAGACTATAAAAGATAGTCAAGTAACGATGGCTAATATTATATTTATGTACCCGCATATATTATATATACAGATTACAATTAAAATAACTATTTCACATAATGGCAATGTGAGAAGAAAATGTATAATGAATAACTCCCATGTATGAAAGCTCCAAATAATCAAAGCCAAGCAACAGTATACAATTTTTCATATTCTATGCTAAAAAGAAGCTACAAAAGGTATTCTCAAGACGGAGCACAATAAGAGAATGATGCTAAATCGGACTTAGATTCCACTTCTTAACAAAAAATTTTAATATTCATTCATTACATTTTTTTTGTTACAATTTCTAAAAACTTTTAATCAGCCTTATTACGGTTGTCGTTCTCGTGTCGAAAATCCTACGTTTTTTTTTAAATGGTACTACGCACGTCGTTATTGTTAAAAATGTTACTCGAAAAAAAATCTATTACAAAAATCGGTACTACGTTTGTCGCATTCGAATGATAATTTGTTAAATTATTGTCGTTGAAATTTATGTACACGACACACAATTTTTTTCGTAAATTTTTAAAACGAACGCTAACAAAAGATAAGTTTACTTTTGATTTTTACATTATGCTTATTTTAATTTATTTTTTGCATGCTGTTTTTGTACCATCACAAAAAGTGGAAAAAGGGGAAGTTTGTCATTTTGGGTGTAATTTCTACAATATCCATTTTTGATCCCATAAAGTATATATGTAAATTATGTGTTGATGTTGAAATCAACTTTGCAAAAAAAAAAAATATGTCAACCGATCAGATATAGAGTCGAAAGAGCTACTATTAGAAATCAGCATGATGGGTCCACGTCCTTCGAGGCAGCAGGCAAAATACCACGCCTACATCTAATTTTTTCATGTCATTTTGAATAATAAAGTAATTCCAATCAAAAAAATAAATATATAATGAGATAACGAATAAAAAAATAAGAAAAAAAACATCAATTAAAAAATTCGCGCTCGCCCATATTTTCTGACCTACTGGACTCTAGAATTTAAAATTTTTTTTTAAATACCAATATGGGCATCATTTGAAAGCTTTTGAAGAGGTCTTTAAGGAAATACAAAAATTTTTTAGAAGAACTGATAGGTAGAGTACGTTTTATTCTACACTAACTTCAAGTTTTTTTTTAACTTTACATCATGTAAAAACTGCTGTATGGATTTGCACAAGATTTTGTAAGTAGGTCCCTCAGAACCCTGAGTCCAATATACAATACATTTTTTTTTCATAAAAATAAGATATTTTGTATAGAAAAAAGAGATACAAGTGTAAGAGCACCCAATTTTACCTGTATAATCGTACTAAAACTGTTGTCTGCACATTTTATTTTTGTATGTGGAAAATTTTTTTATTTAAAAACACATCTTTCTAAGTTTGAATTTTAAGAAAATTGCAAATGAAATACAAAAGTTTCCAAATTTAATTAAGAGCTAGTCGTTTTGTTTTTTATTGTTATTTTTAAGTGTTAGTTTATCGCCTAAAATGCTACTGCAAAAATTTTTTATTAAAATTTTATGTTTTGATCTATTACACAATATTTTATTGTCGAAAATTTTACATAGTACCAAAAAAACTAACTATCGACAGCGACTACGACTATTCTCGAATGTCGTTTTCGATAACCGTAATAAGGCCGATTGATTCTTGAAGTGAAAGCATGTTGCTTGTTGTCATATATAAATTCATTTAAAAGCATTTTAAGCCACAAAGGCATCTCAACGTTATCATAGGTTTATGTGCAATATATAACACTATATAATTTACAACTTCAAACTTCTATAATCCCGAACTAATAGCTTCCGGTAGGATTACTTGCCCTCCGTAGAAGTAAAGATAGTTTTGCTTCAGTCTATTTTAGCATAGAATTCCAAAATGAAAACAAAAGTTATTTACGTTGTAGAAATGACTATTTTAAGAAAAAATTGTTGGGTAAATAATATAATATTTATAAAGCAGAGAAATTATACATTTTACATTATTTTTTAATATAGTGAAGAGGAACAAATCTAGTTTACGGGCACCACTCCAAAATAAAAAAAGTTGCCTACGGGGTGCAAAATGCAATTTTAAGCAAAGTAAAAAAATTGGCGGCAACCCTTAGTTTCGGAGTTACGGACCTCCGAAGTTTTTGTATCCAATAAGGCATATATCGAGTATTCGATGGTAGAATGGGACAATATGGGTATCATTGGAAAGGGAATTTAATGGCGTATTCAATTAAATAGGAAAAAAGTTAAAATAAAAAATCAGGTAAGGATCCAACAAAACTATTTTTTTCCATATAAACATAACTTTACTCAAAAACGAAAGAATTTTATCTTCTATGGTATAACCAACAGCGGCTTTGCTTTCTTAAGGTTGTCTGCGTAGCCGGCCTTCGGCCGGACGAAAGGGTTTTCTCCTCTATGGTATAACCAACAGCGGCTTCGCTTTCTTAAGGTTTCTTGCGTAGCCGGCCTTCGGCCGGGCGCAAATATTTTCTCCTCTCTGGTATAACCAACACCGGTTTCGCTTTCTATGACTTTTTTCGGCCCTTCTACACAGTTAGAAGATGATGAAAAATAAAACTAAAACAACAAATAAAATATCACAAAACACCGCGATAATTTATTTATGTTTTTTACACGGGCACTTGCAAATTAATAATTATAATTAAATTACGGGAATTTTAAATTAAAATGTTTGTGGTATTTCCTGCGAGCTAAGTATAATAATACTGAAAGCTTTTTGTGGGTAAACGCTTATCATTGTACAGAAAGCGAATCATAAAGTAATACACACTACAAAGTAGAGTAAAAGGATAATTATAGCGATAGCTTTTTAGTTATCAAGAATTAAGGCCGGGGCACATAGAATCCGTCATACGTTAAACTTCAACTTGTTCAACTGACAACTCAGTTAAAATACTTGTTTTCTTATGAGTGTTGTCACAATCAGTACGTCTCCGTCAACTCAAAGTATGAAAGTTGAGCAACTTTTAACTTTTGACGTATATTGAATACTTTGACAGCTATTAATTCCTTCTTCTTCTTCTTTGTTGTCTTGCTGTGCTCTTTACTCTCTCTTTGTACATATTTTTTTTTCCACATACATTAAAAGCAGTATTGCCGTTTGGTTACAATTTTAACACTTTTGTAACTTTTGAAAATTTATTTATTTATTTATTGTAAAATTTTGTTATGTTAGGTCAAATTTTCGTAACTTTTGATACAAATACGAAATAAAGTAATATCACTAAAAGATTACGAGATTTTTATATCAAATAATGAAATTTGATATAAAAATCTCACTTAACATATCTACCTTTCTTAACATCTCGATTTAGAAAAAATTGTCCTTTAATTTCCTTCAGGAAGTACCGGATTATATTACAGAAAAATTGTCAGTAATTTTGTGTTGAAGTTTTAAGCAAATAAGTCTCAAATTTATTTTTAATAACGGCATTTTTAACATAATTAGTGTAGTAAATTTCATGGAAGCTCAATCTTTTAAAGAAAAATGTACTTTAAATAATTTTATTTAACGGTGAGAGTATGCACTTTTCCATACCGAAGTATTAGTATTGGGTCCTAATCCTCATGAGTAGCATCGGTATGAAATTTTATTTTATACGTTATTCTTTTTTATTTTCGTTTTGTTTTTGTTCAGTAAATGAATTTGGTCTTGTTGTTTTCCCTGACATATGGAATGTATCGAATGATGATAAAAGGATAAATTAAGTTCGGCTTCCTTCTGTTCAGCCAGCTACTTTTGACATCAACATGAGGCTGCCGTAGTCTAAGTGTAAGCACGTTGACTACAAATCTGGCTGCCCTGGGTTCAACCCTTGCGGCGGTCAAAAAATAAAAAAAATGTTTTTTCTGTTTAATGGTATAAATACATAATCAGAATTAACATAAAAACATGCAGCCTCCTTCGTCGGCACTTCTTCATAGCATATTCGCCGGCGAAGTAAAATAATTAATAAAATGGCTATATCTATCTCCCTGTCTTCTCTCTCATCTATCCCTTTCCTAAAGAATGTAGCACGGTTACAAAAACTAAGTAGGTATTAATGCCTGAAGTGCTGCTTCTCTTTAAAAAAAAAAAAAAAAAAAAAACATGGTGGTTTGCAACAACAAAATAACATTAGGATTTTGTCTTTGTAAACGTGCGGCCACCTAATATTTAATTCGCTTTGATTTTATACAAATTACATTAAATTACTATTTTTTTAAGGAAAATTTCAAAATGTAACTTTAATTGAAAAAATTTATTTTTTTTCCTGTCTTTCCCTGGCAACACTAATGAAAAGATTAACAGCTGATTTAAAATCCGTCAGCAAAGTACTCATTGTGCCAACCTCATCCGCCGTTACTTTGACTTCAGGCGAATATGTCAAAGTACAACGTATGACGGATTCTATGTGCCCCGGCCTTAAAGGCCGGGAAAGACAGAAAAAATATGATTTTTTTTCAATAAAAGTTACATTTTGAAATTTTTCTTTAAGAAAATAGTAATTTAATGCAATTTGTGTAAAATTAAGGCGAGTTAAATATAAGGTGGCCACACGGCTAAAAAAACAAAAACTCAATGTAATTTTGTTGTTGCACAGCTCCATGTTGATGTCAAAAGTAGTTGGCTGAACAAAAGGAAGCCGAATTTAATTTATCTTTTTCTCATCATTCGATACTTTAAATAAAGTTGTACCAGTTAGTTTCTTTTTTTTAAATTATTTGAAAATTATATAATTTATAAACTATTTTAAAATTTTGAAAACGTCGAACATAAACAAAAATTAGCTGGGCTATTAAGACCACCAGTAAATTGATACGCCTTGGCATAAAATATAGTAAAAAGTTTTATTCCATATGACAGGGAAAATAACAAGGCAACAAATTCATTTACCGAACAAAAACAAAAAAAAAAAAAAAAGAATAACGTATGAAATAAAATTTCATGCCGATGCTACTCATGAGAATTTATATTAGGACCCAATACTAATACTTCGGTATGAAAGAAGTGCATGCTCACCGTTTAATAAAATTATTTAAAGTACATAATCCAGCACTTCGTGAAGGAAATTAAAGAGTAGTTTTTTTCTAAATCGAGATATTGCTACGATTTTAAAATTTTTCAAGCGGAATAACTAAAGTTGCTACCATTTTTCGCAAGTTTGAACAGAACGCACGAAATGCAGCTCATACTATTTCCCGGTTGGGAAAAAATTGTTGTTTCTAAACTTGCAACAAGAACATTTCGTTTATTCAAACTAATTTTTTTAATGGGATTTTGATTGCATTTGAGGTAACTTTTGTAATTAAAACCGAATTGATATGTTAAGAAAGGTAGATATGTTAAGTGAGATTTTTACATCAAATAATGAAACAAGTAATTTTTCACTGATATTACTTTATTTCGTGTTTGTATCAAAAGTTGCGAAAATTTGACCTAATATAACAAAAATTTTATAGAATAAATAAATTTTCAAATGTTACAAAAATGTTAAAATTGTAACCAAACGGCAATACTGCTTTTAATGTATGTACAAAAAAAAATATGTGCAAAGGGAGAGTAAAGAGCACAGCAAGACAACAAAGAAGAAGAAGAAGAAGCAATTGATATGTGTCAAAGTATTCAATAAACGACAAAAGTTAAAAGTTGCTCAACTCTCATACTTTGTATTGACGGAGACGTACTGATTGTAACAACACTCATAAGAAACCATGTATTTTAACTGAGTTGTCAGTTGAAAAAGTTGAAGTTTAACGTATGACGGATTCTATGTGCCCCGGCCTTTAGCCTAAACTACGAGAATCAGGTTGCAGAACATGTAAAACATACTTTTACGTGTATTGTGTTTTTGTAAAATCTGTATAACTCTTTCGTAAACGTGACGTTGCGTTACGGAGAACCTAGTAAAATTTTAAAATTTCTATGTTTTTACGTATCAGCTGAAGGCGAATCAATTACCAGGTGGCAGCGTAGGCGAATTCATTAATTTTCGCCGTGTACACTACTGTCAAACTCCATATATAAAAAATCTATTATAAATTTTACTGTAATTGGTACTTCTATAATACGAACAAGTAAATTTTAACACAAATGTGTTAAATATAATAAATATATATTAAACCTATACCAAACAATTTAAAGTATGCATCAGTCATAGGGATTCAATTACAATTAAAATGGCACGTAATGTGTTTTCAATTACAAATTAAAAGTAATTGTGTTGTAAAAATTGTAGACCTTAGTGTGTAAATATTTTTTTTTTTTTATAAAAAAGCCGAAGCATAATTAAAACAAATATTAAAAGTAATTGTAATTAGGTAATATTCGTTACTTTTATTAAAATTCAATTATATTTTAAAAATAGTAAGTGTAACTAAAAATTGTAAAAATAAACTTCTGAAGTAGATACATCAAAAAATGTAAATGTTGTAAAAACCAGCAGCAACAAAAAAATTATTAAAAATTATTTTGCAAACTTAGAAGAATATTAAACAATCTCTAATGTAAAATTTCCAAAAGATTATGTTTTACAATTAACTCTTATACAATGTACATATGTATACAAAGTATATTATACATATATATGTGTTCATAAAATACTTTTATTTGAAATAACGTGCATTAGAATTTCAGTTATATAATGAAGTATATATATATTTTTTTAAATATCTATAAAATTCCATACTTTTATGCAAAGCAAAAGCAAATGCGATTCCATCTATATTAATAGTGGTGAGACTTTTTAAGTTCTAAACGCTATAGGAGCTATTTTCACTGTGTCTTTGTCTTTAAAAACAATACATAGGAATTTTATTATTTTTACATGTTAACTATGTATGTACACATATATAATAAATGAGTTTTACCTATAGCAAATAAAAAAAATCATTACATAATTTTATTTTAATTACTCTATTATCCAATTGAATTTTTTCAATTACTATTACAAATGACATGTAATTAAAAAATTCGATGAAATTGAAATTAAATAAATGCATGTGTAAATTATTACATCCCCCAAATCGGTTATATATATTTTTATTTTATCACTTTTTTATTTTTTTATCTTTACTTCTTAAATTAGCGTTTCTATCGTAGTACATTAGTTACCAACATTGTTTAAAGCAATCTTGCTTAAAAAACAAAACAATTTTTTAAAAATCTTTTTGGGCAAAATCAAGGCAGATTAATATACTAGGTAGTGGCAGTAGATCAGTTGACTTTCTTGTTTACGTTTTCAGATGTCAAATTTTGTTTACACTTATTATTTATTTTCCTACAATAATTTTTTTCTTACAGTGGTGTTGTGAAACTGGATTTTACAAAATTTTGGAGTGTTATAGCTAAAAGAATTTTTAATCAAATGGTGAAATAAAATTTAATTTTTTTGTTTTAACATTGTAAATTGACGGAACAGTAGACAAATGTCCCGAAAAATTGTTTTTTTTTTTTACAAAAGAGGCCTTAATTAATCACAGTGCTGTCAAATCCTTTTTGGAGTATGTAGCAAAAATTTGGGAACTTACCGTTTAACTTTTTTAATCGGTGCTTTGCACTCCGAGGAATTTTATAATAATTTTAAAATTTTGTTCCAAAATTGTTGACCTAATTGTGCTTTTATTCGCACATGCTATAGTTTGCTTTTAAAAAGTTTAAAACATATTTGCTAGTACTGAAGTAAATTTAAATTGCATAAGCAAAAAAAAATATGTACCACGTTTTTAGGGAAAATCCTTAAAACCGAATTTTTTTAAAATTTTCCTAATTCAGAGGCTTGTAATTTTTTAACGAAAAGTGCTTTCAGAACAAAACTTCAAACTCGTTTATTTTAAATTTTATTAAGAATGTAGCAAATGTCTTGAAGTAATAATCCGATAATTATTAAGCATACTAAACTAAAAAAAAACTAAGTTAAGGTTGGACAAAATTAACAAAACAAAAAAAATTGCAGCAAATTTTCTCCCTGCATTTTTAAGCATATTTTTAAAGATATTTTCAAGGTCTGATTAAATTTAAAAAATCTTAACATTTGAGTTAAAAAAAAACTTTTTATGACTTTTTAAAAAAACAATATGTCCGAGGTACCTAAATTTAGGGCCCTACCCAGAAGCCTTTGGAGCCTGACCGTCCGTAGATTCACTGAGAAACACCTGGCTCTGTAAAATTTCGTTGAGATATATTGAGCAGTTCATACGATACCAAAATTTGTCCAAGAAAAAAAATTGTTTTCAAACCACTGTGCTTAAGTTGATTTGACATCTGAAAATATGTTTTACAAAAACAAAATACATATTGTTTATTTATTGTTGTAGTTGTTTTAGAACTGCTATTACCTGTAAATTTAATGTGCCTTGGGGCAAAATATATGTGTAAAGATATGTTTTTGTGTAGAACACATAAGAAACAAAAACTTAGATTAAGTATTTTACATTTGATGTATTAGAAATTAGTTTTTTTTTGTAATCGCAATTGCTTTTTAAAGCTGTGTTTAGACGGCGTGTACAAGTCATATGGAATGTCAAAATTGCTATCGATATGTAATTTCGTGTGTATGTCAAAATCTGTGTTTAACATACGGTTTATATTTATCATGTTTAAACTTGCATATGTTATACCATGTTTCCGCGGCTACTTTAAACACTTGTTTTGGTCTCTATTCATTTTTTAGAGACCAAACTACTGCCAAATAACATGTTTCGCCATACAAAATATTGAGAGTAAAACAGCTCAATTTATCTTGTTTTATTTTTAAGTACCTCACGAAACACAAAAAAACTACTATCATCTCTAATATTTATCGACCGTTCATCCGCACTAGTTGTCAAAAATAACAACATAAACAAAAATATAAACAAAACGAAAACAAACAAAAGTATAAATTTCTATTGTGCCAACCAGTGTTCGAAAAAAAACTGTACACAAACCATAGCGTACGGCACTGATAAAATACTTTAAAATTCCATTTTAGTGTTTGTGAACTTGTATGTGTACCCATTACGTACACTACGTCTACAAAAAGAAGAACGCAAACTCTAACAAAACGTACTGAACAAAGTTCACAAACACTATTTTTTAGTGTTTGTGTACAAAGTACGCTAAAATGATCAGTACAAAACGAAAAAATGGGGTTTTAGTGAACTTTTTTGCGTACACTAACATTTTTTTAGTGTACGCGAGATTTTTAATTTGTTGTTGTTTGTAATAATAGAAATATTTCGCCTATTATGAATAATAATAATAAATGTCGTTTAGTGAAATGCAAATAAATGTTCTATATATTCTAAAAATTATTTTTTTTTTGTAGTATTTTTGAAAAATTTTATCATACCTACTTAAAGTGTTCCAAATGACTCAGCTAGACTTTTGCATGTTTTTAAAAAAAACTACCTGAGAATAAATGTAAAATTTCAATACTTGAAAGAAAATGTTGGAAAATACAGGGTCTTTCTTTTCGCTCTTTTTTGCTGCTTGCGCAAAAAAAGAACGAATTAATTCCTTTAATTCTTAATTAACCCTTAATACTCATCATAAAAAATTGAAATTGATTTCCTAAATGTCTCTTTTTTTAATCTTTATTTAAAAATACTACAAATAAAAAAAAATTATTTTTAGAATATATAGGACATTTATATGCATTTCACTAAACGACATTTGTTATTATACATAATATGCGAAATATTTCTACTATTACAAACAACAATAAATAAAAAACCTCGCGTACACTAAAAAAATGTTAGTGTACGCCAAAAAGTTCACTAAAACGCAATTTTTTCGTTTTGTACTGATCATTTTAGCGTACTTTATACACAAACACTAAGAAATAGTGTTTGTGAACTTTGTTCAGTACGTTTTGTTAGAGTTTGTGTAGATGTTCGTAAACACTTAAAGAGAAACGAAGTGTTTTGTTCTTGTTGTAGTGAATGTGTTTGCGTTCTTTGTATATGACGATCAGTACAGTATATAAACGTTGCGTACTTTAGAGTTTTTTTTCGAACACTGGTGCCAACTTTTAAAATGGAAAAAGATCACGCTATAAAAAAAATATTATTATGGAGTGTTTCGAGGCGCTGAAAGATGTACAAAGGCAACATGGTAATGTTTTGAACCAGCTTCATCATCTTAATATGTCTCTCTACTCAGAAAGATTTACATGTACTTACATAAATATGTATGCATGTATGCTTCCAAACAGTGCTTTCAAATCGAAACAGGAATGTGTCGTATAAACAGCATGATTCGCAATCTTGTTAAAAAGAGCGAAACAAGTGTTTTAAGTAGTCGTGGAAACATGGTATTACGTACATACGACATAACCTCTAATTGTTGGAGAGAAAACTAAAATGCTTAAAACAGTGATATCAACGGCTCATTTTTTTAGCAATAACTTTTAGAAAGAACAACGACAAGTACAATTCTGCTTTTCTTTGTTATAATTTATATAAACATTGGTATACGTTAACTTTGCCATTATATAGTATTTAACTTAGGCACTTATAAGAACATGTTACAATCTCAAAACTGCACGTTCATTTCAGGTACTTGGCGTAGTTCACATGAAGTACATGGTACGAACTTAAAATTAAGGTTCTCCGCATTTTTCTTGTTGTTTATTTTTACATTTGAAGTTGGTTAGTTGCCCTAATAAAGCAATTAACATACAAGTCTTGCTTAATAATAACATGTATGCAAGTGTTGTGTATAAGTTGTAAGACTGAAGAAAATTTTAAAAATTTCCATTGAAGAAAAAATGTATGCAAATTCGTTTTTGGCCTGTTTTTTCGACTTTTTGCTACCTGTAAGAGGCGCACACATCTTTATCTTTTAAAAACCCTAGCGCACTGGAAAAATATAAACTCTTAAAAAACACACATATATTTATTTCAAACTCATAAAACTAATTAATTAAAAACTGTCACCATTATTTTTTTTCTTTTACGTATATACACACGAATATTTAATAGAATTTTCAAATACTCGCCGTACAAACAAAAAAAACAAAAAAAAAGTGGACATGATTTTTGGAGTACACTTCCACTAAGAAAAAATATGAATTATACGATGGTAATAAGGACAATAAATCAAATTTTAACTCATTTTTTATCATAAAATAATTGGTGCTGAGTTTAAATTGTAATATTTGTTCTTTAAAAATGCAAAAAGCGGTAATAATCTCTAAATAGTAAATTATAACATTTCTTTTGCATCATATTAAAAGGGTTTCTGTTTTTTCTGTTGTGGTTGGCATGTTTATGGAAACGCCCAAACATTATTTTTTAGCCTATGTTTAATTTATATATGTATATTATCTACAAAAGTTCAAAAAATATTTTATTTTATTTTCAGAAATCAAACTTTTATCATAAAAATATTTTGAGCGGAAATTTTAAAAGTGGAAGTTAGCATCACTGAAAACATCTATTGTCATATAGTTTTACATTTCATAATAGAGCTTGTTCTAAATTAAAAACTAATACATGTTATACAACATAGGAAAATAACATATGTTATATTTCATGAGGTTTACACAGTGTGTATTGATTTACATATGGAAAATCTGACATTCCATATGACTTGTACACGCCGTCTAAACACGGCATAAATGGTTTTGAGTATTATACCATGTTTCCACGGCTACTTGAACACTTGTTTCGCTCTCTTAAACAAAATTGCGAATAATGCTGTTTATACAACACATTCCTGTTTCGATTTGACAGCACTGTTTAGAAGCATACATGCATACATATTTATGTATGTACATAATAACAAATTGCGCGCGTATACGATTGTTTTTAGCTTAAAATGGAAAAAAGGTAAGTAAGAATACTAAAGGTTATTATTTTATAATATTTTTCATTTTAAGAGATCAGAAAACGTGCGCGCTCGCTAGAGATATGGGCTGAAAAGATGCCCCAGTTACGTGGCGCCTCGAAACACATCTTCGACTCCTCAAGAAATTTAATTTTGGTGGCCATCCTCCTGGACATAATTTTTTTTAAAGCATTATCTTTTGCCGTTTTAAAAGTTAGCACAATAAAAATTTATACTTTTGTTTGTTTTCGTTTTGTTTTTGACAACTAGTGCGGATGAACGGTCGATAAATATTAGAAATGATAGTAGTTTTTTCGTGTTTCGTGAGGTATTTAAAAATAAAACAAGATAAATTGAGCTATTTTGCTCTCAATATTTTGTATGGCGAAACATGTTATTTGGCAGTAGTTTAACTTGGTATAACTTTACAATTGATAAACTTATAGAACGTTTACGTGTAAACAATTACTAGCCAACGTTTAAGCTTTCCGCAACATTTACGTGTCCGCAATATTTACGTAAGAGTAATGAGGCCTTTAGACATTGAATTAAGATGCCTAAATGCAATTTATAAAATGTTTTGGAAAAAAATCTGTTTCAGAGATCAAGTTAAAGCTATATTAAAATTTCTCTAAAAAGTTAATGGGTTTTGTTTATAGTGCATTTACATTACACCGAAATCTAGTTCTTATGAGATTTAGAGCAAAATCTTATATTAAGTAATATTTTTATTAAAATACAAAACAAATTTAATATAAAATATTTTAATTTTTTTTAATAAAAAATTATTCAAGTAAAGAACTAATAGAAATGAAAAAATTCTGAAGTATAAATAAAAAGTAATGTAATTGTTTTAATGTCTGTTTTTCTGTTAGTTGTGAATATGAAATCTTGCTAGTTAAAAAAAAAAAAATATAGTGTAAACGAACTGGATTAAGGCAAAGATTAAAAATCAAATCTAGTAGATTTCGTTCTAATGTAAATGCACTATTATAAATATTATAGATGATCACAGATTTTCTTTATTTAAGCTCTAGGAGACGCAGTGTAAGCTCTAGGACACGTGGTTTACGAGTAAATCAAATTTTAAAGTTTTCAATATAAACATTAAATTAAATTAAAAACACGAGAAACAATTATTAAATTAGTTTATTTTCAGAAAAAATTGTTGTGCTATTTTTTCTATTATCCCGATTGAAATTACGTGAAAGCACGTCTCGATGGATATTTCGCTACCGCTCACTTAGCTCGTCAGGAAACTTTTCACAAAAATATAAATAAACTAAAGATTTTTGTCCAAACAATAATGTAAAGATAAAAATCAAAGTTTAAGAAAAAACAATAATGATTCCATTTTTAACCGACTTAAAAAAGGAAAATATGATAGATTATGCTTATAGATTGGTCCCGTTTTAAAAACAGTTCATAATCTTAAAATTCAAAGTGTGCCCCCATAGAACATACATTTTTTTACATGTATTATGATAGCGTATTACTATAGCTCCCAATAACAAAAAGTTATGCAAAAAAAGTCTAAAAATTAAAGGGTGTCCCAATAATTGATGTAAATTTACTTATACCTATCTTTTGAACGGTTATAGACAAACGCTTGCAAATTGGACAGAATGTCGATTGATATGGCTGTTATAGTAACAAGTATTAATATTAAAAATTGTAAATTAAAGGGTGCGCAAATAGTTAATTTAATTTGATGTTTATGACCATAATCTTTAACAGTTGTAGACAGACTCTTGAAATAACAACGGACCTGTATTCCTAAGTCCTCTTTAACAATAAGTATATAATATGGATTTGGAAGTTAAAGGGTGTCCCAACATTTGATGTAATTTCAAGTATGTTGCCAAACTTTTAAACCGTTATAGACAGAACGCTGATACTTAAAAGGGACCTGTATTGCTAATCCCGCTATATCAAGGAGTTTATTATTTGAATTTAGAAATTAAAGGGTTTCCAATAAATGATGTAGATTAACTTATATGGGCCTATCTTTTGAATCGTTGTAGACAAACACTCGCCAATTGAATAGAATGTCGACTGTTATGGCCTTATAGTAACAAGTGTTAAAATATAAAATTATAAATTAAAGGGTGCTCCAATAGTTAATTTAATATGATGAACCTGTATTACTAGATCCGCTATAACAACAAGTAAAAAATTTGAATTTGGAAATAAACGGGTGTCCCAATAGTTGATGTAATTTAATGTATATGGCCGAACTTTTGAACCTTTAGGGTATTAAAAAAATTTATGTAATTTGACTAACATGGCCGTATTATTAAATCCGCTGTAAACAACAGAAAGAATTATCGATGGGATCTCCTGCCTCTCCAATTGTGTCTGATATTGTTATGGAGAAGTTACTAGACACATGTTTTAGTGATATTGACCAAATAGGTTGATAATTTGTTTTGTATAATATCTGAAAATGCCATTGATACTTTACTTTAATATAATGTAATTCAAAACTTCCATGTTTAGATACTTTACTTATTAGGAGTGGAAATAATTTATTAATATATTGGTATCAAAAACCAGCGGCTTCTGGCAGAATCATTAATTACTATTTTAAACACAGTAAAAGAATTATAATAAATGCAGATAAAAATTTGATAAAAAGGATACTTATGATAAGTGATATTGAGTTTCATAAAAAGTATAAGGAAAATATTAGAAATATATATTGAATAATAATAATTTTCCGAGACATCTTAAAATAGATTAACAAGGCAATATATAAATAAGAATAATTTAAATACATAAAATATTATTAAACCACAAATTTATAAGTCTTTGATTTATGTACCTGAAATATCCGAACGGATTGCAATAAATATAGATATAATGGCATACAAAACACACTATATATTAAAAAGACAATTTAGTAAAACTAAAGATAAAGTACCGAATCTAGAATTCTCAAATTTAGCCTATAAAATTCCTTGTAGCGGAAATGATAACGAGATTTGTAATAAATTATATATAGAACAACAAAAAATAAACTAAAAACTAGAATTGCGGGTCATAAATCTGATCATAGATATAGAAATATTAATTCACAAAAAACTGCATAATCATCTCATTGTGCTAGATTAAATCACTATTCTAATTTTGAAAATGTTTCAGTAATAAACACAGAAAACAATTATAAACGGCGTTATATGTTAGAAATGTTACATATAATTAATACACCAATAGTACACAGAATTAATTTTAAGGCAGACACAGATAATGTAGCTCAAATTTATAGACACTTGATAAATAAGAAACAATCAGGCATGTCACAAATTCTGATCGGAATGGTTTTAATTCCGTATTAACAATTCCGATCGATTTTGTTTTACCTTCTTCAGATTCCGATCGATTTTGCTTATTTAAAAAAATGCTTAAACTCCACCTTTTTATTTAAATGTTGCAATATTGCGCACACCTAAGTAAACAACAAAGCTAATCCAAATAAGGACACATAATAAAAGTAAATTTGAAAACCGTTAATAACCAAATTTCAAAGAATCTTAATTCCACTTTGAAATTTAAAGGTGGTTTCATTCCGAAGAAATTTTTCGTTTTCTAAAGAACCAATTTACGGAATTGAAAGCACTTTCGATCGGAATTGAGTTCTGTGACAAAAATAAAGTTCAATATTCAGGTACTTTATTTTTTCTTTCAAAAAATTTTTTATGACAAAATAATTTTTTGTTTTTTGTTTTTAATCAACTATTTTCTGATTTCGGCGACGTATATTGTGGTGTCCCTCAAGGATCGATTTTGGCACCCCATCTCTTTAATATCTTTATGTACGATTTTCCCCATGTTGGCTCAAATTCCATCAGCTTGTTATATGCTGATGACTCTCTTGTTTATTCTCATAATGAATCCCCACTTTCAGCCTTAAATCAAGTTTCTCAACATTTGGAAACGATGAGGAATTTTTATGACAATTGGGGCGTTAGGATAAATGTCTCGAAATGTGAAGCTATTTGCTTGCGTAATGCTTCAGGGAAATGTAAACGTTTTGTTGTACCCGAGAGTAAACAACTGAGGCTTTTATTTAACAATACGGAAATTCCGTTTAAGGATAATATGAAATACCTTGGAGTGACTTTTAATAAACTCATGAAATTTAATAAGCACGCCCGTATGGTACTAAAGAAATCAAATAGAATATTGGGTTCGTTCTCCAAAATTCTTTGTAATAAAAATCTACCAGTAAGAACTAAGCTTTTACTTTATAAAACTGTTTTAAGACCAATTGTTTTATACGGATTTCCAATCTGGTTCAGTGTGTCTCCGGTTATTATAAAAGAAATGGAAATTTTTGAAAGAAAGATATTGCGAAACTGTATAGGAAAGCATTATGAATCATTTCTTAAAAGATATTCAAATACCTTTATTTATAAAGAATCTAAAGTAACTCCCATAGGACTTTATATTTGTGACATACTTAAGAGTTTTATAGTAAGGTCCAGATTTAATGTTAACTAATTTATTTCGGATATTTATGAAACTCAAAGTCATTTTAGTTGGTCAAATGTTAATTATTTATCCCCCATTGGTTTTCTAAATGAAACTGCACCATCTTTTGATTTGTCCACTTCTTTGCGGCACAATTTCTTCTCAAAAAATGTTCAGGGTATTCACAGGGGTTAGTTCAGCTACTATTATTATTATTTTTTTTTCTTTGAAATTTCTTCTACTATTACTTTATCATTAATTTTTTTCTTTTCTCTTTTATTTATAAGTTAGTTTTAAGTTAATTTTTAAGCACACTTTTCCCCATGAGATCCTCTCTCAAATTATGTTAACCAAGTCTCGGGAGCAAAGACTATTTTACTTTTATTTCTATTTTTCCAATTAAAAGTTCCAGATTATTGTAAGTATGTAACTGATTTTATTCGCTATTTTTAGGATAATACATTTTAGTCCTAAGTTTTCTTTCCTCTTATTGTTTCCAATATTGTATTATGTTTTATAAAAGGCTCAATAAATTAAACCTTAAACCTTGTTTTTTGTTTTAAGTTAGTTTAAAAAAATTTTTATAACTTTTTTGCTGTTGTTTTATGTTCAAATAAATATTTGTTTTTCCTGATGATGCTACACAAGGGAGTAGCGAAATATTGAAAAAATAAAAATAAAAAGACCTTGTGCTTGGAAAATAAACTAAAAAATAAATAATTAAAAGGTCAAATAAAAACTGTATTAATTTTAATAAACACTTAGGAAATTTAAAAATAAGTTTTATATTGGATTCGGGTGCAAGCGATCATATGTAAATGAAAGTTGGTATATTTCGGAACTCAAGAAACACATTGAAAAACAATGATTGAATTCTTTGGTTAGAAGCAACAAAGTTCCAAAACTAAGTAACAAATTTGAAGAGACTGGTTTTCGTGATGTTTGTGTAAAAGCAAAACACGTTAAAGATCCTTTTGATGGTACTCGCAACAAAGCTACAAGATTATTGGAAAGAATACATACTGATGTATGTGGACCTATAGATGGATCTCGTTACGTTGTGACATTCATTGACGACTTTAGTCACTTTGCAGTTATTTATCTTTTAAAAAGGGAATCTGAAGTTTTCAAAGCGTTTAAAGAGTATGAAGCAATGGCCACAGCTCATGAATCAAGAAAACAATATTGCGCATTCTGCCGTTCAAAAAATATTTCTACTGCGCATCTATGTCACAATAGAATTATTACGTGTGTTTGTTGTAAAAAAATAAGAGTTTTTTGGCTCTCTTACTTTAGTTTTGTTACACTTTCCATACAAATAGTCTATTTCTACGTCACACAAAAGAGACAACAAACTAACGGACCTGCGCAATGCGCAATCTTGTTTTCTTGATTCATGGCCACAGCTACATATGTTTGGATTTAAAGTCTCAAAAGTAACTACAGATCGGGGACGTGAATATCTTTCAAAGGAATAACATAAATGGTATAAGCAAAAAGGTATTTAAATGGAAACCACCATTTTTTATACTTCTCAACAAAATGGAGTTGCTGAGCGGTTTAGTCGTACGTTAATGGAAAAGGTAAGATGTCTTCTTTTTCAATTATATGTGCCGAAATATATGTGGCTTGAAGGGGTTAGAGCTGCAACAAGTTCGTTAAAAAATCATCGAACACCTGCCCTTCAGAAATCTGGTATGGTAGGAAGCCTGATTTGATTTGTTACGGGTTTTTGGTTGTAAATCGTATGCATAGATACCTAGCCAGTGTAGAAAGAAGCTTGATTCTAAAAGCTGGGATGCAGTATTGGTTGGATACACTACAAATGGATACCGACTTTGGAATGTAGAGAATTTGTAAGAATGAGAAATCAGCAAGATGAGGGCAGTGAAAATGAAAATAGTGCTGATTCTAATACAGAGTCTGAAAAGAGTACAACTGAGGTTTTATCCAATAATACAGATGGGAAGAATCGTTGTGAGAATGAACAGACTATTCAAGAAGACCGTTGTTTGGAAGTTGAACCGAATTCGAGTATATTAACCGATGATGATAACGACATAGTATTACAAAACTCTTTTCCTGGTATGACCACAGAGCTATCACATGAAGAAAATAAAACTGAGCCTAGGCGTAGCGATAGGGAGCGCAGATTTCTAAGTAAGTTATTTGATTATATAAAAGGATTGCAAGCAGATTCTGCTGTTAAGCTTGTTCCTGAAAAATATAGCGAAATATTTAAAAGGCCTGATACTAAAGAATGGCCGGCTGCAATATCTGATGAATTAAAATCAATGGATTCGAACAATGTTTGGAAAGTGATTAAAAAACCTCCAAAATAAAAACTTTTAAGATCGAAATGGGTTTTCCGCATAAAAGAAGATGGAATAGGAAAACTTTTAATATACAAAGCACGTCTGGTGGCTAAGGGTTATTTGCAAAAGTATGGAGTAGACTACAATGAGACATACGCCCCAGTTGCTAAATTAAATACAGTTCGTATGGTTCTCGCTGTTGGTGTTCATAGAGGTTATAGCTTTCATCAACTAGATGTTAGGACCGCTTTCCTACATGGAGATTTAGATGAAGATATATATCGTGCTCCACCTGAAGGCGTTGAAATAAGAGAGGGAATAGTACTTAAATTATATAAAACGTTGTATGCACTTAAACAGGCCCCTCGCAGTTGGAACAGCAAATTTAACAAGTTTTTTATTGTCGCTAGGGTTTCAAAGATCAAATCGAGATTATTGTTTATACACGAAATTTGAAAACAAAATTGTTTTGATAGTGGTACTATATGGGGATGATTTACTGGAAACCAACTAAATTCTATAGAAGAACTTAAGAATGATTTATCAAAGAAATTTGAAATGAGTGACTGTAGCGTTTTGAAATAGATACTTTCTTGGAATAAAAATAGAATATGAAAAAGGGAAAATAAAATTGTCACAAGAATTTAAAATTGAAAAAATTTCAAGAAAATATGGAATGGCTGATTGTAATCCTGTAAAAACACCAATAGTAAAATAATTCAATTATTATTTTCTTAAAATATTTAAATGCATTCTATTTTTTATTTATTTAAAATATATATACAAAATATGTGTTTTTAGTTTTCTAAAATTTTTCTAATGAACAAAAAAAATGAAAATTTAAAAACAATATAAAATATTATAATATGATTTAAGGAAAAATATAATATAAAAACAAAGTAAAAGTATTAAGATTAATAATAGCATTAATAATAACAATTATAATATTGTATAACATGTAACTCCCCCATCCTTTGTTTATACATTACTCCTGAAATGTATGTTATTAACTATATGTGGATATATATACACATTTAAAAATTAAAAATATATTACATATTTCCATAGAAAATTAAAAAAAAAAATTATTCGGATATTTAATAACATTTAACAACAACATTTTAAAGAATAAGAACAAAATAATAACAACAATAAAAAATATCTATTTATGTAGTAAATGATTTATCAAAATCTTTATAAGTCGTTCTTTTTTTTAGAATAATCTCTTCCAGTTACTTTTCTTTCAAACTTTATATCAGGCAATTCTTTTTGATGTTTAAATACTCTTTTTATTAACTGTCTATCACGCTTACAACCATTTTCATCAAGAAAATTAGTTTTATTTTTTTCTTTTACTTCTTTAATAATATATTTCGGTTTTTGTTTTAAATTCTGAAAACCGAGATTTTTTACTAATTCCCTTTCCTTATATTCGTGACAATCTTCTCTGTGCTGATTAGTTTTATTAATACGTTCTATTTTCTTGTTATGAACAATGTCATGTAAAGTTTTCCATACTGATTTATCTACTTTATTATGCAATAGATCATTAGGCTTGTACCCAGTAGTACTATGTATGGTATCATTATAAATTTGAACAGATTTGAAAACCAAAGTTTTATCATTAAAATCTTTATTTTCTTTTTTTAATTTAAATAATCGTATATGTTCATTTAAAGTCAGATGAAATCGTTCTATATCTGAATTTCCTGTATGAATATTAGGGGACGAAAAGTGAAAATCTATATTTTCTGAATTTAAAAAATCTTTTATATATGCTGTTTTAAATTCATTATCGGCAATAATTTTCTTTGGTTTTCCTAAAGTTGCAAATCTTTCTCTAAGCATTTCCACTATAGTTATCGAATTCTTATCGGTCAAATAATGAATTGATACATGTTTTGTTAGTTTGTCAATGCATGTTAAAAATGTTGTTGTTCTGTTAAGAAACCAAATATCAACATGTAATATTTCATTTGAATTAAAAGGTGTTTCAGTAACACACAATTTGGTTTTAATTGGTCGCCTGTCATATTTACACATATTACATATTACACAATTGTTTATAAACTTATAAATCTCGTTTTTTAAATTTGGGTAATAAATTATTTTTTTTAATTCCAAGAACGTCTCCTCAATTCCTCTATGATTCTTGTCATTATGATATTTTTCTATAATTTCCAAAAGATTTTCTTTATTAAAAATATCTTTTACAAGCTTTGAACAATATACAAATTTCATTTCACTAGAATTTGAAAAGTAATGTACTAAAGTTTCCTGAAAATTTTTAAATATGTTAAAATCATCGCAAAAAATTGCTACCGTCCCTTTAATAGGAAAAATTTGATTTAAGAATTTGATTATTTGTTCCTCAAAATATTCCTTTATTGTTATAGTATGTCTTGTTTTCCTTTCGTACAATGTTTGTTTTTTATATTTATAATTTTTTCCCAAAGTAATAAAAATTTGATGATTATAAATGTTCACTGGTGATTCCGATATAGAAATGTAATCATTTAAATTTTCTTCTGCACTGTGAATTGTGGCTAAATCGGATTGAATGTATTCATCTTCTTTCATTATTGCATTCACATTAAGCCGACTTAGGTAATCAGCAACTTTGTTCGTTTTGCCTTTAATGTATTCCACCTCAAAGTCATATTCATTTAACTGTATCTTCCATCTCTGCAGCTTCATATTAGGCTCTTTCATTGAATTAAGCCATACAAGTGGTCTGTGATCTGTCTGAATTTTAAATTTTCTTCCGAATAAGTAGGGTCTAAAATATTTCACTGACCAAACTATTGCTAATAGCTCCTTCTCTATAGCACTATAGTTTAACTCATGCTTATTCAATGTACGCGATGAAAAAGCTATTGGATGGCCATTTTGAGACAACACTGCACCTAATGCTTCGTTGCTGGCATCGGTTGTCAAAACAAATAATCTATCAAATTTTGGATACGCCAAAACTGGAGCACTACATAAAATTATTTTCAGTTTATGAAAGGAATCAATGTATTTTTGATCATTTACATTAATCTTTGTACCTTTTTTAAGATTGAAAATCATGGGTAAAGCTATTTGGCTATAATCCTTAATGAATTTTCTGTAAAATCCAGTTAGTCCTAAAAACGATCTTATTTCTTTAATAGTTTTGGGAAGTGAAATTTTTTGAATGACAGCAATTTTATCCGGGTTTGGTTTTATTCCTTCAGGAGTTATCACATGTCCAAGATACTCTGATTCGCGACGGAAAAAATTACATTTATCTACCTGTACTTTAAGATTGTAATCAGATAATCTTTGAAAAATTTGCCTTAACGACAAAACGTGCTCTTCAAGAGAAGTGGAAAATACTAAAATATCATCTAAATATATTACACATTTGTTATTAATATAGTCTTGAAGCACTTCATTCATCATACGTTGAAATGAGGCTGGAGCATTTTTTAGACCGAATGGCATTCTAGTAAATTCATAGTGACCAACAGAAGTAGAAAACGCAGTTTTATGTCTGTCCTCTGGTGAAACTAAAATTTGGTGAAATCCTTTTGCTAAATCTATTGTACTAAAATATTGAGAATTTCCTAATTTTGAAAATAAATCTTCTATATTTGGTATTGGAAATTTGTCCTCAATTGTTACATTGTTTAGTTTTCTATAATCAATAACTACTCTCCATTTCTGTTTACCAGAATTATCAATTTTTTTAGGGACGACCCAAACTGGAGCGTTATAAGGACTATTTGATTTTGTTATAATTCCCGATTTTAACATTTCATTAACTTGACTGTCTACTTCCTGCTTATGAATTTCAGGAAAACGATACAGTTTTGAATAAACCGGTACCTCATTAATAGTTGGGATTTTGTGCCTATATTTACAAACAGAAGACAAGTTATCCCCTTCAATATAAAAAATATGTTTGAATTCCTTGATTATTTTAATCAAAACGTTAATCTCTTCTTCGCTAGAATTTTGGTTCTTCAGCTTTTGAATTAGATAGTCTATTCTGGGTTCATTAAAATTTATTTCTATTATCGAATTTTCTTCCGGTTGATAACTTACTTTTTCCTTTGAAGAGTTTTCAAATAAAATAGGAATTTTAGCATCATTAGTTATTAATGTGTTTTTCTTAAAATCGATTTTAGCTTCTAGAGGCCCTAATAAATTACAACCTATAATTCCGTCAAATTCATTTAAACTTTCCATCTCCAACATTTCTATTTTAGAGTTTGGGCGATTGAATTCTTTAAAAAGTGGTATAGTTATTTTTGAAGTTGTAACAGTTTTTGAACAAATTGTGTTTAAAACAATTGGATACTTAAGTTCACTTCTAAATGAATTATGAAACAAACCTTTTTTGATCAAAGTTGTCCCAGAACCTGAATCTATTAATAGTTTTATCGGTTTAGTTTTCGTTCTCACAACTATGAAGGGAAGAGCTCTTCGGCCAATAACTGAAAATTTGAAGTTTCAATATTATCTACCTCCATTTGCATTGTATTACTTGCATTACTTTGTTGAGTCCGATTAGAAACGTTACTTCCAGTAAAATGTCCTGAGTTGTTTTGCCTAGTTTGGTTAAGACTAATATTAGACTCGTTAGCAAAATTTCGGTTTCTACTTGCATTTGAAAAAGTATTCTGAAACCCTTTTTCATTGTAATTTTTACTAGATTTATTGACTTGGTTGTACTTATTTCTCTGATAGTGCAAGTTATCATTTTGGTTACTATGTTTTGAAATCGATCTGTTTGCATCATAGAAAGGTTGAGAATATGAATTACTAAAATTTGCACATTTATTATTTTGAAAATTGCTGTTACTATTAAAATAATTTGATGAAAACGATTGTAAGTTTTGATAAAAATATTCCGTTTCAACCAAAATTTCTTTTGCCCTCAATAACGAATGTGGATTTCTAGAATTAAGAACCAATTTTGGTTCTCTAGGTAATTTACTAATAAAGATTTTCAAAACCATTAACTCATTATTTTTACAACTGAACCATTGATTATCCTTATCAAGGCTAGTTTTTAAATTTAACTTTGTTAATAATTTTAAAACATAATCATAAAAATCACTTATGGAATACCTTAACTCCGCTATCTTGATTTTATTTATTAAGTTTTCTATACTATCCGATATATTGAAATTGATTATTAAAACTATTTTTACCTTTTCCCAATTTGTAGGGTTCTCGTTGTTAATAAGGGTGATGTTAGCCTTCCCAACAATTTTATTTCTGACCCTCAAATCAAATAAGGGTAATAAAGTTGCTGCTGCAACATGTTTTCGGACTTCATCAACGTGTGAAACAAACATTTGAAGTTCCTCTGGTTGTCCATCATAATTTGGAACACCTTCCAAAAGTTGAAATGCATCTAACGACATCGATAAATTTATTTCAAGTCCCTTGATAAACGCGTCTTCTTTCTTGATTAAAGATGTTTCCTTACCATGCACCTCTGTTTCAAGAATATTGCTATAGCTGCTGATGATTTTTGTAATACTATTTGTATTGTTGTTTTTATTGTTGATGAAAATGATGACACGTTTTTTGTTCTCACTCCCACCGTTCGCAACTGAATTTTCCGTTTTTAAGTTTTCTCCAATTTATCACATTAGCACCAATATATTTCTTGTATAGTTTTCAGAATACGACTTTAAACGTACAGCCGAATTCTAGTTGTTCAATTTTTAGCAAAGAGTTTACTTCACGGATATAGTTATCTTCGAACAACACTACAAAAGTTATTTTTTCTCTTTTAGATTGTAAGTTTTTTCCTGCCTGCAGAGCAATGATCCTCAAAAATTGTTAAACGCACTTGCAATAGAACTTTTTTTTTTATAAATTTGAATATTTAATTCCATAAAATGATTAAAATCTTTTATTATTTTTTTAAAATGGTTCGCAAAATCCGACTGCGCCAGTAAAATAATTCAATTATTATTTTCTTAAAATATTTAAATGCATTCTATTTTTTATTTATTTAAAATATATATACAAAATATGTGTTTTTAGTTTTCTAAAATTTTTCTAATGAACAAAAAAAATGAAAATTTAAAAACAATATAAAATATTATAATATGATTTAAGGAAAAATATAATATAAAAACAAAGTAAAAGTATTAAGATTAATAATAGCATTAATAATAACAATTATAATATTGTATAACATGTAACTCAATGGAAAAAGGACTACAACTTTCACCTGAAGATTCTGTGAATCAGAAAGTTAGTGAACCATATCGTTAGTTACTTGGTAGTTTGATGTATTCAATGCTAAGTTGTAGACCTGGTATCTGTTTTTGTGTCGCTTACATGAGACGATTTCAGCAAAATCCAAATGAAATGCATAGGCAACATCTAAAATGAGTTGTACGTTATTTAAAATGAACAAAGAATTTGAAACTAACTTATACGCGAAACGATAAAAATCCAATTGTAGGATTTCGGATGCCGATTGGGCAAATGAAAAAGATGATCATAAATCAGTTAGTGGTTACATGTTTAAAGTTTATGGCAGTTGTGTTTCTTGGTCTTCAAAGAAACAACAAACTGTAGCAACATCCTCAAGTGAGGCAGAGTATATAGCTTAAAGTTATGCGGTCTCTGAGGCCTTATGGCTGCGTGGCATGATGCAAGATTTACAAGAAATAAAGAACGAAAGTATCACAATATATGAAGGCAATAATGGGTGTATTGGTATGACAAACACCACAGAAAATAAACGTTCAAAACATATAGATATCAAACATAACTTAATTCGTGATAATATTGCTAAATGGTTTATAAAAATAGAGTTTATAAAATCCAAAGATGAAGAAGCTGATAAATTTACGAAGTCATTGGATATTATTCATTTTAAGGACCTTTGCTTCAAACTTGGAATTTACGATTGAGAGAGGGTGTTGAAATATAATTACTTTAATTAATCAAAGCAATCGTCTAAAATTCTTTTTATGAAAATGACTGAAGTCAATACTTTATTTAAGCTCTAGGACACATAGTTTACCAGTAAATCAAGATTTAAAGTTCTCAATATAAAAATTCATTTTTTGGCCACAAAATCGAATTTTTATACATTTTTACGGCATTTACACTATTCAATTTTTCATGAAACTAGCATGCAATTTTTGGTTGTTGGTGAAGCAGGAGGAGTAAGCAATATGGTAATGCTTGAGTTTTGAGGGGATGCTACTGTTACTATGTTTACCCATAACGCTGTAACTTAAATAGAAAATTGAGAAAACAAAGCCTTATAAAATTGCATGGTGTAAATCTGGACTTTGTTTTTTTTTGTATTATAAAAATTCACTTTTATACATTTTATTATTGATCACAGATTTTCTTTATTTAAGATCTAGGACTCATACTTATTATTATCATACTTATGCATATTATTATTTTTCTTTCTTTTAATAAGGGTAAAAAGTTTTTGACCAACTGTAAATAAGTTGTCTTTTTTACAAAAAAAAGGTAATTTTTATAATGTGGATTATTAAAAGAAAAACTGAATTTTCCAATCAAATTTTTTTTTGAGTATTTTTATTTGCAATCTATTAAACAATAATAAGCAAATCAATTAAAAATAATAATTACAGGTGTTTTAATCTTCATTAAGATAAAAACAAAATACAAAAGTTTTTATACATTTCTAAGCTATAAATATTAAAGTTGTGGTTTTTTTTACATACTTACATTATATACACATAATCAATATTACTTTCTGAAAGGAAGGTCCAATATATGATACCTTTTCAATCTATTAATTTCGTAACTTTCATCTAGTAAATTGATCGCAAGTGTGTTAGAATGATTACTAAGTCTTTCAAGATATCTAGAGCTAAAATTATTTATCTCCTCTTTAATTTCTGATACATTTAAGTCCTTATGAATGTTCTTGTTAGTTAGATACCACGGTGCATTTGTGATTAACCTAAGAGTCTTTGACTGGTACCGTTGTAGTATCTCTATATTACTATTACTCGCTGTACCCCAAAGTTTTATACCATAAGTCCAGATAGTAAAACTTTATTATTTAGACTTATTTCAGACCTGGGTCCAAGCAGCCATTACATTCGCTTAGTTTTGATATTGAGGTGATCTCTCTTAGTTTTGATGTGATCTTTCCACGTTAGTCTTCTGTCTAGATGCATACCGAGATATTTTACACAATTTGTTTTCGGAACTTCTGTATTATTTAAGAAAACTGGATTACAATCACCTCTTCTTAGTGTGAATGTAATATGCTTAGATTTTTCGGCATTTACACATATATTCCATTTCTTAAGCCAGGTTGAAATATTATCCAAATGTACTTGGACCATTTCTGTTGCTTCCCTTTTATCATCACTACTTACTAGTAAAGCTGTATCATCAGCATAAGTTGCGACAGTGACATATTCCGAAACCGGCATATCCGAAGTAAATATGGTATAAAGCACAGGACCCAGCACACTACCCTGCGGAACATCTGCTTTTATTTCACAGATGCTTGAAGTCGCATTGTTTACTCTAACGTAAAAGTATCGATTTTGTAGATATGACTTAAGCAGAAGATAATAGGGCGCTGGGAGAATTTGCTTTAATTTAAAAAGTAGTCCCAAATGCCATACTCTGTCGAATGCTTGTTTGCAGAGCAGTTCTGTTTCCTCTCTAATGAGTTTCTTATAATATTTATAACCCGGTGACATTGCTCTGGAGTTCCGTGTTTGTGACGAAAGCCAAATTGATCTTCGGGTATTATATTACGATTATCTAGAATTGGCTGCATTCTTCGTAAAATCATTTTTTTCAAATATTTTCGAGAAAGTGCTTAAAAGACTAATCGGTCTATAGGACTTAATATCATTTTCCGGCTTATTGGGCTTCGGAACCATTATTATTTCAGCGCACTTCCATTGTGCTGGAAAATGATTAAGTCTAAGAATAGAATTATATATTGTTGTTAAAAAAATTATGGCTTTCTTCGGAAGAGCTTTTACAACTTTTGCTGATATTTTATCATAACCTGGTGATTTTTTATTATTAAGCCAGATAATTTCATTTCTTAGTTTAGAAGGTGATATGTGTGTTATGGGTAGATCCATCTGGCATGGACTATCTAAAAAGTTCGAAACCAAGTTTACATCTTCAGGATTATTTAAGGCAAATGGTTGAAAAGTTTTTTTCAAATATTGAGAAAAGGAAATAGCTTTGTCTAAATCATTTTTGTTCCATGCACCACTTTCATCTCTAACAGGAATATTTCTTTTCGTTGGCTTTTTTATATATTTCGTTGCATTCCAAAGATTGTATTCATTTTTTTCGCTATTAGCAGTTAGATTTCGTAAACAATGGCTTAGCTCTGCATTTTTATCTCATTTAAACGTTGTTTTAGCTTATTTGAAGCTCTATTAAAATTTCTTTTTTCTATAGGGCTCCTTGTTTGCCTCCACAGTCTGCGTAGTCTTCTTTTAAACCTTCTTTCTTGATTAAAGATGTTTCCTTACCATGCACCTCTGTTTCAAGAATATTGCTATAGCTGCTGATGATTTTTGTAATACTATTTGTATTGTTGTTTTTATTGTTGATGAAAATGATGACACGTTTTTTGTTCTCACTCCCACCGTTCGCAACTGAATTTTCCGTTTTTAAGTTTTCTCCAATTTATCACATTAGCACCAATATATTTCTTGTATAGTTTTCAGAATACGACTTTAAACGTACAGCCGAATTCTAGTTGTTCAATTTTTAGCAAAGAGTTTACTTCACGGATATAGTTATCTTCGAACAACACTACAAAAGTTATTTTTTCTCTTTTAGATTGTAAGTTTTTTCCTGCCTGCAGAGCAATGATCCTCAAAAATTGTTAAACGCACTTGCAATAGAACTTTTTTTTTATAAATTTGAATATTTAATTCCATAAAATGATTAAAATCTTTTATTATTTTTTTAAAATGGTTCGCAAAATCCGACTGCGCCAGTAAAATAATTCAATTATTATTTTCTTAAAATATTTAAATGCATTCTATTTTTTATTTATTTAAAATATATATACAAAATATGTGTTTTTAGTTTTCTAAAATTTTTCTAATGAACAAAAAAAATGAAAATTTAAAAACAATATAAAATATTATAATATGATTTAAGGAAAAATATAATATAAAAACAAAGTAAAAGTATTAAGATTAATAATAGCATTAATAATAACAATTATAATATTGTATAACATGTAACTCAATGGAAAAAGGACTACAACTTTCACCTGAAGATTCTGTGAATCAGAAAGTTAGTGAACCATATCGTTAGTTACTTGGTAGTTTGATGTATTCAATGCTAAGTTGTAGACCTGGTATCTGTTTTTGTGTCGCTTACATGAGACGATTTCAGCAAAATCCAAATGAAATGCATAGGCAACATCTAAAATGAGTTGTACGTTATTTAAAATGAACAAAGAATTTGAAACTAACTTATACGCGAAACGATAAAAATCCAATTGTAGGATTTCGGATGCCGATTGGGCAAATGAAAAAGATGATCATAAATCAGTTAGTGGTTACATGTTTAAAGTTTATGGCAGTTGTGTTTCTTGGTCTTCAAAGAAACAACAAACTGTAGCAACATCCTCAAGTGAGGCAGAGTATATAGCTTAAAGTTATGCGGTCTCTGAGGCCTTATGGCTGCGTGGCATGATGCAAGATTTACAAGAAATAAAGAACGAAAGTATCACAATATATGAAGGCAATAATGGGTGTATTGGTATGACAAACACCACAGAAAATAAACGTTCAAAACATATAGATATCAAACATAACTTAATTCGTGATAATATTGCTAAATGGTTTATAAAAATAGAGTTTATAAAATCCAAAGATGAAGAAGCTGATAAATTTACGAAGTCATTGGATATTATTCATTTTAAGGACCTTTGCTTCAAACTTGGAATTTACGATTGAGAGAGGGTGTTGAAATATAATTACTTTAATTAATCAAAGCAATCGTCTAAAATTCTTTTTATGAAAATGACTGAAGTCAATACTTTATTTAAGCTCTAGGACACATAGTTTACCAGTAAATCAAGATTTAAAGTTCTCAATATAAAAATTCATTTTTTGGCCACAAAATCGAATTTTTATACATTTTTACGGCATTTACACTATTCAATTTTTCATGAAACTAGCATGCAATTTTTGGTTGTTGGTGAAGCAGGAGGAGTAAGCAATATGGTAATGCTTGAGTTTTGAGGGGATGCTACTGTTACTATGTTTACCCATAACGCTGTAACTTAAATAGAAAATTGAGAAAACAAAGCCTTATAAAATTGCATGGTGTAAATCTGGACTTTGTTTTTTTTTGTATTATAAAAATTCACTTTTATACATTTTATTATTGATCACAGATTTTCTTTATTTAAGATCTAGGACTCATACTTATTATTATCATACTTATGCATATTATTATTTTTCTTTCTTTTAATAAGGGTAAAAAGTTTTTGACCAACTGTAAATAAGTTGTCTTTTTTACAAAAAAAAGGTAATTTTTATAATGTGGATTATTAAAAGAAAAACTGAATTTTCCAATCAAATTTTTTTTTGAGTATTTTTATTTGCAATCTATTAAACAATAATAAGCAAATCAATTAAAAATAATAATTACAGGTGTTTTAATCTTCATTAAGATAAAAACAAAATACAAAAGTTTTTATACATTTCTAAGCTATAAATATTAAAGTTGTGGTTTTTTTTACATACTTACATTATATACACATAATCAATATTACTTTCTGAAAGGAAGGTCCAATATATGATACCTTTTCAATCTATTAATTTCGTAACTTTCATCTAGTAAATTGATCGCAAGTGTGTTAGAATGATTACTAAGTCTTTCAAGATATCTAGAGCTAAAATTATTTATCTCCTCTTTAATTTCTGATACATTTAAGTCCTTATGAATGTTCTTGTTAGTTAGATACCACGGTGCATTTGTGATTAACCTAAGAGTCTTTGACTGGTACCGTTGTAGTATCTCTATATTACTATTACTCGCTGTACCCCAAAGTTTTATACCATAAGTCCAGATAGTAAAACTTTATTATTTAGACTTATTTCAGACCTGGGTCCAAGCAGCCATTACATTCGCTTAGTTTTGATATTGAGGTGATCTCTCTTAGTTTTGATGTGATCTTTCCACGTTAGTCTTCTGTCTAGATGCATACCGAGATATTTTACACAATTTGTTTTCGGAACTTCTGTATTATTTAAGAAAACTGGATTACAATCACCTCTTCTTAGTGTGAATGTAATATGCTTAGATTTTTCGGCATTTACACATATATTCCATTTCTTAAGCCAGGTTGAAATATTATCCAAATGTACTTGGACCATTTCTGTTGCTTCCCTTTTATCATCACTACTTACTAGTAAAGCTGTATCATCAGCATAAGTTGCGACAGTGACATATTCCGAAACCGGCATATCCGAAGTAAATATGGTATAAAGCACAGGACCCAGCACACTACCCTGCGGAACATCTGCTTTTATTTCACAGATGCTTGAAGTCGCATTGTTTACTCTAACGTAAAAGTATCGATTTTGTAGATATGACTTAAGCAGAAGATAATAGGGCGCTGGGAGAATTTGCTTTAATTTAAAAAGTAGTCCCAAATGCCATACTCTGTCGAATGCTTGTTTGCAGAGCAGTTCTGTTTCCTCTCTAATGAGTTTCTTATAATATTTATAACCCGGTGACATTGCTCTGGAGTTCCGTGTTTGTGACGAAAGCCAAATTGATCTTCGGGTATTATATTACGATTATCTAGAATTGGCTGCATTCTTCGTAAAATCATTTTTTTCAAATATTTTCGAGAAAGTGCTTAAAAGACTAATCGGTCTATAGGACTTAATATCATTTTCCGGCTTATTGGGCTTCGGAACCATTATTATTTCAGCGCACTTCCATTGTGCTGGAAAATGATTAAGTCTAAGAATAGAATTATATATTGTTGTTAAAAAAATTATGGCTTTCTTCGGAAGAGCTTTTACAACTTTTGCTGATATTTTATCATAACCTGGTGATTTTTTATTATTAAGCCAGATAATTTCATTTCTTAGTTTAGAAGGTGATATGTGTGTTATGGGTAGATCCATCTGGCATGGACTATCTAAAAAGTTCGAAACCAAGTTTACATCTTCAGGATTATTTAAGGCAAATGGTTGAAAAGTTTTTTTCAAATATTGAGAAAAGGAAATAGCTTTGTCTAAATCATTTTTGTTCCATGCACCACTTTCATCTCTAACAGGAATATTTCTTTTCGTTGGCTTTTTTATATATTTCGTTGCATTCCAAAGATTGTATTCATTTTTTTCGCTATTAGCAGTTAGATTTCGTAAACAATGGCTTAGCTCTGCATTTTTATCTCATTTAAACGTTGTTTTAGCTTATTTGAAGCTCTATTAAAATTTCTTTTTTCTATAGGGCTCCTTGTTTGCCTCCACAGTCTGCGTAGTCTTCTTTTAAACCTAATCAGATCTCTTATCTCAGCAGAAACCATTACCTTATTTTGATAAGATGCCGCAGAGTTCGCAGGTGTAGAAAATTAAGAAAACAAAGCTTTATAAAATTGCATGGTGTAAATCTGGACTTTGTTTTTTTTTTTTGTATTATAAAAATTCACTTTTATACATTTTATTAGTGATCACAGATTTTCTTTATTTAAGATCTAGGACTCATACTTATTATTATCATACTTATGCATATTACTATTTTTCTTTCTTTTAATAAGGGTAAAAAGTTTTTGACCAACTGTAAATAATTTGTCTTTTTTATAAAAAAAAGGTAATTATTATAATGTGGATTATTAAAATAAAAACTGAATTTTCCAAATTTTCCAAGCAAATTAGAAATTAAAAATAGACTCACCATTTTAAAATCTTTGTAAGCCTTTGTTTTCGTATTTTGTCTTTAGTATTTTAATTTTCGAAATTAATTTTTTCAAGGTCAAATTTGTTATAAAATTTAGCGCTTTTTTAGATAAGAGTAACAGTTACTATTTGTTGTAAACTCTTAACATTTACTTTCAAGTAAAAGCACCGTTAGAAACGTATACTTAAATGTTTTGCTTTGTTATCGAGTTTCTATAATAATGGAATCCAAAGTTCACACAAATTCTTTTAGAATGATTAAAAATAAAGAATATCAATGGTTTTTAGTGCAATATGAAAAAGGTCCTCAAAAATTTATAAGGAAAGTTGTCAGAGGAAACGAACTTATATGGAATACACATTTACAAAAAACAACCAATGCCACACAATATGGGGAGCATGTCTTGATACGAGATCGTGAGCAAGTATTTTTAGGTTATGTTATCTACAAAGCAGGTGATGAACAAGATGCTTTGAATCAAAACAAATTCCTACAATTTATTTGCATGCAACTAGTAAGTACTGAGAGATAAAAATTAATTATACACTATAACTATACATACATTCATAATTATTGAAGTTTATCTAAAATTTTAGCTACATTCTTCGCATGAATTAAATGCTATTGTGCATCAACTACATTTTAATCACAATTTTTGGCTTTTAGTCGTATACACCAACGATTCAGCGACTTTAAATGGAAAACAAATCGTTTTTTCAGTTTTCCATAAAATGGACGTGATCTTAAAAAGAGATAATCAATTAAATAATATTGTTGCCTTTGTCCAGGAACATCAGTCAACTCATAAAGGTGTTGTTATTAAGATCTCTTACGATTTACGGGATTTGATGTTTATGATAGATATTATTAAGAACGATGTGATTAAAATATTTAAAGAGGTAAGTGGTTGTGAAGAAATAAATTTTTTCTTTATATACGACAGATGCATACATATGTATGTACAATAAATGTGTCGTTGTTGTCTCTATATCTGCACATACAAATACTGAAACAAACAATTTTTTATACCTTCACCGACTTCATTTAGTCTCTTTATATTACTGATCCTTATACATAGGTAATTCATTTATAGTCTTCCGTCTGGCCTTGTTCGTATCGAAATGGGGTTTACGAAGGCCTAGACGACCTAGAGAAATTAATCCCGTTTATCTGTTAAACATACTTCGGATTTGGTTCCTATTAAAACTTGGCAATATCGGTTTACAATTTGTTTTCCTTATTATTTCACAATATTGTTTATTTTATAACCGACTTCAAAACAAGAAGGAGGTTATCAGTTCGTCTGAATGTTGCTTTTTTATTTTTGTACCGAAAAACTCAGTCATTTCTGATCCAACTTTGAGAACTTATGCTAACAGATTAGTCCCGCTTTAAAAACAGTTCATAATTTTAAAAATTAAAGGGTGTCCCCACACAACATACATGCTTTTTACGTGTTTTATGAGTCGTAAAGTAGCCACCACTTTAAAATTAAAAAAAAAAAGCAATACAATATTTCCAAAAATTTAAAGGGTGTCCCCGTAGGTTACGTAAATTGACCTATACGGACCTATCTTTTGAACCTCTTTAAACAAACGCTTGAAAATTGGACAGAATTTCGACTGATATGACCGTAATAGTAACAAGTATTAATATTCAAAATTAAAAATTAAGCGTGCCCCAACAGTTTAGTTAATTTGATGTATGTGGATATCCTTAAACAGTTGCAATATACAAGTCGGCTATAATAACAAGTGTAGAATTTGAATTTAGAAATTAAAAGGTTTTTTTTTTGCAAGAATTGAATTGTACTTTACAACTGTTGTCTATTTTATTCTATTGAAAACAAAAATTACAAAAACGAGAAACCTATTTTAGATTAAATTTGTTGCAATTGTATTAAAAGTATTACTTCTTTTGTTTCATTATTACAGAATAACTTTATGGACCATGAAAATAAAAATCAAAAACTACATGACGAAATTAATCAAATGGAGCAAATAATGTATAAAGAGAGTAATATATTGATGCAAGCATTTCAGGCAGTGGATAAAAGCAAAAGAAGATCGCGTCAAAGGTTAAATTTTCTAAGAAATTTAATTAAATTCAATAATTCTAATGATAATTATTAAGGTTTTAAAATGATTTACAACATGAACAAATAAAAAAGCAAACAAATGGCAGCAATAAAATTTAAGTCTTTTAAATGAGTACATTTAACATAAGTACATATGTACATAAATGTATGTATGCGTTTGTACACGCTGCTACTTTTTTTTAATAGTTTTCAAGTTAAGAGCAGATGTAAATGAAAAAATTTACTTGTATATAAAAAGATTAACTAAAATATTTATGCATGTACGTATGTACATCTAAAACAATGATTTTTTTCAATTGCAAAACAAAGAAAGGTAATATTTCCTTGAAGGATTACTTGCCTTGTGTTGCAGTAGAAAGCAATGCTGATCAAGCTATATACATAAATGTGTATATATAATATTGTCATTCATACACGCCTACAGAACATAACATAACGGTTGGTGGTCAAACCAATAACAGGTGCCTAGCAGCACCATTGAAGTTTTGTATAGTTTTCTGTTTTTTTTTCAAACGACATAATCAAGACTAACACATCCAATCCGAATAAGGGCGCAAGTACCATCTGTTGTTAAAGGTGCAATGTGTAACTTAAAAAACAGGTAGAAAAAGGATTAGTTGGAAATGCAAATCAGTAGAAAAGGTAAGTATGCATGCATACCAGCCACAATAAGTACCTGTTCACCTAGAAAAAGGACAGGTTTTTAAAGATTTAAAATGGTCAAACATAATTTGTATATAAACCCAGACGTTTGAACCTGTCGAGCACAGATTAAATAAGGATATCTTCAGAAGTAGACTTAAAATTTTTCAATATTTATTTCACAAACTTTTTGCAAAATAATTAAAATGACTTTAGAAGACGTATTGAATATGGAAAAATCTGTATACACTGCAAATATATTGGAAAGTTTAAGAATGGAAATACGTTTGAAACGTATTGCTAAACGTCAACTTGATAGCTCATCTATGTTCAGTCGTTTACAATTAATAATTGATCAAATCGAAGAAAATTTTAAATCATCAACTGTGACAGCACAAATTTCACCAAAAGATACCTTCGGCATTATATCAGATCATAATTATGCCTCCTCTAACACATCTTCGGGTGTATCATCAGCTTCTTCATCGCCACCACCAACTTCAGCAGCATCTTTATCATCCTCATCATCAGCAGCAGAAGAGAGTAAAAGATTTAAAAGTTGCTCAGCGAAACGCAAAATAATTGACGATGAACAGGAGTACCATGAGTTTTCGGCTGAAGATGAACACATGTTTCAGCAACATGATGAGAAACAACCACAAGAATATCCCAAACAAATTGATGACAATATTATTTTAGGACCCAATGGTACAGAGATTAATCAGAGATCTTATAGTAGTATCATTTGGTCATCAGCTGCTTCAGCGACACGACAACTTTTAGGTTTTGTCTTTACTAGTGACATTTTAGCAACACACACGTTGACCGGCAAGCCTTCACCCGCTTTTTATGGCCGTGAAAGACCAGCCAAACTGCAATTGGATCCTATTAAGGCTGCTGACATTATACACTGTGTTCGTTCCAAATTTAAATGTTCTGAACGTGAAATAAGAGCAGCCATCACCACCAAATGTTCGGATACTTCTAAAAAATACAAAAGACGCCATCAAAAACAATTAGAACATTTGAATGCCATCCATTAATAATAGACAAGAGACAGAAAACCTTTAAACCTATAAAATGAATATAATTCAAATTGTCTATACTTGTTGTTGTCGTTAAGGAACTAAATTGTATATTTTGTATATATGTACGTTTGTATGTAAGTTTTTTTAAAGTTATGTTCATTCATAGAATATATCTGTACATACATATGTTTTATTTTCTTTAATTTAGCTATTAAGTTTACGTTTTATAAATAAAAACCTAATTTTTATTTTTTGGTTTTATTGTTTGCGTAGAACTTCATTCATTACAATTTAACAGTTTATTTTTTTTAAATATATTTAACTACACAGCACAGCATATTACTTCCGTAAGAGCTTTATTTAGATTTCATGACAGATTTGGGATCCCATGCTTCAATTTTTGGTCGGGTGGTACTGTATGGCATATATTGTTCTGCAATTATAATTGTAAATAAAAACGACATTTTAGTAATATCAGTTCAAATAAATTAAGACAAAGATTGTAAAGCAAAATTTGGATTCTTCTGCGAAGACCACTTCTAATATAAATTATTAAATGCGTTTAATTAATTTTTGTTTTTCAAAATTGTAGTTCCTTTAGTTTTGTTAATGTTTTCGAATAATTTTGATTAAAGTTCGGTAAGAATAAACTAAATTTAATCTCAACATGATAAAAAAAAGTCAGCAAACGTAAAAAATAAAAATTTCTGTTTAGTGAAAGGAAACAGCAATAAATTTATAATTTAAAATTTTAAAAAATATGAACACGAATTCAAATGTAAACATCATTTTCCCATTATGAATATGATAGAAAATTTGATCTACGCAATGATGAATATTTCCATCATCAGTCATTTAATGGATCAAATTTGGTCGCTGTTCTTATACTATAAGACTTAAGGCCGTGTCAGATAAAACTTTTGCTTTGCGTAGCGTTGCAAATTCGCTTTGACATCTAAGATATAATGCACGAACTTATATGAAGTATGTCACATAAAGCACTTTTAACGCAAAGCAAAGCGCAAAGTTGGGCAACATTCATCTTTTAGCGCGCTTTGACAACCAGCTGCTATACATTTGTATATTATTTTGGCAAAATGGAATGTAAAAGATAAATATTATTCCTTTATTATTTTTTTTTTTTAGAATATTATGGAAGAAAAACTTATAGAGACAATGAAAACTACTATCCACTTTTTACTTAAACAAACAATAATTTAGCGCTGTTAAAGTTTTCATTGTGACTTACCTCTTGCGTTTTACGTTTTTTTCTCAAAGTTTGAAACGTCACGCAAAGCGACAAAGTTTTATCTTACACGGCCTTTATAGGGAATTTGTTTGCGCCATGTCTGTAGTAGAGGTGCCCGACAGATTTCCAAGATTTTTTTTAGTCATATACCGAACTAGATAAATGTTATCGCCACAATTCCCCAAAAATTCCCACTACAAACAATAATAATTTATTTTTTAAATTCAATTAAGATATTAACATATTTTGTTAATATTGTTTTATTTCATCTTCATTAATGCTTTAAATGTTTAACTCCAAAAATATGTACCAAAAAATTGCTTCAGAAGTTTTCTTAATCAACTTAACTAATTAGTTAAATGTATATGCATTTCTGAAGATGGAAAAATCCAGAAAAAAAACCTTTTTAAATCTCCAAAACGCAATATATATCCTCAAAGCATTCATCAATCCCCATGAATTTTTCATCCCCAATAAAAAATATCCTTGATGGGGATAAATGCCCTAATCTGACAACATTGGTGCCCGAAATACAGTGAAATTCAGTAAAGAATAGAATTTCTCTCACTCTCCTTCTATCGTGTGCAATGTTATTGTATCCGTTAAACACGTGTATGAGCCTGTCTACATTAAAGGCATTGTATGAGCTACAAAAGTCATGATGCAAGTTTCTAGGAGGAAGTTTACATTAAGGGCAGTGTATCAGCTACAAAAATCATGATGCAGAAGTTTCTAGGCAAGAAGTGTAGAGAAGCTTACTGGGTAGCAAAAGTAGCACGAAATGAATATTCATGACTCTTTTCAGTTTTTTCTCTCATTCCTTTTTCTTTCTTTCGTTTTTTGCAGTTCTATGCTTTTTTCTATATTGTTCAAAAATTGTTGGAAAATTAATACGTTTAGTTTATGGCAGCATTTGAAAAATTGGTTGATAAAACATCATAAAATTCTTTTACTTACTACAAAAGAGTTATAATGTAAACGTGTGATGACTTACGGAGATACTCCAAAAGAGAAAAAAATAAAAAAGTTACAATGAATGCCCTTAAAGTGAACTGGCTCTAAGCGTCACTTTACACGACGGCGTTTTCCGTGAAACTAGTTTCATGATTTTTTTTTTTTTTGCTGGAAAGAGGTTTGTTATTATTTGTGTATTATTTCAAATAACACAAGCAAATACAGTAACGAATATGAAATTAAAAGCGAAACGTACAAATTCCAATGCGATAAAAAAAATTCAGAGTATAGGTACGCGATAAAACTCGCTGAAACTTTTAAACAGAATTGGAAAAATGGCATGAAATAATCGCACGTGTAAATTTGGACTAATAAATTATAAATTTACAAATTTCGTCTTAAAATTAGCAAAGTTTATTAGCCCCATATTTTAAACTTTACGCCACTTTTACATTAGACAATGCTGTCATGACAATAAAATAATACGCATTAGTTGTCAATTATGCTGACAATTGCTTCTGTAGTGTAGGCGTCCAGACAAAAATTATGACAATTCATTATGAGCACGTTCTCGGAATTTTTAAAATAGCTTTAGCGTTTCTTCCTGCTATTTTTCAATTTCTATTGTTATATCCAAAGAAAATTTCAGCAAAATATTTATTTAGACACCAAGGGAACATTTAATTACATTCCAAAGCCTTTAGATTACATAAACCTGTGATGTAATATTAGTATCTTCAAACAAACTGACAACAAACAACAAAAAATCGTAGGGAGATTTTTAAAATGGAGACCTATATCAATTGAAGAACCGCTTTTTAAACATCATATAATAATTTTTAGCCTGATAATGGGCTATAAAATCTTTGCATCATTTTAAATCACTATCCTTCACAATTTATTTTTGCTACAATTGTTTTTGCTTAACTTTAGAATGCCCAAGAAAATTTTTTATTTTTTTAACTTAAATATTTGGTTGTTTTTCCAAAAGTTCGATATTTTAACCAATCACGTATGTATGTTTCTCTTCCGAGACTAATTGCTAGGAATTTTGATGTAGGTCTTGTCTTTAATAGTGAACGTATAAAAACAAACATAATATAAATAATATGTCCTTAAAATCAACAAATATAGAAAAATACCCCAAATAGTTATTACGAGAAACGTTTTAATACAAAAAAATAAACACTTCCCCACTGTGCAATCCTAAAAAATAGATGTAAAGGTTTTGATATTGCGAGAAACTATAGCTGCTCTAAGAAGAAAAATTGCTATTCAACTTTATCCCTAAGATTACTGACCAAATTTATATGTGAACATAGAAAGCCTAGTATAAATCAAGAGACATTAAATTATTCATTGTAGCAACACAAAATCCTACCTAATGGAAGAAGTAAGGACAAGCAATAGGGACGTTAACTTTGAACCGGAATATATTGTTCTCCAAAAGAAGTATTTTATCAAAACCAGAAAAGAATGCATATTTGTTTCTTTGAAATGTGAGAAAAATCTACAGACGTGATAAAAATAGGGCAAACAAAATACTACCATCGTCATTTAAAATATGTACTACGATTATCAACAAATTAATAAAACACTGAAATTATAACCGGCAAACATTTATAGTTCACTGGCAGATTATGTTTAGGAGACACGATTTAAAACTGAGAAACAAATAATTTTGGAGTAAACGTCAGCAATAATGAACTCAACAAAATATGAATATGAGACTAAAGATATAAATAGAACAATCTAAAGTAGGTTAATTAAGGCAAGTCTTTAAAACAGCACTTATGTAGCGAAATATATGCATCAATAAGAAATTTTTAAAAACTAAAAATCAAATTGAAAATATCATAGCAGCGCAACCCAGATTAATATAAATGTGCTATGATCTAATGTTAAAGTTCCCAAAACTACCTGGAGTTCCCGAAAGATTCTCACTATGATCAGCCATCCACTTGTGTTTGGGACGACTACCATCACGATTTGGGGGAAGATCAGTCTGAAACATGTAGACAACAGAATAATATTAACTTCACATAGTCTTTAAGAAAATACTTACCTTGTAATGCATCCATCCAAACCATTCAGCGGGTATTTGTGACCCGTCATAATCAAAGCCAACACGATCAGAAAATTCTACCCAACGATTTCTGCCATAGAAGTAATAAGGGTTCTCGTAATATTTATTTCCATATTTATCAGTGCCCACCAAAGTACCCAGTTTTAAGTCATCATTTCTAAAAAATGCATTTAACTAAATAGAAATTATATAAGAAGTTGTAGTAAATACATGCCTAAATAATTTGAGGTATGCATTTTTTATGCCACCCTGTCGGCGCACAATTTCGAAGAGTTTACCCAATCGGTCTAGACCGAAAAATTTCGACATTTTGCTATAATAAAGGTAACAAATTTATAAATTTCATAAGAATAATCCAATATACAATTTACCTTTGCTTTTAAAGATTTTAACTAATCAGCTGTTTTTGACATGTTAGCTATACATAGTATTTTATGACTAAACACAGCTCCAAATAATTAGCAATCACTGTGAATGATACTTAAATTTTCGGGTCTTCTTCTTTATTTTATGTGATTCATTGTAATTGTCATAAAAATAATAAAAAAAAAATAAAACTTAAAAGAAATTTTTACCCTAAATTGAATAGAAAATAAAAAGACTTGCAATGGCCAAAAATACCTCTAGTTCTGCATTCCGTAAAATTGACGTTGATCAATACAATGAAGACAATTTTAGAGAAGATGAAGCCGATTCAGCTGTAGCACAGCTCGATGAAAATGAAATTACTACTTTGCTCACACAGGGTAAATGCGTGGAGGCTCTTCTTTTAGTTCTACAAAATGCTCCTTTAAGATGCAAGCAACAACATGTCAAGGTAAATATTTTTGAAATTTGAAATGTTTGATATAATTGTCGCCCACATTGTCGTTTTTAGGACCACGCCCTTAGTTTAACTTTGCGAGTTTTACTTTCTATCAAATCCTCGCAAATGGATCAAGCCGTGGAGACTTTGAACGAAAACGATTTATTGGATGTCTTAATGAAATACATATATCGAGGTTTTGAGATACCCTCCGAGGGCTCTAGTGGCCATTTATTACAATGGCACGAAAAAGCTTTTGCCAAGGGCGGTGTTGGCTGTATTGTGCGTGTACTATCAGATACAAATCGTGCATAGTTCGCTTGCCAAAGAACAGTATTACATGTAGAGTTGTTATTGTAAAAGTAATTTTTATAATTTTAAAATGGATTTTTCTCTTGTCATAATCTTATGATTTTGTATGTAAGCAAAGATAATACAAAAACATGGAATACATTATTTGCGCATTTGTTAAGCAGGTTGTGTGATTATGTTAAATGTAAGTGTATTTCATTAAGAAAGTATTAAAGTTTTATTTTCTATATTTATCGTGTACGTAAAGTTCTTTTTAATTATATGCATGTGAATAACTTTTAAAAATTTTTATGACCTTCCTTGCTGCTTCGATCAAAAAAATGCATGGATGCAAAAGATTCATGTACCTGTTCAAACAAACAGAAAAATTCATCGCTTTAAAATAAAAATGATGTAATCTAGAAAAGGAAAATTGTGCAAATTGTCGTTATTTCAACTAAAGTAATAAAAACCTAAAAAATTTATTGTGAACCTAAAAAAAAAACTTTTTTTTTTTAAATTAGACACTAATTGCCCACATCATTTGGAAAAATAAAGTAACTCACCCATATTTTCCGACTTATGGGGCTTTGAACTTTTCATAGGAAGATATTAATATGGGCATGAATTTAAAGCTTTTAAACAGATCTTTAAGGAAAACCAAAATTTTTTAAAAATGTTTAACCCATTAAAAGCCGATGACATTTTAATGTAAAATTATATATGTATAGTACTTAATTTTTTTCTTATTTTATACACAAAAAGTGGAAAAAGGGTATAACTAAGTTTGTCATTCGTTTTTAATTTCTACATAGTATAAGAGTGCTATATTTGGCTATGCAGAATCTTCTATATCCTTCACCATGTAAATCTAGTTTAGTGAAGTTACTCCAATAAAAAAATAAAAAATATTGGGGTGTCAGAGAAATAAAAAGTAAGAAAAAAATTAAGTACTGCATATATATTATTTTATATAAAATGCCATCGGCTCTTATTGGGTTAAGCATTTTTTTAAAATTTTGGTATTTCCTTAAATATCTCTTCAAAAGCTTTTAAATGATACTCATATTGATATTCTTAAAATTTTGAACATTTCAGAGCCCCGTAACTCTGAAAATTGATTGATGTGTTATTATTATTTTGTAATTCTTTATCGCCTCATATATTTGTTCTTTTGATTGGAGTTACTTCATTGTTCCAAATGATATGGAAAAATTAGCGGTAGGCGTGGTGTTCATGCTGATTTTCAATGGTACCTCTTTCGTCAGTTTTTCAGAAAGACTGGTGTACCTATATTTTCTCTAGCTCATTTAGTGCCTTGGCAAACCTGATTTTAATCCGAACACGGACGGACAATGGATTTTGCTATGCATAAGAACTCATATATATATATATAAGGGTGGGTAAAAATTTGTTCCGATGAGAAAAAACGTGACAGGCGTATACCAAAAACGAAATCTACACAAAATTCTAAGAAAATTAGCCATAGAAAGCATGGGTCTAAAATGAAAACCTAGCTCCCGCTGAGAGGCTTGCTTATGAAAAATAAAAAAGTAGAAACTTCTAGTATATCCATACACAAAACACAAATATACTTGCTTTTTGGACGTTTTTATGGATTTTTTAAACCTTATCTGATTACAAATAAATTATTTTGTGACAGACGGACGCACGGACAAACAAGTCTCATAAGGTTCCATTTTCACTTTTTGAGTACGGAAGATTAAAAATGTCTAATTTTTTCATAACAGTATTTTGCTTTCATCTATTATTTTTTAAATTAATTTTCAAGATTCCATTATTTCTCTCGGCGGGAGCTAGCTTTGATTTTAGACCCATACTTTCTAAGTCAAGATTTCTTAAAATTTATTGTAGATTACGTTTTTGGTATTCGCTTACTTACAAAAAAATTGACCCACTTTGACTTTATGGGGTCGGAAATGGATAATGTAGAAATTACAAACGGAATCACAAACTTAGAACACGTATACTCTTTTTCCACTTTTTGTGGTGAAGGGTATAAAAACTAAACTGTGAGGAACGGATCCATAGATTTTATAAAATGCCAGTGTATCGTTTTATACGATGTAACATGATGTATTATCGATCTTAAAATATATCGAATTACCATCCGCAAGAACGGCTTTGTATTCGCTTTAGACAGTTCGGCCAAAAATGTTTACTTCTACATAATTTTCCTGATTGCAACTTTTAAGCACTAGGATTGGATATTTAATCCTTAACCTTCTTAGCGATCTTCTGCTTTTTTTTTGACGCAGGTCTATATTTCGTGCGTCATAATACTTCTTTTAAAAGATAACTTCAAAATGATTAAAAAAATGTTAACCGTGTTAATAGTATGTGATTGATTATATACAGGCATGTCACAAAACTCAATTCCGATTGAAAGCGGTTTCAATTCCGCAAATTGGTTGTTTAAAAAAATATTTTTCGGAATGAAACCACTTTCGAATTTCAAAGTGGAATTTATTTTCTTTGAAATTTTTTATTTGCGGTTTTTAAATTTACTTTTTTATTATGTGTCCTTATTTAGATCAACCTTGTTGTTTACTTAGGTGTGCGCAATATTGCAATATTTAAATAAAAAGGTCGAGATTAAGCATGAGAGATACAAGGTGGGGCCTGTTCGTAAATGCATCACTGCACAGCATATGATGGGCAGTACGTTCGTAAATGCAAAAAGTGGCAGCACCGCAAATGTCGTCTGTTCGTAAATGCATCACTGAAGTATATTATGCGCAAATTAAAGCAAAAAACTAATCATAAAAATGGCTGATGCAATGAACGTCTTTTTCTGTTTAAAATTTTTATAGAATTAAATTTAGTTTTTTATTCTTTAATCTTTTTTTTTTTCTTAGTATGTTACACAAATTTTTATCATTTTTATATCAAATCGAGTTTATTATCAATTTTTCTATTTTCACAGTATTTCTTCGTTCGTTAATGCAAACACTAAATGAGCAAAACCAAGCATACGCAACAGCTGATTAGCAGTGACAGTGCAGAATAATCATATTATGCAGAGCACTGATGCATTTACGAACAGGCCCGTGTTCCCCAAAAAATACTTAAAATTATTGTACACAAAAAAATGCTTGGTATAGTTTTAGGCAAAAATAAACAAAAAATGACCAGAGTCAAATTGGTCTATATCTTCTGCTTTATAGGTATGTAAACTTTCGGGTAAACAATTTTTATTGTGCTTAATATTTTTGAAGCATAATGTCGATTTTCTATCAACAACTGGTTGGGCCACTAGCTCTCGGAGATCGTCAGGGAACTAAAACTGGGAAACAAGGATCTTTAAGGAGTGATAGGTGTATTATCACACATACGTCAGTGAGGAGTAACATAAACAAAATATTACAACAGTTCATTTTCTTTTATTGAATAACAGATATATTGCAGCCTCATTTTGAAAAAAAATAAATCAAAACGTTTTAAAAATTTTATTGAAAACAAAAAACAAATTGTCGTTTTCAGCACAAATTTACAAGCGTTTAGAAACAATTGTTCTTTTTAAACAAAATGAAGGTATTAAAAAATATTTTAGATTTATGTTAGACAGACAAAGATTTTTTTTTTAATTTTACGATTTAATTTTTTTTTTTTCGTTTTTATACCTTTCACCACAAAAAGTGGAAAAAAAAGGGTAAAAGTAAGTTTGTAATTCCGTGTGTAATTTCTACAATATCCATTCCGACAACATAAAGTATATAAAAAAATATATATATATCAATCGATCAGAAAGAGGTGATATTGGAAATCAGCATGATCGGCCCATGTCCTTCGAGGCTGTAGGCAAAATACCCCGCCTATCTCTAATTTTTTCATGTCATTTGGAACAATTAAGTAACTCCAAACAAAAAAATAAATGAATGGGGCGATAGAGAATTAAAAATAAGGAAAAACATTATTTTCCGAGTTACGGGGCTCTGAAAGGTTCAAATTTTTTTAAGTATCAATATGGGTATCATTTTAAAGCTTTTGAAGAGATCTTTAAGGAAATACTTAAATTTTTAAAAAATGCTTAACACATGTAAAAATATATATATATGCAGTTCAAACATTTTTTTTTTATTTTTTAATTCTCTGTCACCCCAATATTTGCTTTTTTGATTGAAAATACTTTGTGATTAACTATCCACATTCCGATATTTACAATGAATTATGTATTAGCAAAAAACTTTCGAGTGAAACCGTGAACCTGACATTCATTAAGCTAAAATCGTTTTTCGCATAACGGATGTGGTAGAGCACACTATCGATCACCTTTAGTTTGGTGGCTTTACACAAAAATATCTTTAAAAAAATATTGTATCGCAATATTAGTATCATTTGATAGTTTGCCAAATTCTATTCATTTTAATCTTAAAAAGTTATAAGGCCATTGTTAAATATAATCCTTTTTAATGGGTTTTATTGTTTTTTATTTGATTTATGTTTTTAGCGTAGCCGGTATTCAAAAAGCCAGGCTATTTAAAAATTTCTTACACTTATTAAGCGTCCTCTTTAATAAAAGAAATATTTTTTTTGTTTCTTCAATTCTGTGTATTCAGAGATCGATGTTTTTTTTCTTTAATTTTTAATTAATTTCTCTTTTTAATATTTATTATGCAATCTGTAATCAGTTTTTACTTTGCTTTATTATTTTATTTAATAGTTATTTATATTTTCATTTGTTTGCTTTTTAATGTTTTTATTTTAGCAAAATCTTTTGAGGAATGCAGCAGTTTTGTTTTATAATTAAAATTTTCATCGACATTCCAGCAACTTAACAAGGCAATTAATACGAAAATGCTCTATAATTTAATTATTTAATGTAATTGTTGTCTTTTTGCATAATCTTCTGAAAGGTTGAAGTAAAAAATAGGATTTAATGTGTGATAAAGTTAACAAGTTTATGTTTTTAATGAGTAAAAATGAAGTGAAATGAACATACAAATTGCGATAAATAAGAAAAGGAAAACATTTAAGAAACTTAAACGTAAACGAATACAAAAATGATGTTGTTTTTATTTTAGAGGCTGGCTCCTTTATCTAATTCAATATATTAACTCCCGAACAATAAACAGTGGTAGTAGTTTACTGATGATATTTATTGTTAAATAGTGTGACTGCTATAATTGAGTAAAAAAATGTTTCTACCACATATGAGTCTCCCGTATTTCACTAATAATGTGATTAGCACGAGTTAAAGCCTGCAAATTGATATAAAAAGTAATTTAAATATTTGTAAATATTTATTATAAATGTCTAATATGTTTGTATGTATTTAAATACCTTTAACATGTCACCAGCTTCTTTTCTGCGTATCGCAATGTGATCCGATTCGTTTAGTAAAGTTTCGAATTTATCAGATTTATACAAATGTGTTACTAATTCACTTTGTAAATTGTCCTTAACATAATTAACTAGAAAATGCATAATGGCCTTTGGTACAGAATCTTGTATGGATTTTCGAACAATATAAAAATATGATTTTATTAAACGTTCTGTAAATAAATAAAATTACAATTATTTGTTAAAAGGTGTTTTGTTAATATTTTTAAGAGTTACATAAGTACGAAAGTTGTTTTAGCGATCTTAAAATATACTCCTGCAAAGAGTTTCGTTGAAAATTTCCCTTTACTTAAAATTGAAAATTTCAAAAATTAGGACTATCAAACACATTTTTTTACTTCCTCATACACAGTTACAAAAGTATACATATCATCTGTTCGTTGTATAACTTTTTTATACAATAGTGACACAACTCGAAAGCAAGTATGGAGATACTGTGTAAAAAATGTTTGTCTAATTATTAGAAAATTAAATCGCAACACATCAATACTACACTTCTGTGCAAGAGTCGTCATTGGTTAAATCGTTGTTTATCTCTTAAAGGATAATTTTGTTTTAAAAATTGTTAAATTTCAGATAAAAAAAAAATACTTGGGTTTAATTTTTCTAATTCAAAATGTTACGATTTTGTTGATAAAATATAATTAGAATTTTATGACGGGTTGTTCAATTAAATACGGGCTTCGTATTAAAAAAATGCGTCATTATGTGAGAGTAAAATGGTTCAAAAGTTTGGTAGTATACACCAAATTATATTAACTATTATCAGTGCCCACGACTACGTCTGCGTGTCATTTCTAAATTTCTTAAAATTCAATTTTAGAAAAATGTGTTTTAAAATGTGCGACGGGCAGTCATCTTGACGTGATACAGAGGTTTAAGTGCAATAATCCGTGTAGGCCGTGGTGGTAGGGACACCCATGCTAGAGGGGCTCATGGTGAGTGCGAAACTAAGAACTGCCCCCCCCCCCCCTCCCCACTCAGTGCCTGATAGCGTCTGTTTCCCCAACGGGGCGGCTATCAGCTACCCTGTACCGAATGTTTTCCCTTTCAATGAGACATGGCATTCTGTCAGGATACGTCCGTTTTTCTGGGTCAGCTAGATCCACGGTCCACTGTCCGAAACCCACGAGCGTCTGTTCACCATATTGGTGCACCCCAAAAATGCTCCAAGTATCCGGTCGGGGGCTTAATAATCTCCGGAGACCCTATTCCCGCGGTGGCGATTTCAGGGCGCGGTGAATCGAATACTACTGGGATCCACGTTAGTCAGGTTGGAACGCCAGGACTGACTGGTCTGCAAATTACTGGTGTCACCGGAAATGCAGGAGGAGACTCTGGACACCAAGGTCATCCAATTCCAAACAGACTGCACGAAATAGTGCACAAAAAGGCAGCGAAGTGCCTCTGGATTTCACTCAAAGCACTTCCAAAGCAGTCAAGGTTAAAATCCCTGCTTCGGGTGCTGTAGGAACACAGCAAGGTTCCACAGCTAACCCAGTGCCGGTTGTGAGCAGCGGAACTGCGAACCAGATTTCGGGTTCCAATGTCTCACCTCCCCCCGCCAGTTAGGTAACTGCGAACAAGATTTCTGGTTCCCAAGCTGTGCCTCCAGCCGCAAAATGCAAAACATTACCCCCACGGCACGCCCCACCTGCCAGAAGGGGCTTTTTGAGACGGCGTGCTGCCGAGAAATGTGTGGATCAGTTGGGCAAAAAGCCATCTGAGTCCCTTACGAAGGAAGAATCTACCTCATTGAAATGGGCAAGATTTTATCTGGCTGGCCTGCAAAAGCCCCTTTCTACATCTACGGATGATCCTAAACGGCAAAGATCTGTGGAGAAGGCTCAATCGCGGAGTCAGCAGCCCGCTACAAAGCGTCCAAAGCATAGATCTATGGACAGGAGCTTTAGTGAGGTTGCAAAGGACAACCTGGTACGTGCCGTCATCGACAGGAATGACGCGTATAGCTCCATCTCTCACGCTAACTGGGAGGTGGTACGCAAGAAGTTGATGGGAGTGTTCTGGAGGGTCATTAAAGACAACCCAGGTCCCTTTCCTCAATGTAGCTCATTCCTGAACTACCAACCAGTGACTGGAAGGTAGCAAAGGTTTCCGAACCTGAAGGCGCATCCAGACGGATCGTTGTCCTGCTGAGTCAGGAATCGCTGGCGCCGCTTCGGGAGAGACGAGCAAGGATCTATTACGGTTTCGAAACGATCCTTCTTCGTGTCTATCGAGAAGACGACAGGGGTAACCTGACTCCGGAGGGTGATAAGCCTACCCCGGAAGATGTGGTGAATGAGGAGACTGCCAGTCTGATCTCTGAGGAAGGCACCCTATCAAACTCTGAGTTTGTGGGTGATTTCTATGAGAGAATGGACGAGGCAGTTGACGAGGACGCCCTCTTGGACCAAGATGACGCCAACGTCACAATCATATCCGCAAACAGGGATGGTGAAGGTGACTCAAGTAAACCTTCACCACTCTAAAGCAGCTTCCGCTGCACTACTCCTCCGCATCTCAAGAGAGAGGGGAGGAGGTTGTATTAGCCCAAGAACCATGGCTTCATCGGGGCAAGGTTTGCGGGCTTGGTGTTAGAAGCTATATAGGAATGGTGCAGGTAAGATCAGATAATGCATAGTGGTTAGGAGCAATTTGAATATCTTCGTTCTCTCTGATTACAGCGATGAAGATACGGTAGCAGCTGCCTGGGAGACAAACGGCGGAACAGTCATAATAGTCTCCAGCTACATGGCGCATGAATGCGAAGCACCACTGCCAATGTTTCGCAAAGTAGTTAAGATGGCAGCCACACGGAACCTGCCGGTTATTGTTGGAGCAGATGCCAATGCACACCATGTCGTGTGGGGTAGCTCGGATTCCAATACAAGGGGTGAGTCTCTTTTTGATGTCATTCTTTGTAATAATTTAGACGTTGTAAACGTTGAGTCAGAGCCCACTTTTGTTGTAGTGAAAAGAAGGGAGGTCCTTGACGTTACGCTTGTTAGTACTAAGCACTCAGATTTGAGTAGGGCATGAAAGGTCTCTAGTGACTGCTCGTTCTCTAATAATAGGTATATTGAATTCGATGTGGTAATTCGGGTACATGGTGTCATTCCCCGAGGTAAGAGCAAACCACCCTGGTGGAGCTCGGATATTGCGGAGGCACGAAAAGCCTCCCGTAGGCTTTTCAATGAGGCTAAGAGATCAGGAAACTGGTCGGCTTATAAGTCCTCAGTGAATAGATTCAAGAACATGGTAAGAAATGCGAAGCAAAGGTCTTGGAGATCCTTCTGCAGTGGAGTGGAGGTTCCTCCGAGACGAGCAGACTTCGTAAGATTCTATCGGCAACGCCCATTGTTCCTAGTTTTATTAAGAAACCATGTGGCAATTGGACCTTGAGTGCACAGGAGACCCTAGAGGTTCTCATGGAGACTCATTTTCAGGGCTGTGCTCCTTTTAGGGGAGAAGACTCAGCCACCCTTGACTGCCGTGCATCAGTTCCCTTCCTTATAAATAGAGAAAGACTTATGTGGGCTCGCGGTAGTTTTGACCCGTTTAAATCAGCGGGGCCTGATGGCATCATACCGGCTGATTTGAAGCATAATGCGGATATTGTTATACCATGGTTAATTCCGATATATACAGGATGCATTGCATCGTCGTATATCCCGGAACCGTAGACTTTTTGCTCTGTGGTCTTCATTCCCAAAAGAGGGAAGACTTCGCACACTGAACCGATGGAAACTCGCTATGAACGCATTACTGACAGAAATGGACTGCAAGGGGTTCAGGACTGTGGCATATGCGGATGACGTTGCGGTTGCAGTGTCAGGAAAATATCCTGACACGCTATCGCAATGTCTGCAATCGACGCTGGGTTGCGTCAGTAGGTGGTGTATCGAAAGCGGGCTTAGCGCGAACGGTCGAAAAACGGAGCTTGTGCTCTTCACGAGAAGAAACAAGATTCCGGATTTTCCGCTACCACTCCTTAATGGAGTGGAGCTTGGGTTGTCTGACAGGGCGAAGAGTCTGGGTATCATCCTGGACTTTAAACTGTCGTGGACCCCCAATGTCCGATTTCGGGCGGATAGGGCATCAGGAGCTTTGTATGTGTGTAGAAGGGCCATAGGCAAACACTGGGGTATCAATCCCAGAACGTCGTAATGGGTCTTTGACACGGTGATAAAACCCATACTAATGTATGGGGTCCTCGTATGGTGGCCCGCACTGGGCAGATTGCAGTATATTGAACAGGATACTGCGCACTTCGGCCTTGATGGTCACTGGTGCAATACGCACTACTCCGTCGAGGGCCCTTTTTACAATGCTGTACTGGCTACCGGTCTATCTCATGGCCAAACAATTGGCCATGAACTCGGCGGTCTGACTGGATGCAGCGGTGGCGTGAAGGTAAGGGGACTTTGGACATGCGGCCATTTTGGGCCATTCCTCAGTTATATCTGACAACATCGATTATTGCACGCCCACCCCCATGTCTGACATTGGTTTCGTGGTATCAAGTCGGGCACGTCGAGTATGCCTCGAGGAGATGTGCTTGATGTCTTAACTGACGGGTCAAAGTCGGACACGGGGTCGGGGGCGTCTTCATTCCTAGATTTCGGACCAGGATGAAGTAGGGCTTCATGATCAATGTAGCGTGGTACAGGCTGAGATCTCAGCCATTAGAAGGGCGGCTTGCTGGATGAGGTACCACAGGATATACGGAGAGGATATCCGGGTTTGTACTGACAGCAAGGCCGCGATTAACTCCCTATCATACGACATCCAGATTGGTTCGTGAATGCCGGACATCTCTTAACGAGATGGCGAGACATTCCAACCTGGAACTGTTTTGGGTGCCAGCTCACTCGAGCATACCCGGAAATGTGGTCGCGGACGAACTCGCCAGATTTGGAGCCCGGTTGGAAGACCGAGAGATAGATCCACTGGTGGGAGTCCCATTAAGCTGCTGTAAAGCTTTATTTCGGCAGGAACTCTTTAGGGCTGCACAGTCTAGATGGTCTGAAAAGGCTACCTGCAGGGTCTCGAGGACACTGTGGCCTCAGTACGATAGTGGGAGATCCGCAAATCTATTGAGGTTTCCTCGGGGGCAGCTGGGCACACTGGTGGCTGTGCTGAAGGGGCACTGCGTCATTGGTGCCCATGCTAGGAGACTGAATCTTCCGCATCATGACTACTGTAGAAGTTGTCAAGATGAGGAAGAGGAGGAAACGGTGGAGCATCTACTCTGCCACTGCCCGGCTCTTTCTGGGAATAGAGCGGCTATCTTCGGCAGTCCGAGACTGCATGGTCTTGCAGACTTATCTGTCTGCGATGTTGCTAGGATAAATTTATTTATCCGGTCCTCGGGGTGGTTTGGATGTGGATCTTTGATGGTGCCGTAGGGACCTCAATCTGATCCCTGCACATCCTGTTTCCAGGTGACACAATGGGACCTTTGGGACCCTAGTGAGTCGGTCTTTTCTTTTGCGCCGACGGCCTGTGCAACCTAACCTAACCTAAATATTTATTCCAGAGTTCTGTAGACAAGGTTAAAAATATTCCATTTAAAAAAATAAAATGTATGGTTTTAGCACCATTATACCAGTAAAATTTGGTGCTTTCACACTTGTGTCTCTGTTTTCTCTACGAAATTACTTATTTTTTTATATTGAAATCTATATTGGAATCAAGGTTCTAAGGCACCTCCTCACAAAATGTTGTTCAAACCCATCCAGTAGTTTTTACGTGATGCGTCAGACAGACAAAAATTCCAAATTCTATAACGGTTAACAGTTTGGCCATATACAACAGATTACATGAACTATTGTAAAACTCTAATTTATAATTTAAAATATAGGCCGACTTCCCAAACGCAAGTTGCAATGCATATGTAAACTTTTTGACAACGTACAATGTTCCTAATCGTTTGGCAACTCACTTTAATGCGCATCAGAAATCAAAATCACGCATCATTTTTATTTTGTATGCAAACATTTGAGCTGTAATGGCTAAGTATTTTCTTGTTTATTTTTAAAATGAAATGTGAATGAAAAATGTCATCATCCATTAATTCAATGAATTCTTAAAAAAATATTTATTTTTGATCACTTGCTCCCGGGATTTTTATTGTCCTTAACAAAGTTGTCTCTTTTTTTTGTTTTTTTTTAATAGGTTTTTATATCAAAGCAATATTTTTTGAAAGATTTGACCTGACATAATTCCTCAGCACTTGCCAACAAAATGGATAAATAATTTTGTGTAACCTCCATTTTTCTAAAAAAAAATTATTAAATTTTATACCATGTTTTTGACATTTGTTTTATGTACGAGTTGCATAGCGACGTTCCAAAATGCCGATAAAATGTAAAGAATGTCTCTGCAACGCAAGTTTGCACTTAAGACATGTTTAGCATTGCATACGCATTTTTTTCAATTATGCATTGCAACAGGCGTTTAGGAAGTCGGCCATACTTTTTATACTTTTTAGTATACTAAACAAAGTATCGGTCATTCAGTCTAATTTTCAAGTTTTTGCATATAACGGTTCAAAAGATACGGCCATATAGATCAAATTATATTAATTTGGAGAACACAATTTGATTTCTAAATTCAAATTATAAACTTTTTGTTATAGCGGTCTTAGCAGTACAGGTCTCTTTTAATTATCAGCTATCTGTCTATAACGGTTCAAAAGTTCGGCTACATACATCAAATTACATCATTTGTTGGGGCAGCCTTTAATTTCCAAATCCAAATTTTATTCTTTTTATTACATCGGAGTTATCAATACAGGTTCCTTGCAGATTTCAGCTGTCTGTCTATAACGGTTTAAAAGTTAGGCCCATATATCATATATCTTCTGTATTGTAATGCATGGAAGCTGACTAAAATTACTCTCATCCCCAAGCAAAACGATGATTCGGGCCAATTTCAATTCTACCCTTCTTATCCAAAGTTATGGAAAAAATTATCAGCAAGCAAATTAATGAATACTTTATAAAACAGAATCTTTTATCTAATAAGCAATCCGGCTTTGTAAAGGGCAGAAGCTGCTCTTACTGACGTGGTCGAAAGTCTGATAGGCCTTTGACACAGTCGACTATTCAATTTTATTGACGAAACTAAAGAAACTGTTCTATTTTTCACCTACAGCCTGCAAACTTATTAATAATTATCTTACTGGATGACATCAATTAGTTGAACTTAATGGAAAATATTCAGAAATCCTTACTGTCTACAGAGGTGTTCCACAGGGTTCAATACTTGGGCCTCTGCTATTTTGTATTTATATCAGTGATTTACCTGATGCGATAAAATACTGTAAAGCACAAATTTATGCTGATGATGTCCAGATTTATATTAGTTGTAATGCCATCGATATTCGTTTATGTGCGGACAACATAAACAGTAACGAACATTGCTTGCTAAAACACATCTTTTACCTGTCCTTCTATATGGTTGTGAAATATTTGCAAACTGTGCCATCTGTGACTTCAACAAACTTAAAGTGGCTTATTACAACAAAGCAAAATATGTATATATGATGATGAGCCTTGAAAATCTCCTTAAATTTAGGAACCTGATCTTCCTACATAGAATTATAACAACTCTCACCAACCAATTTATTTTTTCAACGTTTTACGGTTCGGAAGATCTGTGCGAGGAAAACGATTAATCCAGCAAAAACATAAAAGCGCCTTTTCACTACGTCATTTTCAAATTATCAACAACGCAAACAGATCTAGAAATGAGCTTCTTAAATATTTTGGATAATTTTGTTTCTCTCTCCTTAACTTTTGTTTATGTTATATGTAAAATTAACTTTCTTTGTTTTATTTTTTAATGTTATCTCTGATAATTCTATTTTTGTATTATGTCACAAATTTTAGAGATATTTATAATTATTGATTATTATACCCTTCACCACAAAAATGAAAAAATTGGCCATATTTTCCGAGTTACGGGGCTCTGAAATTTTTAAATTTGTTAAAATATCAATATCGGTATCATTTAGCTTTTAAAGAGATCTTTAAGGAAATACTAACATTTTTTAAAAATGCTTAATGGGTTAAGAGCCCATGGCATTTTTATGTAAACTTATGTGTGTGAAGATAAGTTCGAATTTAACTAGTAGAGACAAAAACCAATTTTTTTAACATAGCTATTTTTGCAATTAACTAAGCACTGTTAATCATTTAACAGTCGTTAGAATTTTGACATTTATAAATTAAAACGCTTAACCCGGGAATTTGAGACCCGGTCCATGTTAAGTGCGATATGTAAAAATTGTGCTAGCGTGTACTGGGTGAGATTATAACACATAGATGTCCAAGGGCTACTCTATTGATCTATATTAGTGGGATATCTGAAATAATCTTAGAAACTAAAACAAATTTAACTTTTTTAACATAGTCATTTTTTAAAATTTCTTGAGAAGATTGTTGGTCATTACGGAAAAATGGGAAATGGCTGGTATAACACACCCTATACAAATGGAGGTCCAAGCGCTACTCTATTGATCCATATTAGTGGGATATCTGAAATAATCTTAGAAACTAAAACAAATTTAACTTTTTTAACATAGTCATTTTTGACATTTCTTGAGAAGATTTAATTTTTAAGATTAAAATTACAAAAAACTTTCAAATTGATTTAGAAATGACTGAGTTCTGTAAACATTAAAAAAAGCAACATTCATTTCTTTTTTTCGAAGTCGTTTAAAAACAACCGCATCCGCAATCATGCCAAATTAAGATATCGAATACCGCCCCTGATATTTATAAATTTGTAAAAATGTTGAAATTCCAGTCTTCCCACATAGTTGTTACGCGAAGTAGGTTCTCCTTTTTGTTATTACTGCTGTTTACAATGCAGTATATTAATTTACTAATAGATTTTCATTGTTAATAACACATTTTTTTCAATAAAATATTATTAATTTTTTAAAACACAAAAAAAAACAAGTAAAAGCATAATAACTTACCAATAACATCACAATCTTTTTGTTCTTTATCGGTTAAACGTCTTGAGTTTTGTTGGACTGGTAGGTCGGGTAACAAATTTACTGGTTTAACGGGGCTGACAACAGCATTGTGCAGAGGAGTATTTTGAACAGAGTTTTCCATACTTTCGACACGATTATTAGTGGGTGCGGGGGGTAAAATATTCGAGAGCCAATTATTGGGATGAGAGGGTGCTGAATTATCGTTGACATGATTCTGCAATAATTAATCATCTGAATAAGAATTAAAAAGTGTTTAAAATAAAAACTATTTACTTGATCCAAATCATTGTGTTGTTGTTGCTGTTGCTGCTGTTGAAGCATATGGTTTGATATTTGAGGTGATGAAGTTGCAGCTCTTGGCGTATTCGAACGTCTTTGTAGCTGCTGATTTCCATAAGATTCTAATATATTATCAGTTTTTAGAAGACTAGGCACTAAGGCTGCATCTTTATGAAAATCGGGATGTTTAGTGTTGATATAGGCCAACTCAATAGCTACTAAATTTTCAACCATAACATTCGTGGCTGGTAATCGACGACGTAGTAAAGTAGTTACCACGTCAACAATTTTCTCGTGTAATTTTGGAAATCTAAAGAGAAAAAAAAAATAAAGAACACTTAAATAAAAATTAATAAGGTTTGCTAACCTCAACATTTCTTGTTGCACTTCATTGCCACAGTGTTGAACTATACGCTGCATTTCCTCGTGTATCAATTCGACACATCGTAGAGAAGGTTCTTCAAGTCTACGTATTTGCCGTTTGACTAGTAATTCGAATGAGACTTCTGGCACAAATAAAGCCGGTCTGGGACCCGTAGCATTTCGTATGGCTGTTAAAATATCCATTTTACTTAGTCCCGAAAGAGGATGTATGGAATCAAGTGTGCGTCCAAAAGTTTCATGAAAAATATAACAAATACGTGCACCGCCACACAATTCAGTTGTCTCTATATTACGTGCTGTGCCGTCAATGGTTGAACAATAAGCGCTGGCAAATTTGGTTATAATTTGTAAAAGTGTTTGACTTTGATCCGATACATCTTCGCCGTACGAACTTAAAAGCGACTGAAATTGTGAGGCCATGACATTGACTCGAGTTTTAAGATCGGGTAGACAATCTCTAATGTGATGCATGAGTAGACGATTAAGGGTTTTAGCTAAATAAGGAGTTCCATTTCGTGTTGCTAATGTAGGATATTTGCGCTGCAAATAGGCTGCTTCGTCCTTTAATTGTTCTTCTATATCCTTGTTATCCTTAATGTCCTGTTGCGATCTATTCATTACACCAATTATACCCAATTTAACGGGTATGACTCGACCACATAAAATATCAATGGCGTCTGTGCCAGCATCCATAAGATCCAGTTTGGTAACAACAGCTAATGTACGCCTGCCATCAGGATCCACATCTTTAGCCAATTTTAAGGCTTCACTTGTGGCCATATCCGTGTTTGCAGCTGTTACCGCCAATATAATAGAATTTGGATTTTCAATGTACTTCATGACCAGTTCTTTAATCTGTTGCTCAATATCTTCTGGCTGGTCGCCAACTGGAACTTTTGTTATACCCGGCAAATCGACCAAAGTGAGGTTGACCACCCGAGTTGAGAATATTTTTAAATTTATGGGCTCCGAACAGATGCCTTTATTGCTACCAGCAATACGATCTGTTTCTTCTTCGATTTCCTGACGAATTTGATAGAAATCTATAAATGTCTTTTTGGTATGTAAAAATTTACCCCATTCTTCTAAATTCATAGTGCCTTCAATTAAAACATACAAAGTAAAATATAAAAACAATCTTTTGTATCATCACATCAATTGTTTGTTTCTTACCATTTTCAGCTGAACGATTAGTTCGATCATCTAATGGACAATGTATTAGTTGTAAAATAAGGGGTCGTCGAGTAACGATACCAGTTCCACGTGGTAAAAAAGAACGTCCTACCAAACTTTCAAGTACAGAACTTTTGCCAGAGCTCTGTAAAGATTAATATATAAGAAAAAACGTACGTTTCTATTAACACGTGTGCTTTTTTATTTTATTTTAATTTAAGTGTAAGTAAATACCGGCTCCTGACGCGAAAGTCAAACTAAACTCAATACCATGGCACTGCTTTGTTTATCAGGAAGCTCTCAAGACTAACAAAACCAAATCAGAAAGCACTCTGATTTTAACTGTATTTGTAGGAAGAGAAGAAAGAACTTTTTTTGCACCTTGTCAACTTCATTTACATTATCAACACCTTCACCATCCAGTTCATTTATATCTCCTTCTGCTTAGCAGCAGTCGAAATGGCTGTCATAATGTCTGAAGTATTCTCACTTATAATTGTAACGGCCTGCCAAACTAGTTTTGATTGCGGGTATCTATAAACAACATAAGAAAATGCGGATTGCAGAGTTGTAATAGCTAGAACCCAGGAGTGTTGGTGTTGACGAAATGGAGCTGTACACCCAGACATAGGTTTTATTCTATAAAACGGTAGTAAAATAGTAATGGTTGATTTTAATCCTTATCAGAAGTCCCGACGCTCGAATCTCGGGGAAGACCAATTTTCTAGAATTGCCTTCATAAAGGATGCTAAATGGCAACTTACAGTTTCTGGAAACCGAACATAAATAAACCAAAAGAGGCAAACTCAAACGACTTCAGAGAATTTGTTGCTGGAGAAATCGCAGTCGAAAATCGAACTTCAGCTGCGGCACAAGTGGATGAGCGAGAAGAACTTCGTAATATTAAGCACAACGATCCCAGAATGCGCCATCTGAATAAGGAGATTAGCAGACTAGTAAGCGAACACAATCGTGGTACTCGTATATTGTTACATCAATTAAAAGCATGAAATCAAACCTCCGGAACCAGCAAACTCTAACACCGCTTATTTCACGATTAAGGTTGCGAGGATCATAAGAGCTTCAAAACCATCAATACAGATGTTTAGGAGTTGAAATGAGCTCAGAGATCTCACTAAAGTTCCTAACCTGTAGATCTCTACTCTGATCATAGGTGATATCGGGAAGAATTCCAGAACGAAATCAAAATAGGTCCCATCCCGTAATCTATCTTAGTTTGTCCACAACTTCCAAAATCCCTTTAGAGAAACGGTATAAGTTTCAAAGATTTGTTCCTATATCCTATATAATTTCCCCTAAAATGTCTAAATGGATTACATACCTGTGGTTTATTAACTTTAAAATGAGGAAGGTCCCATCCCGTAATCTATCTCTTAGTTGTCCCAAATACTTTTCTTAAAATGTCTAAATATATTACATATCTGTGATTTATAAGCTTTAAAACGAGGTAGGTCCCATCTCGTAATATATCTTAGTTTGTCCACAACTTCCAAAATCCCCCATAAATATTTTTCATATATCCTTGGGAGAGCTAACAGATCTTTTGTAAGCTATGTACATTTTCAAGGTAATATGTATCCTGCCTTTTGTCTTAGTTTGTGTAAAATATCGAAAAGAATATTTTAAAGGTATGTGTCAAGGCGAATCAATTATACAACTGTATACTCTTCTATACGAGTATTTAAAGAAATTATATTTTATACACATTTACAGATTTGTCCTAAATACGAAAACGTATTTGGTAAATATGTCACAAATAATAAAAACATATTTATTTGCAAATATGTTATCACGTAAGTTGTTACGACGAAACATATTTAGCTCGTCATATTTATATTCACTCACTCTCTCTCTCTTCCCCATACGTAACTTGCTATAAAATTAAATGATTCGCTTCCAAATGTTCGCTCGTCTAAAAACAAATAAAAATTGTCACGAGTACCAGAGTACAAGAGTACGCGGGCATTGACCCACGAAGGTGTCGAATGTAAAACCATTTCAAACAAAGATATATTGATTAATATTATTGTCTTGATGGCGACGAAGTTTCATCGCCAAATATGTTATTGTCGGTTATTGACCGTAGGTTTTATAATCTGCATCAGGGAAGAATCGTTAAGTTGTCAATCGTAAAATCGTCATACCCACCATGCATAATTCTTTACACCCGACAACCAAAACCATTCATAAGAATAAAAAAAATAAACAACAAAAATAAAAGTAGATAGACCTAAATACAAAACAAACTGTGCAGCTCCTATTTCGAGGTACTGCGGAATTTCCTGATGTTTTGCAAAACATGATTGATTTCACTATGGATTTACTTCTAACTTGGGTCTCTGAAAATTGTCTGTTGATCAATACTGAGAAGACTAAGGCTATGTTGTTTGGTAGATGTAAAAGTAACACATTTTCAGTTGAAGGTAATAACAATTCTATTGAATTTGTTGATAAACTTAAATGTCTTGGTGTGATTCTTGACACAGCCTTAAGTTTTGAATGTCATCTTAATTCTCTTATTTCTAGAGTCAATTTTACTTTACGTAGATTATATAGTTTGAATTTGCTATTGCCTTTTCATATTAAAAAAAAGAGTTGTACATGGTCTAATTATGCCAATTTTCTTATATGCATTAGTGGTATATTCTGGTACTTTTGGTTATATCATGAGAAAGGTTAGATTATCCTTTAATAGAGTTATGCGGTGTCTTTGAAATTTTGTGGTTTTTCGTTAATGGAATTTGTTAAGTTTAGGATTTTAGAAAATTAGAGGTAAGCGTGGTGTTTTGCCTGCTGCCTTGAAGGACATGTACCGATCATGCTGATTTCCAATAGCACCTCTTTCGATACTATATCTGATCAATTGACATATTTTTTTTTTGTAAAATTAAGTTTGCCTCGACTAACACGGACGGACAGACGGAAATCGCTCAATCGACTTCGCTATGAATAAGAAGTCAGAATATATATATATATACTTTATGGGGTCGGAAATGGATATTGTAAAAATAACACACGTAATTACAAACTTAGAAATACCCTTTTTCCACTTTTTATGTTGAAGGGTATTAAAAAATTCCCTAAAAGTAAGAACATTTTTCTAAAGCAATCAAAAACATAAAAAACATATTTTACAAACAATACGAGGGCTGCTCTATATATTTCTGACCTGTTTTGTTTTGTTTTTCCAAATATTCTCCAGCATGATTTATACACTTTTGCATGCGCTCAAACCAGTAGTCGAAGCATTCTCTCCACTCCGATTGAGACACCTCTAAAACATGGTTTTTGAACACTTCAACAGCTTCTTCTGGCGACGAAAATCGTTAACCACGCATTTTTTTCTTGATGTGCGGAAACAAGAAGAAGTCATTAGGTGCCAAGTCAGGGCTGTACGGCGGATGACTCATTAATTCTCTGGTTTGAGCCGATGTGTGAGAGCTCGCATTGTCATGGTGAACAATGATTCGTCTTCTCTTGTTGGTTTTTCGAATTTCTCCGATGTCTTCAGGCAAACAAATTGTAATGTACCACTCAGAAGTGACCGTCCTACGTTACTCAAGCGGAACAGTCGCCACATGACCAGTTTTGCCGAAGAAACAGGTGACCATTTGCTTCGAAGTGCTTCTTCCAAGAACAACTTTCGTTGGATTTTGCTCGTCTTTGAAGACCCACACTGTCGATTGTTGTTTCGTTTCGGACTCATACGCATAGATCCATGATTCGTCACCTGTGACGATCTTATAAGCACCGCAATCGTATTTTTGCAACATGAAGCACCGCAATCGTATTTTTGCAACATTTCTTTGCACCAATCGACACGAGCCTTTTTTTGAGCGACTTTCAAATTGTGCGGGATCGAACGAGAACAAACCTTTTTTACGGCCAGGTGTTCATGCAGTATCGAATATATGCTGGTGGAAGAAATGTCCAAGGATGTCTCTATCTCGCGGTATGTCGCATGTCGATCTTGCATTATGAGTTCACGCACGGCATCAATGTTCTCTGGCACAACAGCCGTTTTTGGACGACCTTCACGGAATTCGTCTTTGAGCGAGCTTCGGCCACGATTAAATTCATTATACCAATTTTTCACAGTGCTATAGGATGGTGCTTCATCGCCATACAAAGATTTAAGTTCATTAATGCACTCTTGCCGTGATAATCCACGTCGAAAGTTGTGAAAAATTATGGCACGAAAATGTTCACGAGTTAATTCCATATTTTTCTATATTAATTTTTTTAAGTCACTGTAAACAACACAAATAATGGTCGTACGTCAAAACGTTTTGAGTACGATTATGCTTGAAAATGACAAACTTTCCAATGGAAATGTCAGATTGCACTTGGCAGCACTCAGTGTTGCCAGGCCAGAAATATATATATAGCAGCCCTCGTAGAACTCGAAACATGAAAAATATAATTAAATTTTAACAAAAATGTATCTATGTACATATTTAAAGAGCATATCCAAAACAAAAAAAAAATTATATGGAATTTCAAAATTTTAAAATTACAAAAAAGAGAAATCGCCAGCAAAAAAACAAAATTTGGCCAAAACCTAAAAAATATTCTTGCTTGTTCTATTTTTATGTGCTATTTCTAGTGAAAAAGGGATTTATAAATAAATGGAAGTACGTACATATATACAAATGTAGTTTCTTTTTAAAGAATGGCAACACATATTTCAACGACGAAAATTGTCAAATTCATAGGACATTGACCCGTAAACAAATTTTTTATAAAAAAGTAAATACGTAATGTAAACAATAAACCTCTGACAATAGTGGACACCGGTTTATAGTACATGAGCGGAGTAATTTGAAAATAAATTTCGTAAATAAGTGTTATAAAGCATTTGCAAGAAAAGAGCATATAAAAACAAAATAAAATAAATTGAAGTGAAGAATGAATGAACATCAACCTTACATGGGACTTTTCCATTAGCATTTACATTTACATGAGAAGCTTTTTCTCAAAACTTGACTATTACACTTTCGACGAAAGTAATTACATATTTACACCATATTCCACTTTATCCGAAAAAGTACTTTCATAACATTGTGAAAAAACACAAACAAAAGGATTAAAATACGGATTATCTGTACTTACGACTGTGAGTATAAAGTGGAAAACAAACACTTAAATACTGCAGCCAGAATATATGAGTGTGTACGTTTTTTTACAGTAAATTCGTCTTGTTTGGAAACGCACTTCCAAAGATTCCGTCTTATGAGTTTTTAAATATTTTTACACTTCCTCTCATGACTACATTTTTTTTTAACACGCAAGCTCTGTCAGGCGTGATAATTTTTAAACATTTCATTGTTAGACCCCTTCAATTTGTTCACCTATTCTAAAAAAAAGGCTTTGTTTGCAACACGATTTGTTATAAAAGTTTAATTCTCGAGTCTATAACGTTATAGCAGTCAAACTAAAAATAAATGCATTTGGATAAGAAAAGTTGATTTTGTCCAGATTTACACTATGCAAATTTTTGAGCCATTTTCTTTTCTCAATTTTCTATTTAAGTTACAGCGTTAGACGTTATCTAAAATTAAATATTAGCAACATCAAGCAATACCATATTACTTACTCCTGCTTCACAAACAAACAAAAATTTCATGAACAATTGCATAGTGTAAATGCTGTTTTTGTTGAAAAAAGCCAAAGAAATTTTATTTTTTTATGGTCTTTAGTGTCAGCACAGCTAAATTCGACCAACATTTTTTGTACAAAAACAAATCATAACTAAAACAACTGCAACAATAAAAACCACATGTATTTGGTTTGTTCAAAATATGTTTTCATATGTCAAAATCAACCGACTGCAGTAGAGAAATAAAAAACTAAAAAAGAAAAGCAAAACAAATGCATATTAACAGAATTAGAACAAATTGAAAATGCAAAGAAAATAAATTGAAAACCTAAATTAAATAGTGTAAATAGTGATGTTGTGCATTACAGGGATCATAGATTTTTTTGCTCCTACAAGCAGTGAAAAGTTGGCCATACATCATAAAAACTGTAAGAAATAAAACAATGGTTTAATCATTGCACTGCCGTGAAGATTAAAAATCCTTCTCAGCTTTGCTTGCTTACAGGGCTATCTGATAGTGAAAAAACGACAGCTGCACGTTTATCCATTTTTGGATAAACCAGGTTGACCAGAAAAGAAGTTATATTTAGTAACACTGTTAGCTGCTTGGCCTCATGACTTGAAACCGTTCAAGGCATGATCGGTAGCGTGCAGTTGCTCTCTACTTTATAGATAAGTTGGATCTGAGAGCTGGTAATAAAGAGAATGAAGAAGATGCGTCTGGAACACGTTAGTCTGCACAAAAAGTTGAACGGTAAAGAGAACGGATTTGTCTTTAATTTACTTGGTAAAGATTTCTTACTTTATTACAACGAAGTTGAGATGGAAAAGCGTGTCTTAAGAAATTTTTTATGGAAAATAAAAAAGTCGGTGACGATTTATTTTTAACAAAACTTAAAGGATCATATTTTTGTTGGGTATTCACATGGCTGATGAAAACTCAGTTTTCTTAATTCGAAGACAATAAGAAAAAAATGAGCGGTACAAATAAACGAGGGAAATTTGCATGAAAATTTTCGTTGCACTCTTTTTGTCCTAAATTCTGGAGTTTTGATTTCCATAACTTTTAGTTTTTTTTTACAAATCGCACACTTCGGCATTTTGTCTCTATTAATTGTATTATATTATTCACTCACTTTTTTATTTAATGATAATTGTTTTATTTATTAAAATATATACACATTTTTTTATTCATAAGTAAACTACGATTTGAAATGAAATAAAAAACCAAACACATTTGCTGATGCATATTGAAATATTAGTTCTTGATACTGAAATACGATGTTAAAAAAAAATATATAATTCTTCTTCTAGGCTGAGTGTGCGAATCAAGAAAAATTGATAAATGGAGAGGCAAAAATTTCCTATTGTGTAACTATTTTATTTATTTATTTATTTTATTTTTTTATCCACCTTATACAAAAACCTAGCCTTAAGGCCATAAGCGGTCTATAATACTACCATATAATTCCATTAATATAAATAATTAAAAAATTTATTATTACAAGCTAAGTAAAAATATATATTTAATAGCATAAAAAGTAAGCTACTGAAGTAAAAAAAAAAAGAATCCGAAAAAAACTCATGAACCAAAATCCTACAAAGAGACAAAAGAACTTACAAGAATCAATCTATGAATATTTAGTTTATGTATGATGACAAAAAAAAAAAACCAAGAAGTATTATCAACTGCCTATTTCTCTGCGATCTACCAAACTTAAATATTTCAATTAGATACATTGGAATATTAAGCCTAAATATTTTATAAAAATGTAATAGATTTCTAAATTCAAAAAAATCAGCAATAGACATATTTTTAAGTAGCTATTATATTAAATTTTATAAAAGTAAATAACGCGAATATGAAATTAAAATAATTGAACTTGAAAGTAATTGTGCTAATATCCCGACTAAATTAGTATTGATTATTGAAAGTGAAACTACCACTCACTTAGCTCTTCTGGAAACTTCTCACAAACATTTTAAATAAACTATAAAAATTTATTTATAGTGATTGGACTTTCTTAAAGTAATATTAGGATAAAATGCTTATAATACCCTTCACCACTAAAAGTGAAAAAGGGTATATCTAATGGCGTTTTCTTTTCTGACAAAAATGTTGCATATGTTTAACACTTTTTACACCTTTGTGTTCTTTTCTAAAAAATATTCGATAGTGTAAATTAAAAGTTTGTTCTTTTGAATATATATTGCACGAAAGTGTAAGATATGTTACATATTTTATCCTCAATTTTATTTAAGGGTAAGTATGCTACATTTTTTTTAGTAGTTCTTACTCTTGATAAGTTTTGTTTGCTTTTGTTGCTAAACCCAATGTTATACTACTTTATGTTTGAAATGCTAATTAAACATTATTGACATATAAAGGTAGTTAGAAAAATTAAATAACAGTTTTTGTTCTATTGTGGCTATAAAATGTGTAGCAATTTTTCGAGGTTTAGGCAACATGCAAAACATTTTATGTGATTGTTGGGTAACATTTATTTTCAGAAAAGAAAACGCCATAAGTTTGTCATTCCGTGTGTAATTTCTAAAATATCCATTTCTGACCCCATAAAGTATATATATTCTAACATCTTGCGCATTTTATAACTAGAATTTTCTTGTTTTTATGTCCTTCTTTAAGTTTAGTCGGTCTATGCGCAATCGTCAAATTCTTATTCAGAAGTTGACTTCTATTTTGGAGCGTTCTTTTCACGTAAGAGTTGCCTATATGTTTAATTCATTACCCAACTCCTCAAAAAAATTAAATTTTCTTATCATGTTTATAAAAGAAAAATATTTAATTTTCTTCAGGATAATACTATATATAGTATGTATGTATATGATCATTATGATAACCATATATGGCATTGTGAGCTCGGCTGATTTATAGTAAATAAATATAAAATAATTACCTTACAGTTATGCAAATAAGAACATGCTCTTTTTGGTGGTGTCCAAGGACATAATGTACCTTTGAAAAACGTCATAATGTCCTTGGACATTGTGACCATAAAATATACCCATAATAACAATGGACGTTACGACGCTACGTTGATGGACATTATGTCGTATCGTAGAGTGATATTAAGTCCATGAACATTATGTCACTATCTAGTGCGTCATAATGTCCATGGACACTATGACAATGGACGTTGTGATATGCCACCCCCTTTTTATGTAAAATCGACAAAAAATACACATATTCAAAACATGAGTGTGTACAAAAAATAAAAAATAGTTCAATAATTAACTTGGTCGAATTTCGATCAAAGTTGTTTGGTTAAGATGCCACAGATAAGGACTTTTTGTTCCACTGGTACAAAATATCTGTGTGTAATATATACATATGTTACACACACGCGATTATTTTTTTGCATGCTGGATGGATGATTTTATCATCGACATGGACATTATGTCCATGGATGAATCGTTTTTATAAGCTGACTTCCAGAAAATCTTTGGTGACGTGAAAATCTTTGCCAAATGCCGAAAATATTTGGTAAGCGAAGTAGTTAATGTTGTTTTAAGTGCGGGACACTTTCATAAGTTTCACTATACCATACAAAAACCAACCATGTCCGTTAACGTCGTGTCGCTTTTGAGTGTGACATTTCATAGTGTCCGTATACATTTTGTCCGTGGACACTATGAAATGCCACCGATTTTTACTTGCGGTTGTCAAAAATAACGGAATAAAGTAAAGAAATCTTATAATTTATCAAAGTTCACCATTTATTATCTGCACTTTAGGGAGTAAAGAGTGCAGAGTAGGTATAGTGGCGATATGCAATTATATTAGAATGTCACAAAAGGAACACAACACCGTGAGAGAAACTTTAAGATTTAAAAAAGATTAAATGAGTTGCGCACGAATTTTAGGAGAGAGTTAACAAGTAAAAACATTTTGTTTCCACCACTCTTTCATTATAATTTTTTTTCTTCTATTTTTTGTTTATTTTCTGTAAACATACTGCCATTCATGGCGAAATATTACAGGTGAACGCACGGGCGAAAAAGCCCATCAGCTGTATACATTACAGTTGTCAAAAAAATTTGTCAAAAATAAATAATTTGTTAAATTTTTTTTAATTTATTTTTTTTTTGATTGCTAATAGAAAACAAACAATTGAAGTTCCTAGAAAAAACTACCTATCTTTAAAATTACATTTTACACAATTTATTTATTTTTTTTTTAATTTTGCTACTATTTACTTCTTGATATACTCCGTAAATCCGATACTAAAGACTAACCCGAAATTTCTATATTTAAAATTACATTTTACACAATTTATTTATTTTTTTTTTTTAATTTTGCTACTATTTACTTCTTCATTCATATTGTAACTCATTTTGAAGAGTTTTAAGGGTTAATATTTTTTCAGGCATGGTTGACATATTCAAGGAATCGCCCATATGCATATGTTTAAGGTGTTTTTTGTCCCATATTTTTTAAGCAAGATATTGATTTTCTTTTTTGTTCTACATTTTGACTGTGAAATTATTTGTCCTTTATTGTTACATAAACTTGACAAAAGCATAATTTAAAAAACAAATACAAATATCGATTAAAACAAGCTACCCTTAAAAGAGAATAGCTCAGAAAATATTTGCCGGTATCATGTAAGTTATATAATTTACAAGAAAATATTTTTAAGGAAAACCGATTAATTAGATACCCCACACACATTTCAATAAATTTTTGCAGTGTCTGCAATTGGTATTGTCTTACCTGACTACCTAAAACCACAATTTGCGGCAACTGTATGGAATCGGAACCAACTGTATTGAAAACATCTTGTAATTTATTAATCACTGGTATTAATGCCTCCATATTTCTTCTTTATTTTTAGATATAATTCTAGGTATTTTTCTTGAATACTTTTTAAATTTCACTGATTACTGATGTATATATGTAAAGTAAATTTGTATTAAACTTTCTGCAGCAGATTATCACAATCATATAATGACGTGTTCTCACTTTTCATATATTACTACAAATTTTCTTAATTTTATTTAAAAAATTTGCCAATTTTTCTTATATTTTAATGAAACAATCACCGAGCAAAAGAATTATTTTTTACATTCACTGCTCCTTTGCAAATTCTTATTACTCTGTTGGAATTTGTGGGCACATTTGCACGGTTGTAAAATGTGGCACATATTTTTTTGTTTAGTAAATATTTCACATGTTTCAAATATTAAAATCAAAAACCAACTTTAAAATAACTGACAATAATATCAGTCATTATTTTAGTTTAGTGATTTCATTAAGAGATATGACACATTTTCCAAAGAAAATAATGGTAAAATCTTAAACTTTTAATTTTTGCTGTGTTTAGCTATCACAACTGCAACAGCATGATTCAAATATGCAAATTGTTATAAATTGTTAAAAATTTTTAATTTAAAATCCGTTTGAATGACATTAAAAAAATTATTAATGATCTTTATTTTTATTAAAAATACTTTTATATATATTATGTACAATTTGCTACTTCTTTATTTGAATTGATTTATAAATCTCTAATTTACATAATACTTACAAAAAGTGAGATTTGTTTGTTTTACAATGATTTTGTTTTTTTTCAGTTTGTATAAAATTTGGTAGTGTGTTGTAAAAAAGATTTCGCTACATTACAGTTTAAGATCTTCTTTTAATTCTAAAGTTGTGTATATTTCTTAACCGACTTTAAAAAAAAGGGTGTCCCCATATATAATACATATTTTTTAAGTTTATTATAAACCATGAAGGGTACCACTCGTAAATTTAAAAAAAACTGAGTATCACTATGAGTCCTAATAACCTATCTTTTGAACCGTTAAAACTTACAACGAACCTGTATTGCTAAGTCCGCTATACAAACAAGTATACAATTTAAATTAAGAAATTAAAGGGTATTCCCATAAGTGATGTAATTTGACTTATATAGCCCTATCTTTAGAACCGTTGTATAGGAACACTTGAAATTAGACGAATGTCTTATATAGACAGACGGATGTTATTTACAAAGAACCTGTATTACTAAGTTCGCTAACACAGCATGTATAAAATTTGGAATTAGAAATTAAAGGGTGCCCCAATAGTTGATGTAATTTTAAGAATGTGGATCAGCGTTGCCGCTTTGGTCCAATCGGACCAAACTTGGTAGTTTTTCGTTTTTAAAAAACAGTTTGGTAGTTTGGTTGGTTTGTTGAATTTTTTTCAATTTTTGGTAGGTTTTCCTCGTGTAGCAATTTTTTAGCATAGTAAATTTTTCATCTTAAAAATTCAGAATATAAAATAAAAAAATGTAACTTTTAATAAAATAAACAATAACTTTGATAGTGTTACCACAATTTTCAAAAACTGTTTTGGGTGTATTAAAAAACATATCTGCTTATTTGCATAGAGATGATTAAAGCTATAACCATCTCTGGTTTAAGAAACGCGAACAATTTTATGAAATTGAAATTAACAATATTTTTGAGTGAAGGTTTATTTTCATGTGTATGTATTAAAAAATTAATAGACAAAATGGAAAAGTAAATTAACTTTATTAATTCTAAATATGTATCTATTAATTACATAAATATTTACTTTTTCTTTTCTAATTTATTAAGCACTAGGTCAGTTTTATAAATAATAAAAATTTTTTATTTATATTTTCAATATTTCGCCACACCTTTGGGTGGCATCATCAGGAAACAGGAAACAAAAAATTAAATTTTCTTTTTTCAAAAATAACAAAAATTAAAATGAAATTATTTTTTCAAACAAAAACAGAAAAATTAAAAATCAAACGACAAAAAACTCAAATATTTAAACATTTACATTTTTATAAATTTAAAACTCAAAAACCATTCAAGTAAAATAACTCAATAATTTTAAACATTTACATTCTTATAAAAATTTTAAAAACAGAAAACATTCAAATTACTTTAAAATTTTAAAAAACTTAATACAAATACATTAACATAAACTTTCACGATAGAAATGTTACAAGCAATCATATACTCTCAAACGTTAATTAATTTTTATGCACTAAATGTCTATAACATTGCGCAACATTATCAGTATCAGCCTTAAAGTTTATTCTTTTTGTTGCTGGTATTTTAATTATTTGTAACATCTCTAACATATACCGACGCTTATAATTATTTTCTATATTTAAAACAGATGCATCTTCAAAGTTAGGATAATGATTAAATCTGGCACAATGAGAAGATAATGCAGTTTTTTGTGAATTATTAACGTCCCTGTATCTTTGATCAGACTTATGTCCAGCTATTCTAGTTTTTAGTTTATTTTTTGTCGTACCTACATATTCCTTATTACAATTCTCACTATCATTACCATTACAAGGTATTTTGTAAACTACATTTGACATGTCCCATTTTTTAATCTTATCTTTTGTTTTACTAAATAATCTATTTAAAGTATTATAAGTTTTGTATGCCATTTTATATTTATCCCCATCAAAAATTTTTGATTTTTCAATCCTTTCTGCTATTTCTGGTACATAAATTAAAGACTTGTAAACTTTAGTTTCTGTAACATCTCTTGTATTATTTGCTCTTCTAAACCTTAACTGTTTAAACAAACTATTTATCACTCTCATTGGAAAATTATTATCAATTAATATCTTTTTAACTTTATCTTTATTGCTTTTGTGAAATTCTTTATCACTTAGCTTAAGTACTTTTTCTATCAAATTTTTTCCCGTATTAATAATTATTCTTTTATTATGCTTTGAATAATAATTAATAATTCTCCCGGAAGCTGTTGGCTTTTGATACCAATCCATTTTTAGTTTATTTCCTCTCCTTACTACTAACGTATCTAAATAGGGCAATTTAAAATTATTTTCTATTTCTATTGTAAATTTTATACAACTATTGAAATTATTTAATGTTTCTAACATATTTTCAATACCAGATGCAGAAATAATACAAAACAAATCATCAACATATTTTGTCATTATTCTTGGTTTTATATTAACTTCATTAATGCGAAATATTGAAAATATAAATAAAAAATTTTTATTATTTATAAAACTGACCTAGTGCTTAATAAATTAGAAAAGAAAAATTATTTAAAAAGGTCAAAGAAACATTTACATATAATAAATATTTACTAATATTGCATGTATTTTTTCCGATTTTTATCAAAAACTCCAAAATTAAATGAAAATAATATAATTTCAGAAACGACATTCCATCAACCAGGTAGAAACACTCTTAAAATTTTTGTTTTAAAACATTTTTAAATAATATAATACTTTTAGTGAACATTGTAAAGAAACAGTCAAAAGAAAATTTAGAACCGAATGGTTGAGCGAATTTGATTGGCTTCTGCATGGTATGCTCTAAAACTATTTTGAAACCAATGAATTATATGTGATTTTTTTTGTATTTTAAATTCTTTTTGTTTTTTTTTATCTGTATACATTTTGTATACACATACATAAATCCGTTATTTTAAATGAAATATTGCTTTTTTGTTGTTATTTTATGTATATTTTTATGTTTTTTATAAAAACCGGAATTTTTTATTATATTACTATATAAGCCAAAATAAAAATTTTGATTTTATTGAAGAAATGCATTTTAAAATTTTTGGTAGGCTGTTAACGATTTTGGTAGGATTTTTGAAAATTATTGGTAGGAAGTAAATTTCTTGTGTGGCAACGCTGATGTGGATATACTTTTGAACCGTGTAGACAGGCAGCTGAAATTTATAAGGAACCTGTATGGCTATGTCCGCTATAAGAAGAAGTATACTTCGTCTGGTATAATAAGAAGTAAAAATATTTAAAATTATTAATTAAAGGGTGTTACATTAGTTGATGTAATTTGAGTAAGACGGTTGAAATTTACAAAGAAACTATATTGCTTAGTCCGCTACCACCACAAGTTTAATAATTGGATTTGAAATTAAATGGTGTCCCAATAGTTAATATAATTTGATGCATGTTTCCAAACTTTTAAGCCGGTATAAATAGATAGCTAAAATCTGTTTTGAAGACGGATTTTTTTTGTAAGAATTATTGACTGGTACGGTTGTGCCTCTCTGACATATACTTTTTGTTCTGTTAAATATTCATTTTAGTATGTTTTGCATTGCTCTGTCGTAAAGTTTTTGAAGTCGATCTATCTGTTGTGTATTGCAGCATGAATATAGTATTGTAGACCCTAGTTCGAAGTGCTAATTTTGAAAAAGCTAATTTTTTTTTTTACCAATTTTTCTGAAAATGTAGTCAATATGTAAGTTAAATTTTTTCTGCCGTATTCATAGAAAATCAAAATAGATTTGAAATATATTTTAGGACAACTTTGTATGGAAATTTTGTCATAAAACATATTTAAAATTTATTGTATTTTCTATGAATACGGCAGTTATTCTTTATTAATAATAAATTCTAAATATTATTTATAACTTTTTATATCTATATACATATATTTTTATTATTTTTTTAATTTGGTAACTATTTGTATAAGTTTCTAATACATTCGTTTTATTCTCTTTTAACTTAAGCTTACTCATATTCAATCACTTGTTAACATTATCCATATCTTGTGATATATTTCGTTGCGCCTTCCATAAATATAATATAGAATTATTTCACTTTTATCCAATATTTGCGGTAAATCATTTATATATACGAGGTCTGATCCAAAAATTACCGTTATTTTCATATTGTGTGAGTTACGTATGTTCGATTTTCGCATTTTTTGTTATGTTGGTACACATGTCTCTTATATATGTTGGCAATATTAGTCACTTTGGATTATACGTTTGTTTTTGACGTGCTCTTCGTTTTGGTGTGCACTTGGATTTTTTACTATTCGAAAAAATGGATCAAAGAAACTGTATTAAGTTTTATCTAAAAAATGAAATTAAATGCGCAAAGACATTTGAAATTTTGACTGTGGCGATTGGCGAGTCTATTATGAGCAGAACACAAGTTCAGTTGTGGTATAACCGGTATAAGAAAGGCCGATAAGATGTCAATCAGATGCTCGTCCTGGTCGCCTGAGCAAGTCAACAACCGATGAAAACATTGAAGCAGTGAAGAAAATAATTTTGGATAATCGTCGAATCACTATCAGAAAAATTGCTTAGGATGTTGGCACATCGTTCAGCTCATACCGAGAAATTTTTCGGATTTTTAAGGCATGAAACGTGCGGTAGTGATGATTGTTCCAAAATTTCTAAATCTTGAACAAAACAACGTCGCATGGACATTGCTCTCGAGCTCAATAACTGGTGAAAATCACGGGAATGTATGGCTATGACATTGAAACCAAGGCCCAATCATCACATCTTTGATCCATTTTCGAATAGTAAAAAATAGAAGAGCACATTAAAACACGACTAACCTTTTTATCAATCAAAAACAAACAGACAATCCAACATGGCTAATATTGCCAACATATAAAACAGACATGTGTGTAGACAGAAAAAAATGCGAAAATCGAACATACGTAACTCACGAAATTGGAAAATAACGGATATTTTTTGATCAGACCTCGTACATGTATTATAAATAGTAAAATATATAAATGAATTAGATTGTTCTTTTGCTATTTACTTCCTTCCTGTCATGTATGACTAAAACCATTTTAACTCCGTATCCCGAACATCGTAGCTATTTAGTTTCGTCGTCGTCGTTTTAGTATCAATATCACTTCGTATCAAAATCGGCGTCAATTCAATAAAAATTTTGCATTCTAAAACATTCCTGTGACGACGACGACGGTTTATCGATTTTTATAAAATTAAAATGCATATCCCCATGTTTTTTGTTAAATTTTATTTGTTTTTAATACTTTTATGGTAAAATGTTTTTTATAGGTGAAGAAAATTTTTATTTAATTCATTGAAATCTTCCAGCTATTAATTATTATTTTAGTATTTATTCTATAAAAGTCAGGCTTATTTTTTAAACTTTTACTATTATTTTGATTTCTTCAAATTCTCACTTGTACTTTCAAATTTTTTGAATAAGTTTTTTATTTCCTTTTGGTCTCTGACAGAGGTTATTTTATTATTTACATATTTATTTATTTTTTTCATTTTAAATTTTACCAAAAATATTTATCATTAGCTAAATAATATTTATAATTTATATTTGATCAATTTTTATATCTATATGGTTATTTATGCTATTAAGGATAAATAACTTCTGTGATTATTTAACTTTTTATTAAATTTGCTTAATTTTTTTATTTTTAAAAAGATTGCAAATAAATAAATTAAAAAAAAATTAATTTAAAAATAAATTTTATAAATATTTTGAATTGTTTTTTAATTAGCCCATGCTTTGTTAGAAATTTCGTATTTTGCTATTAAATATTTTTTTTCTTTTTTATTCGTATTATTTCATCGTTAAACAAATTGCACTTAAAATTTTTAATAATATTTTTCTTTGTCGTTAATTTTTGCACTGCATCTTTCAAGTATTCATGGAAGAGATTTACATTAAAGTTTGGATCATTATATTTATAGTCCTTTGTATATTTCGTATTTCATTGTTAAATTCTTGTCCATTATATTTAAATACTTTAAGTTCTTTAGTAGTGTTTTTAGAATTTTAGTTTTGCATTTGACGCTATTTATTATGATATTTTATTTGTTGTGTTAGTTTTTGCTGATACGTTTTAATTATCGCGATATGTTTTAAAATAGCGAGTTCTTTGCAATTCTTGTGTATTCTTCTTCTATTTTTTTGAAAACGTTCTTTATTTCTTCTATTAATCTCACTATTAATTTGTAAAAAATTTTAGATTTTATAATCGTGAAAAAATCTAAGTTGGAATTTCAACGGATATTTACGTTTCGAGGTCTCCTGAAACCATTTGTACTATTTTTTGCGATGATATCTGTGGGTGTGTATGCCGCCACTATTTTTGTGAACGCTCTGCAAGTCATACTGTTCGACATATCAAAATGAAATTCAATATGTTTCTTTGGTGTATGTATGGTGATGAAGAGTCGAATAATTTGTTCTGCATAATCGAGAAGGGGGAACGATAGTTCACACATCTGTTTACTTGAGGTATGGTAAAGTTGATTGTAGGTCACTCCAGATTTTATAAACATAAATGCGCCTATAATAATGCTGCAGCCTTAAAATAAATTATTTCTTTAATAATACAAATAATTAAATTTTCGGTGAAATGTCATGCCTAAATAAGAGCGTTATCTTTGTGTCTTAACTTATTTTATTTGATAAAACCCACTGTATAGAAATAAAAAAGAGATCAAACAGCTAGATTGCCCTAAAAATAACTAAATTGTCATTATTTTTACCAAAAAAAAAAAACAAATTAAGAAGGAGCTAACTTCACTTTCTAACGTACTGTCAAAGTCATTTTTTTAATTGCTCAGTGTTGACACCGACCTATTATTGTTTGATTCAAGGCAGATTTATTTTACTGGTTAGTTTCGTCCGCCCAGCTGATTTGTTGTTGGAAATGTCAAAAGTTGTTTGTATTTTCCTTTGATTGTTTACGAATTTCAAAAAACACTAACAACAAGCGTTTGCGAAACAAAGCAAGCATTTGTGTTGAGAGCAATTATCTTTTATTTCTCTTGATTCATACCAAGGCAGATTTATTTTACTAGGTAATATCGACTATACTACATTTACAAAAACAACATGACTTTTTATTTTTGTTTTGTGCGTTGGAAAAGTCAAAAACACAAAGAGAAATAAAAAATAATTGCTCTCAATACAAATGTTTGCTTTGTTTCGCAAACGCTTGTTGTTAGTGTTTTTTGAAATTCGTAAACAAACAAAGGAAAATACAAACAACTTTTAACTTTTCCAACTACAAACCAGCTGGGCGGACGACATTACCTAGTAAAATAAATCTGCCTTGATTCATACCAAGGCACATTAATTTTACAGGTAATAGCAGATCTAAAACAACTACAACAATGAGTAAACAACATGTATTTTGTTTTTGTAAAATATATTTTCAGACATCAAATCAACTGACACACAGTGGTTTGAAAACGATTTTTTTTTACAAAATTCGGTATCTTATGAACCACTCAATATATCTCAACGAAATTTTACAGAGCAGGGCAGAGGTATTACCTCTTGCAAATGTCATAAAAAGTTTATTTTTAATTCAGTTAAGATTTTTTAAAAGGTAGTATTCTTTTTTTTTTTTGCTTAGAGATAAACTATAGCAAATGCAAATAAAAGCAAAATTAGGTCAACAATTATAACGGCTCCCCCTCCAACCCTTTCCAACATTGCCAATTTTGGAACTAAATTTTAAAATTATTGTAAAATTCTTTGGAGTGCAAAACGCCGTTTAAAACAGGTTAGCGGTAAGTCTCCAAATTTTGGCTACAGACTCCAAAAAGGATTTGACAGCCCCGTGATTAATTATTTATTTATTTTATTTATTTACTTTACTTTATTTAATCAATATATTCCCAATTAACGGATTGCTTGATAAAAATAAGGCCTCTTTAAAAAAAAAAACTATTTTTTATGACATTTTCCCCCTTTTTCATAATTTATATGTTAAAACAAAAAAAAATTAATAATTTAACTTTAAATTTATCGTGCTATTTTCCCGGTATTGATTATTGAAGGTGAAAGCACGCCTCGATGGCCATTTAAATTATATTATTAATTATTCCCGTGTTTTTAATTTTTAAATATTAAAATTGCAAGTGCCTGTGCATTAAAGAAAGAATTAAATAACGTGGTGTTTTGTTGTTTTTGTTTTTCAACATCTTTGAACTGTATAAAAGAGCAGAAAAAAAAGTCTGCCGTATGCAGTGTATAAAGAAAAATAAAATCAAAGTTGATTATTGTTGTTTTTGCTTGAACTTTGATTTTTGTCTTTTCTTTATGGTTTGGACAAAAATCTTTAGTTCATTTAAAATATTTGTGAGAAGTTTCCTGACGACCTAAGTAAGCGATAGCGAAATGGCCATCGAGACGTGCTTTCACCTTCAATAATCAATACCGGGAAAATAGCACGATAAATTTAAAGTTAAATTATATTATTAATTATTCCCGTGTTTTTAATTTTTAAATAAAAAAATTTAAATTTTATTTCACCATTTCATTAACAAATCTTTTAGCTATATTATTTCAAAGTTTTGTAGGAATAGCCCGACGCGTTATGAAATTTAATTTCTCAAAAGAACCTCTTAACATTAATTTTTCAGTTTTTGATAATGATGCGCAAAAAAATAATTACAATATTATTAACCTAGATGTCATACGTTTTCCTTTAATGCTACTTACATACATATATTTAATCTAAAGGAGCTTCCTAAACCTCGCATCCTCGCTTATTTTTTTATGTAAAAACTAAAAACACATTTTGTAACAAGCTTCTTGGTTTTAACATATAAAATGAGCAAACAAAATCATGAGGAGGCGAGGCCTACAATTATTAAATAAAATACAGTTTCAAAAATTGTGTAAAACTTTTTTGTTTTATTAAAATTTTAAATATATGTCCACAACACCACTGTATGAAAAAAAAATAAATGTAAACAAAATTTGACACCTGAAAACATAAACAAGAAAGTCAACTGATCTACTGCCACTACCTAATATATTGTTACGTTTATTTAAATTTATAAACGTTTTATTAATGAGTTCTTTATTTGCAAAATAATTAAACACACAACTTTTAGGGTTTTAATTAAATTACACTTTATTTAATCAATTATTTGACGATTTAACTATTCGCGATTAATAACACACGCTGGCAACTTTAATTGTTGTACCACAAGATCTTAACTAGATGACGCTCACAATACGAATGAATCAGCACGTATTGGCGTTGCTTTTATATATCCTATTTTTAGGCGTTCTTGAATGTTCGAGAATTTCTACCGCCATCTATTGCGTAGTTGAAAATGCTGCGTTGCCACTTTTATCTCAGACACATAAGTGAGCATTATTATTTACTTCTAGAACCTTCAATCATTATTTAAAAATACATGTTGTGTATTTTTATTTAGTTGTTATACAATGCAGGTGTGTGTATGTTTGTGTATTGTGTTTGTTTAGTCATCGCTTTGTGTTAGTTGTTTTTGTTTTGTAATAAAGATGTTTTATAGAAACTTCTAGCTTTGAAAACAAACACAATAGGCCATTTCGTTTAACTTTCTTGGCCTCAATTATTTCTTTACGATTTAAATAAAGCATCTTTGTAACACTGCCGCCCACTTAAGCCTTTTCGTCCCGAATAGGCTCAACATTACCTCTGCCATATTTAGCCAGCCGCTCGAGGTGAACCACTTTCATTTTAGACCTCGGATTATGATATCTCTGTATCCGGTAAACCACGTCATTCAATCTCTTTATCACCTTGTACGGCCCCTCCCAGTGGGTTTGCAGTTTAGGGGATAATTCTTTCTTGCGTTGCGGGTTAAATAGTATAACCATTTGTCCTTCAGTAAATCCCTCCGTATTTGCTGCTTGATCATATCTGGCTTTCATCTTATCGCTAGTCATTTTAATGCGGTTACGTACAAACTCATGAAGCTCATGCAGTTCTTCTTGTGCCTGTAGAACGTTTCCATTGTCTTCGTGCACTGGTCCAGGTTTAACACCAAATTCTAAATCTGCTGGCAGTTTTAGTTCTGTCCCAAACAAGATTTTTGCTGGACTACGTGAGGTTGAATCGTGTACAGCTGACCGATACGCCAGTAAAAATTTGGGTATATGCTCATCCCAATCCTTTTGGTGTGAACCGACCACTTTTCTGAGATATTCTTCTAGGGTACGATTGAACCTTTCTGCCATTCCATCAGACTGTGGATGCAGTGGTGTCGTTCTTGTCTTTTTAATACCATAAACGTCGCACATCTCTTTGAATATAGCTGATTCAAAATTTCGTCCCTGGTCTGAATGTAGTTCTAGTGGAACACCGTACCGACACACCCAATTGTTCACTTCGGGCCATTTGCTAAAATAATCCATTGCCACTAGAACATATCGGTTTCCAGCATCACTGACAGGGAATGGACCTGTGATATCAATAGCTATCCGCTCAAGGGGAGCACCTGCGTTGTACTGTTGAAGTTTGCCACCACTTTTTTTTACAGGACCCTTGGCCTTTATACACTCTTCGCAATTGGCTATCCAATCGGCTACGTACTGTTGGCAACCCACCCAGTAAAACCTCTGCTTTATCTTTTCCAGAGTTTTTGTTATACCCATATGGCTGCCGCTGGGACCGTTATGGAACTGCTTAAGTATCTGATTTCTCTTAGAAGTTGGCACGACAATTAAGTCCGTTGTAGTTTTGCCATCTGCACTTTCCCAAGATCGATATAAGCAGCCGTCTTCTACTTTCAGGCTATTCCACTGGGCCCAGTACGACTTGGCTAGTTGGCTCTCTGCCGATATTTCATTATGATTTGGTCTCCTGTTGTTTTGCTTAGCCAATATAATTTTTGCCAAAATTGGGTCGTCATTCTGGGCCTTCGACCAATCTTCCCTTGACCCAACTTGGGTAAGCCGCACATCAATGACGCACTCCTTTTTCTCTGCTTTTGTGCAGTGCCTGCACTTTACATTGCATGGCCTTCTTGACAGGGCATCAGCATTATTGTACTTTCCTCCTTTTCTATGCACAATACTAAAGTCATAGCTCTGCAAACGTTCAACCCAGCGTGCAAGCTGGCCCTCAGGATTCTTAAATTGCATCAGCCAACGTAATGAAGAATGGTCCGTCCTTAAGATGAAATGTTGACCATATAAGTACTTGTGGTAATGTTTAACACACTCCAGCACTGCTAAAAGCTCTCTTCGTGTAACGCAGTAATTTCTTTCAGGCTTAGAGACCAACCTGCTGTAATAACCAACGACCTTTTCTGTTCCATTAATTTCCTGAGAAAGTACTCCTCCTATTCCATAGCCACTTGCATCCGTGTCCAATATGAATTTTTGTCCAGCCATTGGATAAGCGAGAACTGGTGCCGTACACAAAAGTTTCTTGAGCTCCTGGAACGCTGTTTCCGCTGCTTCACTCCAGTGGTACGGTTGCGACTTCCTGGTCAACTCGTGCAAGCTAGCAGCCACTTGAGCAAAGTTTGGCACAAATTTCCTGTAGTATGTGCAAAGCCCCAGGAAACTACACAGCTCATGAAGGTTTTGTGGGCGAGGCCAGGTCTTTACTACCAATACTTTGTCTTCATCAGTTGACACGCCCTCTGCCGTTACACGATGCCCTAGGAATTTGACCTCCTTTTGAAACAAAGCACATTTCTTAACACTCAATTTTAATCCTGCAGCAGTTATACGCTTAAAAACTTCATCCAGGTTTCTGAGGTGTTCATCAAAAGTCTTCCCCATCACGATTATGTCATCCAGATACACTAAGCACGTCTTCCAATTGAGTCCCTTAAGCACACGTTCCATTGAACGCTCAAAAGTAGCTGGAGCGTTGCAGAGCCCGAATGGCATCACCTTGAACTGCCATAAACCACCACTTGCGCTAAAGGCAGTTTTCTTCTTGTCTTTATCAGCTATCTCTACTTGCCTATAGCCGCTCTGCAAGTCCAAGGTAGAGAACCATTCCGTTCCAGCCAACGTGTCTAAGGTATCGTCAATTCTAGGCAACGGATAACTGTCTTTCTTGGTAACGTCATTGAGCTTCCTGTAGTCAACACAAAACCTGGTACTGCCGTCCTTCTTCTTTACTAAAACTATTGGTGAACTCCATGGACTCGAGGATGGCTCAATGACTCCGTTCCTTTCCATTTCGCTGACAAGTTCTTTGACCTAATTTCGTTTTGCTAGGGGAACACTTCTGGGTGCTTGTTTTATTGGCCTCGCTTCGCCAGTATTAATTTCATGTTTCACAACTGCCGTTCTACCTTGGCTTTTATTATTTAGGGCGAAGACGGAGGCATGTTTCCTCAGCAACTGCTTTGCTTTGTTTCTGTCAGGAGGTGTTAGTCCTGCCACCCATTTTTGCACCTGTTCTTCTAATGAATCTCTTTCTGTGGCTGTTATTTTAGGACATACTGTATTCGCCGCACAATTAATTATGGCTTCTGCTGGCTCACATCGACCCATCTCATAATTCCTGTTAATTGTTTTTTCGCTATTGGACAGATTTAGTACTCTCACAGGAACTCTGCCATTGTCGCAGATTTTCACGAGGGCTTTTGCTGTTATGATATCGTCTTTAAGTTCTTTTGGTTCCACTACCCACAACCGGTTATCCTCACAATCTGTCTCCACACGTGCCCAAACTATAGTTTCCGCCTGAGGTGATAATTTCTGACGTTCAACGGCAAATAGCTTCCTCGCTGTGGTCCTGCTATCATATCCAACATCCAGGGGTATCTCCACATTGCGCCAGATCATTATTTGCGCGCCCATATGCTGACTAATACCGTGGGCTATCATAAAGTCTGCACCAATGATTACATCATCCACTATATCGGCAACAACAAATACATGGTCAGCGCTGATGTTTGCAATAGTCATTCTTACCCTGGCTCTTTCATAGACAGTGGCTAAGTCGCCAGTAGCAGTGCGCAGTCGTACATTATTTAATGGTTCCACTGCCCCTTTTACTAAATCGGGCCTTATAATTGACTGAGATGCTCCTGTGTCTATGGTGAGGACTTGCTTACGTTTATAAGACCGCAAACAGTTAGGTTGCTATTTTTCCGTTGTACAATGGAAATGGAGATTGTGGGGCCATCGGTTGTGGGAGCCAGCACTTGCCCCTTAGTGCTGGCTCGATTTAGTTTAACGGTGACTCATGAGATTTGGTGTTGTTGGCCCTCTTGTTGTCCCTTGCTGGCGAAGCAGATCTTGATCTTCTCTTTGCTGATCTACAGTTGCGCTGAAAATGGCCAGCCTTACCGCATTTAAAGCACTTAGCGCGAGAATTACTTTTTTCCTCCTCCATTATCTGTTTGACTAACTCCCTTATCTCGCTTCTACTGTCTGTGTTATGAGTTTCAGTATCGAGACACCGCACCTTGTACATCTGTGGCTTCGAGATGACTTTTGCAGTCTCCTGGGCTAGCGCGTACGAGATAGTTTCTGCAAAGGATGACTTTTGCATAGCACAAACCGCATATTTAATATCTGGATCCCGTATGCCATTCACAAATGCTTCAATCTTAAACTGATCCAGAAACGGGTGATCTTCGCCTGGATAAGTCAGCTGCACCAAACGTTCAATTTCCATGGCGAAGTCTTGCAGCGTCTCATTTGCCCTCTGCACCCTGCCTCGTAACTCCATTCTGTAGAGTTCTCTTTTATGCTCGCCACCGTACTTACGTTGTAAGGCTACCATTATGTCCTCATAATTATTTCTGCAGCCGGCTGGTAAGCTTTCGAGTATCTGTGCTGCTGCACCCTTTAGGGCCAGAATTAGCTCAATAGCTTTTTCTTCGTTGTCCCATCTATTTTTGCTGGCCACTGTTTCGAACTGGAACTTAAAAACATTAAAAGGTGCGCTGCCGTCAAAGCTCGGGGTGTTAATCTTGCTGCCATGCTCAGCGATAACTTTCACCGGTCCCTCTCGAATTTGAAGTTCGCCAATCTGCACTTTTAATTCATGTAATTCTTCATTCACTTCTCTCTTTAGGCCGCACAGTTTTTCATCAAACTCGCTGACCCTCTGTTCGACGATGTTCACTCGTTTGTCGAAGACTTCTGATATTTCTTCAAATTTCTCATTTACTTTCGCTAAAAGCCTTTCCCCGTTGACGCTAGAGCTTTCCTGCATTGCTTTAAAGCTTTCTTGAAGCTTCTGGTTTTGGTTTTCCTGCTTCTGGTTGTTTTCTTCTATTTTCTTCATCTGGTTCTGGTTGGTTTCTTCTATTTTCTTCATCTGATTCTGGTTGGTTTCTTCCATTTTCTTCATCTGATTCTGGCTGGTTTCTTCCATTTTCTTCATTATAGCGGCAAACATTGAATTTAAGTCTATAACGCTGCTTGTTTCTGGGGTACATACTTCAATCTCTTCCTTTTCGTCTTTTTCTCCAAATTCGTATGTCCCAATATCGATACCACGCTGCTTAAATTCATCTATTAACCGCTTTTGTAGTTCCGCTTTATTGCCCGCTGTCGGGAGATCTAACTTACTCAGCTCCATTTTTAGCTGCTCAACTTTTAGCTCGTCAAATTTCATTGTAATTATTTATATATTATTTTGCAATCCCACTTCTGACACCAGTTGTTACGTTTATTTAAATTTATAAACGTTTTATTAATGAGTTCTTTATTTGCAAAATAATTAAACACACAACTTTTAGAGTTTTAATTAAATTACACTTTATTTAATCAATTATTTGACGATTTAACTATTCGCGATTAATAACACACGCTGGCAACTTTAATTGTTGTACCACAAGATCTTAACTAGATGACGCTCACAATACGAATGAATCAGCACGTATTGGCGTTGCTTTTATATATCCTATTTTTAGGCGTTCTTGAATGTTCGAGAATTTCTACCGCCATCTATTGCGTAGTTGAAAATGCTGCGTTGCCACTTTTATCTCAGACACATAAGTGAGCATTATTATTTACTTCTAGAACCTTCAATCATTATTTAAAAATACATGTTGTGTATTTTTATTTAGTTGTTATGCAATGCAGGTGTGTGTATGTTTGTGTATTGTGTTTGTTTAGTCATCGCTTTGTGTTAGTTGTTTTTGTTTTGTAATAAAGATGTTTTATAGAAACTTCTAGCTTTGAAAACAAACACAATAGGCCATTTCGTTTAACTTTCTTGGCCTCAATTATTTCTTTATGATTTAAATAAAGCATCTTTGTAACAATATTAATCTGCCTTGATTCATACATTTTGTATGTACTTGAGCAAGGTGGCAGCACCGTTTCAAAGTCGTTTACGTGTGCTGCGCGTTTTTGATGTACACATGTTGAATGGCCAGTAAAGAATTCCATTTTGTTTTAAACAAATCTAGTTTACGGACGCAGCTTAAAAATGAAAAAAAAGTTGTCCGTGGTGTGTAAAATGCAATTTTAAGTAAGGAGTTACGGCCTCCAAAATGTATTAGTATATGTAACACTGACGATGATAGAAGAAAAATCAAAAAATTTACATTTTTTACGTGCTCTTTTTGTCAATTAAAAAACAACCTACATTGAGAAACTTCAACATTTAAATAAAACTAAATTTTAAGAAAGAGTTTAAAAGGAAAAACAGTTATTTATCACTCTTTCATTCGCAAACTTTTTTTCCACTGCTTTTTATTTTCTTTCTTGATGTATTGTAAATATTAGTTGTGTTTGTTGTATACGTGTAACTATACTGTTTTTTTGCTAGTGCCATTTTCGCAATACTGAAGGCGCGATATTGACAACACAAAATTAAATAAAAAATGAACTCATTACTGGTCATTTAACATGTGTACATCAAAAGCACACATAAACGACTTTGACAGTCAGAATTTTGATCGCCAAATCTAAATTAGCGGGTAACGCGTAATCTATCTGTCAAAAATTCTCATGTAGACACAATATGTATGTAGCAAACCAAAACAGCGCGACGTCAAAGCTTAGCAATTTCTACAGTGCGTTAGGAAGTGAAGTTGGCTGCTTGTTTTTTTATTTTGTTTTGTTATTGTTGAAAAGTATTAACAATTTGGTTATTTTCAAGGCAATCTAGCGGTTTTATCTCTTCTTTATTCTTATACAGCAGGTTTTATAAAATAAAATGTGTTAACCCATTCGAGACCGACTGCACACCGCGTGTGCAATGCATTTCCAAACCAAAAAGACCGGTTGCACACCGTGTGTGCAGTGATAGTAAATTGCAATTATCAATCAGTATGGAAAAAGCAGCCGTCAGGACAAGACTGGTTTAAAATAAAAATTATCTTAGAAGTGCGTAAAAATAAAATTTTTTGTTAGTTTCAATTTATCCCCTAAAACGAGTGACCCACAGCACAAGGAGAACGTTTAAATGGTATATAAAATTATGAGTTAATATAGTAGAAACTTTGCTACTAAATTCATTCAACTTATATAAAACATATTCACCATCAATAGCAAAATTGAATTTTTATCAGTATCGCTTGGAGATTTTAGATAAATTAATTGGAAATCCCCCAGACGAGCCATCAACCACACCAGTATCGAGGGATTATCTACCTGTAATTCTGCCGAGAGGTAAGAATAGAAAAGTGCAAAGAAAGATTTGTCGACAATGCTACAAAAACGGTAAATATAGACGTACTAATTACTCTTGCCCTGCTTGTGTCGGTAACCCTGGATTATGTTTGGGAGATTGTTTCAAGTTTTATCATTATGCACAACAAAAGTAATTGTCGCCCTTCCAGGAAAATTTCTTACCGTGTACTGCTTCTTAAAAATTTATTTTTATTTAGACATTTGAATTATATTCGTTTATTCATTACTGAACCTAAATTAATAATAATAAATAAACGTTAATCAATTTAATAAACGTTATTCAATTTAACCCTTATCGGTCGTAAGTCACCTCTGACGTGACAACAGTACTTTTCCGCAACGGTCGTATGGCACGTGTGAAGTGACAAGGCGAATTATGTCGAAACATACTGTCTATTGATGAGATTTGTTTTTAAAATGCATTCATTTCTTCAATTTACCGTTACCATTTGAAAATACGTATTTACCGTTAATAAATAATAATTTAATAAATAAATAATTTGTAACAAAACTGAAAAGAAATTAATATAAATGTATAATAACATACTATTGTTTTTTTTTTCATATTTGTTAAAAATAACTACAACCTGGTGAGAATCAAACGTGTGAAAAGTCGCGTCCGATAAGGGTTAATAATGTGTTTTTATTTTATTTTGCATTGCACACCTGGTGTTCAATCCGTTCTTCGTAATAAAAATATTCAGAGGAGCTACATGCACACACGGTGTGTTAGTACGAAGGGAGTTACAAAGCGACTAATTTCTATTGCAAACATGTTTTTTTTTTGTTAAAAAATGGTTAATATAAAGCAAAAAAAAATTTTGGAATCTGGGGATGCTCTCCAAAAATATGGGCTGTCTCGAATCGGTTAAGATTACTGTTTAAGAACGTTGAGTTAACGCTCTTATTTAGGTATGACATTCCAGCTCAAAAGCTATGTATCTGATTGCTTTGAGGCAGTTTATGCCCTTTAGCTACAAAAGTCATGATGCAGAAGTTTCTAGACAAGAGGTGTAGAGAAGCTTACGGGGTAGCAAAGGTAGCACGAAATGAAATTCACGACTCTTTTCAGTTTTTTCTCTCCTTCCTGTTTCTCTCTTTCGTTTTATTGTATAAAAATTATTGAAAAATTAATATGTTTAGTTTATGGCAACACAATTAAAAAAATTATAAAACATTATTAAATTCTCTCACTTGCTACAAAAGAGTCTAATGTAAACGCGTGATGACTTACGGAGATACCCCAAAAGAAAAAACAATAAAAAAGTCAGCTAAAATGCCCTTAATGTAAACTGGTTCTTTGCGTCTTTCGCGCTAATATAGGGTCTGGCTGTTACTCTTGTGTGTTTACTTCCAATCGCGTCTTATTAACATGGTGTCTTTACAATTAACATTTTAAGACGTCTTGTTGTTATTACAACACATAAAGACATCCAGACATTTTTTAAGCACAGTATTAATTTTCCGCTACTTTATTTCAGTATTATCCACGCTGCAGCGGTTTGTGCGTAAAACATTTTGTAGTTGATAATTTTAAACTTTTACCAGTTTGAATGTTTTATGTGTCAAAGGCTATGTACATATACTGTTTAAACTTATTTATCTTTTTTGTACCCTTTACCACAGGTTGATATCAGTATATCAATCTGTTTATAATTTCTACAATATTAATTTCCGATCCCATAAAGTATATATAGTATATATATATTTTTTTTTGATCATTATACTTAAAAATTTGATTTAGCGATCTCCGCCTGCCTGATTGTATAAACAAAAGTTTATTTATGAATTATTAACCTACTGTAAAAAAAGAAGGAGGTTATCAATTCGACTGAAGGTTGCTTTTATGTTTACACTTGCAGACTAAAACACAGTTAATAATCTTAAAAATTAAAGGGTGTCCCTATACAACATACACATTTTTCCGTGTATTTAACTGTTAAGGGCACTTCTGTAAAATTTAAAATGACTGTGTATTATTATAGCTCCCAATAGCAAAAGTAATACAAAAATAAAACTTAAAATTAAAGGGTGCCCGTATAGGTGACGTAAACTGACTTGTACGGGCCTATCTTTTGAACCGCTAGAGACAAACGCTTCAAATTGGACAGAATATCGATTGCTATGTCCGTTATAGTAACATGTATTAATAGTAAAAATTATAAATTAAAGGGTGCGCCAATAGTTATTTTAATTTTATGTTTATGCCCATTCTTTTTAACAGTTGTAGACATACGCTTGAAAGTTGCAACGAACCTTGCTAAGTCCGCATAACAACAAGTATAAAACTTAGATTTGGAAGTTAAAGGGTGTCCCAATAGTTGATATAATTTCAAGTATGTGGCCAAACATTTGAACCATTATAGACAGAATGCTGAAACTTGAAAGGGACCGGTATTGCTAAGCCCGCTATATCAACGAGTTTATAATTTGATTTTAGAAATTAAAGGGTGTACCATAGTTGATGTTGATTTACTTATATGGGCCTATTTTTTGAACGGTTATAGACAAATGCTTGCAAATTGGACAGAATATCGATTGATAGCTAGGGCCGTAATAATCACAAGTATTAATATTTAAATGTATAAATTAAAGGGTGCCTCAATAGTTCATTTAATTTGATGTATATGACCATACTTTTGAACAGTCGTAGATAGTTGATATAATCTGATGTACATATTTGGCCAAACTGTCGAACTGTTATTGACAGACAATTGAAATTTAAAAAGAACCTGATTCCTAAGTCTACTACGATAGCAAGTATATAATTTGAATAAAAAAATTAAAGGGTGCCTCTATAGTTGCTGTAATTTGATGTATATTAGAAAACTATTGAACATTAGAACAAGTATAAAGTTTGACAATATAAGGGTGTCTTAATAGTTAATATAATCTAATGTATGTGGCCATACCCCTGAACCGTTTTACGCAGACAGATGAAATCTGTTTTGAAGTCGTTTTTTTTTTTGCAAGAATTATTTATGAATTAATTTATAACTTATGAATTAATTACTCGATTTTTCTTTTTGCTAATAATTCCCTTTTGGCTTCTTAATGATCTAAATTAGAAAAACATAGTAATTAATGCGACCCACTAATACGCTTAAAATTAATTTGCTTAAAAATGAACAAAGCGTGATTTTTCCAACTATTGCAAAATTATGTAAATACACGTAGAAGTAGAATCATGTAACTATTTATTTCATAATGACATGATGAAACATGCCTTTTAAGAAAATTAAAGACAAAAGCATTGAAAACGGAGGAATGCACATCACGACAACAAAGAAACTAAAAACTTTCTTTTGCTTCGATTTCAATGCTGGAGTAACAAAAAATAAATCAACAGAGTTAAATTCTACTGTGAATAGTCTAATGCTTTGTTACGGCTATGAAGTTTACCGGGAAAATAAATACATAGACTCACACTTAAGTCAGTGGTTTAGCAAGTTGTGCACTCTTCGGGACTGAATCTGAAACCTTTAGTAACGAATTGCTTTAGGAATGTCCACCCAATATATCTCAAAAAAACTAAATCTGGTAAAACATCCCATATAAAAGAAACAAAACTAAATTTACAATCAAAGATAGCTAAACGGCTGAACCGAATCATACAAAATTTAAACATGAATTGGAATTTTTCGAACCTCGAAGGAGAGTCGTAGTTTAGTCCTAAAATAGGACTCTTCAGGCGTGTACATTTTTGAAGGTCTACATATTTTGGATTTAAATTTTTCTACAGTTAACAGTTATTTTCTTTTGATAGTGTTAGTTTTTAGAAGGCGGTTTTCATTGTAGAATTGATGAATGAAAACGAATATTTCGTTTATTTAATTTTCATAAAAAACTTTGTTAATCCGGATTAAATTAATTACCGATATTGATTATTGATAATCAAGGCCCGGCTATACTTCGCTAAACTAGATTTTTATATATGGTGAAGGGTATGTTAGATTTGGCATAGACGAATATATCACTCTTACTTGTTTTTTAACCGACTTCAAAAAAGAAAGAGGTTATACAATTCGACTGAATGCTGCTTTTTATGTTTTCTAAACCGATTTTGGAAATTTTTGGTAATATGATAGACTATGCTTACAGATTGGTCCCGTTTAAAAAAAAGTTCATAATCTTAAAAATTAAAGGGTGTCCCCATACAACATGCACATTTTTTACGTGTACTATGAACTCTAAAGGGAGATTCTGTAACAAAATGTTATACAAGAATAAATCTAAAAATTAAAGGGTGCCCCCATAATTGATGTAAATTTACTTATATGAGCCGTTATAGACAAACCCTTGCAAATTTGACATAATTTTGATTGATATGGTCGTTTTAGTAACAAGTATTTATATTACAAATTATAAATTAAAGGGTGCGGTAATAGTTTATTTAATTTGATGTGTATGGCCATCCTTTGGACAATTGTAGACAGACGCTTGGAATTTACAACGAACTTGATTGCTTAATTTATTAATTTACAAGAGCAAGTATATAATTTGAATTTTGAAAATAAAGGGTGACCCTATAATTGCTCTAATTTGATTTATATTGCGAAACTATTGAACAGTTGAAAAAGTATAAAGTTTGGAGATATAAGAGTGTCCCAATAGTTAATGTTGGCCGACAGATGAAATCAGTTTTGAAGTCAGTTTGCAAGAATTATTATAAATTAATTGGCTATAAAGTATATTAATAAACATATAAATTTGAATAATTCATTAACCCGTAAAGGAAACCGAAATATCATCGGCTGCAAGTCTGTAAGTCTGTATTTTCAAAAAGAATCCATTATGTTGATATTTGCATGAAGCGTGCACTATTTACCGAATTTGAATACACACACACACAAAATAAAATAGAGTTATCAAAACCAAATTAGACTTTGATAAATTATCAACTAAAAAGCCTTTATTTTTTCTTGTAGAATACCAAATCTTGATAAATATTCAAAAGTTGATAAATACTTAATGTTTTGAACTTATCAAGTGCACAGAATCAGGCTGTAAATATTACTTAAATATTAAAGAAATATTGCATACATAAGTATTACTATAGTGTTTATCCTTTAATGTTCGTGGGTCACAAAATTTCATAAATTATTAATAGGTTTTAAATACTGAATGTCTTGTTATTCAGCGTATATCAAAAGCGAAATAAGTAGTACTTGAAGAACCAAACTCCAAACACCAAGTTTACTTCAATTGAATGCAATTCATTTTTGATTTGATAAATTTGAATTACAAGTTACTTTTGTAATTCATTTGAATTAATTCCAAATCATTTCAATTCAAATGAATTAGAAATGAATTGCGATTCATTTTACCAATTCTTTTGAACTAAAAAATGAATTGCAATTCATTTTGCCTAATTCAAATGATTTCAAATAATTTTGCCCAATTCATTTGAATTGGAAATGAATTGCAATTCATGTTCGCTAAATTTAAATGAATTGGTTAAAATTTAATTTAATTCTTTTTTTTTTTAAAAGAATTAATTCAAAATTTAGCTAATTCGTAATGAATTGAAATCAAAAAAGAATGATTCATTTACAACTCTGGTCAGAACATTGTCAGGCATTGTCAGTATAAAATAAATTGCAATATGTTAGAAATTTTAAACATGTAATAACAAGTATAAATATTCAATATTTAATTATTAATTAATTATTTAATTTTATGTACATATATGATGGTTGTAAAAAGATGATTTATATTTACAAAGAACCTGTATTGCCAAGTCCTCTATAATAGCAAGAATAAAATTTGGATTTAGAAATTTACGGGTATTCCAATAATTGATGTAATTTGATGTATGTGACCAAACCTGTGAACGGTTGTAGACAGACAACTGGAATTAACAGGGAACTTGTATTGCTAAGTCCGCTTACAGAGCAAGTATACAATTTGAATTTACACATTAAAGGGTGTGCTCATACCTGATGTAATTTTACATGTTTATAGCCCTGTCTTTTAAACCGGTTTATTCAAACACTTGAAATTAGACAAAATGCCTACTAATTTGTATGGTATATTAAGGTATATAAATAGTTAAAACTAATAATTAAGGGGTGTCCCAATAATTGATGTATGTGGCCACACTTTTAAATTTTTTAGACAAATAGCTAAAATCTGTTTTGAAGTCGTTTTTGATTTTTTTGTTTTTTTTTTTAACCTCGCTAAAACGTAAGCTGTTAGAATCGTTGCAGTTAATATCCATTTGTTTGGATAAAGATTTATAATATTAATTTGTTACTTTTATAATAATTTACATTAAAAAAATTAAAAAAAAATGTTTTTTGAATTTTTTAATTCTGACACTTGGCAATTCTTTCTACCGTGTGAACTAAAAGTTTGTTGTCTGACAATGTTGTCAGATAAATTTATTGTCAGATAATTGTCTTACAATGGAATTGTCAGTTTTCTGACGAATGCTTTGCAATCGAGTGAACTGACATTCTAAATTGTCGTTACAATTTTTCTTTGCCTTGTCACTGTCAGTACATTGTTAGATTTGACAATATTGACAACCGTCTGTACAGAGCTTAATGAGTATCTTTGTAAAACAAAATTTAATAAAAAGTACTGATATTTTTGCTGTAGATTACAAGAGCCCTTCAATTTTTCATAAATTTAAAAGCACATTTCCAGGCAATCATGCAGCTAAAATAATTTTAAGAACATGTCTTGACCAGTGCGATATAAACAAAATATTTGATGATTGTACTAAATTTTATGTTGAATTATTGATTTTCATAATATAATGAAATCGCTAGGCGTATTAGCCCAAATTTAATAATAAATTTGGGATTAGCTAAAAGCAATTTGGGATTTAGCTAAAAATTTCCAATGATTTTTTAAAGAAAATAAAAAATAGGACTTGGACTCGGAGTTTAGAGAGTTAAAAATATTAGATTTTATACTTATACTTTAGTTAATTTCTAGAAAAAGGGTATTTCAAATAAGACCTTCTTGTTCTGATCCTGCTTTTCCAACTCTTTCAGCGTTCGTTCAAAATATAACGACTTTATCACATTTTCGGCAAATGCCTAGAGAATATTTAATCAGGCAAATTTAAATAAAACAAAACTTCGCAATCGTTTGGAAAATTAATCTTTGGTAGAAATATTGCTTACAAAAAAATTATTTAAAACTTAAAAACTTCCAATATTTCGACACACTTATATCTACAGATTTGCTAAAAATGATGTCATCTGATATTTATGAACAAAATTAAAAAGAATTTTAATTAATTTTTAAATAAAGTTCATGTAACTTTAACATTATTTATTTATTCTTTAAGCAAATACAATTCCTTTAAAGTAACAAATGAAATTGTATTATTTGCGGTATTTGTAATACTTTTTTAAATTTACTTTTATATTGTATAGAAATAAATTGTCTTTTTAAAATAAAAGAAGCATTTGAAGATTTATCTAAGATTTTTAAAATAACGTACAGATTTTGCAGATTTTTTTTTTTAATATTGTTGGATTTCGCAGATTTTGCACATAAAAGTTCTGGCAACACTGGTTGGTTTGTGTGTAAATTTCGTCTAACCAAATAAATGTTGATATGAATATTCTCGTATTCTTATTTACAAAGTTAGTTGGTTAAATAGATGATGTTTATAAAATACACAACTAATGTAGATAGATGCGAAGAATGCTGATGAAGGTCGTAGCGGTCCAGAAAGTGCAGCATTTCATTCTACTAGCGTCTAATTTTTCTTGTTTTTTTTTGGAAAACGTGGGAGTAAATTTTCTTTCTAAAAAAAGATTTTTAGAAATTAAAAATAAATGAACTCAAGCCGAAATAATTTCTATTCAATTTTTTTTATATACATATGTTTGTAGTAGATTGGACCAGATAGAAATAAAGAAAACATTATATAAAAATACGCATACAGTATTGGGCAAAACCTAAGAAACGTTGTCCAATATTAGCTTCTGAGTCAAATTATGTTTAAACGAAAATATTTCAATTCAATGTTTTAATGCAGTTTTATTAGTTTCTGTGTCATACAATATTACAAAAAAAAAAAATTTGTAATTATCTCTCCCCTTACGGTTCTTTTAGTACAACAACAAAAATTACTCAAAAATTCATTGGGCAAAACCTAAGAAACTTTTTGCTTTTGTACAATAAATTCTTATTCTTCTTATTTTTTTCGATGATTTCTTATGAAAAAGTGATCTAGTATGCATTTAAAAGCGTGTAACGAATAAATTTCGCATTTAAAATTAAAATAAAATGCAACGTAAAAAATATTGTGAAGCATTTAAATTGAATGCTATAACGCATTATAATGCAGGCAAATCACAGGCTGAAATTGCAAATTTGTTAAAAGTAAGCAAATCAATGGTTCCCAAATGGATAAACCTTTATAAAGATAAAGGAACTGTACTCAATATTAATCCTGGAGGAAGACCTCGTAAAACATCAGTTCGTGATGATAGAAATATCAAGAAAATAATAAAAAAAAACCCCTTCATCTCGTCAAAAAAAAATTGTGTCAGAATTAGGCTTAAGTGTTGATGCCAGCACAGTCCGCAGACGGGCGAGAGAGGCTGGATTGAAAAGTTATAAAGCTTCCAAAAACCTCTTCTTACAAAACGTCACGCAAAAAAACGGTAAGTATTTTTAAGCTTACAAGTCAACCATTAATGCCTGATTTTTTAGGCTCGAATTTGCAAAAAAATATCTTGATTGGCCAGTTAAAAAGTGGAAAAGTGTGCTCTTTAGCGACGAAAGCAAATTTAATTTGTTCAACTCGGATGGCATATGTCGTGTGAGACGCAATACTGGTGAAAGGCTTAAACCCCGATATTGTAAAAAAACTGTCAAGCATGGGGGTGGCAATGTGATGGTGTGGACGTGTTTTTCAGGTCATGGTCTAGGGCCGTTCCACAGAATTTCTACCAAAATGGACAGATTTGTGTATAGGGACATTTTAGAAAATAAGATGTTGCCATATGCCGAGTGGAATATGCCACTTCGATGGGTGTTTCAACATGATAACGATCCGAAACACTCATCGAAGTTGGTAAAGGACTGGATACAATCGAAAGGGATTCAATTGCTTGATTGGCCGGCCCAATCGCCCGATTTGAACCCAATCGAAAATTTATTTTCCATATTGAAGAGGAATGTTGGATCGAAACGATCTTCTTCGTGTCTGGAAGATGAATGGATACGCATAGATCCAAAAATAATTGATAATTTAATCAAATCTATGCCGCGTCGGTGCGCCGCAGTAATAAAAAATAAGGGTTATTATACAAAATATTAAAAGTTTCTTAGGTTTTGCCCAATGAATTTTTGAGTAATTTTTGTTGTTGTACTAAAAGAACCGTTAGGTGAGAGATAATTACAAATTTTTTTTTGTAATATTGTATGACACAGAAACTAATAAAACTGCATTAAAACATTGAATTGAAATATGTTCGTTTAAACATAATTTGACTCAGAAGCTAATATTGGACAACGTTTCTTAGGTTTTGCCCAATACTGTATATGAAATTTTTTCGTGATTTAATAATATTATTGGAAAATATTATAGTAATAATATAATAATAAAAAACAATTTATTTGTTGGTTAGAAAAGCTTGTATTTACACTTACATAAGTATTTCGCTGATTGCTTAAGCCAGCTCATCATTTCGGTAAAGGTTTGCTTTGTTTTTGTTTTAAATATAAATTACACGAAGGAAATTTTCTCTTGAAATAGCAGGGCAGGGAGCAAATGCCATTTATAAATATGTATATGTTAGCTATAAATTATTTTATAGAAAAAACCAAGTCTATGCACATAATTTGAGCATTTTTTATTTGTTTATATGACCACTGGCATTTCAATATTTCTTTAATTAAAATCAAATTAATTTATTCACAATTTATATTGAATGTTTAAATGATTGTCTAAAAGCAACTTATTTCAAGAAACTCGATTGTAGTTTTAACCTTGACTTTGGATATTTAAAGCAACAAGTAACTGTTAGATTTCAACATTTTTAATTCAAGAACAAAAGTAAAAGAACAGGTAACTGTGGCATTATGTGCACTATCAGGAAGTTCAAAAAATATAAATTTTTATTTAAAAATTAGGATTAGATTAATTGAAATTGAAATTTATTTATTGAAAGTTTATCCATACTTATTCAGTAAGAATTAAGTCAAAATAGTCTTTGTAAACGTAACTTGCACCATGCAATTTTGCTTTGTGGTCAAAAAGTGTAGGGAAGCAAGCGTACGAAAGCACGAAACTAGTTTTGTCCAAAGTTACATTTGCATATTATCTTTGAAATGGCGCCAAAACAATAATAACGAATTTTAAATTGAGGAAGGAATAGAAACGTACACTGAAATTCGAAATAACTTTTAAAAATAACTGAAAAAATTTCATTAATAAATTGCAGAGTGTAAATCTAGCCTAGAAAACTAAGCTGTCACGTGCTAAGACCTCAGGTTATTTTGAAATAATTTATAAATCATTCTTTACTCTAGTCTGCACCCTAATACCCTGTTCAGATACAGGCCTTAATTGCACAATTAAGGAACTGAGCATAATTTACCATATAACAAGACAATTAATAAATTGCGAAATGCAACCCTTGCCAGCAAGTATGTTTACTCTGACTTAAGTTATATTCAGTGAGAAGAAAAAGTTCAAAAAACTGACAAGACGCAGCAAATAAATATAAGCAAACAAGAATAAAGAAAATGGCGGGTCAGACGAAAATGGCTTTTGATACTTCCAACTTCAAAGCAACAACAAAAAGCCATGTTGTTTTTGTAATAAAAAAAGAGGAAATCAGCTGGGCGGACGACTCTATCTGTAAAATAAATATGCCTTGTGCTAAATCAATAAGCTTAATTGAGCATGTGTAACAAATAATTAAATTAAACAATTAAAATTAAATTAAAAACATGTCTAAACAGGGTATAATATATCATTTGTCTTTTTTAAACACATACGGTCTACACATGGGACAAAATCTAGGATATTTAACTCAAAAAATTCAAGTCCAAATATAATTTTCTTACATGTAGACCTTAGATTAGTGATATGATATTAATGATGAAAGCGCTTTCATAAGACATCTCAGGAAAAGCATTTCATAAAATGACCTGTCAATTAAACAGACACACAATTGCAACAAACGCCATTGAAAATTTTGTAATTTAAAAAATATTTTTAATTTATTGTGATTAAATGTATTAAATCATTGTGGAAATTCAATGCAATAGAAATATAAGAGAATTATATAAGTTCACTGCACGACTGCCAGATAATCATAAGATTTAATGACATTATTAAGAGGACGTGTCCACTTGTTTGGAATTGAAATTGAATCAACAAATCAGCTCTGTTGCCCTGCCTTTCTTTTCTCACATACTATTATCCCAAGTTTAACCCATTTGTAGATTTATTTAGTACATTGAATAGAGGCGATAAAAAATCAATAAATTTTTAAGAAAATTGTCAATTTCGTTTAAAACTTATGTCAATAAATCGGGTATAGATTTTTATGGTATTTCTTTCATGTGTAAATACAATAAACTATTCAAATGGAACTGTCAAACTGTGTGAGTTATTTTGATTTATAACATCCAGAGAATTATTATTATATAAACGTGTTCCCCTTGTTTAGGATCAAAGCTAGGGACAAATTTTCTATGTAAAACGTTACATTTGTTGATTTTTACTTAAATACTTTTGAATTTAATGCTGTTTCAGTATCATATGGATTGTTATAAATTTAGCATGAATGTACATGCGTTGTGCCATGCGTTTTTTAATTTAATTTTTATTAAATTACAAGGTCAACTGTGGCTTAAGTTAATCTTTTAATTTCTAAAAACCTTTTTTTAGAAAGAAAAAACTATTTTTCAAATGTGTACATTTTTAAGGTTGTGCGGATTAAAAATAAAAATGCACAAGACGAGTTGCAGAGAGAACAATGAAGAAATACTTTGGTTTTGTGTGGATTTTGTCTAACCAAATTAATAGTGATATCAATACACCTCGTATATTTACAGTGTACACAACCTAAGGCAGATATATGCGAAAAATGCTGATGAAGGATGTTGCGATCCAGAAAATGCTGCATTACATTCTGCTGGAGTCTAATTTTTCGTATTTTCTTTGGAAAACGTCAATCAATTTCAATTCATTTATAATACTTTTATATTTTATTAATTGGGGTAATAAAATCCGTTAATAAAAGTTATAAAATTTTTATTCTTATTGCAAAGAAAAAAATCGAACAAATACCGGTTATTTTTATAGTACTTTTTTTAGTTAATTACTAATTTTTATAAATTTATTTACTATAAATTACCACACTCGTATAAATTAAGACAGGTTTTTAAATGTTTAATATAAAATGTAGAAAAAGTTACGTTACGATTATAATAATGCAATACAGTGCTACTGCAAGTTTGTTTCTATCTAAAGGTATGGTCACATATGACAAACATTTGCCTTAAATTTGTTTGCTATTGTTTGGCCTAAATTTTTTCAAAACAATACAAAATTTGTTTTGTGGTCACACTGCGCACATTTATTTTTATTTGTTGAAACAGCTATGAAGTAATGTCAAATAAAATACAGGCAAACATGTTTTATGTGCGGTCACATTTAAAATAATATTTGCCTTAAAAATATATTTGATGAAACCGAAAAAAAAAACATAAATTTATTTGCTCACAAACTGCTGCGCATGGGATGTCTTCATTGCCATTTAATTTCTTAAGGTACGGTCACATATGACAAACATTTGCCTTAAATTTGTTTGCCATTGTTTGGCCTAAATTTTTTCAAAACAATACAAAATTTGTTTTGTGGTCACACTACGCACATATATTGCCTATTTTTATTTGTTGAAACAGCTATGAAGTAATGTCAAATAAAATACAGGCAAACATGTTTTATATGCGGTCACATTTAAAATAATATTTGCCTTAAAAATATACTCGATCAAACCGAAAAAAACATAAATTTATTTCTCACAAACTGCTGCGCATGGGATGTCTTCATTGCCATTTAATTTCTTAAGGTACGGTCACATATGACAAACATTTGCCTTAAATTTGTTTGCTATTGTTTGGCCTAAATTTTTCCAAAACAATACAAAATTTGTTTTGTGGTCACACTGCGCACATTTATTTTTATTTGTTGAAACAGCTATGAAGTAATGTCAAATAAAATACAGGCAAACATGTTTTATGTGCGGTCACATTTAAAATAATATTTGCCTTAAAAATATATTTGATGAAACCGAAAAAAAAACATAAATTTATTTGCTCACAAACTGCTGCGCATGGGATGTCTTCATTGCCATTTAATTTCTTAAGGTACGGTCACATATGACAAACATTTGCCTTAAATTTGTTTGCCATTGTTTGGCCTAAATTTTTTCAAAACAATACAAAATTTGTTTTGTGGTCACACTACGCACATATATTGCCTATTTTTATTTGTTGAAACAGCTATGAAGTAATGTCAAATAAAATACAGGCAAACATGTTTTATATGCGGTCACATTTAAAATAATATTTGCCTTAAAAATATACTCGATCAAACCGAAAAAAACATAAATTTATTTCTCACAAACTGCTGCGCATGGGATGTCTTCATTGCCATTTAATTTCTTAGGCATTATTTCTTAGTTATTGCAAAGAAAACATTTAAAATATTATTATTAAACGCTAATTATAAATGATGAAAAATAGTTGCTCCTGTTAAGTCTGTAATTGCAAGACAATATTCATTAGTGCAAAACAAACAAACAATAACCATTTGTAGATGGAACAAAAATATACAACTGTAGAAAATTTTTTTCCATCTAGGCACTCTGGGCGCATCTTTTTAAAAGTCTCAAATGAAGTGTTTATTCTCTTCCTACAATATACTTTTCCTATACCTTGTACGAGAAATGAAATCCCAGTTTTTAATATAAAAATCAAATATCCACCGCTGATAGCCATAAACTATAAAAGTTGGTCAAATAATGGTGGCTAATATTATATTTATGCACCCGAATGTATTATTTATAGATATTCCATTAAAATAAATATTACTCATAATGGCAATGTGAGAAGAAAGTTGATAATGAATAACTCCCATGTATGAAAGTTCCAAATAAACAAAGCCAAGCAACAATATATAATTTTCATATTCTATGCTATAAAAAAGCACCAAACGGTATTCTAAAGAAGGAGCACAATAAGAGGATGAAGCTAAATAGGAATTAAATTCCACTTCTTAACAATAAATTTTAATATTCATTCATTACATTTTTTTGATTAAATTTTCTAAAAACTTTTAATTTATTTAATATATTTTTTAAACTACAGCTGTTTATTTGTTTACTTGATATAAGTGTAGACAAATAACATGTTGAAATAAAAAGTCGCTTAAATTAAAAAGCCTATTTCACAAAGAATTAAACTACAAGTATGAAAAAAATTTTTTTTGAGATACAAAGTTCTACAATTTTTAAGAAATTTTAATGTTTCAAATTTCGGGAAATAGCGGAAAAACTCTTGTACATATAGTTTTTAAAAATTGTTGTTTTTATGTTATAAACATACCGTCAAACGAATTTATTTATATTAAAAAAATCTGTTTACATTAATTGCAAAAATAATCTTTCAGCTTAGTACTTATAGAACATATATCTTTTGATTGCAAATCGAAACAGAACAGTTTGAGTGCTTAAAATGGATATTCACTAATGCTCTTAGCTCTATTCCTACGCTTCGAGTAGGGCGGAAGAATTATTTTGGTTTTGTTCTGCAAATACCCGACTTTTTTCGTCTGTTTAAGCAGTTAAAGTGAAGTCATGTTGCTTGTTGTCATTTATAACTTCATTTAAAAGTTATCTATAAGCATTTTAAATCAAAATGCATCTCAACCTTATCATAGGTTTATGTGCAGATATTTTACGGCAACGCAAGTTTTGAAGTTATATAATTTCTTGCGACTTTACTTTAAACCAATACTTAAATACAAATTTATAAAAGAAGATTTAATAATCCCTAATGCCACATCTTGTTTACATACAATTTTGAAACTTTGCACCATTCTGATGCGGAAATGTCGAAATATACCAAATTATATATAAAATACTTTGATGATATATAACTCGAAAAATATTTGGCCCGATGACTTTTTTAATTTACTATTTCTTCCGAAAATTGCACTTTATTATTTTTTATCTATAATTTTATTTTTAATTGCTTACAGTATTTTGTTTTTATTTAATACAGATATAAGTTTAAAATTATCAGCGAGTTTTTCCGAAACTTAATAATTTAGTTTAAATACTGGGCAACATTGTTGATACAGCTGTTATTTGTCATCCTCTTATTGTGCTCCTTCCTTAGAACACCTTTTGAAGCTTCTTTATAGCATAGAATATGAAAAATTTGATATTGTTGCTTGGCTTTATTTATTTGGAACTTTCATAAATGGGAGTTATTCATTATAAACTTTCTTCTCACATTGCCATTATGAGTAATAGTTATTTTAATGGAATATCTATAAATAATACATTCGGGTGCATAAATATAATATTAGCCACCATTATTTGACCAACTTTTATAGTTTATGGCTATCAGCGGTGAATATTTGATTTTTATATTGAAAACTGGGATTTCATTTCTCGTACAAGGTATAGGAAAAGTATATTATAGGAAGAGAATAAAAACTTCATTTGAGACTTTTAAAAAGATGCGCCCAGGGTCTGCCTAGATGGAAAAAATTTTTCGACAGTTGTATATTTTTGCTCCGACTACAAATGGTTATTGTTTGTTTGTTTTGAACTTATGTATGTATATTGTACTGCAATTAAATATTAATTAATTATTATTAAGACCAGCAACTATTTTTCATCATTTGTAATAAGCGTTTAATAATATTTTACACGTTTTCTTTGCATTAACTTTGAAATAATGCCGAAGAAATTGAATGGCAGTAAAGACATCCCATGCGCAGCAGTTTGTAAGCAAATAAATTTATGTTTTTTTCGGTTTGATCGAATATATTTTTAAGGCAAATATTATTTTAAATGTGCCGCACATAAAACAAGTTTGCCTGTATTTTATTTGACATTGCTTCATAGCTGTTTCAACAAATAAAAATAGGCAAATAAATGTGCGTAGTGTGACCACAAAACAAATTTTGTATTGTTTTGAAAAAATTTATGCCAAACAAGAGCAAACAAATTTTAGGTAAATATTTGTCATATGTGACCGTACCTTTAGTTTAGAAATAAATGCCTCAAAAAAAAAAATATGAAAGAAAATATAAATATAAAAAATTAATAATTCATCGCATTTTATTTCAGCGAAAAGGTTTTTAATTTGATGAAATTCGAAGTAAGCAAAATAATAATAAAACGGATGTGCATTGTATTCGATTAGTATCTGTCTTTACCTTATAATAAACCACACCTTATAAGAACGAACTTACCCCTAACTAAAAATAATTTATTGTTATTAAAAATATTTTGAATAAAAATTAAATATAAAATGTAATATGTAAACAACTAAATTATTAAAGTTATACAGCCGGATATATTACGACAGTTAATTAATATTATAAATTATAATCAATGTATAGAATGTTAAACAAAATTGCAAGTAAATTGTGCTTAATAATAGTGCGACTTTTCTGTATTTAACTGTTAATTAATGGTATGAATTAATTTTATATTCGTTTCGATAGTGTTTTTTTTTAATAAATCTTAAAGAAACTAGAGAACTATTTGATTCTTATATTTGCAAATTTTTTGCGATTATTAAAATATTATGCCGATTTTGCGCCAAATTTGCTGATTTTTAATTTTGCATTCTGGCAACAACGGATAATGCTTTCCTTTTGAGCTGACTTAAGTAACCGGAATAATGCGTGTGGGTAACAGTTTTCCAACTCAAAAAAAATTTATATTTTATTAATGTTTAATAATTTTAATAATAAATAATATTAATAAATATCCAAATTTCTCTTCTATATTCCTCTCATATATTCCTCTGATATTTCTTTTTCTGTTTGTTTTGAGTTATTGTCGGTAAAAACAATTTGCGTTTACTATGAATTAAGGCAAATTGAATACTAGGTAAAACTAATAGAGCAGGTGATCGAATTCGCTTTACACATTTTTTCGTACAAACGTCTAAGTTTGTTTACATTTTGTTGACGCGCCATTTTAAAAACTTAAAAATTTTCAATATTAAAATTGAAAATATATTTTTAAATAATTAATTTCTTTATAAAAAGTGAAAGTGCGAAAAGCCCAAGTAGCGCAGCTAAAATAAAAAGTAAAACAAAAGAAAAACACATTTAAAGAAGAAAAAGAGTCTTTGAGAAGAATTTTTCAAAATGTTTTATTTTTTCAACAAAATACACATTTTATAAAACACATTTGAATACATATGAAGAAATATTAATCCGGTTTGAAAAAAAAAGACGAGCGCGGGAGTAAAACTTTGTTTGATATGCTAAAAGACTAAAGGAAAAATTAAAGGAAGTAGCATTTGTTTATAAATTTAATTTTCTTCTGAGTTTTTTTTATATTATTCGTCACTGCTTATTGACACATACACTTAAAATTTACACTAACATAATACACGCGTTTTTTGTTTTTGTCCTCATGCGATTACCTAGTATTCAATTTGCCTTGCTATGATCTGAAAGTTTCTATTTTCTTGCCGAAATGGCGAATTCATTAGTTTTCGCCGCATATGCTAAAAGTCAAACACCATATAAAAAAAATTTATGCATATGTATTATTTCGCCATGGACACTGCCTTATCGAGTCGCTTTAATTTTCAAGCAAGTTCTTTTTTCAATAGATTTTTTCTAAATTCTTATGTATAGTGCAGTCGATTGAGCGATATCCGTCTGTCCGTCCGTGTTTGTGTTGAAATCAACTTTGCCAAGGCACAAGATGGGCTAGAGAAAACTTAAATACGCCAATAAATCAGACATAGTTTCTAAAATTTTGCAAGATCTGCCCATGTCCTTCGAAGTAGCGCACAGTGTCAGATTTTGTCATTTTAGGTGGTCTTAAGTCAGTATTTAAAAAACTATTAAGAATAAGCACAAAATTTTTTAACTGGGTATTATCATGAAAACACGCATCTTTTTTAAAATATTAGGTAAAATTGGACATCTGTGATATCCACCTCCCAGTAAGAATAAATATGTACAGGATGTCTCAGCCAAAGAGGCAAGTAGGTTTCTTGATCCAGTACAATGATGTAAAGTTACACGAACATTAATTTGCTGAAAAAATTTAAGCTTTTAAAAATTTGTTTATAGTTTTTTTTAATTCCATAAATGTACGCAACGCGCATTAAATACTAGGTGGCCGCAGGGCTACAAAAACAAAAGCCTAATGGCATTTTGTTGTTTTAGAGCAGCACGTTGATGTCAAAAATTGCTGACCAAACAAGAGGAAGCTGAATTTTATTTTTCCTTTTATCATCATTTGGTGCTTTAAATGAATTTGTAACAGTTGCTTTCTTTCTCCTACATGTGCAGCAATACCTCGTATTTAATTTTGTGGTTTTGAAATTTAATTAGTAAAATTTAAAATTGTTTTCTTTTTCAAATCATTTGAAAATTTTTTAGTTTTAAAATTATTTTAGAATTTTGACAACAACGTCAAACAAACAAAAATCAGCTGGGCTATTAACACCACCTGTAAATTAATGCGCCTTGTAATGTATGTATAAAATTATGTTATGTAGATTCGATTGCAATAATTTCAAAATTGTATTTACATTATTTATTCTAAATCAGAGCGATCAGATTATTATTATAAATATCTTGCTCTCTTAACAATGTAAAGACTTCAGAAGTAAAACATGTTTTGTAGTTTTAGAATTTTTTCGCAAACTGTACATTAACGGATCCGGTGATATCAACAATCTATGCAATAAGTCAGTATTGAAATTAACTCTTGGTATTTTTTTTCCTAAAGTTTAGACGATATCTTCTGTTGTCTTAGTTCCTAGCTTCCTGTTTGGTTCAGTTCATTTTTTTGAGCGACCGACACTGGTTTTCGAAATAGAAGGCTTACATAAGTGCAGTGAGAAATCAATTTTCTATGCGAGCCGTTGGATCCGTTGCTAATAATTCCTAGAATACAATTTAAGACGCTATTATATTTATGATTTGGCGCCGCTGAACATCTAAATTTGTTGATGCGATATTAGTTCATGGTGAAGTTAAAATACAAATTAATTTTAGAATGGCGACTTTTATACAAATATATTCTTATCCAAGGCGAATTAATACAGGTGACCGCACGGCTACAACAATCCAACAACACAAAAAACAACAGGCAATTTGTTGCTACAAAATTATGTATGTTGTCAAAAAAATATTGTAAAAAAACAAACAAAATAAAAAATATATTTGATGAAAAAAAGTGGTTGAAATTTTCAAAATAAAAAAATTATAAAAATTAAGTTACATAAAAATACAGGAAAAGTGACCAAAATTCTTTTGTACCACTAGTTTGCCCAAATCACATGCACCGTTCCATTCTTGCACGTTGACCATTTGAAGACTAACATAATCTTCCACAAAAAAACCAAGAAATTATAAATGTGTTAACAATAATTTCACTATCTTTTTACGCATATTTTGATTATACACATCAGGAACTGCAAATACGGTTCCATGTTGTGGCAGTTTTCTCTAGGAATTTCGATTGTTTGTTTTCTATTAGCAATCAAAAAAAATTAAATTAAAAAAAATTTAACAAATTATTTATTGTTGACAAATTTTTTTGACAACTGTACTGTATACAGCTGATGGGCTTTTTCGCCGGTGCGTTCACCTGTATTATTTCGCCATGTTCTTATCTTTACTATAAAATTTAAACATGAAATAATAAAAACTTTTTTAAATGTAAAGTTTTTTTTTGAAAAGTATTTAATGCCAATATACTTTAAAAAAAATTTGTATGAGGTATGAAAATGTGCAACAAATATTTGAAAATTCCAATAATCGAAAGGTGTTAATGGAACGACCTTGGAGACCAATTGACAGGCCTATTTCTCGAAAACAAGTTATCGCCAAGTTTTGATTTAAATAATTCAAAAGTTGCGGTCGTCGTATGGCACGTAGCGCTATCTTGTTGAAACCACATTCGTTCGGATCAATGTCATCCATATTTTCAAACAAAAAATCATTAATTATGATGCGGTAACGATCTCCATTGACCGTAACGTAAGATCCGGTCTAATTTTTAAACAAATAAGGTCCGATGATGCACCAGCGTGTAAACCACACCAAACGGAGCTTTTTTGTTGTGAATTGGTCGCACTCTAAATGCGGCTATTTTGCTTATTAACAGAACCTTTAAGCTAACAATGAGCCTCATCGCAGAACACAATTTGGAAACTAAACTTGGATGAATTTATAGCGTTGTTAAAGCATGAGTCTATTCATAATGATTTGCCAGAGTTTATTGAAAATAATAAAATTTAATTTTTAGTGTTATTTTTATAATTTAAAGTTCTATCGGGCTTAAAAAAAAACACCCGATATTTAAAAGAAAAATGTATATTTTAAGCGGCACAGAAAATTTTTCATCGCTTGTTTATTAAAAAGCTTTATAACTGTTATAAAATAGAATAAAAACTATTATGCAGCAAAAATGGAATAAAATGTTCAACAACAAATGAGTTATAACAGTTCAAAGTTAGTTAATACGCAAAGTGTAGCAATATTTGTTTTATTATTTTCTTGATTATTTAGAGTGTTGTCTCTCATACTTAATACAAAGCTAAGCAAAAACAAAATTAAACTTTAATCCCCCTAAAATAGCAAAACCAGACTTTGTGCAACGGGCAAAACACCAGGTCTGACTTAAATTTTTCATATCTTTTTTAACTTTCGCTTGCGGGTGGTTGTCTTTAATCTTTATTCACCTCTTGATGTATAATTACCACAATTATAGTAGCTGAAATAATAAACCTAAGCAAAACTTACAATTTTCGCCGCTTGTTTTGAGGAGAAAAACTTAGTGGTGGGAAAGAATTTCTTATGTGGTTATAACTACATACATATATAGTGAACGGTATATATGATTCGGCATAGCCGAATTTAAGACTTACTGGTTTTAAGCGAAATTAAGGGTTTTTCAGTTTTTTCGGTCAAATATGTATTAAAATAGACCAAAGTGATCTTAAAGTTGTTAGCAAAAGTTTCGCTATTAAAGCACTTTTTCTAGTATCTAGTTTTTAAAATTCTTCAAACACTTTTTAAGCGAGTATAAATTAAATCCATGTCTTACTTTCAGCAGGATTATGTTTCAAGAAATTAAACGTCAAGGAAAATAAATATATGACAAGTATTCGGCTCTTAGTGGATTAAGCATTTTCAAAAAATTTTAGTATTTCCTGAAAAATCTCTCCGAAAGCTTTTAAATGATACCCATATTGATAAAAAATAATAAAAAATAAGGTGCTTAATCGTACTTTTCTATAAAATGTTCAGAGACTCGTAATTTGGAAAATATGGGCGAGCAACAGTCCTCTCACTTAAAGTTTTTTCTTATTTATTAATTCTCTATCTTATTTATTTATTATTTTGATTGGAGTTAATTTGTTGTTCCAAATGATGTTTTGCCTGCTGCCTCGAAGGACATGGACTGATCTCGCTCGAATATATATATGTAAGTTAACACTTACTACAACAACAACTAAAACAAACACCATAATTCATCAAACCAAACATACAAGACAATAACAACAACAGCAAGAGCACATACTCGCAAGTCAGCATAATCAACATATTCTAAACAACCACTATCAAGGTGAAGATTCCCAGACAGTAACCGGAACCCAAGAATGCAATGGCTTGATGTGGGAAACGACGAGTCAACAAACCAGCACATGAATGTGGGAACCGTCAAGTCAGCAATTATTGTTTAAATAAATTATTAAATATTGTAAAGTAGTTGCAGTCAGTTTTGTGAGTTTATGAAATAAAGTTGTACTTGCTGTTAACTTAAAAGTCAACAGTACAAAAAATTATATTTTTTTAAATATTTCAACTTGAAATAAATTAATTTGTATATATATACTTAGAAATTACAAACGGAATGACAAACAAAGATAAGCGTATAACAACATTTATTACACTGGTTTACAAATATTTTATAACTGATTTTAATTGTTTATTTGAATTATTTACATAAATTAATTATTATTCTTCAGATCTGACCAAAGTTCGTTATTAATTGTGAATAATTATAAGGAGAGAACTGCAATACATTTAAGATACAAGCAGAATGTAATGCACTTTCTGGTTCGCTACAACCTACGCTATTAAGCAGTGTAATTTATCATACATATTTCAATTCTCCTAAGTTTTTTTTTTTAAGAAAAATTTTAAATAAAAAATTGTACATAGACTTTCTCCTACCCAATATCTTATTTACCAACCCTAACTATTCTTTCGCAGATTACAGTTAAATATGCCATTTAATTTGCCAAGCTTTTTTCTTATTGGTGCTATGCACGCGGATGATATCCTCAATCACAATATTTCAGCAATCTGCAAACGGGGTCTTGTAAACAAGATTCAATTTAGCGCTTGCTATCTAAGTCACATTTAGCAGATCGAAAATGGAAAATAAATCTCATGTATCGCGTGCAGGAGAGAGCGAATATTCTTATCCACTACTTTAATACACTACACTACTCCCTCTATCCTATCACCCATAACCAAACTTCCTTGCTTTTTTTATATTTGTGCCTCCAGAACTCAGTCTTTTCTGAGCCGATTTTGAAAATTTGTTGGTAATATGATAGATTATGCTTACAGATTGGTCTCGTATTAAAAACAGTTCATAATCTTAAAAATTAAAGGGTGTCCCCATACAACATATATATTTTTTACGTGTATTATGAATTGTAAATGGCACTTCTGTAAAATTTAAAATGACTGCGTATTACTATAGCTCCCAATAACAAAAAGTTATACAAAAATAAATCTAAAAATTAAAGGGTGCCCCCATAATTGATGTAAATTCACTTATATAGGCCTATCTGTTTAACCGTTATAGACAAACGCTTGCAAATTGCATAGAATTTCAATTGCTATGGTCGTTATAGTAACAAGTATTAATATTATGAATTATAAATTAAAGGGTGCGCCAGTAGTTCATTTAATTTGATGTATATTGCCATACTTTTTAACAGTTATAGACAGACGCTTGAAATTTACAACGAACCTGTATTGGTAAGTCCGCTATAACAACAAATATAAAATATGGATTTGGAAGTTAAAGGGTGTTCCAATAGTTGATGTTATTTTAAGTGTGGCCTTACTTTTGAACCGTAATAGACAGAACGCTGAAACTTAAAAGGGACCTGTATTTCTAAGTCCGCTATGTCAACGAGTTTATAATTTGAATTTAGAAATTAAAGGGTGTCCCATAATTACTGTAGATTTACTTATATAGGCCTATCCCTTGAACCGTTATAGACAAACGCTTGTAAATTTGACGCAGTGCCGATTGCTATGGCCGTTATAATAACAGCTGATAATATTTAAAATTATAAATTAAAGGGTGCACAAATAGTTCATTTAATTTGGTATATGGCCATACTTTTAAACAGTTGTAGACAGACGATTGAAATTTACAAAGAACCTGTATTACTAACTCCTCTATAACAACAAGTATAAAATTTGGATTTGGAAATAAACGGGTATCCCAATAGTTGATATAATATGGTGTATATGGACGGACTTTTGAACCATTATAGACAGACAGCTGAAATTTATTAGGGACATGAATTGCTAAGTCCGCTATAACAAGAAGCTTATAATTTGAATTTAGAAATTAAAGGGTGTTTTCAAAATATATTTAATTTGTTCTATATGGCCGTATTTTTTGAACCGCTGTATACAAACACCTTAATTTTAGACAGAATGTCCACTACTTTATTTGGTATAATAAGAAGTATAAAAATGTTATATTATAAATTAATCTGATGTATACGGGCAAACTGTCGAACCGTTACAGACAGACGGTTGACATTTACACAGAACCTGATTGCAAGTATATAATTTGAATTTGAAAATTAAAGGGTGACCCTATAGTTGCTGTAATTCGATGTATATTGCCAAATTATTGATATAAGAGTGTCCCAATAATTAATGTAATTTAATTTGTGTGGCCATACACTTGAACTGTTATAGGCAGACAGATGAAATCTGTTTTGAAGTCGGTTTTTTTCGCAAGAATTATGGAACAATGGGTTACATAAGTAGGGGTGATCTACTATCAATATCAATTTGATTTTAAATTTATGAAGAAAGAATTTATTATAATTAAAAATAGTTCAAATAAAAGTACAACTTAGAAACTGATTTAATACTGTCATTAAGTTTGAGTTATTAAGGCAATTAATAAATGTTTTAAATAATACATTGTAAAAGATAATATGCAGCTAAATTTATTTTATAAATGTGTTAAATATTTTTGTTTTTTGTATAAAAATAAATTTTTCATTATTTAACTCACTTCATTATTTCATCACTACAAGGGGAAGTGTAGCATACACATGCATACATATGTATGAGTAGTTTGTCATTCCGTTTGGAATTTCTATAATATTCATTTCCTACTCCATTTAATAAATATACTTTGGATGCTTATACATAGCAAGGTCGATTTAGAGATGACTGCTTGTTAGCCTGACCCTATGGCCGCTTTAAAATTGTGTTCGCAAAGGCCCCAGACGTCCTACGTCAATGTGTCAGACAAAATAGATGGTATTGAAATTTAACAACATCGGTTGATAATTTGTGGAGATATGGTAAAAAGGAGCGGCGCTGCTGTTCTCCTTAAATTTTTCTTTTCACGCTGTGGGTTATTTGTTGTATCATGCGAATGCAATTTTGTTTTTTCGACGATTATTAAGGAGAACAACGAAAAAAGATTTGGGTTGAAATTATACATCTTTTCATCAAATGAATATATTGTACTTCTACAATATCCATTTCCGATCCCATAAAGAATATATCTTCTGAGTTCTTATGCATACCTAAGTTGGTTGAGCGATGTCCGTCTGTTACTCCGTGTTAGCGTTGAAATAAATTTTTTCAAGGCACTAGATGAGCAAGAGAGGATAAAATAGTTTCAAAATTGTTGCGATTGAAAATCAGATCAGTCCATGTCCTTCGAGATTACGGGCAAGATACTACGCCTGCCTCTAATTTTTCAAATCACTTGGAACAATAAAGTAAGTGCAATTAAAAAAAATCAAATATATGTGGCGATAAAGAATTAAAAAAGAAAAAAAAAAAAAACGTCAAGTGAAAAAATTTGCGCTCGCCCATATATTCCGAGTTACGGCCTCTGAAATTTTCAAATTTTTTAAAATATCAATATGAGTATCATTTTACAGCTTTTGAAGAGATCTTTAAGGAAATACTAAACATTTTTTAAGAAAGAACACATATAATATTTTTGCGAGAAAGACATCGCCAGACAGGCAGATAGAAACGAAGAATGCTAATGAAGAATATAGTAAACCTGTTTTATTTTAAAATTAAAAACTAATTTAAATTTAGAGAACTAATATTATTCACCTTAATATAAATATTTATTTATGTGGAATTTGAAAAAAAGTGTCAAAAATACAAAAGCTGGCAAATATAATCCTAGATTCGCAAAAAATACATTTTCACCCAAAAACTAACAAAGGGGAATTTTATTTTTTAAGTAATTAAATTTGTTGTTATTTTTTTTTATTATAAAATCGTTAGAATCAGTTTTATTTATTTATATTAAAAAATCAGTGCAACAAGAATACAAATCTTATTCAAAACAGCTCTGGGTAGATGAAGGTGTAGTTTGATTAAAAATTAACACAAAACAAGCCAGAGTGCTATATTCGACTATGCCGAATCTTATGTACCCTTCACGATATATGTATGTGAATCTATTTTAATGAGGAAACTTCAATCAAAAAAGTAACTATTGGGGTGACAAATAATTAAAAAAATTTTGCTACTGCTTACATATAATTTTACATAAAAATGACATCCACTCCTAATGGGTTAAGCATTTTTAAAAAATTTTAGTTTTTCCTTAAAGGTCTCTTTAAATCTTGAAAATAATAAAAATATTTATATTTTAAAAAATTTTATATTTTTAGAGCCCTGTAACTCGAAAAATATGGGAGAGCGCAAATTTTTTCATTTGATGTTCTTTTCTTATTTTTAAATTCTCTTTTGCCCCACAATTTTAGTTTTTCGATTGGAGCTACTTTATTTTTCTAAATAATATGGCGCACAGTGGGATTTGTTCATACAATGTTTGGCAAAAAATATAAGGATTGCTCGTAGAATGTTAAAAAAATATAAAGTTTCATCAAAATTGACCTCTACCCACCACGTTTAGAACTCAAAATTTATTTTTGGCCAAAAGTTTCTAAAATTTGGCACACAGCATTTTATTACCTCAATTAAGAATAAAAAAAGTTTCATCAAAATTGATCACGCCCACTACCCACCGCCCATATAAACCATATTAAATTTGTTCCTACAACTTTTTGTTTCTTTACCAAAACTAAATTTTTTATAAATAAGTTTGAATAAAACATTTAAATACAGACTTTTATTAATCATCTTTCATTTCTATAACAATATTATCAAGTTCCAGAACATGTTTACGGATTTGACGATACTAGAAGTCAATGAAAAACATCTGTATTTTGTGCAACTCTATCACACTTTCTGGAGAACCTTAATCTATAATTTCTATAATCTTTATTTCTGGCTTCTTTGGCTTCTTCAGAAAGCATACCAATAGGAAGTATTGCCGCGTCCATTATATCCTTTCTGTGTATCAATATTCTGTGTATTGTTACCGTTTTAACAACAAGTTTTTCTGTATCTTGAGCAACAGTTTTAAACTTCAAGGAATTAGATACTTTACCACAAGTTATTATTTTTAGTATAATGCGGAATCGATCAATTAGTCCCTCCCCTACACCAGTCACATCGGCAACTAGTGCGGGATTAGAAAAGAAACGCCCAGATGTATTTCCATCGTTAGCAGACCCAGTTCCATGTTGCATCCACTCGTATCTGTTTTTTAAGGACTTCTGAATTCGAAGTATATTTATCAGTTTTAGACTTTTGTGTTCGTCCTAGAGCGCCGATCATCTTTTAATTGGTTTGTTGTAGGCAATATGATGTATTCACTCTACAAATTTTATGCGAGCATGCAAGGAGGAAAGAAAAACGTGCGCCAAGATAGCGTCGAAGAAATAGCGTCGGTTTTGGGAATTAAAAACCGGGAAGTAAAATTCCCCGGGATTGGATACTTTGAAGTAAAAAATAAAATTAGAATAAATTCTGGCATCTAGAAGAAAAAAAATTGATTTCAATTGTAAAAAAATAAAAAACACATTTGTGTATTTAGAAAATAATTATAAAAAAGCGTTTTTAATGATCACAAAAAACCGTTGCTGACTTTTCCCTTGGAAACTATTATACTCTCGCCCAAAATGGCCATACATCATTAAAATAGAGACATTAATGAACAAAAATTGCCAACCGTGCAACAATTCCGCCGAGCCGTTTTCGAGAAAAGTGGCTTCATCCTGAGGGGGCCACAAAAGCGTTGTTAATGTTTCCCATGGAAACTATAACACTCTCGCCCAAAATGGCCATACATTATTAACATAGGGATATTAATGAACAAAAATTGACAACTGTGCAACAATTCCGCCGAGCCCTATTTTAATAATGTCTGGCCATTTTGGGCGAGAGTATAATAGTTTCCAAGGGAAAAGTCAGCAACGGTTTTTTGTGATCATTAAAAACGCTTTTTTATAAATATTTTCTAAATACACAAATGTGTTGTTTATTTTTTTACAATTGAAATCAATTTTTTTTCTTCTAGATGCCAAAATTTATTCTAATTTTATTTTTTACTTTAAAGTATCCAATCCCGGGGAATTTTACTTCCCGGTTTTTTCCCCGGTTTTTAATTCCCAAAATCGACGTTATTTCTTCGACGCTATCTTGACCAGCGTTGCCACACAAGAAATTGACTTCCTACCAATAATTTTCAAAAATCCTACCAAAATCGTTCACAGCCTACCAAAAATTTAAAAATGCGTTTTTTGCACATAAACTCTGTTATACTCACTTGGTTTTTTTCCGTAATTGTTGAGGTGGAAATTTGTCTTTTGGTGATTTTTAAGATGGATGTTATGATTTAAAATAGTTCTAGAGCATACTTTGCAGAATGAACACCCATCCCTTTTCTGAAGCCAATCAAATTCGCTCAACCATTCGGTTCTAAATTTTTTTTACTGTTTCTTTACATGCAATATTAGTAAATATTTATGTAATTAATAGGTACATATATACAGTTAAAAAAGTTTACTTACTTTTCCACTTTGTCTGTTAATTTTTTTAATACAAACACTTGTAAATAAGACTTCACTCAAAAATATTGTTAATTTCAATTTCATAATATTGTTCGCGTTTCTTAAACCAGAGATGTTTATAGCTTTAATCATCTTTATGCAAAAAAGCAGAGATGTTTTTTATTACACCTAAAACAGTTTTTGAAAACAGTGGTAAAACTATTCGCGGTGATTGTTTATTTAATTCAAAGTTACATTCTTTTTATTTTATGTTCTGAATTTTTAAGGTAAAAACTTACTATTGCTAAAAATCTGCTACAGGAGGAAAACCTACCAAAAATTTAAAAAAATGCAACAAACCAACCAAACTACCAAACAGTTTTTTAAAAACGAAAAACTACCAAGTTTGGTCCGATTGGACCAAAGCGGCAACGCTGATCTTGACCCACGTTGTTTTTTTTTATTGCTGGTAAAACATATGGTTTTGTTTTTAATCTATTCCACGTGCCTAAAATTATGCCACATTTTTTTGTAACTTCTTAAAATTAAACATTTCATGAATTTGGAGACAAATTTTATGATTTTATAAAAGATTATTATATATACATACATAATTGTTTTTTGACCTTTATAATTAATTTTCTTTTCTAATTTTTTAAGCACTATAGTTTATTATTTTTTTTTCTTTATTTTTATAATATTTCGCCACACGGTTGGATGGCATCTTCAGGAATCAAAAATATCAATAATTAGATATTTCCAAAAACAAAATTAAGTTGAAAATATTTAAAAAAAAAAACCAAACGACAAAGAATTCAAATATTTAAACATATATGTACATATGTACATTCTCATAAAATTAAGAAAACATTCAAGACAAAACCCAGTTAGCATTTGGAAAATTGTTTTTACAAAAATCACCAACGTGAGTCTCTTAAGGCAACCCCAAGATGACTTAAAACTGATTAATCAGTTGATACTCGAATATAATTCCGACAAACGCAAAGAAAGTACAAAAAGCGAATGCATGAAATTCTACTGTTTTTACAATTATTTTAGAGACATATTGAACGCAGCCTAACGACGAAAAAATGATTCAAACATTTTATTTATATTCATTTTAATTTTCATAAAAATATGTCAATTTGAATAATAGTAGTTGTATAAAACAATTAAATATTAAGAAGTAGCAGTATAAACCTGCCGAAAAGGAAAATTATTGTGTGAAGCCATGGCAGACAATTTAGTGGAGACGTCTAATTTAAGACAAGAGTAAAAGATAATTGTCAAGAAACATTTTATAATAAAAAGTAAGAACGGTAGCGGTTAGCGCAGGAAAGTGTAACAGCATAACAACAGTGTACGGCAGTCGTGTGTTGTGGCTATTGGATAAAAGAGGATGACTGGCTTGAATGAAAGTAGTGGAGATGTCTGTGGATGGTTTAGGTTACTAAGGTTCATGTCTCGTCGGAGTAACACAGTAGTGTAGCTTAGATGGCTGCGTTTGTAATAATAACGAGACCATGGGATTTACAAGACCCGTTGGATCAAGAAGTATAGCCAGAGAAAGCCATAAAAAAAGAATACTGAAGCACATCAACCGATCATGTTGATTTCCAAAAGCACCTCTTTCGTTACTATGTCTGATCGATTGGCGTATTTAATATTTCTCTAGCTGATCCAGTGCTTCGGTGAACTTGATTTCAACACTAACACGGACGGACAGACGGACATCGCTCAATTGACTTTGCTATGAATAAGAACTCAGAATATATTTGTATATCTGTATTGTGTGTAACCAACCTGTCCCATTTTTATTTTATTATATAGAATGATCTTCAAATTTAACGACAACGAAGAATTCGTGTAATGAAACAAGAATTTGGATAGTGCGCCGCTTTCACGCGGCCAAAGAGAACGTTTGGCGGCACTCCTCCTAGCAGATGGAATATTATGAGGCTCGTGAATAATAGTGGCAAACGTGTCACCATCGCAAGAGATCCCTCAGTTCGGCCGCAAGAAACTATCGCAAGTGTAGCTGCTGACATACAATCCAATTCTAAAGTTTCGACACTGCAGACAATTTTGCATTACGATTTAAACTATATCAATGGTATTTTCTTTTAAATAAATCTAAAAATAAGTTAAAATCTATTGTTTTTCTGGCAACAATGCGGACAGACATTGAAGCAAAAAAAAAAAAAAAAAAAATAGGATGTGTTCTTAATGAAATAATAGAAAAGGAAGAAGCGATAGCCTGAGTCACACGCCAGACAAATTTATTTTAGATGTAAATTTCAAAAGGTTTTAAATGTTTTAGTTTCGACATTCGGCAAAATTTGTCAGAATGCTCTCAATAATATCAAATAGTCGTTCAATTTTATTAATTACTAAAGGAAATTACAATTAAAGACATGTGTTTGCATTTAAAATAAACAAATGTAAATAAATTCTTTTAATTACAACAAAAACCATTCGTTATGTGTTTTTGTTTCATAGATTTTTTTGATTAGTGTGTTTTATAAAGTAAAGTTGTATTTGTTATTTTAATTTTATTTGATTGAAGCAACAACAACGACAGCAGCAACAATTAAAAACGGACAACGGTGGCTTGAAAGTAAACAACAATTTAAAACAGTCTTTTCAAACGCTTTGAGTAAAACGGTAGTGAGTGACTACGAAAATAAAAAAATAGTGCCGCCGATTTACTTATTAATTATTAATAAGATATTTATTTTAAATATTATTTTAAAACGGAGATATTATTATTTTGATAAATGTGATAATTTGTGGGAAAAGAAATAAAGCAATACTCCTATAATAAAATTTTGAAAAGTTACGTTTAAAAATTATAACGTAATAAAAGTTTAAAATAGATTTAAATTTAAGCACACAAAAAATTATTGATATTTGGTGAGTTTAGATTTTAATAATTATGAATATGCTTTAAAATGTAGTAAATTTCTCATTAATAAAGGAATTTGTTATTATAAAACCAAACAAAAACAGAATCAAAAGTGCCAAAATTTTTATTAAAAATAACAATAAAAAAAACCAAACAAAAATAAAAATTAGTAAATAAAAACATAAAAATAAACGTAAATTGTTTTAATACACTTAACGATGAATTTTCAAAAATTCCTTTTGTAATGAAATAAATAAACACGTTTAATTGTTGTTATCTAGACAAAATGGTTAATTTTGAATAATAAGAACTGACCGAGTATAGTCTCATTAACCGGGTCCCGCACAAGTATTAGCTGCAGGTTCAGTAATATCTGCTTATTGAATACAAGATGCCGCAAAAGTAATACAATGTAAATGTGTGTAAATGAGCATTCAAGTGCCTTGATTTTCTTAAACGATGCAAGGGATATTTCACTCTATCTCGAACTCCTCTAGCTATTGAGGTCACCTTTATCAGACCGAAAATGAAATACTACACTACGAGTAATGTAGGAGCCGGTGCTTCGAAAACTATTTTAAAGTTATTTGACGGCGTGCTTATCGGGGACAGTAGGCAATCAAGCTCTATTGACTCCTTGAAGCATCGATGTAATGTGGAAAGTGTTTTACTGTTACTAAAAGGGAATGTGTTCTGATGTTATCGTAAAAATTTGTTCCTGAAAACCGTTAGCGCATCACGTTCTTTATCAAGAACGCATATTTTTGTGGTCGTTTTAAATCGCACTACGCATTGCAGAGAAAATCGTTTTTAACCGAACAGTTCGTATGTGGAATAAGCTCCCTGCGAAGGTCTTTCTTGTCACACTATATGTGCTAAGCTTCAAATCAAATGTCCAAAAGCACTACTCCCTCTATTCTGCTTTCCAAAACTTATTTTCCTAATTCTGACTCCATACGTTGCATAAGTAGGGGTCATCCCCTGAGTGCTGCTCCTAAAAAAATAAATATAAAAAATAAATGTAGTGTGAATTATATAGACTTTTTCCTTCTCCTCTTCTTCTTCTTCTTCTTCGTCTGCACTAATATTATTTTAATGTTGTGTTTCTTATTGCATACTGCTACAGTTTACGTCTTTGTTCAAAAGAGTCAAAATAAATTATAGACTGGCTTTCTGTAATTGAACTGGAATAAAGGTTCCGGAGTAATCAAGCTTAAAAATCTTATCTAGTATTTTTACTTCCGACTCTTTTTCTTGGTTTTTTTTTGTTTTTTTTTATTGTTCTTAAAAGAGATTCCAATAGACCTTTCGGACAATGTCATTAGAAGAATCGATCATGTTACTACACGTGCGGTTAACTGATTTCCTTATTTGTAGCAGCTGGAAGACGATTACCAATATAACATGTTCACGGAAGGTATTTATGGCATTGTCTACCGGCTTTCAATGAATTTTGTTAAGATATAATATGGGGGAAATTTTTCATTTCATGCCCTGGAGGGCGATCATACTGTGCTACTTCTGGTGACTTCCTAAAAGGAGTCATCATAATATTATATTCTTTGACTGTAATTATTTTCGCTTCACTATGTTATTGTTCAGCTTCTTCTTCTTCTTCTTCTTCCGTCCGGCATTTGGGCGGCATTTTTACAACTCGGACAATTGTTTGAAACGTAGCTCAAGCAGATTCCAATGGCTTGCGCCGAATATATACAAAATCTATTAAACTTTAATTGGTGCAGTTTACCGTCGCCATTTGGGCGCTATCGGCAGCCTTATTACTTTGTCCTTGTAGTGTGTGGTGTGTAGTGTCGTCCTATTGCAGCAGCAACAAGCACTACATGTGTATAATGCAGAGTTGAGTACTTGACTTTTTCTTCTCATATTTCACTATGGTGACTAATGGTTTACTTTTTGTTCTATATTTTTTAAATTAAAATTGTAATTGTAAATGTATATATAATTATTAAAATAAATACCAATCATAATTATTTTTCCCTTTATTAATAACAAAGACCTTCAGTAAAAAGTACCAATAGAAAGAAGTTATTCTAGCACCGTTTGCCGTTTGCCACCGACCCATCGTTGGCAGGGTCTGTTCTTAGCGTCTTTCTAAGTACTGGTGGAATAGAGAAACCCTCGGCTCAAATCCAAAGGCAGCAAGCAACATCTTTTAAAATTTTAAAGATTATTTCGGGAAAGCGCCCCCTAAAGAGACCTGTGACCAAGGGAACCCAAAGATTTTAATAAATAAATTGTTCGCTTAACCCATTTTCTTCCTTATAGATCCGAGTTTTGATATCCATCTTCCAATGCTCTTACTCATCGTTTTTTCTTTTTGAATCCGCCTTCTAGATAGGGGGACCTATGCCAGTTTAAATTTTAAATTGGTTCACCTTTTTTTCAATCTTCTGGGGGGAAGTTAAAAAAGTTTTAAGACTATTGCATCGTTTTCTCCTCTAACTCCCATATCTATTTTCAAGTTTTTAAAAGGCATAGCAGATTGTATTTTATAGATACATTTAAATCTATTTATGCTTAAATATTACTGTAATCTGTGCAGCCATTTCTCCGTCTCTCCGGGACAAGTTCTGAAAACAGGTATAGCATATTGAGCCTTTAGTTTAAGCATTTATTTACATTTTAAATTTCATTAAAATCCGAGTTATACCTGATACATAAGAATTTATCTAAATATCTCGTTTTTCCACTTATCGCCGCATGCAAAGGTAATTAAACAAGCAGGAAGTTAAATCTACGACATGGACTCAAAGTGCACTTGCGTTGTTGATCATTGTTACTTGTCATGTTGATAATCTTGTTTGCCTGAAAGAATAATAAAAAAAACGAATTCTTTCTTTCTATTCAATAAACCTTTGGGTTTTGTTGTTGTAAATAACTCTGTTTGAAAATAAATAAATCGTCAAAGTATAGCTTTTAAAGCGGCTATTCGACGATAATACTTGACATGTGAGAACGGCTTGATGACATGCCATCACACTCATGTAATAGAGTAAAATTCGTGTTTGTTAACGGTACTTGATGGATTTCAAATTTTTTTGATATTTTGTGCTTGCGATTCATAACCTCTTACTCGTGTAGTTGCATGTCTGTCAAACACAGTGTAAATTTTATTTGTGTTTTTATAAGCGATCAATAACGATGGCTTAGCCATAGCGCCCGTTTTTTTTTTTTTCAAATAAAACGTTAAATTTATCATAACACAAATTTAAAACAAAAAGGCTTATGAAAATTTTGTGTGGGAATGTTTTTATCTTTTGGCAAGCCATTTTTTTGTCCAAGGTCGTTTCTTTTTTTTTCTAATTGTCGTCTTCTAATAATTTATTAATATGAAAAGCAACACTTGGCATTATAGTGTAATAGCAAAACATTCTGCCTCATCAAGCCGTTCCCACATCCAAAGTTTGACCGGCTTAAGCCTCTGATACTTGTAGCATAGAAAATACATTTAAATGAGTTGTTTGTATGGTTGTCACCATCAGTGTTGCCAGCTTCTTTTTAACTTTCTCACCAAATGGCTTGTCGTGCACCACCAATTAAAAAATATCTAATATTAGTCATAAAAACATTTTTATCAATACAAATATTGTAAGAATAAAAGTTCAGATAATTTACAGGCATGTTCTGACACTCGCACGGGTCTGAAATCGCATGTGATATCAAAATCGCCAATTTTTGTTTTACATGTTCTAAAACACAAGCGTTTTTCTTGCGATTTTAAACTTATGTTCGAAAAACAAAAACATATGATTTTGCGTTGCAAATTATAAGCAAACAAAAGAAAATTAAAACAAAATAGCAGCAACTTTCTTGCATAGTTTAATGAATTTTTTATTAAAGATATTGTAACACTCAGAAAATATTGCCTACTTATTAATTGTGTTGTGTTACCTTCTTTGGAAAGGTATAGTGTAGAGAATAAACGTAGGTGGTAAAGAAGAGTGGTAGACAAAATGCTTTATTCTCTTTTCACAACATTGTAATTGCACGTTATGTTTATTTTTAGAACAGAGTAGTACCGGCGAAAAGGGAGCTGTGTTTTTTTTTTATTATAAGTGTACAGACCTTAATATATATTTTTGAAAAAATTAAAGTTGTTTTATTAACGTCGGCTGGGTTACGAACCTAGGCCATTGAATTAATAACAGCTTAATAGTAAACGTGCTAACGATCTAGACTACAGCATCTTTGATGTAAAAGGTTACTTACGTTATACCATTTTTTATTTGATTACCGACTATACGTTCAACCGCACTAATACTAATATATTTTCGAACATCACCGTAGATCAGCTGTTTTTATTAAATCGCTAGTACTCAAAAACAATCAAAATAAAACAATTGATAAACAAGAAACATACATATTTTAAATTCATTGTTTACAATTTTAAGTTTATAAAATATTAATTTTAATTTGAGTATAATTTTTTATTGTCTTAAAGTTTGTTTTAAGTAAAATCCAAAACTTCACTTTGGTATGTGTCTGCGATTTGAAGTCATCAAATTTCTTGCCATTGTGAACGGCAGAACACCTTTCATGTGATTTCAACTCGAATTGGAAGTTTAAAGCGATTTGCGCTTGTCAAAACATGCCTGTTATTCTTATCGTAAAACATAAAAATGGTATTGTTGAATAAACTTTATAAAGTTTTTTTTAATAAAAAAATGGAGTTCATTTTTGAAAGGTACATTGGTTTCATATATTATTAAAAAATATAAAAATAATGAATATAAAAATGAATAAATAACTTAGTTTAACAAAAAAAAATAAAAAAAAAAAAATTAAATAAATAAATTAAGGCAATGCTTACGATTTAATTAATTTTTGTTATTATTTTTACTGGGTACATTTCTCAATTTTTATTAAATTCCTATATACATATGTATATATGTACATTCATAAACGATATTAGTACCAATAAAGAATTGAAAAGTTCCTATTGCATGATATATCTCACTTTAATAGAAGTCATTACAAAAGAAGTTATTTCGACACAGTCGTTACTTGTAGAAGCTTTTATTATTCTAAAAAAGGAACGTTAAACTCGTATAGGTTTTTTGGTACTTCATAATCAAAATATTGAATCCAATTTATGAAAGGAAGTGTAACCCCATGCGTTTCATAAATACCAGAGCTGTAAATGAATTATTCATTTTTGAATAAGTTCGCGAATCATTCAGGGTCAAAGTTAGCAATGTTTGAATTAAATCGTTACACCCAAAAATATGAACTGAATGAAATTTGAGTCAATTCATATGAACTTGGTAAAAATGAATTGCATTTCGTTTCCAATTCAATTCAATTTGGTGCATACTTCATGCATCCTCCATGGATTGCTACTTCAAATTTAAACTGTAAACTGATGACCCGTTCGAATATTTCGCAGCGTTAGTTGTCATTTTTGTAAAATAAAATGAAAATAATTAATAAAAATTTTAGTAACTTCAATACATTTTATTAAAAGTATAAAAATATACCATACGTGAACAAAAAATTATAATCATAATGACAACAGTATTATCATGCAGAAGCGACCCTGCATTAACACACTTGAACAAAAACATATAATCACTGCATTATCATGCAGTTCTATATAAAATATAATTTTTATCAATGAAAATATTAATTTTTCAATTTCTTATTATTTTTCGTCAATAGTATTAGAAATAAGCTTTAAAATGAGATATCATTCATTAAATTTGATGCGGCGGTATGGGAGATATTTGCAACCGACAAAAAAAGTGCTTTAGAAATAATATACTATATGATTAGATTTAAAAAAATTAGAGCCTTCAGCATTTGGAATTAAATTCACTAATTAACATTATTTGCATATACAATGCAGACAAACATGGAATCCTTTTTAATCCACTTTGCCCGTTTTTTAATGAAATTTTATCGCCGAATAATTATAAAAATCAAAAATATCGCCAGGTATCTCACCAATAGCTATTATACAATTTTTCTTTGCCACTTTTGGCGAAAAATCGCCATAACTGACAATACTGGTCACCATTGTTGAGCATTCAAAAGTAGAGGCATTTGCTGTATCTTAAAGCTTCGGGAGCTATGGCGAACTTCTTTTTAGCTCAGTTATTTTTAATAATTATTTTTATAAGTAAGTTTTCGTTTGTATTATACTTTTATTAGGTTATTACTTTTTAGTCCCAAACTTTCTAGTTTATTCTATTGCTCAATAAAAATAAACCTAAACCTTGTTACATCTTTCGATTAATTGCCTAATTGATTCATTATTATGCTAATTTGTTTAATTATGCAGCAAATTATTATTATTTAAAAACCTGTATATTATTATTATTATTTATACTGTTTAAATATAATTATTTTAATGTGTTTTCTTTGCGTCAATTTAAAGAAGAATATTTAATTTGAAATACCAGTTTTATCATTTTTATATCAACTCTTTCAAGTTCTTTACGTGTGTTGTATCAAGTAGATTGCAAATGAATGCTTATTTATTGCTAATTTAATAATCAAACGTATTCAATATTAAATTAATTAGTAATAATTTTTTTATTATTTATTTTTTCATTTCATTTCATTTTATTTTCTTCCCAAATATTCACATAAACAATTTTAACAGTTAAATTAAAACTAAGCAGTCACAAAAAACAAATTTCTTACATGCTAAAGCATTTTCCAAGAAGTTCCTTAATCAAAACTAAAAGTACGTATTTTTTTAGTACATCTCTCAAACATTAAACAAAAAATTAACAAAATTCCAAAAAAAGGGATAAAAAAGGAGGCGCTTTTATTATTTATTTGCTGATATATATGCAACGGTATTGTTATTTATTTCACTTAGGCCCGTTATGATAAGTCAAAATCAGCTTTTAGGTTATACACACACACTAAAAGATATCGATCGATTAAACAATCTCTTGACTTGTCGCTGAAATTTAATTTAAATTCTAATCGAAAGCAAATTGTTTTCCTCACAAAGTCCTAGATTTAAAAATTGTCAACTTATTCTTTTAATAGAGAGCCTTGAGCATTTTATCTGCTGCTCTTATATACAAGTACCTTCCACAAACTTATCCTCCGCGGAGTAACCTTTGTCTAATCGAAACTCCGGTAAAATCTGACCTGTTTTAACAACTACTCAACGGTAACAATAATTTATTTCTTTATATGTAGGAGTCTGTTTAGATTTGAACAATTCCTGCAAACATTTTCTATCAAAAAAATCACTATATATTTATATCATGGCAATAAAATGTGTGACATATGATATCGAATTCTAAACAGTGAAACAACTAAACATGTCAGACTGAAAGTTATTATTGTTTTACGTACATATACCTGTTATTCATTGCGCAGTCGACTTTGTGGCAATATTCGATACTAATGCAATTTGATTTGAACATTTTCGAACTATCTGAGAACGAACAAGTTATTCTGAAGACACAACGTTTTTTCTTGCCCAATTAATTTCTGGTAGTAACGAAAAAGTGTTTGTTCGAAGATCTTAATTCTACAATAATTTATTTTGTTTTCCATTTTGTTAACAAACTCCAGACTTGTAAGTGATGGAAATAAAAACTTATTTAGCTAAGACACAATCCAACATTATCGCCTATGCCTTTCCAGCTTGGTTTGGTATTTCTTCTCACCAGATGGAGAGGCTTAGACGATGGGAGATAATGATTTTGGTTGCTTGCCTCGGCTTGAGGCCCTATTTAGGACCAAATGGGGAGATTCGCAGGCCATCATGTAGGTCAATCTAAAGTGCAATTGATTTTGCGCTCATAGATGCCTACATGGTGGAATTGGCTGTGAAAGGCGCGCGATCCTCAGAGAACTCCCTGCTTAGGGAGTGCTTCTCGAGAGTGGGGAGTTTGGAGCCGTTCAGGTTTCGATATATTTCTCCCCTGGGGACTTGTTGACTCTTAGGGGAGCTGGCCTTCTCTATGAGAATGCAGAGAAGGAGGCTGCGTTCATTAAATATAGGGAACACTGTCTATAACACTGTTCAATAATTTATTTTGTATTTATTTATTTTTTGATATAATTGTTAATTCATGTTTTTATTTATATATTAATATGAATTCTTTTTATTGTTTTTGTTGTTTTTTCTTTGTGTAATGGTTATTCATATTTTATTTAAAATTTTATAATATGAATTTGTCTTAATTTTGATTTTATTACCATTATTATTATTATATTTTTTATCTATTATTTTGTTATTTTTCTTTTAGTTTTTAAGTTTTAGTTTTTAAGTATCTTCAGTTTTAAGTAGAATTTTAAGCGCCTCCTTTTTTATCCCTTTCTTAGGAATTCTTTTAATTGTTTGAGTGATGTACTAAAAATATATGTACCATTAGTTTTAAAATTTGGAAGTTCTTGAAAAATACTTTAGTATGTAAGAAATTTTTTTTTTTATTGTTAATTTTTATTGAAAATATTTGGGAAAATAAATAAACTTGAAGCATTTAAAGTTATTCTGAATTGCGATGCGGAAATCAATGCGATGCGAAAATACATCATATATTTATTATTTAATTCTGGGCAGCAAGCAGTAAGACCACTAAAACGCTTCAATTTTAAATAAAGATAGAATTTATGAATAAGCACAGCCAATTGGCAAGAGGCCATTTGAAAACACGAAATGCACGTCAGTCGGCAAATACTTTGTGGAAAACGTTAACTGAAGAACTAAATATCAATAGCTGCAGGATGGAAAAAAGTATGAAATATATAAATAAGTTCAAAAATTTTTGACTTCAACTTACAGTTTTAATAGGTTTGGGCCAATTTTAAAGTACATATCAAACAGAAGCTTAGAAGAAATAAAACCGACATTGGCGGCCCTAGCGGTAGCCCATCAAGATATAATCCACTATCTCTCCTAGAGAAGCAAGCGGTGAAATTGTTAAACTTGACGGATTTCGTATATAGATTATCGGGGAGCACTTTCCTTCGGGGCAACAATTGCTTCCTAGCAATCTTCTCTGTATCCTTTCATCCCATTATTCGTCGTCGAACCACAGTGCCACAGAATCAATTTTTATTATTGTTTTTAACAAAATTTCCTAAATAAATTTTTAAAACAATTTTCACAGCCAAACAAAAACAATTTATTTATTTTTAATTTGACGTTTGTTGACACTGACATTCATTTGAGCAGCGTTGCCACGATTTGAAATAAATTGCGAATGCTACTGCGAGACTCTAACAGAATATCAAATTTCTTTCGCATCGCATTCATTTTCGCAACGCAATTCAGAATAAGGCTCCAGTAATCTTTGTTGCTACAGATATCAAAAGGGTTACCAAATCTTAATTCCATAACAATAATAAAATTATAAAGTGAAATTAATTTAATCTTAGAAATATTTAAGAACTTTTTAATAATTTTCTTTGTGAAATTTGGATGCAACAAGTAACTGAAAACTAAAAAAAGATTATCAAATGAAACTTATAATTTTCTTGCTCTTAAATCGACTTTTAAAGGAAGATGAAAGTTGCTAATTCGTTTGCTGTTAAATTTATTACTTTAAAAATTAAACATTTTTTAGCCGAAGATTGAAGATTTCTTCTCTATTTAAGAGATTTCCGATTGATTTCACTTAAAGAAATTAAATAAAATTTTAAACTAATTACACGTAATGCTGAGGAAGGTTTTAAACCCAATCCTTCCAAGTGTAGAAACTTTTAGTTTTAACAAAGTAAAAAAATGGTGTACAAAGCTTCTGTACCTACTTAAGGTTTTATTTATTTTCATTTGGAAGTTTAATTAAATTTTTTATTAATTTAATCAGAAAATTCTTATTTTTTTTATAAACTTCAGCACAAAAAATGGAAAAAGGGTATATCTAAGATTGCTATTCCATTTTTAATTCCTACAATAACCACTTACGACCCCTTTTGTATACCAAAGTCGATTGAGCGATGTCCATCTGTCCGTCTGTGTTAGTGTTGAAATCAAGTTTGCCAAGGCACAGAACAGCTACAGAAAAAAATATTACGTCTGCTTCTAATTTTTCCATATCATTTTGAGCAATAAAGTAACTCCAATAAAAAAAAAAAAAAAAAAAAAAAAAAAACAAATGTAGGGGCGATAGAGAAATAAGAAATAAAACATAAACGTCAATTAAAAACATTGGCGGTGGCCTATATTTTCCTAATTATGGGCCTCTGAACTTTTCACAGAAAAGTATGATTGTGCGCCATATTTTTTAAGATATCTTTCAGGATATACTAAATTTAAAAAATGCTTAACCCATTAAGAGCCAATGGCATTTTTATCTAAAATTATATATATGCAGTACCATTTTTTTAATTTTCGATTCTTTGTCACCCGAATATTTGCTTTAATTGGCGACAATAAACAGTTAAGTGATGTCAGTACTATACGACATGTAAAAAAATAAGTGCTTAAAATCTCTAATTATGAAAAAAGAAAAGAACAATACAAATTCAAGATAAATATGATTTATTTAAAGACTTATGTAAGTGTACATCTATAATAAAACTGTAACAGGATCATTTCTGCACATAAATTATTTTAGGAAAATATTATGGTTGGTGAATATAGTAATTGATTTGGAATACAAAATGCCTATTTTTGGAATTTTTGTCTGTCTGGGTTCGCAATACGGAAAAGCTGCTGGATAAATTTGAGTAAAATATTTTGAGGAGATCCTTTAGAACCGTGGATGAAATATAGAAGATTTTTTTCGTAGAAAAATAGAGATTTTAATGTTAAAACACTCAATTTTACCGGTATAATGGTACTTAAACAGTTTTAAATAATTTTTACATACTTTGCATTAAATATTTAAAACGAATTTTTCCAAATTTGTATTTTAAGAAAAGTAGAAATGCCACACTGGCGAATTAAAAATACTTCAATTGTCATGGCGCAAGTAAACGAAGAATAATTGTAAAAATTTCAAAGGAATATATTTAAATGTATTTAAACTACATTTTCTTTTTGCGTGGACAACATTAAGTTAAAAATTTACTTCTCTTCTTAGTACTTGCTGGCTGAAATACTTCTACAGCTTGACCTCTATAATAATTTCATCTGTTGTTTATAATTAAATATTTAACACGATTGGTTTTGATAGATATCTTAGAACTGTAAAACATTCAACATTTTTTGTTTTAGTATTTTTTATTTCAGTGGACCAGCAACTACGTGTTATTTGTACTGACACACACAACTATACTTATTATTGTTTCCGAGATATACTTCAATATATTTTCAATTTTGAAGACAAGTCGAGCGAAATTTCGACGTGACTCTTAAAAATATTTTTTTACTTTTCTAATAGTCTCTTACATAATAGTTAAAATATTTTTTTAATTATTAATCAGTGCTGCTTCCTTAAAAATCGCGCAGGTGACATTACTGAAATACGATAAAATCATTTAGCGGCAGGCTTCAAAATAATTATGTAGCTGGTAATAAAACGCCAAATGTAGGTAGCAGAGATCGGTTTCGGTTGCGTAATTTTCGAGTCTACTTAAACAAGCACTTAGGTTTTTATGAGTCGAATCGTTTTTGTTAAAAAGCAAAAAACACTTGTTGAATAAACCGTTCATTTAAAACATTCATTTTATGTACTCGCCATTTTGTGCGAACATGAATGTTCTGATAGTGTTGTTTAAGGTTCGAATCTATTTTTGCATCAAAGCCAACTTGTTGTTAGCGAAACAAGTGTTTTATTCAGTTGTAAATTAATTTTCTACTCGATGTTTTCTTCTCTTGTTGTTATTACGTTTTTTTACATTTTTAAATTCTTTTTTAATAAATTTTTGTGCTTAATATCCAAACGTTTATTGAATACACGTTGAACTTGTTCTTTTTTTTACCATGAATTGCTACTTATTTTGATTTTGTTTCTTTTTCCTTTTTTATATTAATTTTTGTAAATATTTTTTAATTAAGATTTTGTTATGTCCGTTTTATTGTTTTATAAATAATTTTTTCGCGAAAATGTTACTTTTTTTAGTTATTATATAATTTACATAAATAATTTTTTTAGAAAATAAAGTCTTAAAATTAAAAAAAAAAACAAATTATATACTTTGCATTTCATTATTTATATTTGGAGCAAAAATTATAAAAATACATATTTTTACATTTATTTGCGTAGTACTAACAAAAATTTTGTTTGCTTGTAAAATATTTTATTTGTATAAAATTTTGTTTTCACCTTTAAAGTGTTTCTATACCCTACGAATAAATTTTTTCACTGTCAGCTAGAAATATGAAAATGCTCATGTGTTAAATAGATAGAAAATTCACATCTGTAGGTTTTCCCTATTGTTTTTATATTTTTCTGCATAGCGCGTTTTTACTTTCGAGTGGCTCGATTGTTTTGGGTAAAACTCCAATCAGATCATGTACAATAAATACGTTGTGCAAAAAAATGACTTCTTGTTAACGAGACTTTTTTGTTTCAATACAAATCTGTTCGAGTCTAATGTTGAAAATGATTTACACTTGTTGTCGCATTTTGTGTTTGCGTATAAAAAGCAACAAGTATTAAATTGATGTATTACTTGTTCGTATTGTTCTTAAAATTCAACTACTGTGAACAAGACGGCTCGATCATACAAGTTGCAGGTCTCTGGTAGGTAGGCGTCATTTGCTTTCGTGTCTTCGACTTGCCTGCTGCGGCGAATTTGTTAAACATAATCTGATCATTCAACATCTAACTTTTTTTTATTTGCAAGCATAGATTCTTGACCATGAATCAAGAAAACAAGATTGCGCAGGTCCGTTAGTTTGTTGAATAGCGTTCTCTCTCTTATGTGTGACGTAGGTATATAATATTTTTTGTAAACAAACTTCATTTGTGTACGGAAAGTGCAACAGAATTAAAGTAAAACGGTGAAAATTTATTAAAAATAAAAAAAGAGTTAACTGAATTAGAGTATGATGGTCTCGAAAACTTTGCAGGCTATATTTGCCACAAACTTAAAAATGATATCCCAGATATTGCTGTGACACAAAACGAAGAAGGTCCAACGTATTCGTGGGTTGATCATGTATCTGAGGGCGAGGGCAGACTAATAAAGCCGACACCTGAAACTATGAAACACATTGAAGAACTGAACCAAACATTTAAAAAAAATAATAAAGATTTATATATAATATATATAAAGATAATATATATAAAGATTTACTCTATACAGGCTCATCATATTAAATGTGATGAAAAAGTAAAAAAAGCTATTTTTTAGATCAAAAATGTATTTTAAAATACGAAAACTTAATGCCCAGCTTAAAGACTACAGAATGACAAAAAAAAAGTTAAATAAAAAATTAACTTATACTTTAACTGCCGTATTCATAGAAAATTAAAATAGATTTGAAATATATTTTATGACAAATTTATATGAAAATTTTGTCATAAAACATATTTCAAAGTAATTTTATTTTCTATGAATACGGCAGTAAATATTTGGTTTTAATTTTATTATGAAAACAAATTTATTTTACTTTCAGTTATTTGGCCTTAAGGTCATTAATAATTATTATATATGTATTTCCTTTATAAAAAGATTAATTTAGAATAACTAACGAAATAGTTTTATTTCAATAATTTTTTATAAGAATTTTCATAGAAGCCATCATTTAAAACTTTGGTAGCCCGAAATAGGTCCACTTTTTACTCGACTGTTTCTTTTTTCTTCCCATTTAAAATTTTGTTCAAATCGATGCACCCGTTTTGAAGTTATGCACATATTTCCAGTTTTGCGCCAAAAATCTCCTACACTTTTTACAACAAACACTCTATTGTGACGTAGATGCGCAGTAGAAAATTTTTTTGAACGGCTGAATGTGCAATCTTGTTTTCTTGATTCATGATTCTTGACATTGATTTTTATTTCTGCTTATTTTCGTTCTAACGAGTGTCGTTATGCTATTGGCTAATTGTATAACCGGAATATCAAACCACTTGAATTGTTTATTCAAAGAAGAAGCGCGACAAAGAAAACGTAATAAATACATCCCTTTTATCAAGGATGTTATTACCGCCGGATAGCAGTTCTGAAAGTAAAATAGATTAACTCCATTTCCTCCTGAAGCCGTTATATTTGAGTTCATATCGATTCACATAAAATAGGTTGATAAAAAAATCCATAACAATTGTTGAACTTAAAAAAAATGGGTGCTGGCTTTTTAAAAAACCATGACAAAATTAACAACTTGTGCAGCTAACAATCAAAAAAGGAGCAAGAACAAAATGTGTTAATATAAATGTGTTTGTTAATACGAGTATATGTTCTTTCAGGGAAATTATTTTAGTTTTTTTTTTAATTTTTTCTACAAACTTTTATTCAGTTATGAAATACATACATTAATTAAATAAATGTAACTTTTATATATTTTTTATATAATATTGTAATTTGAGATTTACTTAAATTCTTAAAACTAATATCATAGGGAAAACCCGTGCTTATTTATGCTATAACTTTTACAAACGAAAACTTGAACAGATTAAAAATACGTAAACGCGCCGGTAGAAAAAAAATTCACAGTTGTCCGTTGACTGAAGTAAACAATATGAAAAATGTAATATAAATTTTATTAGAAACACTTTATATTGATTGTAAATGTGTATAATTAAAGTACTAATAGGATATGATCATGACAAACAGAACAGCAATTAATTTCAAAATTTGATTGATTGTAAAAGTATTCGTGTGAAGAAAACAACTGCTGCGCGCTGGGTCGCTTTTATTGTATATTTAAGTTAATTGTTACAAAGTTCTTTTATTAATTGTAATTATATATAATTAAAATAGTAAGAAAGAAAATTGCAAAAAAAAAAAAACAAAAACAAAACAAGTATGAGTGCTATATTCGGCTATGCCGAATCTTATATACCCTTCACTATTAATGTAAATTTAGTTTAGTGAAATAACTCCAATCAAAAAGACAAAAATTGTGGTGACAGAAGAAGAAGAAAAAAGAGTTCTCTTCATGAATCAAGATAACAAGATTGTGCATTTAGCCGTTCAAAAAATTTTTCTACTGCGCATCTACGTCACAATAAAATGAAAATGAGTGTTTGTTGTAAAAAGTGTAGGAGATTTTTGGCGCAAAACTGGAAATAATTGAATAACCTCTAAACGGGTGCATCGCTTTGAACAAAATTTTACATGGGAAGAAAAAAGATATAGTCAAGTAAAAGTTTAGTGTTTGGGTTTGAAGCCCGAGAGGAGGAAGAGCTATTTCGGGCCACCAAACTTTAAAATTTTGGCTTATATGAAAATTCTTAAAAAAAATTATTAGTTTCAGAAGTTATTTCATTAGTTATTCCAAATTAATCTTTTTATAAAGGAAATACTTATATAATAACTATTAATTACCTTAATGCCAAATAACTGAAAGTAAAATAAATTTGTTTTCAAAATAAAATTATAACCAAAATGTTTAAAATATAAGTTAATATTTTATTTTATTTAGTTTTCTTTTTTTTTTTTTTTGTGATCATGCTGTAGTTTTTAAGCTCCGCATTAAGTTTTCGTATGTAAAATACTTTTTTGTTCAAAAAAATTCCCAGTAAAAAATAATGTATGCCATTCTTAGCGAACGGCATCTTATTTACATCCAAAAAGCCTAATACACCTTTTCTTGATTTTGTAAGTTATTTTTAAAATACTTTTTCAAATAACATGAGTATGACTACAAGAATTTTAAACAAAACTTAAAAATAAATTCTCATCAAAAAAACTTTTTAGCATTTAGAAACCTATTTAAAAGTAGTACAATTTTGTTAAAAACGAACAACATCCCCTTAATGACATACCAATGTAAAATTCATAGGTTTTTCACCCGAATTTGCACCACTTGATTCGTATATATGTGGTGTTTTAATTAAATCTTTTTCCTAACTTTATTTAATGGGTGGCTTTTTACATTTTCATTACATTTAATATGATGAGCCTGTTTAGTTAAATCTTTTACAAAATCTTGTTTAATGAGAAGACCGTCTTTTTTTTTTAATACGAATACGTTGAACCTTCCTTGTTTTGTGTTACCGTAATATCTTGAATATCATTTTTAAGTTTGTGGCAAATATAGCCTGCGAGGTTTTCGAGACCATCATATTTTAATTCGGTTAACTCTTTTTTATTTTTTATAAATTTTCACCGTTTTTACTTTACTTCTGCTGCACTTTCCATTCACAAATGTAGTTTGTTTACAAAAAATATTCTATGCCTACGTCACACATAAGAGAGAGAAAGCTATACAACAAACTAACGGACCTGCGCAATACGCAATCATGTTTTCTTGATTAATTAGTATGTACTATTTATACTTTCACATAAAAATATCATCAGCTCTTAATGGTAAGCATTTTAAAAAAAATTCATATTTCCTTAAAGATCTTTTCAAAAGCTTTTAAATGATACTCATATTGATATTTTATAAAATTTAAAAAGTTCAGAGGCCCGTAACTCGGAAAATATGAGCGAGCCCCACTTTTTTCACTTGATGTCTTTTTTTTATTTTTTTAATCTATATCGCCTCATATATTTATTTTTTTGATTCGAGTTGATATGGAAAAATTAGGCGTCTTGTTTTGCCCGCTGCCTCTAAGAACGTGGACCGATCTTGCTGATTTTTAATAGCAAATCTTTCGAAACTATGTCTGATCGATTGGCGCATTTAAATTTTTTCTAGCTGATCAAGGCCTTGGCAAACTTGATTTAAACACTAACACGGACGGACAGACGGACATCGCTCAATCGACTTCGCTATGCATAAAAACTCAGAATGTATATACTTTATGAGGTCGAAAATGGATATTGTAGAATTTACAAATGGAATGACAAACTTAGTTATACACTATTTCCACTTTTTGTGGCGAAGGGTATAAAAAACGAATTGCTTATACATATGTATGTGCATATATACATACATATTTTCATATAGAATGTACATATAGGTATGTGTGTATATAAAAAACACTGCAGTTATAGGTACCCACATTGAATATCGTGAAATTAAAAATATCAATTAGTTTATTTCTACACAATAATTTATTAAAACTATGTAACAAATCAATTTAATAAATATTTAAATAATTAGCTTTACAAATGGCTTCTGCAACTTTGTTGCTGGTTTAAATGCACTCTTTCATCATAATTTCATTTTGTTAATGGATTGTAAGTTTTTTTTTCTTTTTTTAAATGTTCACGTAATTATAAGGTTGTTAGGGTTGATGTCAAATAATCTTATTATTAAATAGATCCAAATCACATGAATTAAGGAGACATTTTTATTACCGAAGCAGTAGGGTCAAACCAATTTAACAAAATGGCTCTTATCTTTTAACCGACTTCAAAGAAGAAGAAAGTTATCAATTCGTCAGTATTTTTTTTTAGGTACACAGAACGGCAATTTCAGAGCCGATTTTGATCTTTTTGGTTTATTGGAAAGATGCTTACAGACTGGTCCCGTTAAAAATAAATAATCTCAACACAGTTGGTGTCACTATATCTCACAATAAAAGAGAGTAATAATAAATAAAATTAAATGTTAAAGGGTGTCCCATAATTTAACACATATCTATGGTTTTTACTTTTGAAACGTTCTCATGAACGCAGGGAAAGCAAATCCATATTTTTCTTATTTTTTCTTTGTCACCAGTGGTGACTCACCGCATATATATATATATATATACAGTGTAACCTCGATGAATGCAACCAAAGAAAATTTTGGGCTGTTGCGTTCAACGAGGCTACACTGTATATAAATATTTTTTTATAATTTTTTTTTTTCATTTAAATCTTATGGACGGCAGCTTAAATAATTTAGTTATTTTTTTGTTTAAACTTAATGTGATAATGTACATAGTGTTGATCAGGGTTCCTGCTTATCCAGTTTAAAAAATGTTTTTGAACATTAAAAAACATTTTTTTTCCAAATTGCTTGCTCTAAAAATAAAACAAAACAAAAAAATGTCTCTTTTACACAAATGTTGTCCATTTTTTCTACTGCGTTGTGTTGTTGAATTAAGAGCTACAGTCAAATTCAAACGACCCTGCTTTCTAAATAACTCATTAAAAAATTAATAAGATTTAAAGTTGTTACTAATTTTAAGATAAAACACATAAATTAAGTTATGGTGACTTAAAAAAAATAAATTATTGGATATCCTGATCAAATAACTTGATTTTTGCTTTAACGTTTTTGTTTTTTTTTTAATAAAATTTTTGAAAATACAAAAATTTTACATCAGAAGCAAAAAAGTACTTCAAAAATGACTTACATACATATGTATATACACACAGATACACTTTCATTTTCTAATATGACATCATAATTTTTATTTTCATCGCAAAGATAAAAACCTGTTTTATTTCCCATCTTCATTTCATGTTGAAAAATAGAAAAACAATTGCAAATAAATGTTGCCAAGTCCAATAAAATATTTCAAGGGCTGCTTCTACATTTTACAGCAAAATATTACATTTTTAAAAGGGGATGTTTGCCAACTATTTAAGATTTCTTCTAATAAACAAATGTACAAGTGGGTGGCAACTCGTGTGTACCGTTTAGTGTTTGCATATTTTGCTGTCATTTTATCGTTAATAAGAGCAGTTCACTGACGACCACTAAGCATACAGAGGCGACACGAGAATATAGTCATCTCTTTTTTTTCTATGCATCTCTTTCTTGACATCCTATCGACTTCAATTTTGTTTTGTAGTAGTCGATAGGATGTCAAGAAAGAGATGCATAGAAAAAATGAGATGACTATATTCTCGTGTCGCCTCTGTATACTCGGTGCTGACGACTCTCTATGTAATAACAATAACTAAGAAATGAAAATTCTATCAAAAACAATGCAACAAAAACTAAACTGTTGGTACATTTGATAAATTGTAGTAAATAATAAAAATAAAGATAAAAAAGTTAAAAACATGATTTTTTGTGTTTGTTATAAAATTATTTGCACAGTGTTTAAATTATAAATAAAATCAATGTTTAGTGAGTCATTTAAAGAGAATTTGTTTATATTATAATATAAACCAATGTATGTATGTATGTATGTATATGCAAAAAACGGAACACAATTACAGCTGTCTTTTTGTAATAAAAACAGATAGTTTTTCTTTTAATTTCATTTGAATCATATGTACAAGAAGTATAAAGGTGCAATAGATTTTAAAGTTTCCTGATAACAGTTCAAAAATCATGTAGTTGTTTCAAAGCATGCATATGTATATATGTATGTATGTATGTCGTCTGTATGTGTCAATATATCAGAAATAAAAAAAAATGTAAATAATCAGCAGTGATAGCCCAAATTACAACACATTTTTTGTGATGCACAAGTAAGCAGACTTAAAAAAAATACGCTTCAAATATTATTAATTTATTATTATTTTTAAATGTGTTAATTTATATTCTCAATACGTCTGAACCATTTGTACAAAGTATTTATTCTCTTTAAGAACTTTTTTTTATCGATTTATTAAAAGAAATTGTTTGATTGTTTACATGGATTCAGTGATTGTTCAAACCCAGCAAACAAGCTTGCGTGGTTTCAAATGGAGCATAGGTAATATGTAATCAAAATTTTTGCTAGTGTGATAATCAACAAAGTTTTGAATAAATATTTTAATTAAAAAAATGTTTTTCAAATGGATATTGCAATCTACTAATGTGGGACATTAATGATATGAAACTATTTATTTTTTTATTTAAATAATTTTTTCAAACAAGAAAATTTATTATTTGGAATATATTTTATATTAGTTTACTTTTATTGTGCTTGATTCCTTCAAATTATTATATTAAACTAAAAAATTAAATGTACTACTGCAGGAAAAGCATATCCATATGGTCATTTCGCTACTAATCATATATAGCTCATCAATGGATTCTACTCAAATTTTGTAAGTCTTATACCAAAAGCCAGATTGACTAAATGAGAACTACATTGAATCAATAAGGCAAAAGGCCATAAAAAAATAAAAAAAAATTTAAATACAAAAAAACATTAAAAAAATAATAAATTTCTTGTTAATGTATTAGCGTGTGCACGTGTTGCTTATTTGTAAAAATTGTTTACAATTTCTATTTTTTCATTGAGTCTTTCATACTGACATCCCTAAATTAGCGCGTAAGACGCAAAGCAACGTTATTCATAGTTTTTGCGCTTTATAAAAGCGTCAACTTTGTGTCTTTAGCAGTAATGTTAACCCACTTTATTTTACAAAACCCGATTTGTAATAATAAAGAAGAGATAAAACAGCTAAATTGCCTTGATTTTCCAATTGCTAAGCGTTGACGTCGTGCTATTTAGAGATGCTTTATACATTTTGTATGTACATGAGAAATTTTGACGGATATCTTGCGCTTTACGCGCTAATTTAGGGATGGCAGATACTGTTAACAAACACAGGAGTTGCCAAATCTTACTTTCGTCTTTTCCACTTTAATGCATGTGCCGTACGACAGTATGGAATTGCCCATGTATATGTTCTGTGTTTATGCTTGTATGTATGTACATGAAAACAAATTCTGCATTGTTTCTTTTGTCGACAGATTTAACAACACAAAAATTAAAGTCGCTTTCCTAACGATGAGCAAGAAGCTTGTTGAGCAACGGCGAATATCGTTAAAACTCTTACTAAATAAAAAAACTCGACAATTTTGTTGTCAATTTAACAAACCGATAATCGTTAAAAAGGTAGTGAATCGCACTACTGGTTTATGATTTAATGAAAATTTTATTTGTTGTGTAAGAGGCTATTAGAAAAGTTAAATAATATTTTTTAATGCCACATTAACTTTTCCTTTGATTTGTCTTAAAAATTGAAAAATATCGAAGTATATTTATTACAGTAATATGTGTCAAAACAAATGAAATGTAGTTGCTTGGCCACTGTAAGAAACCACACAATAATCCCTTTATTTATAAATATAGACAATTAAAATTACCATACGGTGTCAAGCCTTATAGGTACTGCCACTACAAGTACTTGTAACTGAATGGTGTCTACACAAAAAGGAATTTTTATTTAGAAGTTAGTAGCCTGCTGTGGTTAATGCGTTCTATGCATAAAAACAAATTTTTTACTTTATAAAGTATAGCTGTAGCTATTACAACCAGACTTATAAAGTGACAGCGACGTATAATTTTGTTGCAAAAGAAACGTAGGTTTTAGTTAAACCAAAATGTTGTAGCTTGCTAAAAGCAATTTCGACTATAGCCAATCTGCAAATCGGCATTCTGCAAAATCTTAACTTTATATATTGGTAACTTATAAAAGAAGGCCTTTTTCTCAAATGAATAAATGACAACCTCTGCCTTTCTTTTAAAAGAGTTTGCAATAACGCAGATGAAATAATAATTCATGCAAACCAAAAAAGCCGACTTCAAAACAGATTTGAACTATCTTTCTATAACGGTTATTTTAAATTTTAAAATTTTATACTTGTCGTTATAGCAGACTTAATCTCTTTGTAAATTTTTACCCTCTTTCAACAACATTTCACAAGTATGGCCATATACATCAATATAAATAAAATACTAGGACACCCTTTAATTTGCAATGTTGAATATTTTTACTTTTTATTATAACGATCACAAGATAGGGTCATATAGGTCAATCTACGTCACCTACGGGGCCACCATTTAATTTTTAGATTTTTTTGTATTACCTTGTGCTTTTGGTAGCTACAGAAATTCATGATCTTTAAAGTTTTAAAGTGGCGCCCCTTCCGGTTTATAACACACGTAAAAAACTCCCTTTAAATTTTATAATTATAAACTGTTTTTTATAGAGGGACCAATCTGTTAGCATAACCTTTCTAATAATTAAAAAATTTCGGTTAGGTTCATAAATGACTAAGTTCTGCAGGTACAAACATAAAAATTATTTTTTTGAAGTTGGTTAAAAACAGTTAACATTGTGTTTGCTGGGATTTGGAAGCAACATAGAGCAGATTTACACAGTACAATTTATTCTTGTTAAATTTTCAATTGTCTATTAAAGCCACCTACATATTTCATCGCATGGTTTTATTTTGCAATTTTGATGCAACTGCCTTATTGGACGTTTTTTCGCTTGCTTCTCTACACCATTTTACAAAAAAAAAAAATCTTTCCCCAAATACGTAAAAAATCATTATTTCATCTGTACATATAATAAAACAGTAACGGGATTATTTGTGTCTATGAAATATTTTGTTAAAATTTTGTTGTTGGTATCAGTGTTGCCAGTGAAAGACAGAAGAAAGTTTGTAACGATTTTCACACGTTTCTTTCTGCACAAAAAGAGTGCCGCACACATTAGCTCCGTTCCCGTACTTTTTCGGTAAAGTTCGGTAAAATGGGAGTAAATATACATTATTCTTAAATATAGGCACAAGTGCCCAAAAGTACGGGAACACAAAAAACCAAACTTCTATTCCAAAACATGCAGTTGTTCGTAGTAAACATAAAAACACAAATGTTTTATAAGTTTTTAAATTTATTTTATATATTTTTTTTGGATAAAACTTGTAAATAACACTTTTTGTAGACATTTGCGTGCATGAAACATGGAATTTTTTCTATTTGCTAGTGTTTACTTTTCAACCAGCTGATTGTTTTTCAGCTTACACGATCTACCCAAAGAAAAAGTTTGGCTACTTTGTGCAGAAGGAAGAAGAATTTTATTCTCTTAAAAGCTCTTTTTTCTATCCAAACTTGCAGTACGGGAATAGTTTTCAGTAACATTGGGAACCCACAGGATCCCAAAATTGAGTACGGAGACGCACCAATTACTTCACAGTTGGGAAAAATTGTTGTCAAAAACATTTTGCTGCTTCTAAACATGAAGCAGGAAACATTTCGTGATTTCTCACTAATCGAACAGAGTACAACTTCAGCAACGTTATTTTTTGTTTATTTCGAACTAATCTTCTATGTGCGATTTTGATAGCATTTGCAAGTGTGTAACCTTTGTTATTAAAATCGGATTTATATATTAAGAGAAGCAGCTGTCAGACAGGTGTTTACCTCAAGTAATGAAACAAGTACTTTTCAGCAATAATTCTTTATTTCGTGTCTGTAACAAAAGTTACGAATATTTGTCCAAATATAACAGAAAAAAAAAATGTAAAAATGTAACAAACGGCAACACTGCTTGGTATAGATAGTAATCGATATATAGTATAATAAAAAACACCTACTTTTGGACATTTTGTCTCTCTGTGTTCGCATCACGTAAAAACTACAACAAAATTTTGTATAGAAGTCCCTTAGAACTTAATAAGAAATTTTGTAGACAAAATAGAGATACAACTGTGAATGCACCGTAAAATTACGGGAATAATGGTACTAAAACAGTTGTCAGTACTTTTAATTTTTGTAGAACGAAAATTTTTAGCACTGTCTGCAGAACTTTAGAATTACCATTTAAAAACACATTTTTCTAAATATAGATTTTAAGAAATATAAAAATGACACGCAGACAAAGTCGAGGACACTGCTAGTAGCGAATAATACGTAAGGCCGATTCTTTACAAAACTTTAAATTTGCAACAAATTTTGCCTTACAATTCTAAAGGCTACTTCAAGGCTGCTCTGTCGATCGAAATTTAACCTGTGATATTCTCGTAAAAGACAATTTTTCGGTTTTTATAATAATAAGTATTTTTCAAAAAATAAGATAAATCTAAATATTGCCTTAGAAAAGTTTTTTATATTCACAGCCCTGTTGTATTTATGTAATGAAAAACATAAATTTAACGGGTTGTTAAGTTAAAAAACAATGCTATTTGATGATGATTATTTTACATTAACACTACGTCGTTAATACCCTTAATGTTTGTTTGTTTACTTTACTCATTACATGCTTATTTGTATTAATAAAAAAAATAAAAGCTTTAATGAAAAAGCAAAAAAAAAAAAAGAGAACACGTATTACCGTCGTTGTTTTCATTATTGTCTTTTGTAATACATAATTTCACATTGTTGCTGTTTGGCGCAACAAGTTCAAGGAAATTACATGCATTCGGTTGGTCGGTTGGTTGGCTACCTATTTATATTAAATTCATTCAAGCATACAGTGTTTGTACACACTTTTAGAGTGTTTATTCGTTGGTTATCTTTAATGTTAAACAAAAGCCAATTGGTTTTATAATCGTGTGAATATTTTGTATTTTTTTAAGTGTTTCATTCACAAAAATACATGCAGTACTTTCCGTTTATCAAACACAAGTATTTTTCTGCTAAAGAATGTAAACGGAGAAAATGTATACATTTATTTATTTATTGTACTCTTTTGAATACGCATCAATATTTGGATACCATTTTTGCCAGTTCAAAGTATTTCCTAGTCTTAGCTATCTCAGATGTTTCTCGTAATACGGATGAAATTTGAGCCCAAATAGATTAAGTTTACGACTCTTTAGTGGATTGCATTCCTTTTGTAAAATCTTGTGTGATTATATCACGACTACTTGACCCTGCGCAGGAATACTGAGTAACTTTCAGCTAAGGCCTGAATGTTGGCGGGTGTGTTATGCACGTTAAATGTACATTTAAATTTGTTGCCTAAACCTGCTAAGAAAATTTTCTAAATTAAGCTAATAAGTGCTGAATACAATTGAAACCCAGGACTTTTTGTAATTTTCTTTTACATACTCTTTGTCGTCCATAAAAAATACAATCCAACAAATTTTTAAATTTTTTTTCTTTCCTTCTCCGCTATTGCATTTTATTTAATAAAAGATGACTTAAAACTAAAAACATGGCATAATATTCACCCTTATTCTCCGTTTCGATTCGGATCGAAAATTACTCAGTTTGTCAACTTTGGTATTCTGCGTTCCGTTCCCCGTATTAATTCGATTTCTTTTTCGATTGTATGCATTCTGCGTTACGATCGTAGCTACGTTTTTTCAAGTTGTTTACTTACTAGCGGAAAGTTTTTCGATTTTTGTTTTTGTAGTTAAAAAAGTGTAAAATTTAATAAAATGTGAGTATAAAATGCTATAACTTTATTTTGTAATTTTAAAGCTTTATTTAATTTATTGCAGGTTAGTATAATGGCAACGAAGGCTGATATGTATTGCGTCTGAATATTATAAGCGTCCCAAGGAAGAAGTATAGGCATTCTGGGAAGAAGTTCCAAATGCACTTAACGCAATAGGACCACAAAAAAAAACTGGAAAGAAAGTATGACATTTTAATAATAATAATTTAATTGATGTGTAGAAAATAAAAATTTCGCTCCGGCGCTTCAGGATTCCTCAGGCTGGAATAGTTTGGCCACAAATACCGTTTATTTTTAGTCTGTTGGCTATTTTCTTTTTTCCGCACTTAACTGATGAGTTTATTTAATTATAGCTTCCACAATATTTAGTTCTAATACATGTATTTATCACTGTTTATTGATAAAATTGTATTTATAGTTTAATCTTTACAAACTTTTTTTTTTATTTTTTATGTTTCTATTTCAAACGTTTCATAACAAAACAGCTGGTTTGAACATACTCTTCTCTTCTTCTTTTTCTTTTGATTAGGTTTTTTTGTAGAATACCTATTTTCGATTCGAGCGTAACTGAATGCGGGAGCGTAATCGAAACGCAGAATAAGGGTGATTATCTTTCATAAAAAAGCATTTAAAAAGTACTATTCACTACATTTGATCGCAATATTCGCAATTTAAACTGTAAAATTTTTTTCGTTTACAAACTTTAGTTTTAAGAAGTACAGTACAATAATAAAGTTTTTAACTTAAAATATTAATTTTGTTGGTCTATTTGTTTAGCATCCATAATGCAATGTAGCAATAAACGTTAAATAAATATTGTGATGAAATTTCATTTCTTTAAAGAAATGCTTATTTGCAGTTTTGATGCAATGTAGTTCGCACTGCGGCACCTCTTAAGTTATCCGACAAAACTTTAAATAACAATTTATTGTAGATTTAAATACATATTCCGTTGTAAAAAATTCTTGTGAACAAATTGCTCAAAAATTTGCTAGGAAGCTGGTTTTAGAAATATAGAATGCCTGTTATAGAAATGTCTATCATTTCTGTGCTTTTTAGATTAACTTCGGTCAAGAAATCTGATAAGAGGCTTAACTCTGGCGCCAAAGGTGTCGCTGAAAGATTAATAATGGTTGGTTGTGGGTAAATCATAATTCGCGAAAAGGGGTTGTGGAGTTTAAATATGCTCAGCTCTTTTCTAATGGGGAGATCCTGTTAAAAATCATTGTTTCGTATTCATGGGCGTATTTGTATACGCCTTGAATTTACCGCATGCAAAGAGCAACATAAAATTAAAACTTTATAACCTTCATACTTGGTATCGAAGTAAGTCATTGAAGTACTTTCTGCTATGAGAATGACCGCTACGTTAAAGAGATTTCAGTGGTATGGACAACATGCGAGAACTGCTTCTGTAGAAAATTAATATAAAAACCAACTAACACTGCAAAAATAGTTCAAAAACCCAATTTAAAATTTTTGATAAACTATGAAAAAGGAACAATTTGTTATTTATTTTATTAAAATAAATAAAAAGTTGATATTAAGAACTTTCGTTATATTTTTTTTTACGACAATCAAAATTTAGTCTGGCAACTTTCTTCAATGAACTAGTACAAGAAATAATCATTAATTGCGTCATAAGATTTTATTTCGTTCGAAAATCTTTTATTTAAAAAGTCCACAATTTTGTTTGTTTTCTATGGACGTTGTATCAAAACACCGCCTCGTTTTCACAACTTAAGTGAGAAGTTTCTTATAAAATATTGTTTTTACAGAACAAGCTACAGTAATTCATAAACGTTTTAATTATTATATATTATTAAGAATATTATTAAATCGAGATTGCCCTGTGTAAAACACCATTCAATATTAGGGTAACAGAGACCTAAAAAATCAGTACGAAAACATATATATAATTTTGCATAAAAATAACATCGGGTCCTAATGGGTTAAGCATTTTTAAAAATTTTTTATATTTCCTCAAAGATCTCTTCAAAATGCTTTTAAATGATACGCATATTGATATTTAAAAAATTTGAAATTTTCAGAGACCTGTAACTCGCAAAATATGGGCGAAAGTAAATTTTTTCACTTGATGTTTTTTTTTTCATTTTTTTTACTTCTCTATCGAACCATATATTTGTTTTTTTGATTAGAGGTAGGCGTGGTTTTTTCCCGCTCCCTTACAGTGCATGGACCGATCTTGCAGATTTTCAGTAGCACCTCTTTCGACACTATGTCTGATCGATTGGCGTATTTAAATGTTGTCAGCTGATCTAGTGCCTTGACAAACTTTATTTCAACACTAAAACGGACGGACAGACTGATATCGCGTAATTGACTTCGCTATGCATAGGAACTCAGAATATACTTTATGTGGTCGGAAATTACAAACGGAATGACAAATTTAGTTATACCTTTTTTCCACTTTTCCTTGTGAAGTGTATAAAAATGTGGCAGAGATTAAAGCGTGGATTTTAAAATCGATTGATTTTTTTTCCTTCTGAGGATTAAAATATATTAATTTTTATTTACAGCAACATTAGTAAAACTACTAACAGCTATAATAATAGATTGATCAGTCAGAACAAATCGCCTTTTAGTGGTTAAGTTAATATTATAAATCAGTTGACAGTCATCGGCCGAAGCGGTTGAATATATCAGTCATATACAATTCGGCTTAGATTCCTAACAGCTCGGATGATACTGAAATCATTCGGCTTTATATGAATAGTAGAATGGATAACACCGAATGCAGTCGAGAATATGCGGTTTATGTAGGCAATCGGCCAGGAAATATCGTCAGATACGTTTGCCTTTTCTGTGTACTAAACTCAGTTGAAGTAGCAGCAGCTGTTGGTCTTCCTTATGATCACCGTAGTCTTATATATTACATTATTTACAAAATCCTCCTAACTTAACTAAATATAACAGACATCCGAAGCCGCTGTGGAAAAGATGGAAGCTGATGCCGCTATGGAAAACAGACAGCCGAAGCGGCTGTGACCGAAACAGTCAGCTTAAACTTAAGATATTGTAAATGAATTGAAAATAATTTTGGCTTTTTTTTTTAGAAAGAAAAATTGTTTCAAAAATGTATGCGGACGTTTTTCAAAGAAAACAAGAAAAATCAGACACCAACAGAATGTAGTGCTGCACTTTCTTGATCGCTACATCCTTCATCAGCATTCTTCGCATCTATCTACCGTAGGTTGTTTTCATTGTAAACATCATTTATTTAACCAACTAACTTTGTAAATAAGATTACAAGGAGTATTTATATCAATATTAATTTGGATAGATCTAATGTCTTTAGTACATTATCATTAGATATCGATTTTTAGTAAAATTAATCTTTTTTTGGTTTTAAATATTTTTCCAAACTGAAATAGACAAGTCTCCAAAGGAGTATTTTTATTATTCGGGTCATTTTTTTGTTAATAATTGCAGTAACAGAAATTTCTGAAGATATAATATATAATCGAATATGCTTAAATCTCGATAAAATTCTTCTTTGTGATTTTTTATTATTTTTTTTCTAGAAAGTTCATTAACGTGTTGGTTGTTATTTGCTTCACTGAATGGAAATCGTTGAAAAACGTTTTTGCTTTCGAATAATACTTTTTAGTTTGCATTGCAGTTTAATTGGATATTTTTATATTTGTTACATCAATTGTTTGCTCTATTTTTAAACATTCGCCATATTAATTCACACGTTTACCTTTTTTATATGTGATATTGCTGCAGTTTGCTTTTAATAGCACATTTTCTCACATTTAAATATGTATTTTGATCTACTTTTCGACACGAATAAATTAAATTTAATAAAATGAAGAAAGGAAAATGTTTTTATACCGTTTACGTTTTTATTTTACATTTGAGTTTTTGCACAACTGAATTACGCTCAGGAACAGTGGTTTATAAATGAAAATTTTTTTTCAGTTGATATAGAATTAAAATACCATTTTGTGCTTAAACGAGAAATGGTGATTTTAATTTTTTTTTAGATATTAAAAATATTTATTACTGAAACTGAGAAGGAAAAGTCTTACTCGTAATTTTGGTAACTAGACTTGATTAAAGCTAAGATTCCGCATTCAGTATTTGATAGTTCGTATTTAAACTAAATTTTGTCTTTATTTAGGGAAGATCGGCATTAACCACACTTTTGAAATAATAATAGCTATCCCTGAAGCCACGCGATCAACTCTTCCTGTAAAGTTTTTCACACATACTGCTTGTTAAAATTTAAATTGCTCTCAAGATGGCAACAACTTATGGTGGCATGATATTTGTAGAAACAAAAACGAAGAATAGTTCAAGAGAATTTTGAACAGCTGTTTTCTTGAATGTAATTTGAAACACTCAACTTGAAATAAAAATTGAAAGCAAATTCGTTTCAATTTTTAAAAGTATGAGTGTATTGGTAAAGAAATGTGAATGTATAAAAACTTGAAGCAAAACTTGATCGTGTAACCCTTTACTTGAGGGTGAATAGAAAATCAAGAAAATTATCAAAAATTTTTGGGGTTTGTAAACAATCGAATTTTTTCTAGATTTTTATGTAAAATATATTAAAACCTGGGGACCTTCCGTATAACCTAAAATTAAAAATTTTATACATTTTGAAACGTTAAAAAAAAATAAGATTAGGTATGTTAAAAAATATATTTTTAGGCAAAGGAAATATTTGTTTTGAAATTAATAAGAAAATCCCTTTTTCTAGATTTTTTCTTGCTTAAAGTCAAATATTTTAGGATGACTGTGTCATGAATCTTCTTTGTTTACTAGAAAATAAATCTCATTATGTTGCTTTTTTGAATTCATTTTCTAAAGGAAACATTTTGATACTAGCAGCTCTTCTAAATATTCAAAGTAAAGTTGCAATAGTCTCGAAAATAATGTTAAATACAAATCCCAGAAAAATCCTTTATGGATTTTTGTATTCTTAATTTTTTAAAAAATTCCTATGTTAGGGATATTTCTTTATTAAAAGACGATATGTGTTTTATTTCTGCCCCACTGTGCACCGCCCGCGCAGAATTTTGTGTGAAAAATATTTTAGCATATTGTTGGTTATAATAATTTATTGTTTAAGAACGACTTTTAAAAGCATGCAAGTAATAAATAGATGAAATTTTAAAAAGTCCTGTTATCAGAAATGAGATATTAGGTCTGTTCCAAATGCATAACAAAACAATCCAAACTCGTACAAATTTGTTCAAAAGCGTTCCAGATAACAATTTTTGTAGAAATTTTGAGAGAAAATGAGAGAGTAAAATTTTTCATTTCCTCTACAAAGACTTGGACTAGAATTAACTTAACAGCTGTTTTTTGTTTACTTTAAAAATCAAATAATTTTTTAATAAATACATAAAGTTTTTGATTAAAATTACTTAAAAGGCAAAATAGAAGATTTTTCAAATAAACTTGTACATGTAAGTAAAGTTGTATTTGAATTTATGTAGAATATTTAAAGAAAGTGAAGAAAGGAAAACATGCAATAGTTACTTGGCTTTCCATTTTGAAAAAAATTATAAATAAATTTTTAAATAATAACTAGTTTAAAAATTAAAAACACGGGAATATTAAATATTATAATTAAAGTTTAATTTATAATAACTAGTTTATACCTTTTATATCCAACCACTTTTTAATTTTCAATTGTGTTTTTTTGCGATTTCCAGCAATTTCCGACAACTTTGTCACATTGAGAGAATAATTTCCTTTTTACTCCCAAAAGTCTGCACTATTTTGTTATGCATCCTATTAAGTGCACTTTTAACCCTTTCGGGACGGAGTTTAATTTTGAAAACCAAATTAGGTATGGTAAAATTTTTTTCATATTCTAAAAGGTATGATAAAAGTATTATGTTCTCCATACTTAAAAATTTAAAATTCGTCCTTTTTTCCTGGACATATAATCCCAACAAGTATTTTCATGGGACATAAAATCCCAATCAATGTTCTCGAAGAGCGATTCGAAATTAAAAAGATAACTAAAATATAAATATTATTAGGTTTAGATAAAAGTTTACATTTATTTTTAACATTTTAGGAATGCAATTAGGTATTTATTTGTGGAATGGCCCAAAACACTTGTAACATAAGGCGTTGTTACAACCTGAGCAAATCATCTTTGTTCGCTTTTCTATGCCAAGTAAAGAATAGCGGACACAGCGACAACGCTTCTCTTGCTCTACTGGCAAGTGGTCTCCAATATTGAGGCTATCCGTTTTTGGAGGTTTGGGAGTTCTACCTCCCTGGCGATTGCATTGAAAATAAAGAAAAAAAGACAGTTTGAAAATTGCTGGGACGTATTATCCCAGTAGTCCCGAAAGGGTTAAAACAAAGACGGTGAGAAAGAGAGAGAGAGAGATGGAATTTATTGGGAGCAGCGTTGCCACACAAGAAATTGACTTCCTACCAATAATTTTCAAAAATCCTACCAAAACCGTTCACAGCCTACCAAAAACTTTAAAATACATTTCTTGCACATAAACCCTGTTACACTCACTTGGTTTTTTTCCCGTAATTGTTGAGATGGAAGTTTGTCTTTTGGTGATTTTTAAGATAGGTGTTATAATTTAAAATAGTTTTAGAGCATACTATGCCGAATGAACACCCATCCCTTTCCTGGAGCTAATCAAATTCGCTCAACCATTCTGTTCTAAATTTTCTTTTGACTGTTTCTTCACAATGTTCACTAAAAGTATTATATTATTTAAAAATGTTTTAAAACAAAAATTTTAAGAGTGGTTCTACCTGGTTGAGGGAATGTCGTCTTCTAAAGTTATATTATTTTCATTTAATGTTGGAGTTTTTGATTAAAATTTGAAAAAAAAATACATGCAATATTAGTAAATATTTATGTAATTATTAGGTACATACATATGTATTTACAATTAAAAAAGTATTTTACTTTTCCATTTTGTCTGTTAATTTTTTTAATACATACACTTGAAAATAAACCTTCACTCAAAAATATTGTTACCCTGGAGTTAATGTCGACGTCGTTGACGGCGTCAAATGTCAAAAAAAAAGTTGAATCGTATGAAATTGTATGAGAGCAGTTAATCTCAACACGTTGCAACGCCGTAAAAGTTCAATCTGTTTCAACTTTTTCGGCGTTGAAACGCCGTCAACGACGTTGACATTAACTCCAGGGTTAATTTCAATTTCATAGTATTGTTCGCGTTTCTTAAACCAGAGATGGGTATAGCTTTAATTATCTCTATGCAAAAAAGCAGAGATGTTTTGTATTACACCTAAAACAGTTTTTGAAAACATTTAAAGTTATTGTTTATTTAATTCAAAGTTACATTTTTTTATTTTATGTTCTGAATTTTTAAGGTGAAAAATTTTCTATTGCTAAAAAATTGCTACAGGAGGAAAACCTACCAAAAATTTAAAAAAATGCAACAAACCAACCAAACTACTAAACTGTTTTTTAAAAACGAAAAACTACCAAGTTTGGTCCGATTGGACCAAAGCGGCAACGCTGATTGGAAGTTATAGCCAGGGTTGTCAGATTTTGGAATTTATTTCCAAATCGGGGATTTTTTTTAAATGGGGATAAACATTTCAGTTTGGGGATTGAGGATTTCTTTGAGGATATATTTTGCGCTTAGGGTATTTAAAGAGGTTTTTTGAGGATCTCTTTAGAATTCTGTTTTTGGTTACTGTAATTTTACTTGATATGTAGGTCTCTCCGTAAATTTGAAAAATTAATTCGCCTTTTTTCAACAATGAACTTAATGAAAACCAAAATAAGAAATAAAATGCAATATGCGTTGCCTGAAAGTTTATTGAGAGTTAATGCACATTTTATCTTCATAAATGCTACAAATGCTTGACTCCAAAAATTTGTACCAAAAGATGGCTGTAGAGAACGAAATAGTTACTTAATGAAACATTTTGATTCAGAACTTTTCGATATTGTAAATCAACTTAACTAGTTAAATTGAATTAAATAATAAACAGTATTATTTGTAGTGGAGATTTTTGGGGATAGTTGAAATTGTTTTTTGGGGAATTATGTTTATCACTCAAAAAAAACTGGGAAACCTGATTATGGCCAGGTTTTTACTTTGTATTTAAATACACATTTAGTTAATTTGCACTTAAATTTAAGTTAATCGATCTTATTTAACTATAATAAAAAATATGGCAGCATTACGAAATCTCAAAATAATTACCTATCAATAGTTTGCGAAAAATAGCTGCTAACAATTAAATAATTCAATGAAACCAGAAATATTCAAATTTTTATTCCAAGAATATACAACACATATTTTGAAAAATCTTTTTTGATCATAGTTGCTCGTGTGTGGAACTCTTTACCTGCTACCTTACGATTATTTTCGTACTCTGTACCAATTTATCGGAAAAAATTGATTGACCACTTTGTTCATAATCAAAATTAATAAAAATTATATAGTATTATACATTATTTTAGTGTTATATATTGGGGCTGTCTGTTTACGAAACGTTAATTTTAGTTATATTCGCTATATTATACTTTATACTAATGTTACATCAAAACTATTCGTTAAAATATAGCGTGTACTTAGTCATAAGAAGATTTGGGTTACTTTTTAACAATTTTTTTATATACAATTGTAATAATTTTTTGGCCAGTGAAGGCTTTTTGTATTACATAATTTTTAAATATATAAATATATAAAGAAAGAAAGAAATAAAAAAATATCTAAAATATAATAAAAAATTTATTTTATTCTCTGATTTAACTTTTTAATTACCAAGAACTAATTTAAGAAATGATACAAAACATAAAATTTTGTTCTATCAGTGTCGAAAATCTTTGTTTAGTTTTGCGAAAAAACAACAAAGCATCCACAATCATAACTTAAATATGAATGACATTTAAATACAAAGTCAGAGACTGGCTCCTAGTTTGGTATTTAAAAAAACCGTCTTTTGTTTTTCTTTTCTTTAAGAGTGCCTAGAGATCGGTACTCTACTATATTTTTAAACTTATTTATTATTTTTGTTGAAGTAGATCTTTTAGCTGTGGCACTTCTTTTTCACACTTTTTTTTATATAATTATTGTACATGTTTAAGTCTCCATACAATGTATTTTAGTTTTTATTAAATTTCAACCTTCAGATAAATATTTTATTTTATTCGACAAGGTGATTTCCACACTTAAATTCTACATGGAATTATATTTTACTTTGTTCAAGTATTGTACTTGTACGATTTTGTTTTGTTATTAAAAAAATGTCAATCAGCAAATTAAATTGAAAAAAAACCGCAGCAATCAGCAAAAAATTTATGTCGAATAATGAAGATTTGATAACTAAGCAAAAACATAAACAAATGTAAATTATTAAAAAAAAGAACCTTCTGAATGGGAAAATACATAAGTTTGTGTGTAAAGTTTTTTAATGAAATAATAAAATATTTAAGGCACGAGGGACAACCATAAGTCTTTTAAAACACTAAAAAACCTTTATAGTTGTTAATTTACTATATATGTACTCTCTTTCATACTCAATATATTTCAAGCTTTCGCCGTTTTCTTCCAAGTTTAACTCCTGATTTTGAAGGAACTAATGTAGACTTCCTTAATTCCGGTTTCCCAGCTTTGGAATTTTAGAACATATGGGCTTAAATTGAAATTAAAAAAAAGCAGTTCAAGTTTGAGTAAAAGTTTGCTATTTTTACAAATTTCAACTTAAAAGCCACATAAAGATAGACTAAAGCCAACAAAAAAATGCGGAAAATTATGGGGAATAAAGTCTAATATTATAAAAAACTATGAGGTTAAAAATTCAGAATATTTAAATTTAAATAACTTGTTAACGGTACATGGTTAATTTATTGTTAATCTTTTAAAAAAAATAATCTGATGAAAAACAAAAATATGGCCTTTTCACTGCTTTTGAATATTCTGGTACATTTCAGCTGGAAAGTTGCTTTGGTACTATCGGTCTCGCATCACCCCGACTGTGCTATATAGTAAAGGCTGCTATTCGTACCTTAATTTATATTAATCAAGAATAGCAAAATTGGAACAGTTTCACCTTGTTCTAGTACAATTAAAATCTGTAAAGTTCCGTAGTGCATCGTTAAGTACAATTTAACATAAATGTATCTACTCTCTGGTTTGGAGTACTCTGCAACTAAAGTCTGAAATGCACAATTAAAGAGTAAAAAAAAATCAGTTGGTACAATATAAAAATCTCGTCTACCATTGCGGGTGTGTAATCAAGCATTGCCTTTTCTTATTTTTTGTGCTTCCTTTTCCAGCTTTCATTTTCTTATTCACTGCAACTGCAAGCAAAAATTTATAAAAAAAAAAAAAAAAAATAAATAATAATAAAATAAAAATTGATTAAACGCAATGATTACTTCGTAACAATCAATGATACAATGATACTGAAACAGCATCTTCAATGATGTGATGAAACAAGTTTAGCCATACCAAAGGTTGGCACATGGCAAAATAAATGTCAAGACTAATTACAGAGAGAATAGCGAACAAATGCTTTGGATTGTGTGTGGACTTGGTCTAACCAAATTAATATTGATAGAAATATTCCTCGTATTAGTTCATTAAGAAGATGATGTTTACAATGTGCACAACCTAAGGTAGATATATACGAAGAATGCTGATGACCGATGTAGCGATCTAGAGCAACATTACATTCCGCTGATGTCTAATTTTCCCAGTTTTCTTTGGAAAACATCTGTATACATTTGTAAATAATTTTTCATTCTAAAGATGCTTTTATTCCGTTTATAGCGCTAATTTAACTTAGTTTAAGACTACTGAACACAATTACATTTATGCCCGACTAGGAAGGTTTTCGTCTACATAATTGTACTCGAAAAATTGAAACCGCTGGTTCTTTGATATGTGATTTAGCCTAACTTAGATCGCGTACTCTACTTTATCAATCACTCAAGACTATAGGCGTTATAGATGAATTCTGAAGTAACTTTAAACCGTAGATTTAAAGCCGATTCATGTTTGTCGATGGTCGATGTGTTTTACCATTCAAGTGCAAGGGTATGCTGGTTTTTAATATTTAAAACTTGGCAGACACTTATCGACCTTCCCTCGTGCTAGAATTGCAACAGAAATGCATAAGAAAAGGGCATCAATGGGACTGAGAAGAAATTGTCTAATCGTTTGAATTTCACTTTAGTGTTATTTCCGCAAAAGTTATAGTTTTCGCTGTAGAATTTATAATTGTACATGTGAGTTTCTTTTAATTAGAACTTTTGTATTAAATCAGGTCATAAAGATTTTAGAAACTTTAAGAGGTAGTGAAACGGTGAATCCTAACGAGGGCTGTCACAGTATAGAAAATGAATTTTGCAGACTCTTAAATAATTTATTTTAGATTGAGAACTACTAAGAAAACTTGATTAATGCTTAAATTTCTTAATTTTTAATGAAAGAACAAAATTTAAGATTCCTCTCTAGCATCGCCTTCAGTTAAAGTTTTAGAACAAATTGTCGCGTCAATTTTATGGTTTAAAAAAAGAAAAGGGAAAATGAATTCACTCTAACCATGGTAATTTGGCCCGCTCTGCAATTATTGGCCTAAAAAGGCTAAGAGCAAAGCAAAAAATGGCCACCCACAACAACAACAACATAAAACTCTTAAAAGTAATGGCTTTCCCTATTTTGCTAACAAATCCGTTCATTCGTTCCAGATTTTTTTATGAGTTAGTCAGTCAATAGTTCATATTCAGTTAGTAATATTTTCGCTTACATATATGTCGATTTTAGCCGTAATCCATTTATTTATTTTTATATAGCAGACTACATCCTTGGAGAAACGCGAATCCTTGGTATTTAAGTTAATTATGCATTATTTCTAAAAAATGAACATTCCAGTAACAAAATTGCCATATGGATACTCTTTACCTGCAGTCATATATTTCAAATTTCAGTTTTAATTAATAAATATTTTCTGAAAATATCATGAAATGTAATTAACCTAAAAAGTGATTCCATCAAATTAATAGAAAAAGAAATTTCAAATTCCAGCTATAATAGATTTTGTCTCTGTTGCCTCAGGATATCGAGTCAACTGATTTTTAGGAATTAAGATAAACATTGTGCGACGAGTCGAAAATTAAAATAGGAGCCTGGTGGCAAGAAATATTAATACAATATTGTTATGAATTATCCGTTATTTAGAGAACTGATAGCGACACTATCGAGTTAAAGCCTGTGATTATAAAATGACCATAAAGAGTAATTTTCAATAATTCTACATCTAGAGAACTGCAACAGTAACACTCGCTAAATTTGCGTGTAGTGAAAAACACCGAGTATATTTAAGAAACAGTGTGGACTCCCCTTCGCAGAGAGGCCAATATGGCGCTCAGATATAATAAAAGTACCTTAATTTGTATAACTGCTCTAATGAAAGGTCATGGTAATTTCAAAGATGTCCAGGATGAGGATCGAAGAAGATAATACTTGTGCCTGGAGGAGTTTGATACGGCCGTGCACATTGTGTGTAATGTCCGGCATTGGCTGGATGGGTAGACTTTAGGAGCACAAGCAGAAGCTGTATGGGGAATCTGAACCTTAGTCAAAGTCTAGCAATTACTAGGGACTTCTTGATGAGACAGAAGACCGACAGTTACCAGTCGACAGTCTGTGTTCACAAAAAAAAAACAAGAGTAAAGGCTGATGCAAGGCATATTGAACAGGTGAATGCATTAGATCATGCGGTCAACATATGTTTGCTGTTTTCCTTTGCGAGTTGTCAAAATTGTTGCTAGTTTTCTTATTGTATGTGTATATTGTGTATTGTGTGTGCATGTGTATTATATGTATTACAAAAACAAAATACACGCAAAAGCTAATGCAGTCACCTGTATTAATTTGCCTTGGGCTGTGAGTAGCAAGTGACTTAATGAAATTAAATTTGCGTAAATTGTGAAAGGGGTCAAAAAGGGATTCACTTAGGAAGCGGTTTCGTTATAAATAATAATAAATAATAGCAGTGCAGCCTACCATATAAAATTAATAATAATTTAAACTTTTTTTTCCATCAATATTTTGGAATACAGCTATTTTTTTGGGTATGAACTTTTGTTCTATTCAAGGCACTGTTTATATGTATTTACCTCGTTTTACGGTATCTCATAAGTAAATACTTAGTCGACTATGAAACAATTTTTTTTATAATAAATGTGTTGCTTTGAGAAGCCTCAATTTCATTTCATGAATTTGAATTAATTTCAGCTAATAAATGTTAAATAAAGTTCACTGATATGAATAATTTCAGGAATTTAATTTAAATAATAAATAAATGTGATTAAATTGTACAAAAATAAAATCGAAAGGTTTGTTTACGCTAAATAGCAAAATACTTAATGAAAAAACACATGATGCATGTAAATCGGTAAAAAATATAACCGGCAAATTTGATTCATTAAGGCCCTAAAGCCTAATTTCCAATATAGAAAAAAATTATGAATGTGTGAAAAACCAAAACTCCCTTTTAGTTATTAAGTTGTAAACGAGTTGTGATAAATTAACGAAAAAAAGAAAATTTATTCTGTAAAAGACTTCTTGTACTTGAATCTAGCGAATTTAAAGACATGCTTCCGAACAATTAGGTGCAGCTTTTGGTAGGTATGATCTCATGTTTTCGAAGCTTATTAGACGTAGGGAATTTTAGGAATTCTAAGGTCTCCTTACATCATAATTAATCAACTTACCTGCAGGCGAATTCATTCTATGTTGTTAATTCGTTGCATTAAGTTTCTATAGTGTTGTATTTTCTTTGTTTACAAAAAATGATATTTTAAAAATTTATTTAAAAGCTTACGATATTTTTGGGATTCTTATCTTTTTATACCCTTCAAGACAAAAAGTGGAAAAAAGGTAAAACTAAGTTTGTCATTCCGTTTGTAATATCTAGAATATCCATTTTCGACCCCATAAAGTTAACATATTCTGACTTCTTATGCATAGCGGATTCGATTGAGCGATGTCCGTCTGTCTGTCTGTGTTAGTGTTGAAATCAAGTTTGCCAAGGCATTAGAGCTGTTAGAGAAAATTTAATTACGCCAATCGACCAGACAAAGAGGTGCTATTGAAAATCAGCAAGATCGGTCGCCTACCTCTAAATTTTTCATATTATTTGAAACAATGAAGTAAATCTAATCAGAACAACAAATATATGGAGTGATAGGGAATTAAAAAATAAGAAAAGGAACATCAGGTGAAAAAATTGGCGCTCGCCATATTTTCCGAGTTACCGGCCTCTGGGGTATCGTTTAAAAGCTATTGAAAAGATCTTTAAGAAAATTTTAAAATGTTTGAAAAAATACTTAACCCATTAAGAGCCGATGGCATTTTTATGTGAAATTTAATATTGTACTTAATTTCCTTTTTTCTTATTTTTTAATTCTCTGTCACTCCAATATTTTGCTTTTTTTTGATTGCAGTTACTGCACTAAACTAGATTTACATAGATGGTGAAGGGTATATAAGATTCGTCATAGCCGAATATAGCACTCTTCTTCTTGTTAAATTTCAAACATATAATTGGTTGTATAATTATCGCGACTAAATATTGTTAAAGTTAAATACCCTTCTTGACATTTAAGAGAAGAGTTTCTTGACACCAAAAAACTGAGCATTATCTGCTTTTGTTGATTTTGTATTGTTTCCTTTAGCGAGAAGGTTATGATAACAAAGTACGAGTTTGTTAAATTTAAGCAAGTTAAATTGATGAGTGCTCTTTAGGAAACTTAAGTCTACTGGCACATCTTTACCGAACTATAGAGAATATCGAATGTAGGGCATACAAGAATCGCTCCATTAAGACGGATTTTAACCCACTTAAATGTCACTGACTGACTGGTAGCGAACTTTGTATGCATGATTTAAATTTAATATTTTCTGAATTTATAATTATATAAAAATTCTGTGAATGATCGCTGCAGTCAGTCAGTCCCCTTGAACATTTAAAGATAAAAAAAACTGGCGTAAGTTTAACAAAACTGCTAAAGAACAGTCAAGGCAACTGAGAATAGAATGTAATCGAGTACCAATATAGAGTATTGCGTTTAATAGCGATTATTTAAAAACATCTATAGTTTACAACACTATTTCGCTATTCGCTCCGGTCAAATTTCAAGGTTGTCATTTTTATTTTAATGAAACTACAGAACAAGTAGTGAATTTTATAGTTATTTTTTTTTAAGTTTCAATGGCTTTTTGTTCCCTCTATCAGTGATGGAGCTCGAACGTGTTTGTGTGTTTTTTCATTTTTAAGCTCTTGCGTTATTTCTTACAAAAACAAAAGATTACAAACGTAGAATTTTCAATGAATCTAAAGAAGGGGCGCGCGCAGTTAACTTTTGGAGCTGCATAAACTTGAATTTGTGCGTGGTAATGAAATTTTTTTTAATTTCGTTCTTTAAAAAAATATATAATTTTGTTGTTTTATTGTAGTTTTTTTATTTTCGTGTTTAATTGGTTCTTAAAATTGTTAAAATGTTATGCTGACTGTATTTGAGAGTTTTTAAGGCAACTGAGTACACACAAATTATAGTAAAAATGTATTTCTTTGTAATTTACTAGTTTTTTCTTCTTCTTTAACTTACAACCTTAAATAGTTAAGAAGACGGTTTTAGGATGTTATTTTTCCATGTTGGTATGTATGTGTGTTGTACTTATTTATGTATGTTGGTATTTTGGTATTTATATTTACATGGGGGAAGGTCTCCTTAGACATTATCAATGTTTTGTTTTAGACAAAGTTAAATTGATCATTTTAAAATGATAAATATATGCATATGTCGATTTGGTGGGGTTAACGCTAAAATTTTAGTTCTACAGTTATACTGCGGGCAGAGAGACCTTGAAGTCAAGTGGGTAATCCTGTTAGGCCATTTTGTCTGCGTTGTGATCAGCCACTCCTACTCTGACTGGACGATCTCTCAATCTTTTACATGAGCTTTTGATTTGGCCAGTACGTCTGAAGTCATATTTCTTAAATCTTTTTTTTTTTTTTGCCCGGAACCCAAAAGAGTTGTTGGTTTGAATATTTCGCCATCCGGCAAAAAACAATATAGAAAACACCCATAAGGATTTCATCGCAGTCTTACTGTCATCGATTAATATTCGGAAATTCGGCCCGTTTACCTTATGTTAGTCTAGCCAGGACCAGCTCAGCACCCCTAACTTTATCCTTACAAAAAATCTAGTGATCCAAAAGGCTTCGGCAAACTCTATTATTTTTATAAATATGGTACACTTCATTAGGTAGAACGGGGTCTATTCTTCTGAAGGTGCCCAACCCCGGTACTCACAATCATTTTTAGGTTACCTTGCTATACCAAGAAAGTTGTTTGATTATAAAAATAATTTTAAATTTAATTTTTGATGATAAACAATATTTTTTTATTTCATGTAAAAGTTTCGAAATTTTTTTTTATTTTTTATGCGGATTTTTGTTTGATTTATTAGTTTGTAATCGGTTACTCTTTAAAAATTAACCAAATTTTTTGTTATTATGAAGTAGCTGATTTATTTGAACATTTAGTCGATTAAAAATTAATCGGCTATTCGATTAACGATTAATCGTATAATATCCTAATGCATACCTAAAAATAATTTAATTGCAGCATTAATGTGGGTACACTAAGGCACAGTGGTTTGAAAACGATTTATTTTCGACAAAATTCGGTATCTCCTGAAACACTTAAGATATCTTAATGAAATCAAAACCTATCAAGATATTACTAGAAAATTTATAAATTATTTAGATGAAACAATTTTTAATAAAATGTGAAATAAAATTAATTTTTTTATTTTCATATATAAATTTCCGGAACGGGGAAAAAAGTCCCAAAAATTTGTTTTTTTTTTTAAAGAGGCTAACCTGGCTTTATTAGTCACGGGGCTGTCAAATTCTTTTTGGAGTATGTAGCCAACAATTAGGGACTTAAAAGTTTGTTTACGTTTTTTAATTCTGCGCTTTGCACTCCGAGGAATAACAAAATAACTTGTTTTAAAATTGGCCATGTTTGGATATGGCTAGAAGAAGAACCGTTACAATTTTTCAACTATTTTCTTTTCATTCGTATTTGCTACAGGTTGTCTTTAAATTTAAATTACATAACAAAAATAGAATACCACCTTTTTGGGAAAATCCTTAAAAAACGGTATTTTTCACATTTTCTCAATTTAGAGGCTTGTCACTTTTTAACGAAAAGCGCTATAAGAATAAGACTTTACACTAGTTTATTCTAAATTTTATTAAAAATGTATGAAACATCTGAAAGTAATAAACCGATCATTAATAAGTGCACTACGTCAAAAATACTAACTTAAGGTCAATCTGTAATTCAGGCTTGGTAGCTCTATATTGTAATCAAAATCATAAGGTATGCCATTAGGAAGGACTCTGTAAACAGTTGAAGCTATTTAGTGCCCAGACCTGTTTGCTGCAGATTTTGCAGAGATGCCACTTGTTAACATCTAATTTTGGTTTTTAAGATTCTAACTTATATCGCTTAATTAATAATTGTGAAGTACAAAAACTATTTCGTTCAAATAAGTAAGCAGTATACTGCCTATGACAATATGCCACACCGAATAAGGCAAAGAAGGGCGTTGGATGGAAAAAGTCTTAAACTTAATTATTGTATTGGATAAGAAGTTTTCCTGAAGCAGATTGGCGTCGTTCGAGCGTGAGAATGGCTTACTATGGTTTTTATATGATAGACTCGCTACCTAATATTTTTGGCAATAACTTTAATAATATTGCAATAATTATAATATAATTTATATTAGTAAACAATTTGGTTTAATGACAAAATGATCATTAGGAAATCACATTGCGGATGTACAACATTCATAATTTTCTCTATAAGAATGTAAATTTTTTGTACATGAGTGTTTAATGTCTTATATCAGAAGTATAATTTTTCTTGCTCTCACGCTTAGCTATACTTCCCCCCGCATAAATATTATTGTATAAGTCATTATTTTAAATCTACTATGCCTCTAGTCCGGTTTTGTGTTGTGTTGTGAACTGCAGTGTTCAGTTGCTTCCGCAGTCTTTAACACAACGAATACTGGCTAAGACGTCTTTTGGTTTTGTTTTAGCTTTTTGGCAAAATAAATTTAAATAAATAATGTTTTTATTGCAAAATAAAAAATAAAGTAAAAAACGCAAGCATCGGAAGTAAAAATTTAATTTGTTTATTATTCGAAAAAGAATGAACATTTCTTGGTGTTGTTGTGTGAGTGATAAAAAATTGTTTTTTTTAACGTTTTGAAATTAAATCCAAACAACCTTTTTTTTTAAATATTTAATGATCGATCTAGAGTTATTTAACATAAAATGCCTGCATTTGATTAAATGTTTATTGATAGATAAATTACACCGTTGATTAATTTTCTGAGTGTGTCTTTTAAAGTGTTTGGGAAGAGAGTATATAAATTTGCCATTTTAGTTTGGAATATGAACAATATCCCAGTGCGACTTTACAAGTCTATTACATACATCATACATACATATGTAATCTGATCCTTATTTATTTTTACGCTACGCGACTGTACTTATAAGCTTTAAGGAGTTGATTCTCAAGATCTGTTGAGCTCTTACTTGGAAAAATATACATGATATATTTTCAGAGGTTTTTCATAATGTGTGTAATTTTTCTTTTTTTTTAAGTTGTTTTTTTTAATTTTTATGAAAATATTGAAAGTGAATTTTCAATTTAAAACTTTAAAATACAAAATAAAACAAAACATACTTACGCAAACAAACAAATCAGAAAAAGTTAATATTGTAGCAAAATAGAAATAAAATTTAAAAATGCATGAAAAAGCAAAAAAAAAATCGGTAAAATGGATTTCTTAAATAAAAATTTTTAATAAACAGAAAATATTGCAAACAAATCGAAATTTGCTAAGAAAACATTAAAAAAATATATGTAAAATATATGAACTCATGTGTATGAAAATATAAAAAATTCTAAAACCAAAATTTTATTGAAAGCAAAGAAAACACATAACATAATTGTTTTTCAACTAAACCATCTTAAATTAATTAAAAATAGTTTCTTACACAAAAATAAAAAAAAACAATATTAACGCAATAAAAAAAATTTTACCAAAAAAACGGAAAAACATAAAGAAGCTCCCTAAAAAATCAAATATCAATAAAAAAAATGTTCAAAATATGAAATAAAAAAATAATAATTAGCAAAAAAATATCATAGAGTTACAAATCATTGAGTTTTTAGCTGAAAATTAATAGTTAACAAATAAATAAAATTTAAATTTTTTTCAATTTTCGGTTTTAGATTTTTAGAAACCTTTTAAGTTGATCAAAAAATGAATTTATCCAGTGAAATAGAAAATTAGTTTAAAAAATTTATTTTTCCGCAAAACTGAAAACGTGCAAATAAAAGAAAAATCCATCAAAAAAGTTTTACAAAATATCAAAATAACAAATTAATAATAAAACTTAGACTTAACAAAAATTTTAATTTTACCATTTTACCAATGCGCTAGAAACATACAAAAACTACAAATTCTACTAAACTGAAAATTTAATAAACATACGAAATTTTACTAAAATGTATTAAAAGTAACAAAATTAATATTAGATTGAAACAAACACGACAATATTTTGAAATTTGTAATTTATTTTAAATAATTTTTTAAAATTATTAACCCGAATCGTGCTTGACAAATTCGCATACGAATATATATAAAATATATATAAAATTGTTGCAATTGTGTTGTGACTATACCTCACGATCTGTCAAACCAAATTCGATTAAATATTTAAGATTTGTTCGTATGGTCGTGTAGGTGGTTCATTTAAAGTTTGCACGAAATCGGTGTACGCGTTGGTGAATTAAGACTTTGCGTATCCGGTATGTATATTGTGTGCTGACACGGTATTCAATGTTAATATTCATGCGTAGCGAAGCATGCCGGACTCCGCTGGTTCAACATAGAAATGTTCAATGGTTACTTTATGTAAAATATTTATTTAGTGTATTTACTTTGTTGACTAAATAAAATTCTCAATCAATCAATTTTGTTTTTAATTCAACTATCTACAATTTCTGAACATAATTATATAAATACTCATTAGTGCAAAATAGTTTTCCCTGTAATATCTATTGTTTCGTTTTTTTTTTAAGACTCAGATGTTTTTATGAGAACATTACAAAATTGTGTTAAGCACGGTCACTGTTAATAATATTGCTAATTAAATAACTGTGCTCAATCAAACATTTACGTTATTTTTCACAAATGTTAGAAATTGATGTTCGTATTTATAAACTGTCCTCTATATTTTCTATTGTTATTTTGGACTGATGTATAGAATTAGTCTGATAAATAGTTCAAGTTTGTTACACTAAACATTTAAAGCTACATAAACGTATGCAGGCAATGAAAATAAAATTTGACCACACGCTAATTATTATATTGAATAAAACCAATTAATCAAAAAAAGCAAAAAAAATCGTAACAATTAAATTGTTAATTGCAAGAAATTAATCGATTAGAAAGAACAACTGTTTTTTTGATGAATCATTTCATCACTAAATATAACACAAGCACAACAATTTCAAGATCATTGAATAATTCAGTATTTAATTATGAGATTTAAAATTTACAATCGACGTGCTACAAATTAAAATTCATTTAAAATAAAAGAAACTGGTAAATCTTAAGAATAGGCGGGCACGTGTTTAAATAACAACACAACATAATACAAATACATAAACAAATGGAAATTGTAAATGCTAAAAACTTCCATCAGATTATAATATTTAATCAGATTTTGTTCTATATGGTATAAATGTTTAAACAGCTTTAAAGTTTATTATTCAAAAATTTGTTTTACTTCATGCTGAAATATAATTTATGTTAATTTATAAGTAGATTTTAGTTCAATAAATGTTTCTTGACGATCAAGTATGGCTTTTGTAAATGCACTTATAAATGCAGTATGTCCGTATCAGTGATGTCAGATCATAATTTTAAAAGCCTTTACGTTTCTCACAAATAAAACTTCCCTTTTTCCCTGCATTAATTAATAGTTTTAATAGTTTAATAGTTTTAATAAAAAAGCAATAATTTTTTTTAACAAAAGTAAATTTCACCTACATGATAAAAAGTTCGTACTTTAATGCTTTCCCACAAACTTACAAACAAACGTATAAATTTTGTGAAAGAATTTTTTGTTTTTAGCAAAAATAAAAAACAAAAACGTTTAGAAAAGTATTTAGCAAAAATATATTATTATTTAAATAATATTTTGAATTTAAACTATTTTTTTTCATCAAGTATAGAGTGTTTAAACCAGAGTTCAGAAAATACACACATCATACACAACATGTTCTGTTCGACAGCAACAGACACATATATTTTTATGTGTGTTTTTGCTGTGTTTCTAAATCTTGTATGTTGCCGAACACAAATATTTGCTTGTTTTATACCCTTTACCACAAAAAGTGGAAATCTAAGTTTGTCATTTCGTGTGTAATTTCTACAATATCCATTTCCGACCCCCATAAAGTATATATATTCTGACTTCTTATACATAGCGAATTCGATTGAGCGATGTCTGTCTGTCCGTCCGTGTTAGCGTTGAAATCAAAAAAAAACTAAACATGTCAATCAATCAGATATAGTGTCGAAAGAGGTGCTATTGGAAACCGGCATGATCGGTCCATGTCCTTCGAGCCAGCAGGAAAACACCACGCCTACCTCTAATTTTTTCATGTCATTTGGAACAATAAAGTAACTCCCATCAAAAAATAAATGTATGGGGCGATAGAGAAAAAAAATAATTAAAAAATATCAAGTGTAAAATTGGCGCTCGCCCATATTTTCCGAGTTACGGGTTTTGAAATTTTCGATTTTTTTAAAATATCAATATGGGTATCATTTTAAAGAATTCAAAGAGTTCTTTAAGGAAATACTAAAATTTAAAAAAATGCTTAACCCATTAAGACCCGGTGACTTTTTTATGTACAATTTTATATATACAGTTCCAATTTTTTTTTTTTTTTTAATCCTCTGTTATCCTAATATTTGCTATTTTGATTGGAGCTACTTCACTAATCTAGATTTTTGTTACACGAACACGTGTTCGGCAAGAAAGAACATGTGTCGTATTTGATATTTTAAGAAAGCGTTCACAATTCAGGAGTCATTTTACACAATTTAGTATAAAAATATTTCATTTTATATAAGAAATTCTGAAAGAATAATATATATGATGGTAACAAATTTTCGATGATAGCAGTAGTGAGGATGAAAAATAGCTGAACCTGATGAGAAGTGAGCTTAAATTTATTCCTGACCGATATTCATCCATTATCTATCCGTAAGTCCCTTTCTGTGGCCCAAGAGAAGTCCTGTAATAGTGTTTCAAATCAGAGAAAAAGAAATGATGAATCCATTACCTGCTCTAATGTCCCTATTCTCCATTGGTCCATTTCTTGTACAATTATAATATAAAAAATCAATTGTGTAAATGTGTTTTTTTTCGCTTTTTAGAAAACTTTTGGATTTTAATGAGAAGTATACGGGGTTTCTTCGCATCCACAAAAAATATTCATAGAAAAAATAGCTTGCTAACCGCTGGTTAGCTAGCAGTTAATAGATAATTATGAAAACTGTAATAGTTGAGAAAGTTTATTTAAATACATAATTCGTTGCCAACGAATACTTACCAAAAATGTTGGCTTTTTTAGTAAAATAAATATTGCAAAATACAATATGAAAAAAAAATTGATCATATTTTTAGTGTAATCCTATATCTTTTAAATAGTTGTATATAACATACGAAAGATACGAAGACCGCTGACGAAGGTTATAGCGAATCAGAAAGTGCATTTTATTTTCTAAATTTTACCGTTTGCTTTATAATTGATCACAAAAAAAAAAAAACTTAAAAATAATAATTCATTTTAAATTGTTTTATAAATTTTGCTTTGTTTTTGTGAAATGAGTAGATTTGCTAAGTTTAAAATATTTCAATAATCGTATTACGCAGTCTCATCATCAAATGATATTGCACATTTTATGTTGTCTTTATTATTTTTATTATCGGTTGTCTGTCCTACGTTTTAGTGTGACACTATGTTTCTGTCACATTTAGGTTAAGGGAAATGCAATTAGTTACAGTAATGTTTTCCGTAACCTTGTAAAATAACGTTAATTAATAGAAACGTGGAAAACTTAAGTGAGATTTTTTTTTACAACACAAACACACCGTAATGGAAGTAATTAAGTTGCATGAGTTTAAAAATATGTGTTACAGTTATATTCTTTCTATTCATAGTCTAGTACGAATAAATGACTTAAGTGCAGGCAGAAACAGCAAATAAATGATTCATTTGTCGTCTGATAAATGTTTAAAAATATTTAAATACACATGTAACTTAAATTTATAAATAAATAATTTAAAGTTGCATATAAAAACGATTTATCACCTTTGTGTTTACACAGAAGGTTAATTCAGTGATTAAAACGGTTGGTATTTGACACCTTCACTCTCTTTAAAGGAATTTATCGTCATTGTTGCCTTTAAACTTTCTGACTATTGAAGCAATCTTCGAAAAAGTTATTTTTTTTTTTTTTGAAAATTTTGCAAATACCGTACTGAAAGCCACGATCAGAGAACTGCTGAGTATACTTAATACTCTAAGTATACTCATCTTAAATGCGGTTGCGGTGTGATCGCCACCGCATTTCTTAAGTGCGAGTATTTACTATATCCATTCCATTTGAGTATAAAGCTATAAACACATTCGAGACAGCACTTCACGCGACAGCACTAAAACCCGAGCTCTCAACAGCCTGAGCACTATTTCAGTAAGCGAATAATTATTTTGAAAGCAGAAGCAGCAATAAACATATGGTTTTGTTTTCTTAATATTTGTTTACAAAATTCTAAAGTATTTGTTGCGTAAAAAATATGTATCAGGAAAATATTATTAATTGTATGGAAGGCCTCACTAAAATAGTTCATGTTGCCGCGTCAGTATATGAGGCAAAGAAAAAACTAAAAAGAAAAAAACTATAATACTTACGCCAATCCAAATCCAAAATTAAAATGAAAACAAGAAATATAAACAGCTGACTGTTGTGTTTTAGTGGTGTCACTTTACATTTTTTTAGCGCTTTTTAAACAAGCTTTTTCTACGGTACGTCATAGAAAATTAAAAAGCAATCACTATAATATTTTAGAATGGAGGAAATTTCTAAAACGAACAAGCTTCTTTCGCAAATAAAAATTCCGGAAGTTTTTAGGGAACGTGGAATTTTTCCGGAGCTCGGGATTTTAAGAAAGTTTAAAAATTCGTTAAGAAGATTAATTAAAAAAATAATTTTAATTAAAATTCTGATTTTGAAAAAACATATTTCTTTGGGACGTGGAAATAAATGTCCCTGGATTCGGGATTCAGCACTTTTCGGGATTCGCATTTCTAGTGTAGACCGAAAATTGTTTTGAAAAGAGTAAAGTGGAAAACATAAATAAACAACATTAAATTGAATAGTTAATTGGTACCTTAAAAACTTGGGTTTGAAAAATATGTTTACTAAAGGTCGTACGGTTGCCTGCTCTCGATGTTTTTCTACTCTGTTACACCTCACAAATAAACATCTTCGTTCACAAAATATTTTGTGCACTTTATCTGAAACTGGCTAACAAACAAAAAGCACTTTTACCAAGCCACTCCTTGTTGTATTGGCATTACTTATCCCTTTGTGCTGCCGACAAAAATAGAAATAAATCTAACCTTGACAGCAGCAGCAGAAAACCCCGAGCTGTCGAGCAGCATGCTGTCGTCAATATAATCATTTTCATAAGAATGCATGTGTTTTAATTTTGACATATTGATGCGGGCTGTCTGCTGTCGCGAATGTGATTATAGCTTAAGTGTCTACCAAGGCGAATCAATTACCAGGTGGCAGCGTTAGAGAATTTATTATTTTTTGCTGGCAGAAACGAACGTCAAACTTCATATATAAAAAACGGTACACAGATTTTTTATATATGGAGTTTGACAGTAGTGTACACGGCGAAAATTAATGAATTCGCCCACGCTGCCACCTGGTAATTGATTCGCCTTGGTGTCTACCATACTCAAGTAAAATGTTTGCGATGCTGGCTTTACCTTATTCGTACTCATACTCACAACAAACACCAAGAGAGAGATTTTAACGTGTGTAGTGAGAGGAAAACAGAGTTATCAGATCAGAATAATTAAATCAAACACAATATCAAAAGTCGCCAATGTCTAAATTAGCTAACATACATTCTTCTTTGAAATTATGAAAGTTTATTTAATATATAACAGAATCTAAATTTAATTAGAACCCGTCAAATTCGCCATATTTTCATTTATTAAAAACACAACAAAAGTTTACTAATAACTTAAGAATAGTTCATTGTTTATTATATTACGTTTTTGTTAGGGTTTTTTTTTAATTCACACAGGATAGAAATTTATAAATTCTATTCTTTAAGCAAATAGATTTTTAAAATTAATAAATAGGTATAAAAGCAATATATTTATATAACAAAATAAAATATGTAAACTAAAAACTTTATTTTATTTATTATTATTTATGAGGTCTTTGTCTATTCATTCAATGCAATATTACATCTGCGTATATACAGTTTTGTTAAAACTAAAAATATTAAGTAATTTTCCTTTTATTCGCGGATTCATTTTATCATTTTGTTTTCCTAAATACCGTTAGTAGCACGTTTATGACAACAAGGCGCATAAACTGAAAATAATTGTTCATAAAAAACAGCAAAAAAATAAGAATACCTGCTTTTAATAGTGTACAAAAGCTGTGCCTTTCAGCGGTTTTTATTGTATTTTATTAATTTAATATGTGTTGTATTTCATACCTATGAAAACAGCTGTTGTCTGTTTTTCTGCTTATAATGTTTAAGCAATAGATTTGATCAAATTTTGTTTTTTTTTATTGTTTATAAATAGATCTGCATACAATGCAGTATTTCATAAAACGGCAGTAAAAAACTTTAATAGGGTAAAAATGTGGCAACGTTGCTTACAAATAAAGAGAATTTAAAAATTCTCGCATACGAGTATAAAAAATACTTAAAATTCTGATTGCGATATTTTTGATACTCGTTTTTACAGGAATGGGTAAAATAAACACCGCAACTTTTTATTGCGATGTTTAAAATACTCGAGTATGAAAAGTATAGAGTAAGTATGCGGTGTACTCATGGGTTGCGGTGTACTCGTGCAGTTCTCTGGCCACGATATTAAAAGCCAAAATAAAAAGTACCAGATCGTTATACATTAAGATATTAAGAAAGCCTAAAAGGCTGCATTGAAAATTACAAATCAAAGCCTATTTTAAATGTTTACTAGGCCAACATCTTCCTTTCCATCTAAAGGCCAGGATTCACTATCATACTCAGTCGTACGATCTGTCAAAAATTTCATGTGTGCTCAAAAAGTATGATAGTGTGGATTAAAATTGTATGTGTGTGACAGAGTTTTTGACAGATCTGTACGATTTCATAATCTTTTGAAATAATTCATAAAATATTTTTCTCTATGCGATCAGGGTTAATTTTTTTAAGATGATGAGGAGAAAAACAACAACATATTAAAACCATATGTTTTTGCATCTTTTTTGTATAATAGTGTGGCACATACGACGCCATTTTGGAACGATTTCTAAAGTAGTAGGACAGAATTCTATCAGATTTTTGTGTGATTAAATCGTACGATTGTGTATGATAGTGAATCCTGGCCTTAAAGCCATGAAAATTTTGCAAACAAAAAATATTGTTTTGGAAAGCATCATTTAAGATGCCTAAAAAAAAAATTTTTAATTTTTAGCGAAATTTCCACTTAATAATGAAATAAATTATTTTCGGGAAATCTTATGTTTAGTGGGACTTTTTTGTGATTTTTTTATGAAATATAAAATTTTGTTTCAGTTTTTAAGCGCGAATCTTTAAGCACTCGTTTCATTCTTAAATGGGTCCTTAACTTGTCTGGCGCTGCCTGTATATTTTTTTTAATCGAACACGGATATTGGCATAGATAGACCTTTTTTCACTGGTGTTTTTTCTATAATTTTTAAAGTGAGAACAGTTAGAGATGAAGGAGTTTATTATCCCACTTTAAGGATCCAGAACGTATACTAACGGGCTTGCATTTCCAATATTTAGGGTGTTTTTTATTGACGTATAGTGCTTTAAGTTGTCAACACTTTTTTAATTAGCGGCCATTTTGTCAGCAGTCAAGTGATTTATGTTTAATTTGGTTTGGCTTTTCAAAATACATAGATTGATGACTGAGCCACACTTCCAAATTGTGCAAATTTACTTTTAAAATCATGGTTCTGTTTGAAATACGTATCGCGTGCTACATTCATTTTACCGTAAACATACATAATCGTCCATCAGAGCAATTAATTCGATTAATTATGAAACATTTTCGCGCCACATTTACTCTAAATGATAATGTGCATCCACAGAAATGTCGTACATTGCGTGGAGAAAAAGTCGTTGATGTTGTAGAGCGTAGCATACAGGAAGATCCGAATTAATTGATCCGCCTTAGCGGACAGGAATTGAATATGTGTCCATCCACTTTATGAAAAACTTTGAGGAATGATCTTACAAAATCGTCACTTAGCAAGGCGTAGAATCTGTACAAACAAGATTACCATTTATCCTGATTTTTATAAGCAAATTTTGTTTAGCGATGAAGCTCACTTTTAGTCAAATGGGTGTGTCAATGGACACGTAAAGTCGCTTGTCTACAGCGATAAGGTCAAAACGATTGACCACTTTGAGTATAACATTCTCATGTGTCTGCTGGTGGTTTTTAGACTTATGTCAGTCAGTGCTGCTTTACCGTGCGCAACCGATAATCATATAAACGGATGTTAAAGTTACCGAGCTTTAGATTAAAAATATCAATTTTGCATACTGAACTGCTCTTAGTCTGTAGGTTATGTTAAGCGGACAGCCCACATGTAGCGAACTCGGACGCCATAAGATCTTTTGCGGAGCAAGATAGACTCAGAGAAGTTTTTGAACTGACATTTCCTATCTCTCATCATCCAGATTGCTTTTGCTTGTAATTTTCTCGATAAACGGCACAGCACTTGTCCCTTCCTTATTGAGTGAGGTCCAAAATATTTTGGACAATTTGAAATTGTTTATCGAAGGTCATCAACTTCTAACTAAGGATTTCTCTTCCATCTCTCCACCGGATGGCATTTTTAAGTAATGTTACGCTTAAAGCTTTTCGTTCCTGGTTTTTTGTGGAATAGAAACATCGCTTATTTCACTGTACTAGGTCCATCTAGTAGTTCTTTCGAATATTCTTACCAGTGTATAATAAAAGGTGCTGGGAATTTCCATAATTCTAACCTTTTAATATCCTTTTTAATCCCTACATCTCTTAAATCGAGTTTTTTAACATCCATTTTTTGTTAGCTTTTATTAGAAAGGTTCACCTAAGACGACGTTGTAGAAGAAAGCATGCCTAGGGGCGCAATGTTTAACCTTGAATAGGTACTAAATGTCAAATAGTTTCAAGAGTGCGCGTGCTTAATAACCAGTGTTCTTGGCTTTACCTCTTTGGGCGTGTACTGTTTCTTCATGGCTTACAGTAGTTTCATGGTGGTGGTCAGAAACCATACCACCACGTGGATGTTTTACTAGGGTGATCGATTATTCGTCGTAAATCAAAAGCTGGACGCGCAGACGGACAAACATTGTGACGAAAAATATAGGGTTATGTTTTTATACTTTTTATATGGGAACAAATGTATTCATTATTTTTTGTTGATATTTTTTTTCTTCTCTAAATTTTTTTTTTAATCGTTATCTTCAAACTCAAGTACCAACATTTGATTAGAGTTTTTGATTTCTTTTATAGAAGGTCATTTTAGAAAATGGATTATAACAATGTTGATAAAAATACACAAATAATAGTTAAAAACTGCCATATTCGACTTTTCATTAATCAACACAGAAAACCCGATAGCTGTAAGGCTGAAAAATCCGTTTTTAAAACCGGTTAATAAAAGGAGTCGATCACCCTTTAGTAAACACAGCGACTTAATATAACCTGACGATCTATATTTTAGACGATCAATATTTTTATAATCTTAACCACAAAAAGTGGAAAAAGGGTATAACTGAGTTTGTTATTTCGTGTGTAATTTCTACAATGTCAATTTCCAACCCCATAAAGTATATGTATTCTGACTTCTTATGCATTGCGAAGTCCTTCGAGGCAGCAGGCAAAACACAACGCCTACCTATTATTTTTTTATGTCATTTGGAAGAATAAAGTAACTCAAATGAAAAAAATAAATATATGGGGCGATAGATAATTAAAAAATAAGACAAAAAAAACATCAAGTGAAAAAATTGGCGCTCGTCTATATTTTCTGAGTTACGGGGCTCTGAAATTTTCAAAGTTTTTTAAATATCAATATGGGTATCATTTAAGCGCTTTTGAAGAGATCTTTAAGGAAATACTAAAATTTAAAAAAAAATTGTTTAATGCATTAAGAGCCGATGTACCAATTTTTTTTTTTTTTTAATTCCCTGTCACCCCAATATTTGATTTTTTCATTTACTAAATTTACATAGATTGTAAAGTGTATATAAGATTCGGCATTGCCGAGTATAGCAATCTTCCTTGTTTTAATTCATACTAAAAGATTTTATTATTAAATATTAAATCTCATTAAATATTGTTTCTTTTTTATTGCTTCTAAGAATCTTCTGTGTTTAGTGTCTATGAATTAATTAAAATTTAAGAAGAAAAAAAAAACACAATCTATAGACAACGGAAAAACTAAGCTGTACGCGTTCAGTTGCGAACAACACTTATTCTCAAACTTGTCTGTAATTATAGTCAATGTGAAGGTTAAACTTAATGAGTTTTAGTACAACCGTTTTTAAGCGGGCACACTTTTTTGCGGCATTTACTACAAATTTTTTTCATTTACTTATTTTTAAGCGTTAAATGTTTTAGTTTTTTTTTGTTCCGTTTTTGTTTAGTTAAAATATTTAAAAAAAAAAATATTAAGCTGTAAAATACAGTTTAAGTTTAATTTCCACTATTTTATGGTATTTTTAATTTTGTCAAGCCTTTAAGTCTGGCTTGAAGTCTGCGGTGTTTATTTTTATATAATGCGTATATATGAAGCGCTACAGCAGATTGGTAACTAGTGGTCCAACAAAGGAACCACTACTCCCGGAACCACTCTCGCCTAACTTTGTGGTGGGGTTCATACCAGCATACCACATTATCTCTGTACCTACGCTCCTCCTCGTTTATCCTTTCCCATTGGGTTGATTTGCACGAAAATTAGTGATTCGTTTTTCCTAATTTTTAATGAATCTACCATTAACTGGACAATATTGTTAACCTTAATCTCCAGACCTTAATTGATATTCAAGATTTGCCCTTGTATCATAAAATCTGGACAAAGGAAAAACACAAACACGTCTGTTAATATTAATCTTTTTTCGTACTTGGGTCCTTTTATGTACGGCATAGAGAACGCTACCGTTATACAGGCTAAAAGATACTATGGAATAACAGTAGACTTGTGCTATTTAGTTCACTTTAATGACCGCGCATTTTAGGTCAACGTTTAAAAATGAACTAGTTCTATTTTTAGTACAAAATGTCTTTTTAGTTCAAGGCTTCTTTAGTTCAAATGTTCTCTCGCAGTTTTCTACCAATCTAAATAAAAATTAATCTGTATTGTAGCTTCTGTTCTAATAACATTCTATTTGACTTACAATTGCTTCATCGAAATCTAATCCATCTATTTTACAAGCAACACATCGATTAAGTGATGGCATAATAAAATTTATATTTATTTAATTTCTAATATATGTTTTTCTTTATATCAGGAATAAGGGCAAAAAGTAACTATCGTTTTAAACTATTTTTAAATTTACTTCATTAATTGTGTCAACAGCAGTGAACAACGAAATATATGTACGTGCAATTTAATTCATCATGTAGTAGTTGACACACGAAGCATAATTAAAAATTGAACTAGGTAGACGTAAAAATTTGAACGAGTTCATGCAATTGAACTAGTTCGTTTATGACTACTCAAGTCTACTTAACAGCGTTTTTTTTAAAGGCCGTGTCAGATAAAACTTTGTCGCTTTGCGTGACGTTTCAAACTTTGAAAAAAAAAGCGTAAAACGCAAGAGGTATGTCACAATAAAAACTTTAACAGCGCTTAATTATTGTTTGTTTTTATAAGTTTTTCTTCCATAATTTTCTAAAAAAAAAAATAAAGGATGAATATTTAATAAAAAAATATTATTTTAAAATACTTAACTCTTTTTCGTTCGATTTTGCCAAAAATAATATACAAAGGTATAGCAGCTAATTGTCAAAGCGCGCAAAAAGATGAGTGTTGCCCAACTTTGCGCTTTGCTTTGCGTTAAAAGTGCTTTATGTGACATATTTCATTTAAGTTCGTGCATTTTATCTTAGATGTCAAAGCGAATTTGCAACGCAACGCAAAGCAAAAGTTTTATCTGACACGGCCTTAAGTCAAAATAACGCAGAAGCTGTTCGAGTACCTTCCTTTGTCTTGTGGTCTCTACAGAACCCTTACGGCATCTACAGTTGATGGCTTTTCTTCAGCGCCCCGGAGATAACACATTTCCATAATTTTTAAATACTATCGATCAAACATTGTGGTCGATAACATGACATTTTCTGTCTTTTTTATATTAATAAAAAATGTTGAGCACTTGAAACAGTTGCTAGAAGAATTGCTAGGTCGTCATAGTAAGTAAATTTTCATCACGTGTAATCGTCTTCATCGACATGTCACAAACATAGTATACCTTACCCTGCTATTAAATTTCTGTAGCATCTTTTTCTGAAAACTCCCTGAAAACTCCTAGATTAAATTCACTACAAAGACAAACTCAAGCTAAAATAAATCAGTTTGTTTTGAAATAATCTAAGTCTGAGATTAACAGCTTGTTTATAGATTACGTTATATCATTGATACGCTCAAAAACGTTACCAATTTTATTGTTTGTGTCTTTAAAACGCGAATTTTAACCGACTTCAAAAAAGAAAAAGTTTTTCAAATCGTATATTTGCGCACGTGAACCGATTTCGAAATTTTTGAATTGAAAGATGATGCTGCGAGATTGGTGCTATTAGAAAAAGTTCTAATATTAAAAATTAAAAGGTGCTCCCATGCATGATTTTTATATGCCAATTGAACTTTAAAGGACACCAATATCTCCATGGGTAATATTATATGATGTATATGGCCTAAAATTTTGAACCCTTATCGGCAGACACTTGAAATTTAAACAAAGTATGCATTAAAATTTTTGTTTTATATTCGATGACCCTCTGCTCGTCTGTTTGGAAGTCGAATTTTTTTTAATAATTCTTAGAACAGACATTCTTTCTGGTTTGTAGGTTGGGAGAGTAACAGAAGGCATTCGTCCAGACGAATACTTAAGAAATTCCCACTTTGGGCAACTGGCCAAAATCAAAGTTCATCGATTGCTGTGATCTTTGAATTTTCATTACAGTATTTTCTCTAATTTAATGTTTATTTATATATAAATTAGAAACTACAAGTTCTTTTGTATTAACTCAAATTTTTTCACTTCCTCTTTTTTAGAAGAAATTTACATACATCAATATAAAAATTTATTTATTAATTATATAGTTAATATTTTTTTAATTTTATCTTTAGTTTTAAATAACAAATATTTTATGAGAATATCTAGAAAAAAAAACTATAAATTAATAATAATTACAATTAAAGTAATTAAATTATGAAGAAATCTGAATATTCATTATTCAAAGTTGCCAATTGAATTTAAGCTAAATCGTGGTGTTAATAAGTTTTTAAATGATAAAATTTTAATGAGAAATACAGTCGCAATAAATTTTAATAACCATAAAACAGGAAAACTATTTAGAAAAAAATTTATATTAAAACAAAAATATAGGAAATCTGTACTACAATTAAGTTTTTATGAGCTTTTATACTAATTAAAATTTTATGATAATTATTTATTAAAAAATGCACTGACATTGATTAATGAAATGTCGGTCTTTAAATCTTTTATAAATCATGCTTGGGACTTTTTCATTATACTTGAAATTCATTGGCGTTGTTTTAAATAATGACTGTGAAAATAATTGAACTACTGGTTAATGCTAATGATCGTATTATAATTATAATTGCTTTTACTAATGGTATTGAGATTTCAATGAAACCGTAAAATTACGAATTACAATTGAAAAACAAAAGAATTGTTGTATGAAAAATAAATTTATGATAGCAGAACCCTTAAACAGATCTTGGCATAACGCAAATAAACATGAATCTATATATAAAAATTTTAATAATTACTTACATGTAAACAAAAATACGTTTCTATAGCTCCCGAGAATGTTAAAACATTCATAATTAACCTAATTTTTGTCATAATAATTACATTTTAAGATAATGCTCTGCTACACTTTGAAGTGTTTATTTAGTTTACAAAAACAAGAAAAATACTTGCCAATTTGCAGTTTAACTGCACTTAAACCTACTGTGAAAAAAATCACATCAAAGGAGAGCGCAAAATAGTTTAATAAAGCGAAAAAAAGTGAAAAGTGTAATAAGTTTTTACATTTAATTATTGTCTATTTTTTGCTCAAGTGTCCTCCTTTATAATGCGTCTTAAAATTTAGGACACTTAAGCTAAACGTCAATTATTGTTTAGTTTTTTTTATACTTCATATTTTGGACTACATTATTTTGTTCTCTACATTCTAACATTAACATACTTATATGGCAATGCCTATTCATGGGAACGCTAGTAAAATCAAAGAGTCACCTGGAACTTATGAGTTTTTCATCTCACATGTAATTTGTAAAGCGCCAAATTTATTTGTGCAAGTTTTGTAGTTAAAGGATTTTATTTACTTTATTAAATAATTTTTTGAAATATCGTGCTGTTTCTTTATTTATTCCGGCCAAATTTTTAAATCTTATATTGATTATTGAGGGTGAAAGCAAGTCTCGATGGCCATTTCACTACAGCTTACTTAGCTCTTCAGGAAACTTCGCACACACATTTTGAATTTATGTTAGATAAAATTAGACAGCAGTTTATATTTAATCCAATGTACAAAATTGGGTTTTTCCTAGCACTAGTTGGATTTAAAAAGGAAATTGTTATATGTAAGATTTAAATGCTTTTTGTTAGTGCAATTCTAATTGAAAATTTAATAAGATAATTAAAAACAAAATCGCAACACAATTAATACTATTGTGTGAAAATAACATTAATTTGTTATGAAGATTAAGTAGGAGTGCTATAGTAAATTTAGTACTATTTTTAAATTTACACAAAAATGTTATCGGCTTTAAATGGGTTAAGCGTTTTTAAAAAATTTTAATATTTCCTGAAAGAAGAAAGAAAGCTTTAAAATTATACTCATCTTGATATCTAAAAAATATAGTGCACAATCGTACTTTTTTATTAAAAAGTTCAGAGGCCGATAATTCGAAAAGTATGTGCGAGCGCAAATTTTTTTTAATGTATTTTCATTATTTTTTTAATTGAAGTTACTTTACTAAACTAAATTTGTTCTAAATGATATGGAAAAATTGTAGACCGATCTTGCTGATTTTCAATAGCTTATTTAGTGCCATGGCAAAGTTGATTTCAACCCGAACTCCGACGGACAGATTGACATGGCTCAATCGACTTTGCTATGCATAAGAACTCAGAATATATATATATATATATATATATATATATATATATATATATATATATATATATATATATATATATATATATACTTTATGGGGTCGGAATTAGATATTGTAGAAATTACAAACGGAGTGACAAACTTATATACAGTAGTGGTCAAAACATATGGAACTGAGTAAACATTTGTTCTTTTCATTGATTTATTTTCTTCAAATTATAAAAAGAAGTTATAAAAAATAATGGCTACGCTACCAAATACTGAGCACTAAGTTATCCCTATTAATTACTTCAAAAGTTGCAAATGTTTTGAACACCTGCATTTAGAATACATCCATTATTTTTAGTTTTTTTGTTATTTTAATTTAACGGAATTAATTTTTTTTATTTGTTTAACAAAAAAGACTGTTTGAAGAAAATAAAAAAAATAAATTTTAGTAACTATGTGTAATTTGAAGAAAATAAATCAATGAAAAGAACAAATGCTTATTCAGTTCCATATGTTTTGACCACTACTGTATAACCTTTTTCCACTTTTTGTGGTGAAGGGTATAAAAACACTATTATCACTTTAAGACTCAATTAAATTAAATAAATCTATATTATACTTATGTAATTTGAAGCCGCTAAGCTTTTCCGATTGTTATTCACAGAACATCAATTCAAACCGCGTTGCACATTTTGGGACATGTTCGATTGCTTATACATATTTCGGCGGCCTTCTGGTTAGCAGAGTTGCCAGATATTTTTGCCCTTTTTTTCTCTTATTGACAAAGAAAAAAAAAAAAACGAATTGCATCTTGTTTGTAATAACTTTATTGGCATTAAATTTTTTTGATTGATAAAATTATTTTATTTTCTTAATCTATCTCGACATTTTGAAAAAACTTTTATTAGAATATTTAATAAAATTGTCCTCTTCTAATGCAAATTTTATTCTTAACCTTTTAAAAAAAGGTGAATGTAATAAGAAATACTTACAAGTCTTTTAAAAATAAACTTTACAGTTTTCTATTTAAGTTAAGTTGGATCCTCCCATACCACTTTTTGATTTTGGCAAACAAAAAATTACTTGTTTTTGCCTGTAAAAACAACTAAAGTCGTTACTTTGGCTTTTGCATTTTTTTATGTCTTTCGTGGTTAGAAGAAAAGTAATATTTCAAGAGTTCTTCGTTATGCAAGCCATACACGATGCTACCTGTTGTACAACTTTGCTTGTAATCAAGTTGGGTGTTTTGCCTACAAATTACACAACTTCCGTGCAATCGCGCAGCACAACTTTATTTTATGTAGAAGCCATTACAGTAAAGATGTTTAACGATATTGTTGCGTATGTTGTAATCGATGAAGTGTTTGACCAAGAAGAAAAAGAATGCAAACAAAAGTTAGGAATGTTTTTATTTTTATAATATTCATTTCTGCAGTTCCGCAATTGCACGGATTTCATATGAATCCTATTTTATTTATATATTTATTTTTCTTTGAATGTATAGAATACTTTTGCGCTGTGTTTTGCTATGTTGCTACTACGAAAATGAAAAGTAAAATGGAGTAATGTTGTGCGACATGTCCACTAATGTTGCGACTGAGTTGTACAACTTGCCAAAAAATCAAAACTTTTTGATCTTTCGTACAACCAACACGCAACTTCATACAACTACACCACAAACATTGCAATCTGTTGTACAACAGGTCGCAACGTGTATGGCTTGCATTATAGCGAACTGTTTTTTCTTTTACACTGTAGTTCTAATATAATTCTCATTATGTTTTTGGATATTTGAATACAATGACATGTTCTTGGCTTTCTAACTATATGGATATTCACAAAACTATTTACTTTATTATTCCAAAAATTCATTATACATATGTTTCTTAAACTACATTTCTTATATAAATTTCTTAACGTATTACAACTGTTCTAAGACTAATTTGCACTTAATTAATTACATTACAGATATGCTGTATATAGTCATTTATTAATTGTTACATTTGTTTACATTTCCAAAAAAAGGATAAAAAGGAACACACTCGTTTGTTTTTAAAATTTTACTTAAAACTAATAACTTAAACTATCCTACAAACTAAATAACACTTAATATTTAAAACAAATAAAATAAGCGATATATAATATCTATCACAAAGTCCTTCTAAAAACTACTGTGCGGTGGCCTATCGATGATCTATCTATCTTGAGAAATTCGTGAAATGCGTAAAAATAAAAATAATAAGGTTTTTTTTTACCCTGGAGTTAATGTCGACGTCGTTGACGGCGTTTCAACGCCGAAATAGTTGAAACAGATTGAACTTTTACGGCGTTGCAACGCGTTGAGATTAACTGCTCTCATACAATTTCATACGATTCAACTTTTTTTTTTGACATTTGACGCCGTCAATGACGTCGACATTAACTGGTAGACTAATCGGTCGAAAGTTTTGCGATTGAAAACTAAAGCCGAAACACATATTGTCTCTATGTTTTTTTTTTGTTTTTTTCTTTTTGTTTAATACGAGTAAAACTACTTTATGGTAAATCAAATAAAATCTTATTTAAAATAACTGAAGAGATATCCGAAAATAATTAATAATAGCAAAAACCCAAGTTTTAATTTCAATTTTACTTTACTGAAACTGGCTGTCGTGATATAAGCGCAATATCAGAACATTTGTCACTTAACAAATTCAATTACATCATTATTATTCCGAATTGAAAAATAGTGTAAAGTGTCGAGCTTAATTTAATGAAAATTGCCAACAGATATCATGCTAAGACTTCCATATAAAGCAAATAATTTTAATTATTCTTTCTATTTCTATTTCCAGTATATTAACAAGCTTTGATTTGATGCCAAGTAAGGAAAGTGAAATCTCTAAAGTGTGACATTGAAATATTTGAAATAGATTTGAAAAAAAAAACGAGTTAAACACATTTAAAGCACAATGGAAATGGAGTTAGAAAGTTCGAAAATGGTGAACAATGGTATTGGAGGGCGAAATATTGATATAGAATTTCAAGATCTCACTTATCGAGTCATAGTGCCAAAGCAAAAAGGTAAGTCTTCTAATTTTTATTTAAATACTTTAATATGTTTGATATTTTGAAATTTAATGGATTAACTATACGAATTTTGTATTTTGTTATTTAAGTTTATTATTAATATTTTGTTAACTATTATAACCAAATGAGTAATTTCAATCCAGCTTAAGCTCTAGCATATTTTTTTATTAAAAAATTCAGATTCAGAAAAATTGTTATTTTTTAAAGGAAACAAGAAAAATTAACCGTTACAAATTTGTATTGTAAGTTCTTCGCAGTTAAACCGAATTTTACGAGAGCGCATAATTTCTGAGTAACGGCCCTCTATAATTTTAAAATTTTTTAAAATATCAATATGCGTATCAATTTAAAGCTTTTGATAAGATCTTTAAGGAAATACTAATAATTATTAAAATTGCTTAACCCATTAAGATTTTTATGTACAATTATGTATACATAGTACTTAATTTTCTTCTTCTTATGTTTTAATTCTCTGTCACCAAAACTATTTGCTTTTTTGATTGGAGTCACTTCACTAAACTAGATTTACATAGATGGTGAAGGGTATATAAGATTTGGCATAGCCGAATATAGCACTCTTACTTGTTTATATGTGGAGTTTGATATAAATATTTCCAGCAAAAACGAGTAAGTTTGCCTTCTTTGCAACCTGGTAATTGATTCGTCTTCGCAGCGGAGTGTGGTGATTTATAAAATCTTTCTCATGTTCTATTTTCTTAAATTAGTTGGTTAAAGAGTTAATGTTTACAACGTACGGATAACTAAAGTAGCGAACACAGAATGTTGCAATATATTTTGCTGGTGTCTAATTATTCCTGTTTTATTTTAAAATTAACATAAAAATGTGTAATAAATTTAGAAGTTAAAAAAACACTTCAACTTAAGCCGGCTCAAAGTTGTTCATTTAATTATAATTTATTGCTTTTTTATTTTTACATTCAAGTAATTTTATGATCTTATATAAAAGTAGTCTGATTGTTTATTATAATAAAAATAGTGGTATTTATTGATTTTTAGTTATAAAATCTGCTTCCTAGTTAATAAAAAAATTCCATTTTACAACTAGTCTACAAATTGTACCTAAAAAGCACTGAGTTTTTTGAGTTATTTCTAAAAATTTAAATAAATTAAAATTTTTGAAGAAATTAATTTCCTCTATAATTATTGTTAATAATTATTATCGAGTAGTCTTTATTAAACACGTGATGTGTAGATCTATTCACAACTAAAGAATTGAAAATCCACTGCAATTATGGCTGCTAGGCCTCTTAAGAGGCCTTTAGCTTAAAAAGTCATTTACAGTGAATCAATAAAGATTAGGCACATCATGATTTTCAAGAGTGATCCCTCAATTATTTCGAATCTGCTTAACTTGATAAGATAATAATGATGCCGTTTGAAAGGTAGATGGGTTTATTGATCTGCATTTATACACATTGATCGTTTGTATATCGTAAAATTCCCACTTGTTTATTTCACTTTACGTTTCTGCACGTCTTAAATTCTCAGCAGGCAACTTTTAAATGTAAAAAAGTTTTACTTCGTATTTAATTCCTGGCAAAAATAGCAAAATGAGCAAACGTTTAGAAATTGCTATAGATTTCCGTTAAACTATTATTAATATTCATGCGCAGGGAAAATCCTATCGTGTAAGAAACGTCATAAAACATTATGAAAAAAACTAACAATTTAGAGCATGAGAGGAGAAGTGGACGCCCAAAAAAATTTACACCACGCAAGGAGCGTTCATTGTGGCTCAAAATTCAAAGATTTCGGCTGTAAAACTGTGCCAGGAAATGAAGCAAAGTTTCAATTCAAACTTTAATCCGAAAACAATAAGAAATACGCTGTACGTGGAAGAGTTCCCCGTCGTAAACCGTGTCTTTTGGATATTAACAAGAAAAAAAGATTAGAGTTCGCAAAACTCTACATTAATCAGCCTCAAACCTTCCGGAACAGCGTGATATTAAGCGACGAATCAAAGTTTATCATTTTCGGTTCAGATGGTGCACAAAAAATTTGGGGAAAAGCAAACAAACAGCTTCAAGAAAATAATCCTATTAAGATTGTGAAGCACGTTGGCGGCAATGTTATGGTTTGGGTTTGCATGGCGGCATTTGAAGTGGGATATCTTGTCTTTATAGACAATAAAATGAACAAACACTTTTATTTAAATTTTTTAAAAGAAAATTAATTTCCAAATGTTGCGAAGCTGGGCTCTGATGGGTCATTATCTAAATAAAACATTCTTTATATGGAATGGCTTATATACCACTGATAACAGTTGAAAACACCTCCGCAATCGCCCAATACAAATCCTATAAAGCATATTTGGCCTCTACTGGCAAAAAGGATACGGAACCATCGCATTACATCTAAAGAATCACTTAAAGCAGCACTTTCCTTAGAGTGGCGAAAACATTACTCCTGATCAAACGTCTAACCTAGTAAGAAGTATGAGTCGACGATAAAAGTGAATGTCCAAGCTAAAGGAGGTTCAACCAAATACTAGACATGCAAAAACCACGAATAAACCGAACATTTTAACTTGTGTGCCTAAACTTTTAATTTGTTTTTTAGTTTTATAGCGTTGTGTAGTAGAAATAAAAAGGTATGATTTGTTTTTTATGTTAAATGGTGAAAAAACCATGTATCTTTAAAATGGCATCATTACTTTTTTTATCAAGTTTTGCATGTCCAAAATTATTGAGGGATTACTCTCATGGTGTGCCTAAGCTTCATTGATTCACTGTGCATATACCAGAAGTTGACGCGGATTTAACTAAAAGAAAACAAAAAAGACAGGCTCTTTTGCAGAAGCATTAATCTCAGCTTGCATTGCAATTCCACCTATAATTTAATCTTTAAAAATTCAGAGGCAGCGAATTTACACAAAGATATTATAATCAGCTTGTTTAACGTTGCTTGACCTTTTTTTTAACACAAAACAAAAACAACAAGAACAAACATAAATAAGTGACGGTAAATACAGAGAACAACAAAAAAAGACTTGGGATGTGTGGACTTCCAAATGAATAAAATGTTATAAAATTAGTTGGTTGGTTGGTTGATGTTCACAGTGTAAACAACCTAAGGTAAATAGATGTGAAGAATACTGATGAGGGATTTAGCCATCCAGCAAATTTCTGCTGGATTCTGCTGGTGTCTAATTTTTCCTTTTTTCTTTAAGAATTAACTTAAAAATTTTTAAATAATTTTTCATTCTTAATAGACTTAAAAATTAATATATACTTATATATATATATATTATATATATATATATATAATTTTAAGCCGAATTAAAGTTATTCATTTAGTAAGTTACAGAAACGAGACACAAATTTTCAGTGCGTAGTAAGAAGAGTAGTGAGCCTAAAGTAGAGTTGAGCTAAATCGTTCAGTTTACCGAGCAATTATATTGTTCAATACGTCCGTTAATTTTTCTCATTAAACGAAGAAAAACATAGTCAGTCCTGTATGCACAGAATAGCAGCAAAATGTAAAAAAAATTAAAAGAAAATTTTTGCAAAATGTGTAGAAAAATGTTTGGGGTTCAAATGAAAAAGAAAAGAAATTTGCATTTGAAAGTGATTTTTTTACATTAAATTGAAAAAAAATTTAATAAGTTTGTATAAAATGATGGAAAAAACTGGTAATAAATATTAATAAATTAGCAAAGTTTCGAAAAAAAACTCAGAGAGAAAGCTTCTTACAAGCGAACAGAAATGTATGATTACGGAATTAATTTTGTCAAACCTGCGAGCTCTTCAATCGAACTCTTTAAACGCGTGATTTCAACAGGATGGATCTACTGCACACACAGCAAGAGCTTCGATGAATTTGCTTCGGAAATAATTTTCCCTAAAAACTGATCAGTCGCTTTGGGGACATGGATTTTTTTAAGGGGCTACCTCAAAGAGAGGGTTCATAACGACAATCCCTTATCTCTTGTAGCTGTAAAGGAAAACATTTGTCTAGAAATCAGCTCAATTAAACCAAGTTTACTTCAGCGTTTCGCGCGGAACCCAAGACTCCGTTTTGAAGAAGACATTCGGGGATGGCTTACTGTTTAAAAATTTGAATCCGAATTTCCATTCTATCGTCCAATGCTCTTAAAAAGAGCTTTGTGTAAATTTTAACGTTTTTTTTAAGTTTGAAATTGTAAATCTGCTACCAGGCACCCTGTATTAAACAAAAAAATTAGGATTTTAAATAATTTGCTCTTATTTGTTCATATAATAAAACCAAAAATGTCAAAAATGTTCATTTGAAGAAGCATAAAAAAAACAAAAGTCAGAAGTAGGAAATTTGCAATTAAAATTGCATCGCAAGAATCAAAGCTTTGCTAAAACAAAAGTCCATTTATAAAGTGAAAGTATGTGCTATGCGTTTGAACGTATCAAAGTATCAAAATGTTCGGTTTATCATCACGTTTTTTGGAAAGTTTTTTGGATCCGGCTAAACTCATAATTATTATCTATTTTTTTTACCAAACATGGACACCAACAAATGCAGCTTTGCTGCCAACAAAAGTCATTTCGACGAACTCGCAACCTCTTGTTTTATTAAACAGATGTCTAAAACGCTGGTACACATTTTCTTTTCTTATTCTTCTGCTCTGACGAGATTTGAATTTGTGACTTTCCTGTATAATTCATACATACTCGTACATGAGGAAAGCTGCTACTCAAAATCGTTAGTGTTATTTTAAGAAACAACCGAAAGCTACAATTTTAAATGCTTGAGGAAATTTAAGAAAAGTTGATAAGCTTTAAGGGTTATCATATTTTTAAAATAATAAATTTGTCAATATACATATATGTAAATAAAAAGAACCAGAATTGTTGCACTCATCTTATCACAATCGATACAAATTGTGAATGTTGTTACTTTTGGCATTTTGATTTATTTATTTATAACAAATTAACTTTCATTTTTTATACTTTATTGATGTTTTCATCGTATAACAATTTATATGTAATTTATATGTTAAAAAATTCTAAAGAAATGACAACAGAACATAAGAAATTTGTAATCGACTTGATTTGTATGTTGCTTTTAATTATTTACTATTACAAATAAATAAAATAAGAAATCAATTACAATTTTTTTTTATTTGTTATTCTACTGGAGTGTTACGTGGGCTGCTCTATATATTTCTGGCCTAATAGTGAAAGTACGGCGGATGACCAATTAATTCGACGTTTTGGCCGGTCAAAAACGCTCTGGTTTGAGCCGATGTGTGAGAGCTCGCATTGTCATGGTGGACAATGATTCGTCTTCTCTTGTTGGTTTTTCGAATTTCTCCGATGACTTCAGGCAAACATATTGTAGTGTACCACTTAGAAGTGACCGTCCTACGTTGCTCAAGCGGAACAGTCGCCACATGACCAGTTTTGCCGAAGAAACAGGCGACCATTTGCTTCGAAGTGCTTCTTCCACGAACAACTTTCATTGGATTTTGCTCGTCTTTGAAGACCCACACGGTCGATTGTTGTTTCGTTTCGGGCTCATACGCATAGGTCCATGATTTGTCACCTGTGACGATCTTATAAACGTCTTTTGAAGCACCGCAATCGTATTTTTGCAACATTTCTTTGCACCAATCGACACGAGCCTTTTTTTTGAGCGACTTTTAAATTGTGCGGGATCCAACGAGAACAAACCTTTTTTACGGCCAGGTGTGCATGCAGTATCGAATGTATGCTGGTGGAAGAAATGTCCAAGGATGTCTCTATCTCTCGGTATGTCGCATGTCGATCTTGCATTATGAGTTCACGCACGGCATCAATGTTCTCTGGCACAACAGCTGTTTTTGGACGACCTTCACGGAATTCGTCTCTGAGCGAGCTTCGGCCACGATTAAATTCATTATACCAATTTTTCACATTGCTATAGGATGGCGCTTCTTCGCCATACAAAGATTTAAGTTCATCAATGCGTGATGGCACGAAAATGTTCACGAGTTAATTCCATTTTTTTCTACATTAATTTTTTCAAGTCACTGTAAACAACACAAATAATGGTCGTACGTCAAAACGTTTTGAGTACGATTATGCTTAAAAATGACAAACTTTCCAATGGAAATGTCAGATTGCACTTTGCAGCACTCAGTGTTGCCAGGCCAGAAATATATATAGCAGCCCTCGTAAGTCAAAAAAGCAGACTGAGATTTAATCAATTTATTTTTATTATTAAATTAAAAAAAACAATAGAAAAAACGAAAGTGAAATCAATTACATTTAAATTTGAACTGAATTAAACTGAATTGTTTATCGTACTGAGGAATGTTAAAATCATTATATTAAATTTAAATTATTACATAAATTAAAATGTTTCTTTTTTTTAATCGTTAATTAAAATAACTCCTCAAAATATATTGTTTTGTTGACTTTAACAATGTATAAGTATTAAAAAAACCATAAAAATTAATTAAAAAAAGCTTTTAAGTAAATGTCACAGTGTCACCACAAAAAAAAATGGAAAAAGGGTATATCTAAGTTTATCATTCCGTTTGTGATTTTTACAATATCCATTTCTGACCCCGATGTATAGCGAAGTCGATTTAGCGATGTCCGTCTCTCAGTCCGAAGTAACTCAAAGCAAATGTTGGGATGACAGAGAATTAATATATAAAAAAAATCAAGATTATTTTAGTAATTTCTTAAAGATCTCTTTAAAGAAAAAAATTTATACTGCATATACATATATAATTTTATATTAAAATAACATCTGCTCTTAATGGGTTTAGCATTTTTAAAAAAAGTTGGTATTCCCGTAAAGATCTCTTTAAAAGTTTTTAAATGATACCCATATTGATATTTCAAAAAATTTAAAAGTTTCAGAGCCCCGTAACTCGGAAAATATGACCGAGCGCCAATTTTTTCACTTGATGTTTTTTTCTTATTTTTTAATTCTTTATCGTCCCATATACAGTACTGTTCGAAACCTAAGCAACTTTTCCCCAGTAAATACTCATGGTCGTATATGTTCTCGTTAAATAAATTACTGAAAATTTTCCTTTTTATTTATTATTATACATATAGTCTACTTACTTATAATAACAACAAAAAATACATTTTATGTCTTTGAAAGAAAATATAAAACAAAAACAAAATTAACTTAAAAATTCGCGGTTCGAAACCTAATCAACTTTTACATTGTTGCATTTGTTGAGAAATATTAACTAAAACAACAACAAAAATTTTAAACAAATATTTTAGTCCCGTTATGATTGCTATTGAAAAAAGTAATTTTGGTTGATTTTATGCACTTAAGTGGTACCAATTCTTTAGAAGTGCAACCATGACGCGAATACGTTATGGATCAGCTTTTAAGCTAAAGATTATTCAACTTTTTAATAACGGTAAACCCCAAATTGCTATAGCAAACCAATTAAATATTAATAAATCATTAGTTTCCCGACTTATAAAAAAGTAAAAAGCTACTGGGAAAGTAGAGAAGGCCAATAGCGGTGGGCGACCTCAAAAAACTTCTAAGCGAACAGACCAGAAAATTTTCCGTCTAGTTAAAATAAAATCCATTTATGTCGTCGAAAGACATAGTGAATGAGCTTGAACTTCAGATTAGTTCTTCCACAGTAAGAAAACGTTTATTGGAACAAAACTTAAGGAGCTTCATGCCATCTAAGAAGCCTATGTTGACTAAGAAGCATCTAAAAAAGAGGTTTGTTTGATTGATTGCAGCGTAGTCTCTGATTTTCTCAGCTTTTCGTTAGTTTAAGGTTGGATTTTGCTAGAGCACATATGGATTAGACTACATATATACAAATGGAGAACTGTTTTGTTTAGTGATGAATCTAAATATTACTTATTAAATTCAGATGGAGTTTGCCACGTGAGAAGACCAAAAGGAAAGCGGCTACATCCTCGGTACTCAAAAGCCACAATAAAGCATGGGGATGGAAATGTGATGGCTTGGACTTGTTTTTCGGCAAGTGGTGTTGGTCCCGTTGTAGAAATTCAAACTAAAATGGACCCTTTTGTTTACAGAGACATTTTAGCAACTCACATGCTTAACTATGCTAAGTGAGAAAGGCCACTTCGATGGGTGCTTCAACGTGACAATGACCCAAAACACTCATCGAAGTTAGTCAAGGATTGGTTTTCAGCTAATGGGGTTCAAGTTTTGGATTGGTCACCTCAATCGCCAGACTTGAATCCCATAGAGAACCTCTTTGAAATTTTAAAATGGAGAGTTGGAACTCAACGCTTTAAAAATAAACAGGAGTTGATGACTGTCTAAAATCGGAGTGGGAAGCTATAACAACATCTATTCAATCGAATCTTATTGGATCTATGCCCAAAAGATGCGCTGAGGTCGTAAGAAACAAAGGATATCATAGCAAATATTAAAAGTTGCTTAGGTTTTGAACAGCCAATTTTTAAGTTAATTTTGTTTTTATTTTATCACTAGATGAACCCGGTGTGCTTCGCTACCCCCCTCGTTATTAAATAAAATTAAAAGTATTGCGAAAATTTAATGACGATTGGTCCAGTAGTTAAGACTATATTACGATTTTTAATTTTTCTAAAAAGGGGCGGGGTCCCACCCACTTTTCTCCTGGTACGTATTCCTAATTATCCCAATACCATATGTACCAAATATCGTCGACGTAGGTCAAAAAATGACCAAAATATGGCGATTTAAATTTTTGGGTTATATGGGCGGTGCCACGCCCCGTTGTCCAATTAAAACTTCATATAGCCTATTATTCCTTCCAGAGTCACAGTAACATGCTGTGAAAATTTCAGGAAGATCGGTCCAAGGGTTTGGCCTCCTATAAAGCACAAACATACAGACAGACATTCATTTTTATATATATAGATAGATAAATAACCTCCAAAGAAATGGATTTTAATTTTTGTTGTTATTTTTATGTTATAGACACATTGTGTAGTAGTAAATAAAAAAAAATATTTTCTATAAATTTATTTAAAGAAAAGATATGAGTCTATTATTACTAAGTGGGAAAAAGTTGCTTAGGTTTCGAACAGTACTGTATTTATCTTTTTTGATTGGAGTTACTTTATTGTTTCAAATGACATGAAAAAATTATAGGTATGCGTGGTGTTTTGCCTGCTATAATTACACACGGAATGACAAACTTAAATATACCCTTCAAGGATATATAAATGGTAAATCCTAAACATTGATTATATTTTTGTACAATATATATTCCAAAAATAATGAAAAAATTCCCAGTAGTTTATCGTCAGGTTTAAAAGGGATAGGACTGTACAAAAAGTTTTCTGTATAGCAAAACAGAGAAGAAAGTAACAACATAAGAGTGAGTTGCACAGGAGGTTTAATTGGTTGAAGGAATTGATTTATTAACATAATATTGCAACTTCCAGTCTCGCTGGAGTAACATGTATAGAAGTGTGTGTGCGCAAGTTTGTTAAAGCGCATGTTTTTGCAATCAAAAGAACCTTTAGGTTTGAGAAGTAAAAGTATTTATAAAGAACCTTACAATATCAGTTAATTTTGTTGTTGTTACTATTTAATTCTAATGATGACGTCTTATCTTCATTTTCGTTTCTATTGAAAAACTTTGTATTTTAATTAAAATTTTAACAGAAACAAATTGATCTACAATGAAAATAATTTGTAAATGATTAAAATTATTAAAAGTGTATTTCACATAATCACATGCTCAACAAAGTAATTAATATTTAATTAACGTAACGAATGAATGAATAACCTGTCGGACATTGAACGTCACGAGTTTATTCAACTTGCATTAAGAGAATAATTTAAATAAATTTTATCTATAAAAATCGTTAAGAGGGTTAAACGTTTTGTTTTTGTTTTTTTTTTCATACTTTATCGAACTTTCTGTTTAAAATATTTAATCTTTATTAAGGCTCAAGTTTGTTTGTAATTTTTAATGGAAAAAATATTATTTATTGAGATTCTTAATTAATTTTTAACTTGTAGCATACAAAATAGTCTGTCTACATATTTCACGCTTGTTTTAAGAATGAAAGACGGTGTCATCTCATTAACCCGCAAAATTAAAGAAAATAAAATATAAGAGTTCAATGCGTCTTATTATAGTCTTCCACCTTTTGTAATCAACACTAACGTGATCATGTCCCCAAGCAATACTTTTTGCTTTTTATAATTGTTTTCATTTTACATACCAAACTGAATAAATTAAATTCTCTATGAAAAATTGAACTAAAACACTAAAGCCTGACTTACAAATTATTTTTAAATTAATTATTTATTTAGAAGCCCACCCACAAGAACTTTGACTCAGTCATTTAGCGTTAAAAAATAATAAATAACACTGGTCAACGAAATTAAAATTTTTTTTGTCACATGAGATCTTATGTCAAATTTTAAATATACCAGGGCCGCCGAATATTAATATGTTGATGAAAAAATTGACACGTCAAGTTTCCTTGTGACATCATATATTTTTGTAAAAATGTACAACCATCAGCTTCATTTAGTAATTTTGTTGTTTAATATGGAATAAATACGTATTATTTTCGTGAATTTTTGGCTTCCGGAAGTTCTTTTCTAATCTGCTAACATTCCTGAATGTTCAATTTCAATTTAACCCATACACTATTAAACGAAAAGTCCTTAGGTCAATGACCGGATCATTACGTTCACTTAAGTGATTCGTTCAGTTTAATCCGTTTGTGCATGAATGACACAGCTCTAATATGTAGATAATGCCGCAGAAACGTCGAGGAAAGAACAAAACAATTGTTTTTCCCTTTAAGTCTTGTTTTTATACCATTTAAAGATAAAATTGAAATCGGATGAAAAATGTTTTTAATATAATTACGATTTCTACGGAAGTAGTCTAAACCCAAGGTTCAATTTTCGATGACTTTTTCTAACATTTGTGGCCGTATATCAGCAATAACGCCGCGAATGTTATCCTCCTATTGGCCAATCGTCATGGGCTTATTGGCGTGGACTATCGACTTCGCATATCCCCACAGAATATAGTCTACCGACTTTAATTCGCACGATCTTGAGAACGATTTCAAAAAGTGCAACTATGCGGTTATTAAATGAACTGTGTGACATGTTGTTATGAGAAAAAAAAAAAACATAAACTACATAACTTGCATTTTTGCAATAATTTTAATTTTTTTTTAACATTCAGCAATTACAGAATAACAAACGTTTCACAAAACGTGCTACTTATCACGTACATAGATATGTAATAGCTTCACGTATGTAATCGATTATGAATTTTAAAGGGTCATATCTGTATTAAAGACGTGCACAGATATATCTGTTTATATCAGTTTTTGTGTGTCTACTCTTAAGGCCCAACTATAATGTGCATAAACTGGCTTTAGCTTATGTCAAAAATTCAACGAAAAGCCTGTCAAATGCTTAGGTAACTTATCAAAGAAATTTATGTGGCTACAATGTACATATATAAATTTAGTAATTTATTTGCCACAGTTGCTCATTTATGTTTATTTCGTGCTTTTTCCAAAAATAATTTCTATATAAATCAACAAAATTTTAAAACTATAAGGCTTTAAAGAAAATATTTTATATATTTAATAACATTCACAAACACATTTACATATTTTGGTTTATGTTCTAAGAAAATGTAAAAAAAAAATTATTACAAATTATTTTCTGTTTTGTGTTTGTGGCCAACCGTACTAAAAAATGCAACGATGTTAATCGTTTATATGGTATACATATGTGTGTATAAATACAAATTTAATTAAAAATATATTATAATTGTAAAAAATTAGCCATAAAGAAAAATGTTATTTTTTCTAACATTTTTTATTGAATTAAAAACTAAAAAATTTAGCATTTTAGATCTTAATCAGAATATTTCTTTATTAATGAATAAATCAAAACACAATCAGCTGTTTCCGTACGGAAAGTGCGATCAGTTTCGTACCTTGCATAAAGAAATAAAATTTAACGAAACTTGACGAAAAGTTATCTTATTCACATTATAGTTTACCACATATAATTTAATGTATTTGCACAGTTGTATAAGTTGGCATAAGCTAGTTTATGCACATTATAGTTGGGCCTTTATGAGTGCGTATAGATAAGTACATTTGTGTTTCTGATCAGTGTTGCCAACTCTGGAAAGAACAAAAGCACCGTGAGTAGTGCAAAAACGGGTAAAAAAGGGTAAAATATTACAGAAAAAAGGGTAAAAAAGCACCAAATAATTTTTTTTAAATATATTTGAAAAATAACCGTAACTAATGTAAAACTGGGGAGAAAATTCTATAAAAACGGATAAAAAGCACTAAGTCTAACTGAAATTAAAAAAACAAATGGTCTAAAATAAAAAAATTCCATTTACTAACATAAAATAAAATAACAATTCATTTAAACATAAAATAACTTTTTAAAAAGAACATTTACAAAACAATATGTTCAATTTCAAATAAATCTATTTCGTCTTGGCATTCATTAGGCCACAAAACAGTTTTTATAAAATATTTTGACTTTTTGTAAGTATCATTAGAGTTTATTTTATTATAAACATTTGAAGGTAGTTTATAACTGCTACAACATCCATTTTCAAATTTAAGGCCATATTTAATGTGTAATAATGCATTTGCTGAATTTAATGACATCCGATTTCTAATTTTTGTTTTAAACAAATTCATCAAACTAAATGTCCTTTCGACCTCCGCGTTTGAATAAGGCAATGAAAGTAATCTCAAAACAAAATTTGTAAGTTGAATAAATGGGTAAATGGGCAAATTTTCTTTAAAGTTGTTAAATTATTTCGTTTTTCTTTTAAATTTGTAAAAAAAAGTGTAAAAGTATAATTTGCTTTATTTTACGAAACACGTTTCTCTTTTGGTTGTTTTTTTTTTTTTTTAATATGACAGAAAACTCCAGAAAAGTTTATTAACAGTCAAAAGAAAAATTGCAGAAACTTCATGGTTGCACAAAAAGTACTATAAGCACTGAGAGAAAATATTAATAAAATTTTAAAATTCAATGGAAAATAAAAAAATGTCATCGTTGTACAAAAAAGCACTAAAAGCACTGTCAGAAATTATAAAAAGCACTGCAAATACCCGCTTTTTAAAAACGGGTATTTTAAAAAAAATACCGGGTACGAAGAGGTAAAAAGCACCAAAAAATACCCGAAAAGCACCGAAATTTCAACACTGTTTCTGATATAAGTTGATATTGTTACTTTTTCTCTTTGGATGGATACGAATGAGTAAAGAGAGAATGAGAGTAACATATCTGTTCTCCTATGTTTTGCACAAACGGGTATAAACAGATATTGATGGTTGTACCATAAGTACTTATTGTGTGCTGCGAATTAATATCCATTCATACGTACATATGCATTGGTTTATTAAAATTAAAAAATAAAATTATTATTTCTAAACATGACCAATTCTTTAATTGTTTTATTGTGTTTTATTGAAGTTGAATATACAAAACTGAATTCTTTAACAAAAATTTATGAATCTAATGCGTATAATTATATTAAAATTACTATTATGTTTTTTAACAACTTTTACCAACAGTTCTAAGGATACAATAACTAAATAAGTATATGTATGCATGTTTCTATATTTAGAGAGGCGAAAAGCCTGATAATTTAAAATCAATTAAAAAATATTTTTATATTAAGTTGGCTTTAAAATACCTTTTGAATCCAAATAATTTTTAGAATTTTAAAATGAAGTATGAATATTTAAACATTTTTAGCAAAAATAAAAATAAATTTTTATTACCATTAAAATTGCATTGGCATTAGTTGAAATAATGAAATAGGAAAAAAATAACTACGATATCATGCTAATAATTTTATTTTAATTATAATTGTTTATATAATGGTAATGAAATGGATTTAAAACTGGAATTGTTTTTATGAAAAATAAAATTATAATAGCAAAACCTTAAAAAGATCTATGCATAAAAAATAAACCTTAACCCTTTCGTTGATGGATATGCATTCGAAAATTTTAATAACTTATTAAATTTGAACGGGATAGGAATAAAACTTGATGTCTGATATCTAAATTTAACTCAAACCCCAGCTAGCAAATCTTATTACTTACTCGAAAACTAAATATATTCTTATAGTGCCTAATGATAAAACGTACATATTTCACCAGAATTTTGTGATAAAAATGCCACTTTAAAATATTGCTTTAATATGCTTTATGGCGTTTACTTAGTGTAGTAAAACGTATGTTTTAAAGCCATGTAATTAATTATCGATCAAAATTTTTCATAAAATTACCGCTAGTGAAAATATTAACAACGTCATAAGCATTTATGAAATCGTCAACGAGTTAGTCCATCTAATAATTTGCTCCCATTTATAGTAAGAAACTAGCATTTTTTAACCATTTATTTTCCAATCAATTCATTATATATTCTAATTAGTGGTTGACAGCCACTTATTTACGCACACTAGTAAGAGATATACTATACTGTTATATTTTATATTTACCGTTGTTAAGCTGACTATACCTTAGTGAGCAGTTACAACGAGCTTGTCCATTTTACACTTTTATTTTTTTTTTCTTTAAAACTTTTCAATAATTTTTTAATTTCGAATAATTTTTACTCTCTATTTATTTAAGCTGTAGGACTTTTCTTTAATGCAGAAGAGAGGTTTTTTTTAGTAAATGTTTAAATTTTAGAAATTTTTAATACACAAATAACATAACTATAATATCCTTCTAAGTTTATAAAAAATAAAAATTACGTTATTAAATGTGTACATATATAAAAGGGACAATATTATTACTGGGTGTATTTTAGAAATGTAAATGTTTTCCCTAATTTTTTTTATTGAAATTTTTCGGAACTTATATTTTTATGTACATATGTTTGTACGGATGTATGTAATAAACCTTTTTTATATATTAACTAGATGAAACCGGTGTGCTTCGCTACCCCCCTCGTTATTAAATAAAATTAAAAGTATTGCGAAAATTTATAGACGATTGGTCCAGTAGTTAAGACTATATTACGATTTTTAATTTTTCTAAAAAGGGGCGGGGTCCCACCCACTTTTCTTCTGGTACGTATTCCTAATTATGCCAATACCATATTTACCAAATATCGTCGACGTAGGTCAAAAAATGCCCAAGATATGACGATATTAAATTTTGGGTTATATGGGCGAGGCCACGCCCCTTTGTCCACTCCCAACTTTATATAGTCAAGAATATCCTATTGCGAAAATTTAATGACGATTGGTCCAGTAGTTAAGACTATATTACGATTTTTAATTTTTCTAAAAAGGGGCGGGGTCCCACCCACTTTTCTCCTGGTACGTATTCCTAATTATGCCAATACCATATGTACCAAATATCGTCGACGTAGGTCAAAAAATGGACAAAATATGGAGATTTAAATTTTTGGGTTATATGGGCGGTGCCACGCCCCGTTGTCCAATTAAAACTTCATATAGCCTATTATTCCTTCGAGAGTCACAGTAACATGCTGTGAAAATTTCAGGAAGATCGGTCCAAGGGTTTGGCCTCCTATAAAGCACAAACATACAGACAGACATTCATTTTTATATATATAGATAGATTTTAACTATTTACTAGTTTTTATCAAAGTGGAATTAATATTTTTAAATAAACATGCAATAAAATTTCTTAATTGAATTAATTCTATCCTTATAAGTCAACGCGCAACTAGACAACAATTTATTTATTTTCCATTTGTTTTTTTATAAAATAAAATTATCATTAATATTATAAATATTGCTAATTCTACATTTAAAATCATATAAACTAATTACTAAAGCTAAACAATAATAATTACAATTCGCGTTACTACTACGAAGTTAAAATACTGCTTACTAGTTCTCGCCTTTATCATAAGCAGCACACAAGTATCAAAAATATCTGTTTCATAAACAGATATATCCAAATACTCATGGTACAACAGATATTTGAGAGTAAAAAACTGATAATTTGCTTACTCTATGCAATACCACAAACAACTGTATGTGTTTATATCCATAGTGTGAGTACGCACAAGCGAAAGCATACAATATCAACTACACTCATTCGTTCTTTTGTATCAGTTTTACTTGTTATGTATATGATATATCTGTTTTTGCCATACTGTTGGATATACTAGTGCACGTCTTTAATCTGTATGTGGCTTTTCTAAAATCTTATTTTTATAGATTTTTAAATCTTTATGCATTGCCGTATTTTAAAAGTTTACATATGTTTCCATAAAATTCTGAAGGTTTGACTTAAATTATTGTATTTTATTTCTTTCTCGAATTTTTAAATTTAAGTAAAAATATTATACAGTACTTTTCTGGTTTAACGAACCAGTACGAGTACTTTGCAATTCATTACACTGGTAGCAGGTTGAAATTATAACATAAGGTACTAAATGGAACAAACTTGTGTGTTCGTTAAATGCGATTATCACAGAATCGCATGTTCGTTAAACATGAGAACTACTGTATTGGAAATATTGTACTGGAATTGGCGACCGCCAATTTTTCACTTGCAAAAAAACTTAAGGTCTAAAACTTCTCTGCTATTCATAAGCTTGTGTCATTTTTTCCTTAATGTGGGCGAAATAAAAAACGAAGACTGTTATATAATGTGTAAATAGCTTTTCATCAGTTTTTCTTAGTAAGATAACTAAACAATAGTGAGTTTGTCTAAAAAACCTAATTAAAGATCTTTACATGTTAATAGTTTAAAATCTTGAACATAGATTTATTCACATAACAATTTGGTATGGAAGTTTTTTTTGTTTTGTTATTATTAGCTTAGTTATTTTATTTTTAAGTGTGTGGTAAATGTTAAATAATATTTGTTATTCAAAGTTATTGTTATAAAATTATTACAAAAACAAAAATGTTTATTATGAAAGAACAAGGCCGTTCACAATAGCATTTTAAATACGCCGTAATATGGCGACGTTAGTATTAAAACAAGTAAGAGTGCTATATTCGTCTGCGCTGAATCTTATATACCCTTCACCATCTAAGTACATCTAGTTTAGTGAAGTAACTTCAATAAAAAAAATATTGTGGTAACAGAGAATTATACAATTTTACATAAAAATTCCATCGGTTCTTAATGGGTTAAGCATTTTTTTAAAAGTTTTAGTATTTCCTTAAAGATCTCTTCAAAAGCTTGTAACGACACGTTTCCGCTGGTTGCTGGGGCAGAACTCAGCGGCGTCCAGGGTCGTCGTTGTTGTAAATAAAACACGGTATGCTTCACAATACGATAGCGTGCTTTTATTCACGGTTTAACAAAACTACTACTTAATCAATTGCTGGTGACCAAGGCTCAAGCGTGTGGGCGTCACTTACTGTCGGCAGCCGTTGTCGGTTAGCGAATACGAGCGTGTGGACCACTACTCGTACCGCTTGGGAAATACATAGGCGCGTGACCGCAACCGATGTAAACCCCACTATGACAGTCGACTAACTAAGACAAGTGATCACTCTCGGAGGAGTTGGTACTGAGTGTAACCAGACAATACCACTTCCTTCTACTGCCTGTGTAGGAGCAACAGTTTAGCGTGCAATCCACTACTAAACTACCGGTCTTACCTGAAGGCCAGCCGGCAATCAACTGTCTCGATACAGGCAAATTGCTCGCCTTTTATACCCGTCGGCTGGCCACACATACAGGCAGTCTGTGATTGTGGTAGTGTCTGCTTGTAATTCTAAAAATAAATTTGCTTACACTACGTAAGCTAAATGGTTGACCATCAACCAATGCATGCTTGGTTGTTGTCGTGGGTGTTGTTGTAAAAATAAAAACAAACAATAAAGCAGCTATACTTGCTTTGATCGTCACAACAACAACCCAGCATGAGTAGATCGTTGTTTAACGAAGAAAGGAATGCCTTTTGCTTATAAAATTAAAATAAGAACTTAACAATCAAATAATACAGAATTCATTTTATAAGATCTTAAAGCTAGTACTTAGGCTAGAGTAAACTATTTTACGATGTGTAGGTAGAAACGACCATCGGGACTTCCACCGTCACACTACCTTCCCTCTCCCCGGGTGCTGTGGAAGGCGGCAGCAAGCGGGTTTAGGCAGGAGAACGTTGTCCGAAGGTGCTGAGGCGGGTGTTGCAATGGTCGGGCTTGTGGTGATGCGTGAGGGTGTCGTGATCGACGTGACTGTTGTTGGTATTTGCATTGAATCAGCTATCGGTCCCAACGATGACGCTGATGCTGACGATGGAGATGATGAGTCTGATGATGAAGCTGACGGAAACGGTGTCTTCCGCGGGCGGGGTTGGTACCTCAGCCGGGTCGTTGTGGTCCGTTGTTGGCTTCGACTCGGTACATCGGGCTTGTGGTGATGCGTGAGGGTGTCGTGATCGACGTGACTGTTGTTGGTATTTGCATTGAGTCAGCTATCGGTGCTGATGCTGACGATGGAGATGATGAGTCTGATGATGAAGCTGACGGAAACGATGTCTTCCGCGGGCGGGGTTGGTACCTCAGCCGGGTCGTTGTGGTCCGTTGTTGGCTTCGACTCGGTACATCGGGCTTGTGGTGATGCGCGAGGGTGTCGTGATCGACGTGACTGTTGTTGGTATTTGCATTGAGTCAGCTATCGGTGCTGATGCTGACGATGGAGATGATGAGTCTGATGATGAAGCTGACGGAAACGATGTCTTCCGCGGGCGGGGTTGGTACCTCAGCCGGGTCGTTGTAGTCCGTCGTTGGCTTCGACTCGGTACATCGCCTTTATTTAAAATTATGATTCGGCGACCCTTTGCTGATTCCGCCTCCAATTTATGTCGGAACCTCTGGCAGGTTTCTTGAAACCTCTTGGCTTCGGCCGAGTTAGTAGGTGGAGAGGGTCGCTTTCTTTGAAGCGGCTGCATTATATTCTTAGTTCTTCTTCTATTTCTTTTATGCGTAGATCTGCAGAGAGACGAAGACGCGGGGTCAGTAGTCGGTGAATGGAAAGGTTTCAATTCACTTAGGTGCGCTCGTCGCACGTCGCTATTACTACGCATTGAGTCAGCTATCGTTGCCACCGATGACGCTGATGCTGACGATGGAGATAATGAGTCTGATGATGAAGCTGACGGAAACGATGTCTTCCGCGGGCGGGGTTGGTACCTCAGCCAGGTCGTTGTGGTCCGTTGTTGGCTTCGACTCGGTACATCGCCTTTATTTAAAATTATGATTCGGCGACCCTTTGCTGATTCCGCCTCCAATTTGTGTCGGAAACTCTGGCTGGTTTCTTGAAACCTCTTGTCTTCGGAGCGGCAGCTGGCTATTGGGCAGTCCGGTTTGCCGATGCGGGGATGGTTGCTGGTGGGCAGACTTTTCGCTGCTGGCTTCGTCGCAGTCACGGATGTGACGTGCTGTCTTCGGTGCGACAGCTGACTATTGGGCAGTCCGGTTTGCTGCTGCGCGGATGGTTGCTGGTAGGCAGTCTTCTCTCTGCTTGCTTCGTCGCAGTCACGGGTGTGACGTGCTGTCTTCGTCGGTGGACAAATTAGATTTGTCCCTGCTCGGGCGCCAATGTAACGACACGTTTCCGCTGGTTGCTGGGGCAGAACTCAGCGGCGTCCAGGGTCGTCGTTGTTGTAAATAAAACACGGTATGCTTCACAATACGATAGCGTGCTTTTATTCACGGTTTAACAAAACTACTACTTAATCAATTGCTGGTGACCAAGGCTCAAGCGTGTGGGCGTCACTTACTGTCGGCAGCCGTTGTCGGTTAGCGAATACGAGCGTGTGGACCACTACTCGTACCGCTTGGGAAATACATAGGCGCGTGACCGCAACCGATGTAAACCCCACTATGACAGTCGACTAACTAAGACAAGTGATCACTCTCGGAGGAGTTGGTACTGAGTGTAACCAGACAATACCACTTCCTTCTACTGCCTGTGTAGGAGCAACAGTTTAGCGTGCAATCCACTACTAAACTACCGGTCTTACCTGAAGGCCAGCCGGCAATCAACTGTCTCGATACAGGCAAATTGCTCGCCTTTTATACCCGTCGGCTGGCCACACATACAGGCAGTCTGTGATTGTGGTAGTGTCTGCTTGTAATTCTAAAAATAAATTTGCTTACACTACGTAAGCTAAATGGTTGACCATCAACCAATGCATGCTTGGTTGTTGTCGTGGGTGTTGTTGTAAAAATAAAAACAAACAATAAAGCAGCTATACTTGCTTTGATCGTCACAACAACAACCCAGCATGAGTAGATCGTTGTTTAACGAAGAAAGGAATGCCTTTTGCTTATAAAATTAAAACAAGAACTTAACAATCAAATAATACAGAATTCATTTTATAAGATCTTAAAGCTAGTACTTAGGCTAGAGTAAACTATTTTACGATGTGTAGGTAGAAACGACCATCGGGACTTCCACCGTCACAAGCTTTAAAATGATACCCATATTGATACTAAATAAAAATTTAAAATTTCAGAACCCCGTAAGTCGGAAAATATGGGCGAGCGCCAATTTTTCACTCAATGTTTTTTTCTTATTTTTTTATTCTCTATCTCCCCATATATTTATTTTTTTTTTAATTGAAGTTACTTTATTGTTCCAAATGACACGAACAGAATAGAGGTAGGCGTGGTGTTTTGCCTGCTGTCTCGAAGGACAATAACTGATCATGCTGATTTCCAATAGCACCTCTTTCGACACTATATCTGATCGATTGACTTTTTGCCTTGGCAAATTTGATTTCAACACTAACACGGACGGACAGGCGGACATCGCTCAATCGACTTCGCTATACATAAGAAGTCAAAATTTATATACTTTAAGGGGTTGGAAATGGATATTGTAAAAGTTTCAAACGGAATGACAAACTTAGTTATACTCCTTTTCCACTTTTTGTTGTGAAGGGTGTAATTACTCTTAAATATGGGTTGCCAAGTTATGTGTCTTATTTTTGATTACACAATATCAAGTAAATAAAGACATAACTTGAGAGACTAAAGTGACAGATCAGGAACAACAAAACGCCTGGCTCTAATTTTTTAGGCAAAAATTTAAAATTATATGTTTGTTTATTCCATATCGATTGCTATCTACACCAACAACAAAATTTTCAAAAAATACTTCATTTCATGTACAGAAATGATCCTGTCACAGTTTTATTATATGTATAATTAATAAGGCATGTCACACATTCGAACCAGAATAGTTTTTCTTATGAACCATTTCGATCGATATTGTTTTGCATTCTTAAAATTCCAATCGACTTTTTTTTTATTTCCATTAAATGCAAAATCGTCACTTCTTAATTTTCATATGGCAATAATGTGCACACCAAAGTGGCAAAGAATGCAAACCGCAAAAACAAAATTTGAAAGAATTTAAAAACTACTTTGAAAGTGATTTCATTTCAAAGAAACCACTATTGATCGGAATTGAGTTCTGTGACATGCCTGAATATTTATTTATGAATTTCTAAGCCAGACTCATTAAACTATTATATTAAATATACAATAAGTGCATTTAAAGAAAAAAAAAAAAAACTTTACGGGGCAATAGGTTACTGATAAGACGATTTATTTAGGTTTTCTATTTTGCATGAAAAAACAAAAAAAAAAAAAAATATTCTCAAATATTTGCTCATATTATTTTGCATTTAAAAAATGGTTTAAGTTAATTATGGATTTAATCACTATTTTGTAAAAAAATGAAACTAATCGTGGCAATGCCTTTGTTCTTCTTTTAATTATTGTTTGTTAAAACGTTTAAATGCTTTTACAACAAATTCACTAATAGTCATTAGTGGAATTTAATCAAAGAGATAGTAAATTTTTTGGTATTACAAGTACATGTTAATCTAAAAGGTCTAAAAGCCTATCGGACAGATAATATTGACTTAAACATTTTACTTTTTGTAAGTTTCCACCTTGTTAAGTATTAATTTCCTTAAAATGAAATAAACCAATCAATCAATCCTTTCAAATTCCAATTTAATTTACCGAAAGGTTTGAAAACGCAATCTTAGGTTGTGAAAACGACCCCTTAAGCTACGATATACTGTAAGATTTATTGGGTAGAACTATCAAAAGTAGCACACATCTACTTTTTAAAATAAAATATGTGTTCGATATTTGGACAAGTCTGTCCAATTTGCTAATTAAAAAAAAAAAATAAAAATATATATAAAACGAGAATTACTGTGTGATCAGAATTGCATATTTTTGTGTGTCATCTAAGCACACACTCATTCGAATTCCATACGCTTCTTTTGTGAAAAGAATAAAAGTGATCGATCTATACCAAGTTTTTCAAATGCTTCTCAGAGATCGATTATAATTATAATTTACATCGTAATAAAGAAGCACTATATACCTATATTCAAGTACTTTATACTTAACTAGAAACATTTGTCGCCTTGTACGCAGCTATATAATTATTTTGAAGACAGCAGCTACATAATAAAAATATGATTTTATGGTATTTCACTGACGTCATATTAGCGATTTTTAAAGAAGCAGCTCTGATTAATAATATTAAAATATTTTAACTTTTATGAAAGATGCTTTTACAAGAGTAAAATAATACTTTTAAAGGTAACGTCAATTTTTCGTTTTGATTTTTTTTTAAATATAAAATATATTGAAGTATATCTCGCAAGCAGTATAAATAATACGTAGTTGCTTGTTCACTAAAATAAAAAATACTAAAAACAACAAAATATTGAAAGCTTTAGTGTTCTATGATATCTATTAAAAATCAGTCATGTTAAATATATACAGATGTCCCATACAAGAGACTTTTTACTTATAAACGACAATTGAAATTATTTTAGGGGTTTAGCTGTATAAGTACTTCAACCAGCAAGTACTAAGAACAGAAGTAAATTTTTAACTAAATGTTGTCCACATAAAAATCTAAATATATTCCTTTGAAATTTTTACAATTATTCTCCGTATACGCAAAGAAAAAATATGGTTGAGGTAACCATAATCTAAGAGCAACATATTATGGTTGCATTATATGGTTGCAAACAAAACATAGTATTGTTACATTTGCAACCATATTGTTGTTGTTCAAATATAAACATTATATGGTTAAAATTTTCCAGACATAAAAGACTTAGTTTTTATTGTTTTATTCATTTACGATTTGTCATAAAAATTATTAAGAAAGATAAATTCACAAAAAATCAATTATTTGCTTGTAATAACGCTTAGATCATAAGCTACAAGAAACAGTTATATATAAATATAGTTTATAAGCACAAATAAATGATTTCACAATTGTGCTTCAAACACAAAATTAAAAATGTAGATGCTTACAATACATACATATATATACGAGTATATATATTTATTTCAACTTTTTTTAATGTTTTGGTTCCCTTTTTATTTCTCTTTATATTTTGCTGTTTTTTTAATTATTTATTTTGTACATAAATTTTTATTTTTTTCACTTTCTCTATCAATAAAAAACAATTTCAAATTTTAGGTACCAGAAAAATTACCGAACTGTCAAGAACTTGAACAAAATATTTTTTAGCGCAAACATTATTCTGTTGCGTTAAACCATACTTTGATTAATAATAATATATTATGGTTAAATATTTTATATTATTTTTAAAAAGTTATAAAACTTTGGTTGTGGTTGAAATTTTTTTAAGTTAAAACCAACCATGTTGCATTTTTTGTGCACAGTAACCATATAATCGTTGAAATTTAACAAAAAATGTTTATCGTGACTAAAGTTTTGGTAAAAATAACTATAATTTGTTCACCGCAACTATATATTGTTACAAAGAACATAAAATGGTTATTGTGACCATATCACAACCATGTTTTTTTTCTGCGTGTATAATTTCGCCATGAGAATTTAAGTATTTTTATTTCGAAAAAATGACTTATAGAATACTAGCAGTGCGCACTACGTCTTCAGTGTGATATTTCTAATTTTTTTAAAAATTATATTTGGAAAAATATGTCTTTTATTTATTGCAAAGTATGTAAAAAGTGTTAAAAATTTTCTGTCTATAAAAATAAAATGTGCTGACATCTGTTTAAGTACAATTATACCGGTAAAATTAAGTCATTTTACATTTGTATCTCAAAAATATGCACATATTTTGTATTCCAAATCAATTACTATCTTCACCAACAATATTTTCCCAAAATATTTCATGTACAGAAATTACCTATTAAAGTCTTATTACTAATGTACACTTAATAGCTTGTTCAGGCTGCCACGAAATTTAGTAATTTCAAGTTGAAATTACGAACGAAATCTAAAGTATTTATATTGGCAATTGAGTTAATTTAGGAAACAGCTGTTTTTTTTTTATTAATATTATTATTTTATTATTACGCATAAAAATTTTTTTACAACATAGAAAAAAAAATTAATAATTATTAAGCAAATAGGAAACTATCAATAATAAAATATAAATTAATACTGCAGCGCCTGAAATTCAATAAAGATGCCTGTAATTTTTATAATTCACGATAAATGTTATTGCAAATATCAATGTATGTACCTATGTATGTGTATTGTAAACAGCGTTGCCACACAAGAAATTTACTTCCTACCAATAATTTTAAAAAATCCTACCAAAATCGTTCACAGCCTACCAAAAATTTAAAAATGCATTTCTTGCATATAAACTCTATTATACTCACTTGGTTATATTTTCTTGTAATTAATGAGATGGAAGTTTGTCTTTTGGTGATTTTTAAGATGGGTGTTATGATTTAAAATAGTTTTAGAGAATACTATGCAGGAGGAACACCCATCCCTTTCCTGGCGCCAATCAAATTCTTTTGACTGTTTCTTTACATGCAATATTAGTAAATATTTATGTAATAAATGGGTACATATTTACAATTAAAAAAGTTTATTTACTTTTCCATTTTGTCTGTTAATTTTTTTAATACATACACTTGAAAATTAACCTTCACTCAAAAATATTGTTAATTTCAATTTCATAATATTGTTCGCGTTTCTTAAACCAGAGATGGTTATAGCTTTAATCATCTCTATGCAAAAAAAGCAGAGAAGTTTTTTATTGTACCTAAAACAGTTTTTGAAAACAGTGGTAACACTACTCAAAGTTATTGTTTAGGCCCCTTTCACATTAGGCAAGTTTACTTGCGCAAGTCTTGTGTTTGTAGGCGTGAGAGGAAAGGTCGGTTTGAAGGGGAAAGACTTGCCGAGATGTGAGTACCGACTTGCTTGTACTTGGCAATTCTGCTTCTGCCGTCATTCTTGTCTTGGATTATTTATTAGTTTTTTACATTGTCTTTTATTTCTTCTTCGGCGTGTTGTTAAGCTACATTCCAAAACGGGAAGAAATGTATGGTTTACAAAAACGTCAACAAATTGAGAAAATTCGAGCATAAGAAAATTAAACTTGCTCAATAAACTTGCCGAATGTGAACATAAAAGCAAGTTCAAGAGAAAATAAACAAAAGTGAAAATTAAACTTGCGCAAGTAAACTTGCTTAATCTGAAAGGGGCCTTATTTAATTCAAAGTTACATTTCTTTTTATTTTATGTTCTGAAATTTTAAGGTGAAAAATTTACTATTGCTAGAAAATTGCTAGAGGAGAAAACCTACCAAAAATTAAAAAAATGCAGCAAACCAACCAAACTGTTTTTTAAAAACGAAAAACTAGCAAGTTTGGTCCGATTGGACCAAAGCGGCAACGCTGATTGTAAATATGCTCATGGTTGCACATAAGGTAGTATTTTACACAAAAACAGCGTTGTCTATCGTAATTTCAACTTAATTTCGTTGAAATTAAGTAAAATAAGTTGATTTGGGCAATGGTAAAATGTATGCGAAATTACGTGTTCTCAAGTTGATTTCGACCGAAATCACGATATGACTTAATTTCGTGGCAGCCTGAACGGGCTGTAAATCTTTAAATAAATAATTTTTATTGTTCTTTTCTTTTTTAATAATAATAAGAGATTTTAAGCACTTATTTTTTTACATGTCGTATAGTACTGGCATCACTTAAATGTTTACTGTCGCCAACAAAAATAGAAATTAGTTTAATTTGACTGCAGCGGCAAATTCAGCCTAGACAACAACCTACCGCCTTGTTGCCTTGCTATCGTCAAAATAATGATTCCCATAGGTAATCTATTTTTGACGTTTTGCAGTCAGTAGCTGCTGTTTGGAATGTGTTTAATGCTTAAAGCGCAATCTATCTTTCAAAAATTCTCATGTACTTACAAAATGTATGAAGCGAACAATAATAGCACCGCGTTAGACTGAGCAATTGGACAATCCGATTTCGAGAATGCGTTAGGAAGTAACGTTGGCTGCTGGTTGGTTTTGTTTTGTTATTGTTAAAAAGTAATGACAATTAAGTTATTTTCAGGGCAATCTAGCGCTTTTACCTCTTCTTTTTTTTAGACAGCGGGATTTATAAAATAAAATGAGTTAACAATACTATTCAAGACACAGGGTTGACGCTCTAATTTAGGCCTGACATTTCAGCGCAAAAGTTTTTCATCATATTGATTTGCGCTTTACGAGCTAATTTAGGTTTGTCTGCAAGAAATGCTGAATCTTCACTCTTTAATTTAAACATGGCAGTATTGCGCATACTAAAATGAACAACAAGGCTAATCTAAGTAAGGACACATAATAAAAGTAAATTTAAGAACAGCAAATAACAAAATTACAATGAAACTAACTTTCACTTTAAAAATTAAAACTGGTTTCGTTTCTCGCATTTTGAAGAACCAATTTGTTAGCGGAATCAAATCCACTTTCAATCGGAATTGACTTCCTTTACATGCCTGTGCATATCTAATAAAGAAAAATTACAATCAATAATACTACAACGACTTTTACATTCAAACCTTCATTTCTATATTAACGTGTAAAATATTAAAACATTCTACCTCACTTTTTTAGAATAAACTTACACTGTACATAAAATTGATAAGTACTAATACCTATAAATATTTTATTCCTCTTTTAGAAAAGAAAACTGTACTTAAAGGAATTTCCGGTAAATTTTCATCTGGTCAATTAACGGCGATAATGGGACCTTCAGGAGCTGGTAAATCAAGTTTATTGAATATTTTAACGGGATTTACGTAAGTAAATAACAAATTGAAACTTAAAAAACAGAAAGCAGCCTCGAGCTCTATTTTAAATTCTTGTTTAAAAAATATTAATCAATCACAAGCTTTTGTAAGATTTAGATTGCAAAATTTCAACGTTTTTCGACCTTCTTAAAATCAAATTATATTCACCCGTGTTTGACGTTTTCGTAGCAAAAACTCAGTGTTTTTTTAAAGTTTTGTAATGGATTAAAGATATCTGATAACAGTAATCATTAATCTATTATAAAATTGTTGTAGTCAAAATAAGCCTACGCCAAATACGATACGATTATTTTCTAGCGCTGAAAGTTGTGAAACGTTTTGTGGATTTATCTAATAGGAAATTTTGTTTAAAATGTTTAAGCTGATCAAAAAATAGTCAAAGGAATTGTGCTCTGCAGTTATGCGTCTAGAAGACGGCCAAACTTAACCCTTTATGAAATAATTTTCAATTTAATTTTACCTTATTGTACCCAGCATTGGCTGGGTTTTATTTCAGAGCGCTTTCGCCCTCAACCTCTCTCCCTCATATTTCTTTTTTTCCTCAAAATAAACAGAGAATATTCTTTACAAAACGTAAAAATTTAATCGTATTCGATTTCACCGTTCCTAAGTTATAAAGTTACAACACACTTGCAAAAATTTTTTATATATATAAATTTATTTATAAATTTCCTAACAAGTATTTAAAACATCGTTTGGGCATAATAAAGCCGGGGCACATAGAATCCGTCATAAGTTATACTTTAACGCATTTAATTCAGAACAGAGTAACGACGGATGAGGTTGGGACATTAAGTACTTTAATGACGGATAAAAAAATTTTTAAAACACAGCAAGAGCGAAAAGAAAACAAGACGAAGAAGCAAATGGTAGCACATGTATTCAACGTACGTCAAAAGTCCAAAGCCCAACTTTCGTACTTTGCGTTGACGGAGACGTGACAACACTCAAGAAAACATGTATTTTTACTTAATTGTCAGTTGAAAAATGCAAAGGATTCCATATGACCAGCCTTTAATAATTTGATGCGCCATGAGTCCACAATAGACAAATATAAAAGATTGCTTTTATGCATGTGCATGCGTTGGTTTCTATGTCAGAAATTTTTTATCTCATAACGCGTGCCCAAATGACAACTCTGATTATTATACCAAGTTAAAAATAACGCATTAAAAAGTATTCAAGCCCCACAATAATAAAATATTAAATTTCTTGATGTTTTATTTTCTAAAAATATTTACAGAAAGGCCGGTGTTAGTGGCACCATTAAGTTTGGTATTGCTCCTAAGGCCCGAAAATTATGCTGTTATATAATGCAAGATGATCATTTCTATAACTTGTTTACCGTCGAAGAAACTATGATGTTGGCCTCAAGTTTAAAAGTCTCCCACAAGTGTATGACTCTCAAGGAGAAAAAATTGTTGGTGAGTTAAGGTTTTTAAACACTATAATAAAAAATATACATATGGCAGCACTTACCTGTTTATTAAATCAAATCAAATTTGTATTCCATCTAAAAAAGAATTTTCTAATATAAAATTTCTTTTAAATTTTGTATGTTTTAGATCGAACAAATTTTAGATACTTTAAAGTTATCGTCCGCCAAATACACGCGATGTAATCGCTTATCAGGTGGCCAAAAGAAACGATTATCTATAGCCTTAGAATTGATTGATAATCCTGCCGTCTTGTTTTTAGATGAACCCACAACGTAAGTATAACATTAAATTTTATCCAACACAAATAGAAACATATAATGACTCTACTGACACTACTACAATATCCATTTCCGACTTCATAAAGTATATATGTATATTCTGAGTTCTTATGCAAAGGAAGCGAAGTCGATTAAGAGATGGCCGCCTGTTCGTCCGTGTTTGTGTTGAAATGAAGTTTGCCAAGGCACTAGATTAGCTAGAGAAAAATTAAATACCCCAATCAATTAGACATATTTTCGACAATTTTGCTATTAAAAATCAATAAGATCGGTCTAAGTCCTTCGTGATAGCGGGCAAAGCACCACGCCTGCTACTAAGACAGAGTTGATAAGACAACAACCCTAAGCACAACTTGCAATTTTTGACGCTTTGTTTTTGGAACAGAAAAACTTAATAGTAGTTAAGAATTTCTTATGATAAGATAAGATTCGGCATATCCGAATATAACACTCTTACTTGCTTATATATAGAATTGATTTAAGATGAGATTAGGTTTCAATTAACTTTAAGAAATGCTGAAGAGGGTTGACATTGAGTTGATTATAGGATCACTGTTATTAATACAACTAATCAAAGGAAACCAAGAACTTTAAGCAACATACAGACCCAAGACACACAGTTCATTGACATCGATACCAAATAGTTCAAATCAGGAAATAGAAATTCTGCTTTGCATGGATCGCAGTAAGAAATTTGTTACGGTATTTAACAACATGTCATTGGGTCATATTTTTAAAAGATTACAAAACACTTTATAGTTGATTAAGTGGATTTTAGGGAACCTACTAGAATTGAGTATTTTATAAAGGAACTAGTTCAATTGAACTAATCCATTGCTTGAACTAAATGAACTAGTCCAAATTTGTACGTCTACCTAGTTTAATTTTAAAGTATGCTTTGTGTTTGAACTACTACATGATTAATTAAATTATACGTATATTTCGTTATTCACTGTTTCTGACACTATTAATGAAACAAATTTAAATATAAAGAAAAGAATATATTAGAAATTAAATGAATATAAATTTTGTTATGCTATCACTTAATCCTTGTGTTGCTTGTAAAGTGGAATAGATTTCGCTGCAGCACATGTAAGTCAAATAAGCTAAATAATAATAATTTATTGTTTATAAAGACATTTTGAACTAAAAGATCGTTTGAACTAAACCAGCTTTGAATTAAAAAGACTTATTGAACTAAAAATTGAACTAGTTCGTTTTTAAACTTTGAACTAAAATGAGCAATTACTAAAATGAACTAAATGGCATAAGTCTTAGAGCTGCAAAACTATCGATGGCATCAATGGTTTTGTTTTAAGCGGACTATCGATATTTTTTTTTCGATAGTTATACTATCGACAAATTCAAATTTTGTGACAAGGTTTATCTGTGGGAAATGTATTGGAATCACGAAAAATTTCATTTTAGTAAAAAATCGAGTTAGGGCCTTTCTACATGAGACCAGCGATATGTACTTATGTATATAAATGTGAAAATATATTAATTAGTTTTAATTTGTTACAATATAAGATGTCAATTTTAAACTACTAGAAGCAAATTGAATAAAAACTACAATTATGATGTACCAACGGATTTGACACATATATAAATTTGGCGGCGGTTAAATTTGGCGACTACTCGACTGACTCCGTTCTCTACTTGTAAGTCAACGGTGGCGCTAAATAGTTGGAAAATAAGTTGTTAAAATAAGTAAAATTGCTTAAAAATTTGTGTTACAGCTTTAAACTTAAGATTCTGAAATTATGGACAAATATCTGCAAGGAGGAAATGGCAAGTGTGTTCATAATATAAATTATATAAATTATATAAATTCTTTACATATACATACATATGTATGCTCATATAAAAACACTATGTGCATACAGATGATGGCAAAGAAAGTACTGTAGTAGACGGTAGCGAGGAGTCTGATGCCGAAGTAGTTGTGAATAAAACGCGGAGGGGATCCTCGCAGGTGTAATTTTCGCAGGCTCATCCGACTTTCCAAAAAATTACAAAGCCGTTAAAAAAAATAGACGCATAAAAAAAAGAAACATATGGTTCAGACACAGATCGTAAAAAGAATATTGATGCAGTTAACAGTTAAAAAAAAAATCAGCTTTCTTTTTACTTTAAGAAATGATTTAAGATTTTATATTCGAAAAATACATAATTGACATTTTTCCAAGAATCAAAAACTATCGATAGTATTGATGGCAACAAAAAATACTATCGAAATTATCGCATGACGCCACTATCGATAGTTTTGCTGCTCTAAAAGGTCTAGAACCTACGTATATGACAGAGAAATTATATTTTTTTCTAAACTTTTGTTTTTAAACTTGTCTTTTCAGTGGCCTTGACAGCTCTACCTCGTACGACACAATCAAAATGTTACAACTGTTGGCCAGTGAAGGTCGCACTATTGTCTGTACCATCCACCAACCCTCCAGCAATATATATAAACTCTTTAATCAGATTTACGTAATGAGTCGTGGTTACTGTACGTATCGAGGTAGTCCTGAAAAAACTGTGGGCTTTTTAAAATCAGTGGGTCTTGAGTGTCCATCTTATCACAATCCAGCGGATTTTTGTAAGTATAATAAATACAAATAATTGTTTAATTAATTTCATTCTTGCAATAGTGCTAATAGACTTGATAGATAATTGCGTTGATGCAATTCAAATATGTACGTTTTTTGATACGTGTATTGGGTCGAGTGTCAATAGATTTGCACTAAGTACAGCAAAGTTGCCAGATTTTTCGATTTGTTGAAAAGTATATAGAAAATACTTTTAGCTAATTATTTAGATTTTAACATAACAGACTAATCTAAAACAGGAAGTAGGCATAGCATTATCGAGCATCGAGCTGTAACGCGGAAATAACATACTTAAATAAGAGCGTCAACGTTTTGTATTTTTACTTTTCAAAAATGTAATTTATGCAGCCGAATTCATTACCTAACGCGCTCTCAAAACCACATTTAAATTTTTTAGTTTGCATTCTGAATTCTTAAAGTGGGAGAGGTGCAGAACCAAAGCGCCAAGGTATCCCACTAGATTACGCCTCCTCCAAAGTCCGCATACCAAACTGTAACTTCTTGTAGGAAGTAAGAATTCCTCAATGCAGTGTTGCTAGAGGAGTTTCATTGAGGTTTCGTTAATTGTATATTTTATCATTTTTAGCTTTTAAACGATGGGCATTTATCATAGTCTACTTCCTAGGGCAAAGAATTTTTACATTAACGCACGAGTGCAATTTTAAAAGAGAAAGAGAGAGGATGGGGGCTTTGAAAGCAATAAATTAAACAGCAGTTGGCGATTTTGTCGTTGAATTACTTTTTTTTAATGGAAACTTATTTCAATTAAATTGTTATTATAAAAATGTTTAATTAGTTAAATATTTACTATATATAATTTATATTTTTTATAATCAAGTATTGGAGTGCGCAAATGGCGATTATGGTGACTATACAGAAATTTTAGCTGAGGCTGCCTCAAAACCTGAATGGCATCACGATTATTACAACTCAGTTGCGTCCTCTTTAAATAATGTACAAGTTATTAAAATGTCTGGTGCGACCAGACAATTTGACAGCAAAAAACGCCCGTCAATCACGCATAATATTAACAAACACATGTATCCGCCGCCAGAATGGATGCGTTTATGGTTACTTATAGGACGTTGTCATGTGCAAATATTCCGAGATTGGGTATGTATAACCAGATGACGATACAAAAATAAATTCCAATTAAATATAATTATTTGAAACAATAACAACTGCTATATTTGGCAGTACCGAATTTTATACACCCTTCACCACAGAAATTATATTATTATTTTTTACTAATTTTTTTGGTGCAAATGTTTCAAACTTTTATACTGTTTCTCTTCTGTAAATTATCGGTTTTAATTGAAATTTAAATTTTGTTTTGCAAATAAAATTTTTTGGATTTTTTTTTAACGTGATATTTTAAAAGAATTTCGATTGAGAACTACTGTTTACGTATTGCGATATAAAAAAAAATCTTAAAACATTTAAAACTAAAGTTGTTTTACTGTTGTTCGGTTGAGTTATATAGGTTAAATAATACGCCAGTTCACGCCCTCTAAGGGCTTGTTTTATTTGTCTATTATCAAATTAACTGTGTTGCACGTAGCTTTAAAATTCCTTCGATCTTAAATAAATAATACATTTTTTTTTTAATTTTAACATTTTTAATTTTTTAGACTCTCACTCACTTAAAGCTTGTAATTCATATATTATGTGCCATTTTAATTGGTCTGCTGTTCGGTGATTCCGGTTCCAATGCTAATAAACAAATTTCGAATTTTGGCTCCTTTTTGGTTCACTCTTTATACCTTTGGTACACAACCATAATGCCTGGAATTTTAAGATGTAAGTTAAATTAATTTTTAAATAGAGATAAAGTTTTCGGCAATAAATAAATAAATTTAACAATAAACTTGACAATCAATTATAAGTTGAAATTTTCCAGTATGTAACCAAATAAAAAAAAAATTTACTCAATCTTAAGTTCATTAATTTTGTAATTCTAATATAATTAAGAAAAACCATTTTCAGATGGTGTATTATGTATATTTTTAAATAAAGCAGCAGCAAACATTAGAAAGTAATGCAGCGTTTTCTGGCTCCCTTTTCCTTTTTAAAACTAATTTTTGTTGTTTTCATTACTAATCGTCACATGCGTTTGTTGTTGCTTTAAACTTTAAACCAATAGTCGGCTTATTTCGATTGCCATTGTTAAGTTGTCTAGACGAACTTCATATAAAACCTAAAGCGGTCTTGACACGATCAAAATGCTGGATGTTAAAGTCGCTGGATAACCCGTCAAGCATTCATTTTAAGTTTGATTGTGTGCTGTCCACTTTGCGCTTTCAGTGTTGCAAAATGACGCTATCTAAAAGTTATTATACGTACATACAAACAAACATAGCAATTATGACAGTTTATTAAAAAAAAATTAAATTTAAAAATAAAGAAAAAACAGAAACGTTTCTGGATGAAAGAGTTTTAAAAAATATTTTTCTTCTTAACTCTTTCTTAAAATTCGTGCGGAGTACATTTATTATTTTCTAAAACCTTGAAGTTTCCCTCCCGCTGTTGTTTTTTCGTATGATTCGAATAAAATTGCATATCTTCGATAAATTCCAAAATTTCTGAAGTTCGTTTCGTTATCAAAACAGCAAATAAAAATATCGTTTAAAATAAATTATTTGTACATGATTGAAAAAAAAAACACAAAACACACATCAAAGTGTTACATCCAGCATACCATAAATCAAAATTATTTGATTTTTTTATCCAGCATCTTGAGTGTCACATATACGAATACATATTCAGAAATTCTACCATAATGCTGAATCGTGTCTAGACCGCTTAAAGGGTTTTCTAGCTTCAGTTAGCTGCAAAGCAATTTTTTTTTTAAATAAACATAATTTCAATAATGTAAAAATGTAAGAAAAAAATTAATGAAATTCAGCTCAACTAAAAACATTTGGTTAAATATACATATTTAAATGTTAATAAAAAATATATTATATTTAAAGCCAATTGCCGCTTTAGCTTGTAGCTGAAAATTAATTAGTAAAATTTAAATATTTTTGTAATGTTCCCAATTCTAGTTCCCCAGGAGGTTGCTATTATAAAAAAAGAATCATTTAATAATTGGTATAAAATAAAAACTTTTTATCTGGCCACCTTAATTACTTCAACACCGGTGCATGTAAGTTTTGGATTGCGTATGTTATGCAAAGCTATTTAATAATTTTGTGTTTTCATTTTTTTATTTGAAGATACTTTTTTCAACAATTTATATAACGATAACATACATAATGACGGATCAGCCTTTGGAATTTGAACGTTATGTGAAAATGGTTTTAAACGGCATGATGATAACAATATGCGCTGATGGTCTTGGAGTGTTTTTAGGGACAATATTAAATCCGGTGGTTAGTATTTATGAGAAAAATTACGTATTATTTTATCAAGTAATACTCAGTATGACTTTAAATTCTTAAAGTGGACCTTACCAAAATATTTGACTGTAATAGTTTGGTAGACCCTTCTTTCTGTTTATCTGCACAATAACTCGCATAAAATTACTGCGAATGAAATATAACTAACAAAAAAAATTAACCTTAAATCAATCAATCAACCCGAAAATCTTAAACCTAAAGAACTTATAGAACTCCTAGCAGAACCGGCTTCGCATATTGACATGCGATTTATACGCTACGATTTTCTCTTCAAATCCGGTTTTGCTTATTTACATTTCTCTTCATAATCGGTCCTGGAAAAAAGCAAATTTTTAAACGAAGGCGGTTTATCCAAACTGAAGAAGACTTACTAAAGCAAACGAGGACGTTTTCGGATATACCACAGAGGAGACAAGACAAACTGAAACCCGATGATATCAGTTAAAGGAACCGTTATTTAAAAATCAAAATATTTTTGCAGCAAAACTTTAAAAGAGTTCCAAACAAAAGTGAATAATTTCTAATGTGGAAAAAAATTGTTATTGTAACAGTTCTGCTGTTGTCGAGAATTAAATTTTTTGTTTATGTGTCACCAGATGGTACTTGGGGCTGGAAAAATTGCGCAAATTCAATCGATTTTATCCGTAGTTCTATAGGGCATAAATTTGTGGACCTATTGGGACAATTAAATAAATCAACTGAGAGCTTTGGAGGCAGGCTTGGCAGCGATTTAAAGTGCAAGGAACTATTCGCTCGCAGTAGCAGTTGAGAATACTGCATCATTTAGGTCTTATTTGTACCTGCTTAAAAGCCTGGTTTTCTGAAATTGCGGGGGATGCTCATTTAGGACCTTATAGCATCTACAGCCATTTATAGCTCCTGAGACCGCCTGCTGATACAAAAGTTTTTGCGCATCCGCAATGGCAAACCGGTTTATTCTAGATTCCTATTCTAGATTATATTCCGGATGTCATTACGATAGCGCCTGAAATCCTGCCGTATGTTTCGAGGATATGGATCTCGAATTATCACCTCGCGTTCAGAGTGACTGGGAAGGTGACATGCCACCAGGAATTGCTTAGTCAATAATTCAGTCAAAGGCAACAGCAGTACAAACCTAATAAAATTTATAGCGCACGCTGCTGTATTATTTAGCAGTTATTTCTTTGGGAGGCATCTTCCATCGCAATGATACAATCTTGTATTCATATAAAAGTTGTTTCGGAATGCCACATCACTAAGCTATTAAACGGCACAAAGGGTTTCTGTAGTTAAAACTAGATAAACAGAAATTTTGATGTTTTCATCCACATTTTTAAATAAATTTATCATTTAATGAAATTATTATTTCTTCTATTTCAGAATGGTACATTCGTAGGTGCAATCGTTACCTGCTTTATGCTTATATATTCTGGATTCTTAATATTGCTGACCCATATGTCGGACTTTATGAGATTTATATCGTACACTTCGCCTATACGTTATAGTTTGGAAAATATGATACTTTCAATGTATTCAAACAATCGAGCCGATACGATATGTCCCGATAACGTGTTATATTGTCACTTTAAGTAAGTATTGATGCATTTAAAAATTAAATTGCTATTGTTAAGAAAATGGGAGCAAGATTAACTGCTTTAAGTCTTAAAAAAATAAAGTATTCGTTTAAAAAAAGGGATCAGGTGTATTTTAGGATGAACCGCTATGTGGACCCGAGCAGTACAGATAAAAGGCGAAGACGAAGGTCTTAGAGAAATTCGGCTTGATCGCAGAGGTTTTAGTCATCTTCTGTTAAAGTGACATTAATTGGTCCGAAAATCTTTTTTGTTGGGTTTCCAACACTGTCTTAAAATTTACATTATCCAATCCTTCTTTTATCAAATTCGATCGACTCTTTTACGTCACATCTCTCTAGTCCGTGTCACCGTGTAAAGCTTCGGAATACAACTAAGTGACGACATATATCACACATAATGCAAAATAATTTCGTTAATACCATTTTAATGACTGCGGTATGTTAAAGTATGTCGCTTACGAAATTGTCTGTTTCCCATCATAAAATGGCAATAGTTTGTCAATTCAACTACAGTTCCGTCAATCGCATAATCCAGAAAAACTCTCGACGGCGTACGATTTAGTCCAACAGCATTAAAGGCCATAACACACTATAAGATTTAGTCATTAGATTGCCACTTGTTCTCTGTTTATAAGGCGGCACTAGTCGCCTGGGCTCGAAGGGTCTGAAACTTGGAGATAAGGTCACACTACTAGTACCAGGGAAGCTGATAGCCCACGGGGACTACAATCCCTGAATCGAATATTAGTGAGGCCCTTCGGGGAATGACGTGGCAGCCGTGGATAAGACCCAAATCGTGGGAAGGATTAGCTTTATTCCTATGTACTGTGGTGGGAGCTTAGATAGTGTCCAACTCTACAACAAGAAGTGATGGATGGCCCTGTTAGCGTGAATCTTGAAGATGTAACTTGGGGTGTTGCTATGCGTCCGAGAGCGGCGGTAGACGCATTGTATTCACCCTGTGGTAAGACCGCCGTATGGTCATGGCCTCGGAACTCACGTTGACCCGTATCATAAGATGACAGATTTATTAACATATCAGCACGATTTGCTACTCTTTCAAAATATTTCATTAAATAATAGTTTTGGTAAAATCAGAGCTGCATTTGTAGTTGCTTTTTTCTCGTGTGAATCTCTTATTTCCTAAATTTAATTTTGTAAGACAAAAAGGTGTATCAAAGCAAAAGGTTTGATATAGTAATATTAAAAAATTATTTAATGCTTTCTAGTAATCAAGTCTTACTCGCTTTCACCTGTTACAGTTGCCTGCCGTTGGCATGATAGAATTTTTCAGAATAATATAAAATAATATGAAATAAAAAAAATTAAGTTTGTCATTCCGTATGAAATCTCTACAATATCCATTTCTGACCCCATATAGTATATTTATTGAGAGTTCTTATGCATAGCGAAGTCGATTCAGCGATTTGCCAAGGTACTGAAAGAACTACAGAAAGTTTATATACGCCAATCGATCATAGTTTTGAAAATTTTGCTATTGAAAATCAGCAAGATCGGTCCATGTCCTTCAAAGGAGGCGGGCAAAACACCACCTTTACCTCTTATTTTTCCATTTCATTTAAAACAAATTTAGTTTAGTGAAATAACTTCAATAAAAAAAAAAAAATATATATATATATATATATATATATATATATATATATATATATATATTTGGGGCGATAGAGAATTAAAAAATAAGAAAAAAAAACATCAAGTGAAAAAATTGGAGCCCGAACATATTTTCCGAGTTATGGGTCTCTGAAAATGTCATAAAAAAGTTCGATTTGTCACCATATTTTTTTAAAGTATCATTGAAAAGCTTTTGAAGAGATCTTTAAGAAAAAAACGAATTTTATTTAATTCGTAACCCATTAAGAGCCAATGGAATTTTTATGTTAGATAATATCCCAGCAAAAAATTTTTGAAAAGGTGATCGAGTGTGGAATTAAGCATTTTTGGCAGAAGTGCTTCCAAACTAGATTGCCAACTTAATGATTTTAACAAGGCATGAGACTTTTATAATCAATTACTGAGAATCGATTACATTAATTGTTGTAGGAAATAATGAGTACCATAAGTACGGTAGTCTCTTTTAACACAAAGAACTAGTTACATTAATACTTCCTTTTTTGGAAACTAATGTAATGTGTTTTGTAACCGAATAACAAAATATGGCAACCACAAAATTAAGTCATTATATAGCAAGTACTTTTTAAGGTAATGTCTAATTTTGTTGCTGGGATATAGCACTTTATTTATTTTTTTTTCTTGTATATTTTGTTTAATTGGAGTTACTTTACTAAACTATATTTACATATATGATGAAGAGTATACATATGAGATTCTGTATAAACTTAAGTTCAATTATTTAAGCAATAAATTTTATTAATAATTATTTTCTTATTTATTATTGTCTAGGAATGCTGCGACGGTTCTTAAAAGTTTTGGCATGGAAAACGGCAACTATACAATGAATTTGTCTGTTCTGGTGATACAACTGGTGATCTACAAATGTTGCGCCTACTTTTCACTTAGACGTAAAATTAAACATCATTAGCATTTTTTTTTTACTAAAATCCACTCCACTCATCATATATTAAATAAGAAAAAAAAACCCTGGCTGTTTGGTGTATAGTTTTACAATTTGTATTAATTAATTTAAATTAAATTCATTAGATTTTATTAAAATTTATTATAATATTATTCACTCAATTATTGTTAAGCCTCTTGCGTTATACAAAATACAATATTATTTCATAGAAAATGTGCTTTATAAAGTGCCTTAATTTAAGTATTAATTGTAAAATATATAAAAACATACATATGTACATCTAATTACATTTATAAGTATATGTAAATATAATGTCAAAAAGTTCAAGTAAAAGATTTAAGATAAAAAAGCCAAGATATCTCAAAGATCAAACAATTTATTAGAAGTAACTTTCGCATTATAAATGGCTGTTAATTTACAAGGTGCTATGCTTTTTCCCAGATACTTTATGAGAATAATTTGATACACTGCATTGCATAACTATAAATACACGAATTATATATTTCGCTTTTATTTTACTATTCCTGTTTAAAGGGAAATGGTTTTAAAACAGAAAAGTAAATAGACAAAATAAAAATAAATAATTATGCAAAAAAAAAACAAAAACAACCAACTTTAAAACAGATTTCATCTGTCTGTATATAACGGTTCAAAGGTATGGCTACATACATACATACATGCATTAAATTATATTAACTAATGGGACACCCTTATGTTTCATCTCCAGACTTTATAGTTCTTCAACTGTTCAATAGTTTGGTAATATACATCAAATAACAGCAACTATAGGAGCACCCTTTAATTTCCAAATTCAAATTATATACTTACGAGTACTGTTGTAGTAGACTTAGCAATTAGGTTCTTTGTAAATTTCAACCGTCTGTCTATAACGGTTCAATAGCTTGGCCATATACATCAGATTACATCAAAATATTGTAAGACCGTTTATTTCCAAACCAAATTTTATACTTTTTGTTGTATCTGAGTTAGCAACCCATACAGGTTCCTTGTAAATTTCAAGCGCCGGTCGACAACTGTTCAAAAGTATGGTCGTATACATTAATAAAATGAACTATTGGGGCACCCTTTAATTTATAATTTTAATGTATATGGCCAAATTTTCTATTCATAATCAACCTTATTCTGTATGGCGTCGGCAATGCAAGACGACAGCAATTTTTATCAGTATTCTCGTTGTCAATATTACCATTTATTGACGACTGGTAATATGAATTTGGTATTTTGTAATCTGACGTTGATGTTGTCTCGAATTGCCGTTAATGTTGTCGTCTGTGATTTTGCTGTTGTGTACAAACAAAATTTAAAATGGAGAAACTGAAGATTACCAATCCAGCCCAACCAATTTGAAAAATTATTTAAAGAGTTGGAAAAAAATCCATCGCTTTCCGGAGGTTTACGAAAAGGCACTGTTCCTTCTAATTTTAAGAAACAGTGAGAAGTTATTGCGACCGCTCTAAACAACCTTGGAACAAAAAATAGAACGAGTGATGGATAGCAAAATATGCTTTACAAAATTTATAAATGGCAAAACTATTTTTAAAGGTAGTTACAAACAATATATAATACAAAGCTACTGAAAGCGGTATATTTAAGCAGCTGGTACTAAGCGCCTTTGAAGAAAGTATGAAAACCCAGAAAGTCAACGCTAAGGGTATGGTACAGGGAGTCCCAAGTGAATGAGAACTTCTTAACGTCATAGACAACGCGTAGTTGAAAGTGGTTTTAAATCATTTCGAATGGTATGCCATGTTCCCCCAAGAGGTCCACTTGCATTTGTTGATTGCTGTTTTATGCAGCCGGAAATAACTGTCGAACCTTAAATAAAGAAACAAAGCACTGCTTTGAAATGGATAACTTTAAATTTATCACTCACTTATAGATTTCTATATTTTTACTTTCTTCTCCAGTCAGTTTCGGAAAGAAAGTAAATTTTTCAAATTTTCACAAAATTTTTTTCTTATCACAATAAAAATAGTAAACAGATACAAATATTAGATATGTCTGTTGTATTGTTATTGACATTATTGATGTTGTGTTGAAGATATGTTGCCTCAAAATTGGCGACGATGTTGCCGACGCCAAACAGAATAAGGGTGAATATTTTTTCTTGTGAATAACACGTGCGTATAAACGTAATATGTAGTGGGGTCAATTCTGTATATGAAATATTTTTTAATTATATATTGTGAAAATAAACAAAACAACACGTACTACTACTGGATGGATTTGAACAAATTGAATGTTAAGAAAATTAGGAATGACACGCAGACGAAACCGTGGGCACTGCTAGTATAACAATACGTATGAAAATTTGCAACGAATTTAAAGAAAAATTAAACGAAAATGATTTGAATTCAACGCCTCTGTAATAGTTGTGAAAAACAACCAATCTAAAAAAAAGTGTATCAACTTAAAAAAAAAAAAAAACAAAAACTATAAATATTTACGTGTGCTTATAATTATTCAACGCAGTGTAGATTCTTTAATTAGAGTTGAATTTGCCATGTTTTTTTTAATACATAATAGTAATTAAGTTAATTAAAATATTTTAAGTTCAATATTTTTGGAATAGCTTTTATTGTACTTATAAACAAATGTAACCTTTCGAATAAATTGTAAAATTCTGTTTGTTTTAATTGGTTTTTTTAAAACAAATTAAACAGATACGCAAAGCCAAAAACGTATAGGTGGCTGACGGGCACAAGGCCCGCTGTAACTTAGTGTTCTGTCAATAATTTGATGTACATCTAGTAGCGGTGGCGATCAGCAACATATCTGTAGTTAGGTATTGCCTCTGTTAAGCAGCGGTGTTAGGTTACTTTTGTTTCTAGAAAAATTGTCACAGATCAAAATGTTAAAAATTATTATATTATCAGAGTTCTTAATTAAATTTTTCGTAATATTGTCATTAAAATTTTCTAAAGAACTATCATTCAAATAATCTTTCGAAAATAAAATTAAAAATCTATAATGAACTTCTAATTGTAATTTTATTTAAATTCATTTGTTGATTCAAAATTTAACTGATATTTAGACCACGTTTTTATTTCCTTCACCACAAAAAGTGCAAAAAGGGTATAATTAAGTTCGTCCTTCCGTTTGTAATTTCTATAATAACAATTTCCGACTCCATAAAGTATATAGTATATACTATATACATATATTCTAAGTTCTTATTGCAGAGCGAATATAATTGAGCGATGTCCGTTCGTGTTAGTGTTGAAATCAATAATAAACCAAATTAAATTTATAGGTGAAAAACTACTCAACTCAATTTTGTGAATGTTACTTTAAGAAAAAATGTGCACAGTCATGCAAACTTTTAGTCCGACTTAAGTTCACGTCTGCTTTAATTTCTAAATTTATTAAGAAAAATTATATAAAATATTTTGTGTTAATTAAAATAATTCTTGCAAAAAAAAAACCGACTTAAAAATAGATTTCATCAGTCGGTCTATAACAGTTCAACAGTTGGGCGATATCATCAAATTAGAGCAACTTATATACTTGCTGTAGTAGTAGACTTAGCAATCAGGTTCTTTATAAATTTCAATCGTCTGTCTATAACGTTTTAACAGTTGGGCCATAAACATCAGATTACATCAACTAAAAAGCTTTTAAGTTATAATTTAACATATTTATACTTCTTATTATACCACACGAAGTAGTGGTCATTCCGTCTAATTTTCAAATTTTTGTATATACCAGTTCAAAACAAGCGGCCATGTAGGACAAATTACCTTAATTCTGAGAACACCATTTAATTTCTAAATTCAAATTATAAACTTGTTGTTATAGCGAATTTAGCACTGCAGGTCCCTTGTAAGTTTCGGCTATCTGTCTATAACGGCTTAAGAGTTCGGCCACATACACCAACTATTCGGACACCTTTTTATTTCCAAATCCAAATTTTATTCTTGTTGTTATATCGTAGTTAGCAATGCAGGTTCGGCTTAAATTTCAAGCGTCTGTCTATAACTGGTCATATACATCAAATTAAATGAACTATTGGGACACCCTTTAATTTATAATTTTAAAAATTAATACTTGTTAATTTAACATTCTGTACAATTTAAAAGCATTTGTCCATAGCGGTTCAAAAGATAGGCCCCTATAAGCAAATTTACATCAATTATGGACACTAGCTCGTTCGATTTTAAAATATTGTTTTTAATTTGCAAACATGTTGTTTTATTTAAAACATGACAAAAAATATTTTTTCGAACTACTTTCGACTTCACAACATGTGATGAATTCGAGGTTTTCATGTGCAACCATGTGCTATCAATTCATATTCGACTTTTTTTTATAAAAAAAAAAATATTTTTTTTTGTTTTGTTTTGTTACAGAAATAATATAACTTAATAATAATATAATAATATAACTTAAAATGCGCCAAGCCACAAAAGCGATAATTTACACAAATAAAATAATACTGCGTTTCCATTGACATAAAATCAACTAGTTTTGCGAAAAACACTTCGTAGTATTTCCATTGTTTTGTAAATTCGAATTTGTGACATAACAAAAAAGATTATTGTCTTGAAAAATTTAAAAGTAATTGTCACTTTTTCGATAAAAACATGCAATATGAATAGATAAAACGGAGTTGAAATTGAATATTCTAGACACAACATAGTGTTCCAAAGGCAGAATTAGTTGGAAAAAATACATTTTCGACATGATTTAAAATAAATTATGTGATTTAAGTGGTTTTGGTAGCATGAAAAATGTATGGAAAATCAAGTAGCGAAGCACTTGATTTGAGCAAATCAAGTGTTTTAGACAAAATCACGTCAATGGAAACGCACTATAAGGGGTTTTTCTTTTATTGGTACTATGTCAGTGTTACTTTACAAGTTTGAATAGAACAGAACATTTTAGCTCTGTGCAAACACTTCGAAGTGTTTTCCTTAAAACTAGTTCAAGGCAGATTTATTTTACTAGGTAGTAGCGGCGCTACAACAAATAACAACATTGCAAAACAACATGGCTTTGTATTGTTGTTTTGTGCGTTGGAAATGTCAAAAGCATAAAGAGAAAAAGAAGATAATTGCTCTAAATACGAATGCTTGCTTGCTCTAAATACAAGTGCTTGCTTTGTTTTGCAGATGCTTGCTGTTAGTGTTTTTTGAAATTTGTAAACTAAAGGTACATTTAGCCGACCGTAAATGTAGAAATGTAAATGTAGATGTGTCAGCTGATCATTTTTGATATACGAAAACCTATGCAAATGCTTAGCCGACTGTAATGTCACTTAGCCGTTACGTTTGAACCTGCTGAAAATAGAATTTCAATACAACGTTACGTGACAGATGTAGCCAGTGATGGTAAATACTCTCATAAATTGAAGTAAAGTACAATATCCCTTTTCAAGTACTTATTTGTGTTTATTTACTAAAACTTTTAAGTTGTTAAATTTTATGACACACAATATAATTTTAAATTATTTATAAAGTTTTCTTTTCTAAATTACATATGTTATACATGTAATGTTTTGTATAATTTTTAGGATGCGTATAATTTATGCAAATGTTATATTTATCATTATTACAATACAACATCATTTTTAGTACGATTTAAATAATAATGTACTTTTACACAAAATTGCAAAGTGGCCATCATTGGTTTGAACAGCTGTGTGTTTTATTTATTTATAAACTGAAATATAGAAAATAATAATGGACGGAAAAAAATTAATGATTCTTGTTCAGGCGAATGAATGCCTTTACAATAAACATTCTCCAGGATATTAAAATCCAGAAAAAAATGACGATAGTTTACATAAATGCAAGAAGTTTAAACTAGAAAACAAATCTTCGGAATCTATTCTAATTTAAAATCACACACACACAAAATAAAAAATAAGACAAAACACAGTTTTATTTAATTTTTTGCTTATGTCAAAAGCACATGACACGTTTTTAGACATTCTATAAACACAACTACATTTACATTTACTGTACAGCTACATTTACATTACATTTACGATTTCAACGGTCGGCTAATTCTGCCTTAACAAAGGAACTTTTGATATTTCCAGCTACAATCCGGCTGGGTGGACGACACTACCTACTAAAATAAATATGCCTTAAACTAGTTGATTTAAAATAGTTTTATCTTGAAAAACAACTCATCATATAAATACCTGTGGCAGCCCCTTTTCAATCGTCGAGTGAAACAAAACAAACTGGCAACTCGGACAAGCAAGAGAATAGAAGAAAACAAAAGCTAATTCCAAGAGTCGTCTTTGCAGCCACAGCAGTAGCTAAAGTTTCAAATAAATCAAATTGTTAATTAAAAGTAACTTAATAAATATTGTTTAAATAGTTTTACGTGTTAAGAATAGTAGTTTTACTCAACACTTGGCACAAACACTATATTGGTGACCCCGTACTCTATAAAGTGTTTAACACAAGACGCTAAAAAAAAAATTCTTAGAAACAGCGCAGTACTGCAAATTTAAAATTTCAACGACATTATTGAAAAAAACAGCGTTGTGTTGCGACAAGCACAGTTTTGCTCATGAACGCTCAACCTTACAACTTAAGAAGCAAAAAGGCCAACTACTCAGAAGATACCTCTAATGAAAACGTCGAATATTACGACAGTGAACTCAACATGGCTGAAGCACAGGATCTTCTAGTGAAAATTGAAAGATTGCAACAAGAAATTAACAATCTGCAGCAAGGAAGCTCAAGTGATTTTTCTCGATCAAATTTGCAAAGGGTTCATATTCCCAAATTTAATAAACACAATCCTCACCTATGGTTCGCACAAATCGAGCGATCGTTTGTTTTAAATAAAATTGTATCAGACACAGATAAATTTGATTTAATTTCAGTTCATCTTGAGGACGACACACTTTTGTCAATTGAAGACCTCATTACAGATCCTCCACAGCAAAATAAATATGAGGCAATAAAAAACCGTCTCATATCAAAATTTGCAGAGTCATCAGAATCAAAATTGCGACGATTATTACAAGGTGGTGAAACAATTGGTAAAAAACCGACTGAAATTTTGTCTGATATGAAACGTTTAGCGCCTGGCAAAGGTAACGAGCCAATCATTCGCACAATATTTTTGGGCCAAATGCCGGAAAGTATTCGACCACTTTTAACAGTTTTAGAAGATGACGACTTAGAAAAACTCGCAAAAATGGCTGACAAAATGATAGAAGCAAACCAAAACATGGTATGTTCAGTATCTACTGCACCTACAAACATTTCAGTTGATGCAATCGGTCCCACGATGACATTGTCAGATGTTTGGCAAGCAATAAAGAAATTGTCAGACAAAGTTGAAAAATTGCAATTGCAACAAAACATTAATTATAATCGAAATCGGTCAACTTCACGAAGCCGTTCACGTAGTTTGCAATACTCCTCAAAACCACAATTATGTTTTTATCATGCAAGATTTGGTGATGCTGCACGACATTGCAAACCTACCTGCAGTAAATGGAACTCAAAGCCGGAAAACTAAATGAGCTGTCGTCAGTCAGTTCGATTGGCGGCAGCATTATCAACGACAACGTAAATGAAAATCGACTACACATATATGACAAATCTACCAAATGCAATTTTTTAATTGATTCTGGTTCAGTGGTATCAGTTGTACCACCATCCTTAATCAAAGCTACTTTGAAACCTACAGATATAAAACTTGTCGCTGTAAACCGCAGTAATATTGAAACATTTGGTCAATGTGTTTTTAAAGTTGATTTAGGCCTCCGCCGTGAACTTAAGTGGTTATTTATTATAGCTGACGTACAAACACCCATACTTGGCGCTGATTTTTTAAGCCATCACAACATACTTATTGACCTCAGACAGAAACGTCTCATCGATAACACAACAAAATTAACAAGCCGTGGCACATTGCGTTCAACAAAGGAATTTAGTGTTTCTACTTTAACTAGTGCAGCAAATCCTTTTTCATCTTTACTTAAAGAATTCGTGGACATCACTTTACCTTCATTAACGCGGAAGTCCAACACTGATTTAAATATCGTTCACCACATTGAGACAACTGGCATGCCAGTAGCTGATCGTCCGCGTCGACTTTCTGGGGATAAACTTAATGCAGCCAAAACTGAAATCGATTTTTTATTGGAGAATGGTATTTGTAGAGTTTCAAAAAGTTCTTGGGCCAGTCCCATACATATGGTAGCCAAAAAGACTGGTGGATGGCGTGCATGCGGCGACTACCGCAAATTGAATGCTCAAACGGTTCCGGATCGCTACCCTATTGCTAACATTAATGATTTCTCTGAAAAATTACATGGTAAGTCAATTTTCACAACAATTGATCTTGTAAGGGCCTATTATCAAATCCCAATGGCAGAGGAAGACGTTCAAAAGACAGCCGTTTGCACCCCCTTTGGTCTAGTGGAATTTTTATTCATGCCTTTTGGTCTTCGAAATGCCACTCAGACATTTCAACGGTTTATGGATAACGCTTTAAGGGGTTTGGATTTCGTATATTGCTATATTGACGACATCATTGTCATGTCAGGTTCCATAGAAGAGCACAAATGTCATCTACGACAAGTTTTTGAACGTCTTCGGCGCCACGGACTCACCATAAATGTAAACAAATGTCAATTTGGGCAGCCAGAAGTAACTTTTCTGGGCTATGTAATAAGTGGCAGCGGTATTCGGCCTCCAAATGACCGCATCATTGCCATAACAAGCTACAAAAAGCCTGAAACAATATGCGAACTTCGGAGATTTTTAGGCTTGATTAATTATTATCGCCGTTGTATTCCACATGCGGCTCAATTTCAGGCGCCTCTCAATAATTTTCTTACGAACTCTAAGAAAAATGACAAAAGAAAGGTATTATGGACGCCTGAGGCTGAGGAAGCATTTTTATCTTGCAAACGTAGCCTGGGAGAAGCCACATTGCTTGCTCATCCATCACCAAAATCAGATCTCGTTTTAATGACAGACGCCTCTGATACGGCCATTGGAGCTGCTCTTGAGCAAGAAGTTGAAGGGGTTTGGAAGCCACTCGGTTTTTTTTCAAGGAAATTATCAGCAGCTGAAAAAAATTACAGCACATACGACAGGGAATTGCTAGCGATATATAGTGCAGTTAAATATTTCCGTCATATGTTAGAAGCCCGACACTTCATCATTAAAACGGACCATAAACCCTTAATTTATGCTTTCTCCCAGAAACCAGAAAAAGCATCTCCACGTCAACTGAGACACCTTGACTTCATTTCACAATTTACAACTGAAATTGTATACGTTTCGGGTCCTGGGAACACAGTGGCAGATGCACTCTCACGTGTAAGCGCAATTTCAATGCCAACGACTATTTCAATGAATGAATTAAAATTAGCTCAGGAAGCTGACGAGGAGTTGAAAACTCTTTTAACAGGTAACAATTCTTTAAAACTTCAGATAGTTCATCTTGAATCTCTACCTATTCATTGTGATGTATCCACTGGATATGTACGCCCATATGTTCCCCTTGAACATCGTCAGCAAATTTTTAATTTCATTCACGGCCCTTCACACCCAGGTGGTAAAGCCACGCTGCAGCAAATTCGTCAAAAATACGTATGGCCAGAGATGAAAAAGCAAATTATTAGTTGGTGCAGAAACTGTTTAGCTTGTCAAAGGTCAAAAATAACAAGGCATAACCGTTTTACGCCAAACAAAATTGATGTTCCCGACGGCCGTTTTGACCATGTACATTTAGACATCGTTGTTATGCCACTTGTACAAGGGTACAGATATTGCCTTACAATGATTGATCGATTCTCTAGATGGCCGGAAGCCGTTCCTCTTAAGGATATGTCAGCTGAAACTACAGCGAAAGAGTTTTGGTCACATTGGGTATCTCGTTTCGGATGTCCCAAGTCTATTACCACGGATCAGGGCACTCAATTCGAGTCAAGCCTATTTAAAGCCCTTATGAATTTCACTGGGGCGAAACGGTCAAAAACAACAGCCTATCACCCACAGTCAAATGGGATGGTTGAGAGATGGCACAGAACGTTCAAAGCAGCATTAATGTGCCATACTAACGTATCGTGGATTGAAATCCTTCCAACAGTTTTACTTGGGCTTAGAACATCATTCAAAGAAGATCTTAAAGCATCCCCATCTGATTTGTTATATGGCAGCGCCTTACGACTTCCTAATGAATTTTTTAATAAAACTGATAATGCAACAGACAGTGCTGAATTTTTGGCAAAACTGAAGAAACATTTTAGTCTCCTAAGACCAGTACCAACCGCTCATCATATTAAAAACAAAATGTTTGTTTTAAAGAATCTTGATAATTGTTCACACGTTTTTCTTCGCACTGATGCCGTTCGAAAACCATTAGAAGCACCTTACACTGGTCCATACGAAGTGATACAACGACATTCTGACCGTTTGTATACCATTCGAATTAAAGAGAAAAATATAGATGTATCTGCTGACAGATTGAAACCAGCCTTCATTTCAAATACTACTCAACAAGAGACAATTTCAAATTCCCAACGAGAAACAATTTCGAGCTCGCAACAACCAACAGCTTCTAATAATACCAACTTCAGCACTTCAACTGCCCTAACGCCTAGTCAGTCAATACCTTTCCAACCTTATCGTGACATTATCACTGGAGAGGGAGTGGATGTGGCAGCCCCTTTTCAATCGTCGAGTGAAACAAAACAAACTGGCAACTCGGACAAGCAAGAGAATAGAAGAAAACAAAAGCTAATTCCAAGAGTCGTCTTTGCAGCCACAGCAGTAGCTAAAGTTTCAAATAAATCAAATTGTTAATTAAAAGTAACTTAATAAATATTGTTTAAATAGTTTTACGTGTTAAGAATAGTAGTTTTACTCAACACTTGGCACAAACACTATATACCTATTGTGATTATTACTTTAAATTTCAAATATTTTTAACGTACAATATGATAACACTATAGTTTTATCCTTACCCAACACTAATTGTGCAACAGGGTGTTTCCTATAAAATAAAACGGAGATCAGCCGCTGTTTTGCTGACATACAAAATACAATTTGACATTTTTCCAATTGGATTGCAGCTGTATGAATTTCCTTTTTTCAGTGTCTTAAAAAAGAAAAGTAATAGTACCGAAAAAAGTTGTTGCAAAAGTGAGAAAAGTGATAACAATTAGAAATATCCTATCATATATAATAGCAGTTATTAAAATATAATAAAAAATAAACAGAAGAAAATGTTTCGTACAGCCTTTGAGAAAGATTTAGGTAAATTTCACAAGAAATTAACAAAAGAATTGCTTGTTGTAAAATTCGCAAATTTATGGAACTCGAGCAAAATACTGACTCATCAATTAAATACAGAAAATATTGAAAAAATTCTGAATTTGTTAAAAAAAAAAATATTAACACATGTACGTTTTAATTAATTTGCATTCTAGACACTGCTACCAGCCATTTGCAGCTGGAACCACAATGGCCCTCCATAATGTTAATATGTGATGCCATTAATCAAAAGGATACAACGTAAATACACAAAGAAATATACATATTTTATCTAATTTATTTATTAACTTACACAATTGTATTTTTCTTTTATATTAAGTCCAAAAGCAGGCTTTGCAGCCATTAAAAAGAAAATGAACTCAACAAATCCTCATACGGCCTACTATGCTCTATTGGTTTTGGAGAGTGTTGTTAAGAATTGTGGTGCCCCAATGCATGATGAGGTTTTCACCAAGGAAAATTGTACTATGTTTAGTCAATTTTTAGAGTCGACTCAATATGAAAATGTTCGCAATAAAATGTTGGAACTGGTGCAGACATGGGCTTATGCATTTCGTGATTCCGATAAATATCAAGCAATTAAGGTAAGCTTAACATTTCTTTCTAATAAAACTGTCATCTTCAATTTGTAATAAGTAAATATGTATGTGTATATGTTTATTTGTGGACTTTGTAGAGTTTGCAGACAATAATATTCTTCTGGCTCGGTTTAAGTTAGTTGTTTGAAAATTTACTAGCGGTAAAAATGCGTGATTTTTAATCTAATCTGGATGTCATAGAATCAACCGACCGACAGTGGTGTGATGGTTGAAAGGATTACATCATCCTATTTCGATTATAAATTAGTTCTTATAGAAGAACTAAGTTTCCAAGAGATTTTTTTAAAAGAATTTAGCAGTAGGTAATTTACGACGCTTATTGTGAATTGGAAAGCTACTTAAGCGCTTGGGAACGTTATCTTTTTTAAATAGACTCCACTAGTCTTTTTTTTTTCTATGATAAATAAGAATGTTTTGGCTTCTGTTTGTCTTCATATCGCTGTAATTTTTTTATCAATCGGCCGATATCAGTTTCTGAAGAAAGTGTTAGTAAATACATGCTGTTGTTTTGTCAATTCATGTTCGAATGTTTATAGGTGCTATCGAGGAAAATATCTTTGATTTAGCAGGTACAAGGAAACTATATCTGATCGATTGAACACTAACACAGATGGACAGAAGGACATCGCTTAATCCACTTCCCTATTGATAAGAAGTCAGAATATATATATACATTATGGGACCGGAAATGAATATTGTAGAAATTACAAACGGAATGACAAACTTAGTTATACACTTTTCCACTTTTTGTGGTGAAGGTATGTTGTGTATGATATGTGTATTTTCTGAACGCTGATATATATATCCAAAATTGTAAATTAAAGGGTGCCCCAATAGTTCGCTATAACAACAAATACAATTTTTGAAATGCAGTGTCGTGAGGGTTTTAGAGACAGGATGGGCAATGATTTACAGTGCCAGGAACTATTCGTTCACGGTAACACTTGATCCGGTTTAATTAAAATGAAATGATGTCATTTCGATAACGCCTTAAGTCTTACCGGAATTGTCGATATATGTGCTCATATAGCTCATATAGCTCATCAGTGGATTTTACCCAAATTTTGTATAGAAAATCTGAAAGTCTTATATCAAAAGCCAAATTGATTAAAAAGCCAAACAATAAAAAACAAATAAGACAAAACAATAACAATAACAAGACGAGTTACAAAGAGAACGACAAAGACAAAAGCTTTAAGTTGTGTGTGAACTACGTCTCACCAAATTAACATTAAGATTAGTTGGTTTAATAGATGATGTTTACGATGTACATAACATAAGCTAGGTAGATGCAAAGAATGCTGATGAAGGATGTGGCGGTCCAGAAAATGCTGCATTTCATTCTGCTAGCGTCTAATTTTTCTTGTTTTCTTTGGAAAACGTCCGCATTTGTAAATAATTTTTCTTTCTAAAAATGTTTAGAAAATTAATTAAAAAGAACCAAAAAGCCGAAAATAAAGTAAATTTCAAAAAAACAATAACTACAAAAACACAGCAAACATTCAGTAGTGAAATCGCCAAATGGATATGCTTTCTCCGCAGTAATAAATTTCAGTTTATAGTTTTAAATATAAAATATTTCATGAGAATATCATGAAATATTTATATTTGAAGGAATCAAGCACGTTTAAAGTAAATTAAAATCAAAAAGATTCCAAATAATACATTTTCATATTGATCTCGATAATTTTTTTTTTGCAAAATAGCACAATATGGATATTATAGAGAAGATTTTAAAATAATTTCTTAGGCTGTCTACAGCAAGATACACAGAGTTCTGTGAAATTTATTCTAATGCCTTCAAATGTAATCAAACATTTATATAAAGAATTGAATTCTTCATTTATTAAAAAAAAATATTTCATAAGAACAGACTGTTGTTGTTTTAGAACTAGTAACTGTAGTAGTAATGTCGAAAGAATGGTTGAAACGATTTAAATATTTTCTCTGGTATTTTCATAAATTTTCTCACATTGCGCTCACAAATGCGCAAATTTTCAGTCTCTATAATCTGAAGAATGAAACAAAATATAAAACAAATCATGCTGTCCGTCTGTCTGTTTGTATTGAGGGTTGTTTAATGTTATTTAATTTAATTATCAATAATTAAGTAAAAACATATCAGTATTTAGTATCAAGGAAACTCACAAGCAAAATAAATTTATTTTTAATTTATTAGAAAATCAATATTTAAATAAATTGCCCAAATTTTTAAATGAGTTCTGAAGAAGAACTAATTGTAGAAAATGTTGCAGATGAAGTGAATTTTATTTATTAACATTTTCCCACATAAATATATAAAGTTGCTAAATCATTTTCTATATTTATTTTAGGACACTCTGACAATTTTAAAAGCCAATGGTCATTCCTTTCCTGAGCTAAAAGAAGCTGATGCCATGTTTGCCATGGACACCGCACCAAATTGGACAGATGGCAAAACATGTCACCGTTGTCGTGATGAGTTTTCATTTACTAATCGCAAACATCATTGCCGCAATTGTGGTAAGGTGTTTTGCGGTCAATGCACCAGTAAACAGTGTCCTCTACCTAAATTTGGTATTGAAAAGGAGGTAAGTTGGAGGTGCATGTTTGAATGTTAGTCTGACGTTGGTAAAAAAAAAATTATTTTAAAATGTTTTCCATTTATTCAGGTTCGTGTATGTGATGGCTGCTATGAACAACTGCAACGCCCTCCTACTGTTAAAGCAGCCTCTATACGCACAGCTGAGAGTGATTTGCCAGCTGAGTATTTAAATAGTTCGTTGGCCCAGCAAGTGCAGGTATGATGACAAAAATATTCTTTTTTTGTTGTTACTAATTCAATGTTTATTCATATTTTGTAAAGAAAGGCAAAAGTGTTTTTTGAATTTTATTTTTATTTTTGCTTTTTTTTGTTTTATTGACAGACACCTCCTCGTAAGACGGAACAAGAATTGAAGGAAGAAGAAGAACTGGAGTTAGCCTTGGCATTGAGTCAATCTGAAGCTGAGAGTAAAAAACAGCAGCAGCAACAACATGTATGTATTTATTTATTTTACCCTACAATAAAATGGAATATTATATCCGCCATTTTGATTTTTTTAGTTTTTGTTGCTTTGTTCCCCATAATTTTTCATAAGTTTTTACTGCCAAATTTAATTAAAATAATAGATTTTATGCCTCTTATTATTATTCATTAAAAGATTTCTCCTGATAACTTTTGCATATTTTTGCGATTTTTAAATTATTTTTCGTAATATTGCTGTACGGCGCCGAAAGTTTATTGCTGACAAACCTTTAAATTAATTACAAACTTTATCTTATCTCTTACAAACATAATAACAAAGGAAAATACAACTTCATTGTTATTATATTTAATCAATATATTTCATTATGTATTTCTTTATTTTAACACGCAAATAGTCTTTAGCTGCTAGTGCTTATCGCATGCAACAACGTTCTCCTAGTCCTGAAGCACCACCAGCTCCGAAAGAGCCACAACTTGAGGAAACCAATCCCGATTTGGCAAAATATTTAAATCGTTCTTATTGGGAACAACGTAAAGTTAGTGACTCACCAATGGCAAGTCCTACGGCGCCCAGCCCTATGCCACCGACACCACAACCCCAGCAGGGTTTACAACAGCAAATTTCGGCCAATGATTTTTGCCCCAAGTCAACAGATGAACAAAAAATTGACGAATTTGCTGCCAATATGAGAACCCAAGTGGAGATTTTTGTAAATCGGATGAAATCCAATTCAAGTCGTGGTCGCAGCATCTCAAACGACAGTTCGGTGCAAACTCTCTTCATGACTTTGACAGGTCTACATTCCCAGCAGTTGTCGTTTATAAAAGAATTGGACGACAAACGCATGTGGTACGAACAGTTGCAAGATAAATTGGTACAAATTAAGGACTCTCGTGCCGCCTTAGATGATTTACGCAATGAACATGCAGAGAAGCTGCGGCGAATGGCCGAAGAACAAGAACGACAACGTCAAATACAAATGGCCCAAAAGCTGGATGTGATGCGCAAAAAGAAACAAGAATATCTACAATATCAAAGGCAATTGGCCTTGCATCGCATTCAGGAGCAAGAACGTGAAATGCAAATCCGTCAAGAACAACAAATGGCACAATATCGTATGAATCAAACAGCATTCCCGTTTATGCCCAATATGGCTGGTGTGCCGCCACAAGGATCCTCTTTGCCACAAATGCCAGGCGTCTACAATCCATATTCGCTGAATCCCACAACGTCAGGAGCTGGTGTGGTTGGTATACCACCATATACGACACAAGCTGGTATGACTGGTGCATTGCCTGGCATGTACAATCACGCACCAAATGTGCCTGGACCGTCACAGCAGTTACCACAACTGATGCTGCAACAACCATCAATAAATCAACAACAATTAGTTAATCCACTCAACAATATGATGGGTAGAGGTCCACAAATAGCTGAACAACAGCAACAACAACAGACAGGTGGTGGTCAGCATCAACAAGCTCCTACAACACAACAACAACAACACATGCCACTACAATTAGCTCATGTTATGCTGCAACAACAACAAGGTGTTATGCACAACCAGTCACCCATACCAAATATTGGCATTCCTGCTACGCAAAATACAGCCGCACCTCCCCAATTGCCGCAGCAACAACAACAGCAGGCTGCTCCAACTACTATAGGACAAGCACCACCACCAACACCACAAGCTCAACTAAACACGCAACAGGCTTCATCTCAAATTCAAGCTGTACAGTCAGCTCCAGCCCCTCCACAAAACGAACCCGAACCAGCAGCACCTCCCGCAGTCACTGAAGAACCTGCTACCGCTGAATTGATAAGTTTCGATTAAATGTCAAACATTCTAAATTTCTTTAAAATAATCTATTGTAGTTGTTACTTTTTTATATTTTTTAATCATTTTAACTTTTATTTTAATTATATTCGATTTATTTCAATCACTTGTGTATTTTATCATTCCCTTTTCTTCAAATGTAACGATATTAAATAAAAATATTCAAATATGAAATGTATACCGTACAACGGGGTGAATAGAAATAAACCTTCATATTCAAATAATAACTGAATTGCTAAATATTGATGGGGAAAATATTTTTCATTATTAATATTTTTTTAAGGTTTACGACTGTTTCTTGAATATGAAGATTTGTTTCTATTTATCCCACTATATCCATTTACCACGTTTTACGGTATTACGTTTTGTAAACATTTACTGTGCTATTAAGAACAATATAAATACTAAACTAAAATATAGAAATATTGTAAAAGTGTTATTGAATAAAATTTATATTACTCATATTAAATAAAGGATAACTTTCAAAGAAAATGGTTTTATTGAATTAATATTATGATGTCTCCCATGAACAATGTTCGATATTCGACTGTGATCGAACGGTCTCATCCAATAAATTTTAATTTTGTATTATGATACGCGTTTGATGAAAAAATTCGGTATTGTGATTTTTATTAATACGAATTATAATTATATTCACCCCTATCGTGGATATGAAGTGAAATTTTTATTCCATCCGAACAGAAAATTGGTTGCGGATTTGTTATCATTGCATTTCCAAAAATGAAAAAAAGTTGTTTACGGAGTATTAAATGCATATTTAAGCAAAAAATTTTAAGTAAGGCTCACCCTTAGAGTTACGGACATCCAAAGCTTGTATGTACAATATGGCGTATATCGAATATTTTATGGCGGAATGTGACAAAATGGGTATAATAGAAAATGTAATTTCAATACCTTTTATACTGAAAATTAAAAAAAAAAAAAAATAAAATTCAGATACCAATCAGAAAAAAGAAATCAGGCAATGGACCTATTTTCTTGTTTCTTGTTAAGAAGAATATCAGATATTAAGTTAATTGGCACCCTTATTCTGCGTTTCGATTACGTTCCCGCATTCAGTTACGCTACAAAAAACCTAATCGAAAGAAAAAGAAGAAGAGAAGAGTATGTTCAAACCAGCTGCTTTGTTATGAAACGTATGAAATAGAAACATAAAAAATAAAATAAACATTGTAATTGTTAAACTATAAATACAATTTTATCAATAAACAGTGATAAATACATGTATTAGAACTTAATATTGTGGAAGCTATAATTAAATAAACTCATCAGTTAAGTGCGGAAAAAAAGAAAATGGCCAACAGACTAAAAGCAAACGGTATTTGTGGCCAAACTATTCCAGCGTGAGGAATCCTGAAGCGCCGGAGCGAAACTTTTATTTTCTACACATTATTTAAATTATTATAATTAAAATGCCATATTTTCTTTCCAGTTTTTTTTTTTTTTTTTTTTGTGGCCCTATTGCGTTAAGTGCATATGGAACTTCTTCCCAGAATGCCTATACTTATATCCAGACGCAATACATATCAGCCTTCGTTGCCATTATACTAACCTGCAAAATTAAATAAAGCTTGAAAATTACAAAAAAAAAAATATTAAAAAATAAATTTATAGCATTTTATACTCACATTTTATGAAATTTTACACTTTTTTAACTACAAAAACAAAAATCGAAAAACCTTCCGCTAGTATGTAAACAACTTGAAAAAACTTAGCTACAGTCGTATCGCAGAATACATACAATCGAAAAAGAAATCGAATTAATACGGGGAACGGAACGCAGAATACCAAAGTTGACAAACTGAGTAATTTTCGATCCGAATCGAAACGCAGAATAAGGGTGATTTCCACATGAAATTTTCTTATACATTCCAATGAGAACAAATTTCCCCTTATCATGGATGATTTCTTTTTGCGTAAAATGTGGAATATTTTTAAACATTTTAAACAACGGGATTTTTTTAATAATATTAATTAATTCTCAAATTTCAAAAAAATTCTTTTTTTCATGCTATTCTCCCGATTTATTATTTAAATCACCGATATTGATTATTGAAGGTCAAAGCACGTCTCGATGGCCATTTCGTTATCGCTTACTTAACTCGTCAGGAGACTTCTGACAAATATTTTAAATAAACTAAAGATTTTTGTCAAAACAATAAAGCAAAGACAAAAATCAAAGTTTAAGCAAAAACAACAATAACCAAATGTAATTCTATTTTTCTTTCTCTGCTGTATAAGGCAGAGTTTTTTTCTGCTCTTTTATACAGTTGAAAGAGGAGGCAAAGTGCCTGTGCATAAAATAAATTATCGTAGTGTTTTTGTGATATTTTATTTTTCATCCTCTTTCAACTGTATAAAAGAGCAGAAAAAAACTCTGCCTTATACAGCAGAGAAAGAAAAATAGAATTACATTTGGTTATTGTTGTTTTTGCTTAAACTTTGATTTTTGTCTTTGCTTTATTGTTTTGACAAAAATCTTTAGTTTATTTAAAATATTTGTCAGAAGTCTCCTGACGAGTTAAGTAAGCGATAACGAAATGGCCATCGAGACGTGCTTTGACCTTCAATAATCAATATCGGTGATTTAAATAATAAATCGGGAGAATAGCATGAAAAAAAGAATTTTTTTGAAATTTGAGAATTAATTAATATTATTAAAAAAATCCCGTTGTTTAAAATGTTTAATATTTGCAAAGTGCCTGTGCATAAAATAAATTATCGTAGTGTTTTTGTGATATTTTATTTTTCATCCTCTTTCAACTGTATAAAAGAGCAGAAAAAAACTCTGCCTTATACAGCAGAGAAAGAAAAATAGAATTACATTTGGTTATTGTTGTTTTTGCTTAAACTTTGATTTTTGTCTTTGCTTTATTGTTTTGACAAAAATCTTTAGTTTATTTAAAATATTTGTCAGAAGTCTCCTGACGAGTTAAGTAAGCGATAACGAAATGGCCATCGAGACGTGCTTTGACCTTCAATAATCAATATCGGTGATTTAAATAATAAATCGGGAGAATAGCATGAAAAAAAGAATTTTTTTGAAATTTGAGAATTAATTAATATTATTAAAAAAATCCCGTTGTTTAAAATGTTTAATATTTGCAAAGTGCCTGTGCATAAAATAAATTATCGTAGTGTTTTGTGATATTTTATTTTTCATCCTCTTTCAACTGTATAAAAGAGCAGAAAAAAACTCTGCCTTATACAGCAGAGAAAGAAAAATAGAATTACATTTGGTTATTGTTGTTTTTGCTTAAACTTTGATTTTTGTCTTTGCTTTATTGTTTTGACAAAAATCTTTAGTTTATTTAAAATATTTGTCAGAAGTCTCCTGACGAGTTAAGTAAGCGATAACGAAATGGCCATCGAGACGTGCTTTGACCTTCAATAATCAATATCGGTGATTTAAATAATAAATCGGGAGAATAGCATGAAAAAAAGAATTTTTTTGAAATTTGAGAATTAATTAATATTATTAAAAAAATCCCGTTGTTTAAAATGTTTAATATTTGCAAAGTGCCTGTGCATAAAATAAATTATCGTAGTGTTTTGTGATATTTTATTTTTCATCCTCTTTCAACTGTATAAAAGAGCAGAAAAAAACTCTGCCTTATACAGCAGAGAAAGAAAAATAGAATTACATTTGGTTATTGTTGTTTTTGCTTAAACTTTGATTTTTGTCTTTGCTTTATTGTTTTGACAAAAATCTTTAGTTTATTTAAAATATTTGTCAGAAGTCTCCTGACGAGTTAAGTAAGCGATAACGAAATGGCCATCGAGACGTGCTTTGACCTTCAATAATCAATATCGGTGATTTAAATAATAAATCGGGAGAATAGCATGAAAAAAAGAATTTTTTTGAAATTTGAGAATTAATTAATATTATTAAAAAAATCCCGTTGTTTAAAATGTTTAATATTTGCAAAGTGCCTGTGCATAAAATAAATTATCGTAGTGTTTTGTGATATTTTATTTTTCATCCTCTTTCAACTGTATAAAAGAGCAGAAAAAAACTCTGCCTTATACAGCAGAGAAAGAAAAATAGAATTACATTTGGTTATTGTTGTTTTTGCTTAAACTTTGATTTTTGTCTTTGCTTTATTGTTTTGACAAAAATCTTTAGTTTATTTAAAATATTTGTCAGAAGTCTCCTGACGAGTTAAGTAAGCGATAACGAAATGGCCATCGAGACGTGCTTTGACCTTCAATAATCAATATCGGTGATTTAAATAATAAATCGGGAGAATAGCATGAAAAAAAGAATTTTTTTGAAATTTGAGAATTAATTAATATTATTAAAAAAATCCCGTTGTTTAAAATGTTTAATATTTGCAAAGTGCCTGTGCATAAAATAAATTATCGTAGTGTTTTGTGATATTTTATTTTTCATCCTCTTTCAACTGTATAAAAGAGCAGAAAAAAACTCTGCCTTATACAGCAGAGAAAGAAAAATAGAATTACATTTGGTTATTGTTGTTTTTGCTTAAACTTTGATTTTTGTCTTTGCTTTATTGTTTTGACAAAAATCTTTAGTTTATTTAAAATATTTGTCAGAAGTCTCCTGACGAGTTAAGTAAGCGATAACGAAATGGCCATCGAGACGTGCTTTGACCTTCAATAATCAATATCGGTGATTTAAATAATAAATCGGGAGAATAGCATGAAAAAAAGAATTTTTTTGAAATTTGAGAATTAATTAATATTATTAAAAAAATCCCGTTGTTTAAAATGTTTAAAAATATTCCACATTTTACGCAAAAAGAAATCATCCATGATAAGGGGAAATTTGTTCTCATTGGAATGTATAAGAAAATTTCATGTGGAAATCACCCTTATTCTGCGTTTCGATTCGGATCGAAAATTACTCAGTTTGTCAACTTTGGTATTCTGCGTTCCGTTCCCCGTATTAATTCGATTTCTTTTTCGATTGTATGTATTCTGCGATACGACTGTAGCTAAGTTTTTTCAAGTTGTTTACATACTAGCGGAAGGTTTTTCGATTTTTGTTTTTGTAGTTAAAAAAGTGTAAAATTTCATAAAATGTGAGTATAAAATGCTATAAATTTATTTTTTAATATTTTTTTTTTTGTAATTTTAAAGCTTTATTTAATTTTGCAGGTTAGTATAATGGCAACGAAGGCTGATATGTATTGCGTCTGGATATAAGTATAGGCATTCTGGGAAGAAGTTCCATATGCACTTAACGCAATAGGGCCACAAAAAAAAAAAAAAACTGGAAAGAAAATATGGCATTTTAATAATAATAATTTAAATGATGTGTAGAAAATAAAAATTTCGCTCCATCGCTTCAGGATTCCTCTCGCTGGAATAGTTTGGCCCCAAATACCGTTTGCTTTTAGTCTGTTGACTATTTTCTTTTTTTCCGCACTTAACTGATGAGTTTATTTAATTATAGCTTCCACAATATTAAGTTCTAATACATGTATTTATCACTGTTTATTGATAAAATTGTATTTATAGTTTAACAATTACAATGTTTATTTTATTTTTTATGTTTCTATTTCATACGTTTCATAACAAAGCAGCTGGTTTGAACATACTCTTCTCTTCTTCTTTTTCTTTCGATTAGGTTTTTTTTGTAGAATACCTATTTTCGATTCGAGCGTAACTGAATGCGGGAACGTAATCGAAACGCAGAATAAGGGTGAATAATTCGCGAAAAGGGTGATTAATTTCGGAAAGGGTTTGACATGTTTAAAACATAGACTTGTGTATGTGTTGTATATAACTTTATAAAAAACTCTTGCGTGCAATGAGAAGCTTGTTAAATTCCTGTGGACTACAGACCAACTTCTAAAGCAATGCTTAAGAGGCAAATCTATTGCAAATACCTTAAAATTGGTTTAGATTTTTACAGCTAAATATTGAAAATGAAAATACGATCGTTTTTGCCGTGAATCCCCTTGGAAAACTGAACATTTCTAATTGCTGTTTAGTACTTTCGAATTTAGACCAATATTAAATTAACAACAATAGATATATTCTAATATTTTAAGCAATTTTTGCTACTGCGCTTAGAAAATTATTGTGTACGAGGGCTGCTCTATATATTTCTGGCCTAATAGTGAAAATGCGAATATTTATAATCCAAAATGGTTTTATTGTTTTTCAAAGTATTCTCCAGCATGATTTCTACACTTTTGCATGCGCTCAAACCAGTTGTCGAAGCACTTTTTCCACTCCGATTGAGACACCTCTAAAACATGGTTTTTGAACACTTCAACAGCTTCTTCTGGCGACGAAAATCGTTGACCACGCATTTTTTCTTGATGTGCGGAAACAAAAAGAAGTCATTAGGTGCCAAGTTTTGGCCGGTCAAAAACGCTCTGGTTTGAGCCGATGTGTGAGAGCTCGCATTGTTATGGTGAACAATGATTCGTCTTCTCTTGTTGGTTTTTCGAATTTCTCCGACGACTTCAGGCAAACAAATTGTAGTGTACCACTCAGAAGTGACCGTCCTACGTTGCTCAAGCGGAACAGTCGCCACATGACCAGTTTTGCCGAAGAAACAGGCGACCATTTGCTTCGAAGTGCTTCTTCCACGAACAACTTTCGTTGGATTTTGCTCGTCTTTGAAGACCCACACTGTCGATTGTTGTTTCGTTTCGGGCTCATATCCATAGATCCGTGATTCGTCACCTGTGACGATCTTATAAACGTCTTTTGAAGCACCGCAATCGTATTTTTGCAACATTTCTTTGCACCAATCGACACGAGCCTCTTTTGAGAGACTTTCAAATTGTACGAGATCCAACGAGAACAAATTTTTTTTTACGGCCAGGTGTTTATGCAGTATCGAATGTATGCTGGTGGAAGAAATGTCCAAGGATGTCTCTATCTCTCGGTATCAATGTTCTCTGGCACAACAGCCGTTTTTTTACGACCTTCACGGAATTCGTCTTTGAGCGAGCTTCGGCCACGATTACATTCATTATACCAATTTTTCGCAGTGCTATAGGATGGTGCTTCATCGCCATACAAAGACTTAAGTTCATCAATCCACTCTTGTCGTGATAATCCATTTTTTTCTATATTAATTTTTTCAAGTCTCTGTAAACAACTCAAATAATGGTCGTACTTCAAAACGTTTTGATTACGATTATGCTTAAAAATGACAAACTTTCCAATGGAAATGTCAGATTGCACTTGGCAGCACTCAGTGTTGCCAGGCCAGAAATATATACAGCAGCCCTCGTACTGCAGAAAATTCTACGCATAACGAAAAACAAATATTATATTCGATAGTCGTCTAACTTAAAATTTAATTCACAATAAAGGCCATATGTATATTATTAGAATATGGATGCCTTATTTTTACAGCCTTTATGTGGTGATAAACCCTCTTCCTCGTAGGGCTCTCAGTAATTCAACAATTTCCGGCACAGGGCTGGTTGGAATGTATTTTACTTATCCTAGACTGTGTTGAAAACTTTTTAACTTTAACTTTTTTTGATGGTTATTGTAAGCCACATTGTATTTGTACCGAGTAATGGATATAGGGCACTTGAAAAATTTATTTTTCAATGTCATTCTAAGCAGTTGGATATAGTCTTTTTCTAATCTGTGACTTCACTCCAAACTCAGCAAAAAAAAAAATTAAAAAGATAATTTCAGAAATATAAAATTTTAAGTTCATAAAAACTTCGTCGCCTATCACAGATCATGTATCAAGTCTGTTACTACGGCTAAGCAGTTTCGGGGTTTAATATTAACGTTGCTAGAAGTTTTAAGCCAAGCTCTTATATAAGGCCTTTTGTGAATTTTTTTTAATAAAATCCTGTGGATGGCATAATGGCAACGATAAGTAATCCAAAACGGATGCCAAGGGTTGACTGACCCGGTAGGAAAATAATGGTTCACTAATATGTCATCCACGGGATGCCGTACTAAGAAAAGAAGTTTAAATCAGAAATCAAATGCATTATGAGTAACACAAATCCAAGTAGATCGCTAAGTCCAGGGAGCTATATGAATTAGGACATCGGAGCTCCTCACTACGATTACTCAATGCAATAAATTATATTTTGCCTTCAAGTCATTTCTACTGCTTAAAAAAAGTTACTCATTTATCTCGTAATTTACTGCATTAATTTAGGCAGCTAATCCAGATGGCCAGAGCGTTTTTTACTATTTAATTTTTATTAAAGATTATATTATTTATTTTCAATCTGTCAGCTGATTCCTTTTTTTGCCTGATTTATGTTTTTCCTATATTTTTTATTTAAAATTTAGGACTAATAACCAAAAGCGAGCCATCCCTTTTTTTCTTCTTCTTTTCTCCATTAAGATGGTATTTTTTTCCCATCGACTTTTTTCTGTAACACCCATCATCTTTCTCCCTTTTCAATCCTAGTTCTCTACCCTTTCTTTCTCACCAGCTGTCCGATTTTATGTGTTTCTTCTTCTTTATAGTGCGAATTTTTTAACCTGTTCATGGGGTCAAGACAATTTCAGATAATTATCTATCTGCGTTTCAAAAGTTGGTAAAGATGCATCGTTAGATATCGTTTGGCTGCAAAAAATCTTACACGTGTTTTGTCGATATTTTGTGTCAAATTTTATATTTTTTATATTACGATAATAACAAATGTATCAAATTATTTAAAAAATATTTAATATAACAATTATAATTAATTAAGAACTTAAAAGTATATTTTTTTAATCAAAACTCTGTTACATAGTGTTATTTATCCTTTAGTTAGTTTATAAACTTTTCCATTTCATTTACATTCGTAAAGATGTTCATCCATGATGGAACATAAATTATTAATTTTTAAATATATGCTCACGATAAAATATCTATTACCGTTAAGCTTAAAGGTGTTCTAAAATTTTATTCCTTGTCATTGAGGAAGAGTTTGAAAGCTCAATTAAAAAAGTTTTTTTTTTCTTGTGACATGAATGTGTTGCAAAAATAATTTTATTCCCAAGTTAAAGCCATTAAATCGATACTTTTACTTTTCTGTGCATGAATTACAACAAAAGCAAGCAGGTGTAAAAATAGGTAAATCAGCGTCGTGCTTAAATCTTAAGAGTCCCAGTGCAATTACTAAAATATGTATAAATAAAAGTTATATAGTGGTGGGACCATATCGCAAAATATGTAAGCTTTCATAAAACATATTAATATGCCTTCCCCGCAGTAATACATTTCATTATTTTAAACCGAAATCGATTTCATTTTGTTCCATATAAATGTGAAAAAATGTGTTTTTGCGTTTTAAAAATCGAGCAATTGGGTGTTCACTACTTAAAAATTCTTGCGTGCAATAACTTGTAATAAAGGCATCATAAAGAATTGGAGAAATTAGCATATGAAAAATATAACATTTTGCAACAAGACCTATTGCAAGTATAAAAAAAAACAACTAAATATGTACAAATCTTAAAATTATTTTTATTATATTTTATATAAAACTAACATGTATTAACTTAAATTAAATAATCAGGTATATGATGAAAATCGTTTTCGATTTAGAATCAATTAAAACACGCATAACTGGTGATACACATCTTTATTTCGATATCCTTTTTGGTTTTGTTTTGAACCGTAATAGCATGTTTACACGGCTATGTGAAGCACTTGCTTCGCTCTCTGAATCATGATTGCGAAGCATGCCGTTTCAATTTTAGTGTTTGTAAATAATAAAATTTAAAATTATAATATAATTATTTGTTTTTATATTAACACATACGAGGGCTGCTCTATATATTTTTGGCTTAATAGTGAAAATGCGAATATTTATAATCAAAAATGGTTTTATTGTTTTTCAAAGTATTCTCCAGCATGATTTCTACACTTTTGCATGCGCTCAAACCAGTTGTCGAAGCACTTTTTCCACTCCTATTGAGACACCTCTTAAACATGGTTTTTGAACACTTCAACAGCTTCTTCTGGCGACGAAAATCGTTGACCACGCATTTTTTTCTTGATGTGCTGAAACAAGAAGAAGTCATTAGGTGCCAAGTCAGGGCTGTACGGCGGATGACCCATTAATTCGACGTTTTGGCCGGTCAAAAGCGCTCTGGTTTGAGTCGATGTGTGAGAGCTCGCATTGTCATGGTGAACAATGATTCGTCTTCTCTTGTGGGTTTTTCGAATTTCTCCGATGACTTCAGGCAAACAAATTGTAGTGTACCACTCAGAAGTGACCGTCCTACGTTGCTCAAGCGTCACAGTCGCCACATGACCAGTTTTGCCGAAGAAACAGGCGACCATTTTCTTCAAAGTGCTTCTTCCACGAACAACTTTCGTTGGATTTTGCTCGTCTTTGAAGACCCACACGGTCGATTCTTGTTTCGTTTCGGGCTCATACGCATAGATCCATGATTCGTCACCTGTGACGATCTTATAAACGTCTTTTGAAGCACCGCAATCGTTTCTTTGCAACATTTCTTTGCACCAATCAACACGAGCTTTTTTTTTAGCGACTTTCAAATTGTGCGGGATCCAACGAGAACAAGCCTTTTTTACGGCCAGGTGTTCACGCAGTATCGAATGTATGCTGGTGGAAGAAATGTCCAAGGATGTCTCTATCTCTCGGTATGTCGCATGTCGATGTTGCATTATGAGTTCACGCACGGCATCAATGTTCTCTGGCACAACAGCCGTTTTTGGACGACCTTCACGGAATTCGTCTTTGAGCGAGCTTCGGCCACGATTAAATTCATTATACCAATTTTTCACAGTGCTATAGGATTTGTGCTTCATCGCCATACAAAGATTTAAGATCATCAATGCGCTCTTGTCGTGATAATCCACGTCGAAAGTTGTGAAAAATGATGGCACGAAAATGTTCACGAGTTAATTCCATTTTTTTTCTATATTAATTTTTTCAAGTCACTGTAAGCAACACAAATAATGGTCGTACGTCAAAACGTTTTGAGTACGATTGTGCTTAAAAATGACAAACTTTCCAATGGAAATGTCAGATTGTACTTGGCAGCACTGAGTGTTGCCAGGCCAAAAATATATATAGCAGCCCTCGTATTCACACAGCACTTTTAATATTGGTTTACTTCTTTTGTTTACATTTATAAACAGTTAGTTCAGATAAACTTGCCATAAAAATGAGGGAAGACAGAAATTTTTCATGCTTCTCAAGTAGATTCAAGCTGAATCTTCTCAAAACAAAATGCTTCGCTCTCAAGATTTTATATGGCGAAGCACGTTGATTCGAGCGTGATTCAGCTGTGAATCGTAAAGAGAGAGCGAAGCAAGAATATTGGGCTCCGTGGAAACATAGTATAATCGATTTCATTTTCCAATTTGTTCTATAAAGGTGTGATGGAAAATGGAATTTATACTGCTTTTGCCTTTTTGAAATAGAGTAAGCGGAGGTTGACTAATTCTTCTTACGTGCAATAACGTGTATTGAAATGTAAGAAATATCTTTTCTAAAACGAGAAGATATGATTATTGAATTTATAAAAAAGCATCTGCAGTTAGCAAACAGACTTGCCATAGCAGATCATATAGAAATCGAGAAACTTTGGCAATCACTTTTGGATAATTTATATTGTATTGGCCCACCATTGAAGAAACCAGATGCTTGGAAAAAGGTTTTTTCCATTATATACTTAAAATAATTTTAGCTTGTTGATTTCATAGGCATGGAGTGATAAGAAAGCGCAAATAAAAAAGAAGCTGCGAGAGATGAAGGTATTGGAAAGATATGTGGTTTATATGACATGGTATCACTTGCGAGTTTTATCTAATGACTGCAAATTACATTATCCAGATCCACTAGCACTTTTTACTTTTTAATGTTTTGGAAAAAAGTATTTTGCTGCATACTAATAAAAGCGTAGTTACCAATTGGTCATTGAAAGCTCCCTTCGCCGAAAAATTTCAACATTGCTGCTAGTTGGATGGTCAAAGGAATCGGTGAGCATATAAAATGTGGACTTAGTTTACCCAATATCCAACAGAAAGCGTCTTTATTAATTCTAAAACATTCTAAAAAATTAAACACAATTTTAAACAATTAATTAAACCTGAAAATTAATTTGAATTTACAGTTTGTCGGGTAAATTTCATTAGGAATTTTATGAGTTGGTTCTAATGAATGTATTGTATGTTCTCCGCTCAATTTTATCATATTTATTTTCTTTATTAATTAACATTAATGATGAAACTACAACAAAAAGCCTGTTAAATTGGAATATGAAATCGATACGTATTTTGTCACACCCAATACCATTTTCTCGTTTTAAGCTTACGATTATATTTCAAGTCGAAACGATTTCTATCACATACCTGTATGTAAAATAATTAAAATAAATTTATATACAGAAGATTGCAAGTAGTAAAATTTTCTTTTCATAAATCTTTAAATTTTTTTTAACATGATTTTGAGCAAATCAAGTGTTTTGGACAAAATCAAGTCAATGGAAACGCACTATTAATTATAGCAGAAAGTTCTTATATACCAGAGCTCTAAATAAAGCATTAATTCTTTTAAATAATTCGCGAATCATTCATGCACTGAACTAGAAAATTTTTAAATTAATTCCTTTAACACAAAAAAGTGAATTGAATGAAATTTGAATCAATTCAAATAATTGGTAGAAATGAATTGCAATTAATTTTAATTGAAAAAAAATCGTTTTGTTATTATTAATTAATTAATTTTGTTTTTCTAAAAGACAGAAGAAGCATTACTCTCGTTTTGTATATCACTATGCCATAGTCACCATATTTTCTTTGATCAGGCGTGAATCCAATTTCCATATTTACACTGTATATTTTCATTTTAGTAGAAGAAATTAACATTTTTCATTCCCCCTAGATCTGCTCCATACTTTGATTGATTGCAACTTATTTTTGATTTCAATAATTTAAATTACAGTTCAAACAAATTGAAAATGTATTGCAATTCACTTTAAAAAACGAATTGAAATTTAGGTTTGCCTAACTCGTTTGAATTACTTTAAATTTCATTCACTTTTTTCTGACACAAAGAAATAATGTGAGCCTTTGGCCAATTTAGCCAAAAAATTATAACCGTCGTGTACTACAAGAAATTGATTTGCGAGGAAGGACTGCTGAAAGGAAACCATTTCGAAATGCATTTCGAAGACGAACAGCAAGAGAAACCGCTTAAATACAATTAAATATTCCTGGCTGTAAAATTAATTTTTTTTTTTTTTTTCACTATTTTACTTTTTATATTTTTATACAATTTATCAAAATAGTTTTTCGGGTAATGTCTTCTGAAGTGGAATGAATAAATTACTTTTGATAAAATCATCACTTTAATTCTTTTCTAACTGACTTTAGAAAAAGAAGGACGTTATCAATTCGACTCAATATTGCTTTTTTATATTTGTGCCTCCATAACTCAGTAATTCCTGGACCGATTGGTCCCGTTTTAAAAACTGTTCATAATTTTAAGAATTAAAGGGTGTCCCCATGCAATATTAATGTTTTTACGGGGAATATCAAGCGATAAGGGCACCAGTTTAAAATTAAAAAAGCTGCGTACTTCTATAGCTCCCAATGGAAAAAAATAACAAAATAAATCTAAAAATTAAAGGGTGTCCCATAAGTGACCTAGATAGACCTATATGAGCCTATCTTTTAAACCATTATAGACAAACGCTTGCAAATTATACAGAATGTCGATTGCTCTGATAGTTATAGTAGCTCAAAATTAAAATTAAAGGGTGCCCTAATAGTTTAGGTAATTTGATATATGTGGCCAAACTTTTGAACTGTTATAGACCACAGATGATATTTGTTTTGATGTCGCTTTTTTGCAAGAATTTTTTATTTTTATTTTCGCTGAGTTTTTTTTTGCGGTTAATATCAGTTCTGTCAAGAGTGAAAGAGTCAAGTTTTAAAAGAAACCTCAAAGTGTTTATTATCGTTAACAATCAGTTTGTTAGGCTTGGTAGGCTTTTAAAGATTGTTCATTTGATTAGTACTCTCTGCTATTTTTGTCAACATTTTATGCGTCAACATTTTATACGTTTTCAAAAACGTGGCAATAATTTACACCAATTTAAAAAAAAAAATGCAAACACCAAAACCTTGAATTATTAAAGAAAGTGATGCAAAGGAAATAGGTCAATGAAAGTCGTATAAGTTTCTGACGTTTTTCATAATGGAATAAATAGTTTAATTAGAAGACTCTTTAGCCTTTCGGACAATTTTCACTGTAGAAATCATTCTGACCAAGAACTGTGTTTCTTCGTTAAAAATGATTTTTTTTTAATTTTTATTTTCTTTTTAAATATTTTATCAGCTAAAATCTATATTTTTAAATATGTACGTAAAAACGAAATGTAACTATCACAGGATTACAGCAACACCGTCAGCAACAAAGTTAAATTACGATTTAACTTATTGCCAATATCCTGCCAGATGAGTGATACCGACACAAATGCAAAAGTATATTTGAAACCAGCAGACAAACAACAAACAAGATCTAAATAAAAATAAAAAAAAAAAAACACAAAAACTTTTTTCGATATTTTAATGGTTAAATTAAAAATGAGAAGTCAAGTGAAAATGAGTTTGAACAAGTCATGACAAGCACGTTGCAAGAACAAAAGATTGCTGAGAGAAATATATATATATATATATATATATATATATATATATATACTTGGGAAAACTTCAAAACAATTGCTTTTATGTCTCCAAGCACAGGTGGAAACTGCATCAAAAGTTTTTTATTTCATTTGTATGTTCAATATGACACAGTGGGGGTTTTCCTAAAATAATTGATAATAAATTTGCAATTTCTCAACTGGTTATTGGATTTATTTGAAACTTGTCATGTGTTTAGAGCAAAAGTCACGTTTTATATACTGAAATGCGGTAGCCTTGAGCTAAAAAATGTATAATGTATTCCATAGCTGCATAAAAAGAAAAATTTACAATTGATAACTACCTTGTAGATAGTTACAAAGAATGCTGACAAAGGTTGTAGCATTTCGCTCTTCTGGTATCTAAATATTACTATTCTCTTTTCAATTTATCACAATTAATAACGAACTTGAGCCAAAAATTGAAATAAAAAATATCGTGCTATTTTTGATCCCAATTAAATTATTATATCACCGATATTGATTATTGAGGGTGAAAGCAGGTCTCGCTACCGCTTACTTAGCTCTTCAGAAAAATTCTCACACACAAACAACATGATATTTTATTTTTCATCATCTTTAAGACCCAAACAAAAGTCAGTAGTATACAGTGGATAAGGAAAAATAAAATCATTGTTCATTATTGTTAATTTTTGATTAAGCATTGATTTTTGTCTTTACTTTATTGTTTAGACAAATATTCAAAATGATTGTAAAAAGTTTTCTGAAGAGCCATCGAAACGTGCTTTTAATCTCAATAATCAATGTCGATAATTTAATAATTTAATCAGGATAAAAAATAGCACGATATTAAAAAAAATATTAAATTAATTAAAAATTCCCGTGGTGCAATGTAAACAAAGCAATAGTTCAAATAAGAGACAATATAAAAAAAATTTAATAAATTTTTCACAACTTTTGCATTTAAGAAGTAAAATTTTCAGCTCATTTCATGAAATTGTTTTGATGAGATTTGTCATGAAACTGCTCTCATCATTAATATCATGGCACTGCATTGAGACTACGGAAGAAAATTAACTCTGAAATTAAATTTGACGTTTGTTAAGATAAATGTCCCGATGACACTTAAGTGTAGATCGTATGTAAATCAATTAATCAATTAAGCTGCAAGTGTAAAGAGCTCTAGTATTTTGATTTAGCCGCAAAATTTTGCGTAAACAACAGAAACCGTTTTACTATTGATGTTTCTTTTTCAAATATTTTATTTTTGCCTCACTATGATATCGTCTTTGTTCATTTGTTTTGCAAAAATTTCATTAGTTTTATTTTGTATACAAGTTTTATGAAACATTCTGTCCACCCTTATAAAAAACATTACATAAAAATTATCGTTTAAAGAAATTTAACAAATTAAGAAAAAGAAATCCTTAGTTTAATTCAACTCAAAATCCAATCTGTCTCTTACTTTTGCAAACAAACGACAACAAACTTTAGCAAAACAAGTAGTACTAGTTTGAGCTAAATTAAAAATTGCATAATGTTTAAAAAAAAATGTCATATGTGGAAGTGCTGAGTTAAAAATACAAAAAAGAAAACAAACATGAAAACTTATAAAAAAAAGACAAAAGTTTTTCAGAAAAAGAATTAAAAGCAAATGTGTAGGTTTGTGTTCCAGCCTGCTTGCAGTGACACATATGTTGACATTTATAACAGTTTTAAGAACAGTAAAATACTATGAAAGAGCTTTTATCCATTTGTACAGTGCGGCGAAAAAGAAATCCTTAAACTTTATCAGCAAATGTAAAAAACAATGCAAAGTTTGTTATATCAGCGTCCTTCTGCAATTTCGGGCTTAATTGCTAAGAGTTTGGTTATGTTACGAACGACGAAATAGTGTAACCGTTTCTTTTCGTCATTTAACTCTCACCAACAACCTCAAAAATTAATAAAAACAAAAGTTGTATTGCATGGACGAGGACTTAAGCATGAGTAGAAATGGTATCGACTCATTTTGTCTTAAATAATTAAGGAATAATATTTTACTTTATAGTGAATTAAATAAGTGATTAAGAAAATATATACTCGTATGTACATATGAACTATTTTTTGAAATTTTTAATGTGGGCGTAAAATGTAATCGATATGGAATACAAAACACCTGTCTTAAGAATTTTTGTCTATCCCAATGTTTTCTGTCTGTCTGTCTCATGAATCTCAATGAATTTTTGTGAGGAGGTTTCTTAGAATCTTGGTTCAAATATAAATTACTTTTTTTTTCGTAAAAATATGTCATTTCGTAGAGAAAATAGAGATACAAATGTGAAAGCACCTAGTTTTACCAGTAAAGTTGTCAATACATTTTATTTTTGTAAATGGAAAATTTTTAACACTTTCTAGAGAACTCTGGAACAAACACAGTTTTCTAAATTTAAATATTAAGAAAATTAGAAATGGCACGCAGACGAAGTTATGGGCACTGCTAGTATAATAAATTACATGTATGGAAATTAATGTATATCACAACAAATCCTCGAATCGAATCCATTATTGACCATTATCGCTTGGTGACACCTTGATGACACAAAATCAACCAATCAATAGAGCTGTGTTGAGCTGTATAATTAAATGAACCACCCAAATGAAAGAAGTGTTCTGTGTTATCCGACATTTTGCTCAGCGCATTGTTTAAATCATTTAAATTTTTAATTGTTGCAGGTCTTTTGCTTCAGTTATATTAAGTTGTAGTTTTGCATTCTAGTCAGAATTGTTTTGGAAAATATGTTTAAGAAATATTTTATTATTTCATTTCTGTGACACTGCCTGCCAATCTTTTTGAAATTTGAATTATTTGAATGCAAAATTTAAATATATACGAGTATAAGAAAACGTTGATGTACAAGTAGATGCATCATGAAAGTTAAAAATATTGTTATTGCTGACGTTCAACCTCACTACTTACCCACATTAATATCCACTCTCTAAAAGTATCACCTGCCTTTAGGTAAAAGCTTTCATTTTCGGCGCTCCCGAAAACAATAAAAACCACAAATATTTAAACATTTTTTCTTCTATCCTATTTTATATGTTTCTTAACGAACTTCTATTTCAAACTTCAAACCCTATCTATTCAGTCGCAACAGAAGCATATGCCATTCATAATGTTGGTTGTATTTCACTTTTCTATCGTTACTGCAACGGAATGTGCTCCGATAAAATCAGGGATTTAGCAATCAGCAATTTCATACGCTCAACATGGTTTTAATTACGAGCTCATTCTTTTGTGGTCAATTGGCCAGTGAATCGCACTACGCATAATAGAGACAATTCGTTTTTTAGCCGAATAAACTCTCTGCGGAGGGCTTTCCTGTATGCGGAGGCCAATTCCCATAACCTAATTTCCTAGTGCAGGGGTCATCCCCTGAGTATTGGTCCCATTTAAAAACGAAACATATTTCAACTTCAATTTTATTTCTGCCTCCATCCTTCCATTCTCGAACATTTAGTATGCTACCATTTCGTTCGCAGATGAATTGATTTTGGATGTAAAAAGAACGAGTGAACGATTTCACTTTTGATATTTGAATGAAAATGACTGCACAAGTCTACCAACAATGTCATTGTAGTATGAATTTTATTTTTATTATTTTTTAAATAATTCTTCTTCATTCTGTTCAGATAACTTTTAGTTTTAAACTTTTAGGGTGATAAAATCTAGAGATTATGGCGGTTACTTCGAGTATTAAATTTTCTTTGGTTTAAGCCTTAAAGTATGCTATGTTATGATTTATAATCTTGTTAATGGTGGTTTTTTAATGAATAACGAACCTTCCTTTAAATACAAATTTTTAGAAGAGAGTTCTTTGAAACTACAAATACATTTATACAGGAATACCTCAATAGTACTGCTTCGATTAGTACTGTTTCTCTATAAAACAGAAAAAATTGTTCTTGGGAGAAAATTGTTCTAAAAAACAACTGTAACTGTATTAAACAACAAGACTGTAACAAAATTAAAAATTATGCCTTTAAATAGTCATATAGGGACCAAGTGCCTCGGTTAGTCCGGTGTCACGTAGTTCGGCAAAGTGTTGAAACCGATTAACCGTAGTATGCAAGGTGTTCCTGTATAGTCTTTGCTAGGCTTAAAAAGCTTTTGGGGATATACAGTACAACTTCGACAGTCCGGACATGCGCCAGTCCGGTCACTCCAATAATACGGACGCTTCTACATTTCGGACAATTTAAAATTTTTACCTCCATACTTCGGATACATTTTTTATGCAAGAATACTATTAAAATTCGGAGATTTCCCGTTTATTACTCGAACGTTTTGTTATTCATAGTACATCTTGCGCTATTATTACTTTAGTTTCGGTTCAGGTTTTCCATTGAAAAAATAATGCAACATGCTTACCGAAGACGACTTCGTAGTAACGGATGCAAACACAAAAATCTCTAATGCTGCTGCTGCAAAGATATCATTTTCAGTTTGCGGTCAGTGAGATTAAGATATTACGGCAAAAAGCGCAAATCAACCACCTCAGCATTATTAGTCAGCACGTTTGTTGATAAATCATTGTAATTATTTACTTACATATAACTTATTTATGTTGCGGTTAGATTAGTCAAATACTTGATCGAAACGACGTAACCAGTAAATTATAGAACATTTTTGTCCTTCTTAGGTACTTCTTAGATTTATAAGATCCTACTCAATATAAAAGTTTAGTAAGATTATAAATCATTATTCATAACGGTACGTGTCAGGAAAGATAGAATAAACATTTGTAAAAAATGGTGGTTTTGTTTTTTTTTTATCAAATATTTGACTAACCTGACTGCAGCTTTAGATTACATATCGCTGGTCTCATGTAGAAAGGCCCTGACTCGCATAATTGTGATTTTACAGGATAATGTAAAAACATAACCGAAACTGTATTTATCACAATAGCCCTATTCACGATCTTTGTGCAATGGTCTTGCATCATAGCATTTGCAAAAAAGTGTAGCATACTTTTAGTTTACACCAACAAAACACACAGTAATGAGTAAAATATGCTACACATTTTGCAAATGCTATGATGCAAGACCGTTGCACAAAGATCGTGAATAGAGCTAATGTAATATTTGAAATGCAATGGCTTGTAATATCGTTATTTTTGATACTATTGTATTCAAATTTTGTGATGAGGGGTATTTGCATGAAATGTAATGGAATCACGAAAAAACCGAATTTCATAAAAATTCGAGTTAGGGCCTTTCTACATGAGACCAGCGATATGTATTTTATTAATTTAATATAATAATTAAATTTAATAATTTATTCTGTTTTAATAAATCATAGTACAATGCATACACATACACATACAATTAAATTCAATTAGATTATTTCATTATTTTCACCTACTATAGTCCGGATAACTCGGTAATCCGAATGAGCCCAAAACTATATGTGTCCGGATTGTCGAAGTTGCACTGTACATACTATATTTGTTAGTCATGAAGTTTTTAGAAATTTGGGGTCAAAATCCGATAGAAACCAAGCCTGAAGGGGAAGAAAACAAAGAATAGCAAACATTAAAAGTGAGTTTACATAAAACACACTTTGTTAACATACACAGTACTGCAGCTTCAATAACTTAAACGCTACAAAAATCGATTTACGCTCTTATTCACTTCAATTAGACATGGCATAACCATAACAATGATCATAACTATTATCACATACAGTACCACTGATCAGTGATGTAAAAACATTAAACTGTTTTATGTTAAAATACGCACACATTCATACTCGCCAACTTACATGTCAACTGTATATGGCTCTGATTGAAATTCAAAATTCAATTGCTGTCTATGATAACGGTTGTGACTGTGGCGTTATGGCATGTCACCAATAGTCGAATACAGTGTTTCCCATAAGTATGGTTTAAACAACTGTGCGCGATGCACGTTCGCATTGATAGCGTGTACAAAATAGCGTCGATTTCGGGAATTCTAAATTGGGAAAAAACCGGGAAGTAAATTTCCCCAGAGTTGGGGCTTTAAATTGAGGAGAAGGTTCTCCTTTTTTGAAGTCGGTTAAAAAAACCCTGCATCAAAAACATGGTCGCTAAGCAAAACTCTGCGTAAATCAAATTTGTCTAAATGTACCACGTATTTTATTTTCTAAGTTTATTGCTACGCAGTGTATTTAGACATTTTAAAATAAGGGTCACAAACAAACAATACACAGTATTGTAAAGTTTCCGTAAATAAAACGCTAGCGTGTAAAATTGTATTTTAATGGTTGTCGCATAACAAGACACCTTGCGCATCAAATAGTACCATTTTCCTCCTTCAAATTTTTTTACCGTTTAATTTTTTTTTTAAATCTCGTGAATGAATCTTATGCAAATCTACACAATTGTGGCTCATCTAAAAAAAATTTTTTGTGGGTGTTTTTTAAAAACTGTTTGCGTTGTCTGCTAACAGTTCCGCTCTTCTGGTGATGAATACCGAAAATGGTAAATAGAATTTTGTTTGTCGTCAATCTGTCATTGGCTCTGTTGGTTGTTTCCTAATTTTGGCCTCACAACTGTTGCAATCATATTGTAGTTTTTTTACTTGTTCATCGTTTATTTTTTTTTTGTCACAGTTTCCTTGCTTCAGTTTTCTGTTCTAGTTCCTTATTCGAAAAAAAACAGAAAAAATACTAAAAGTCTATAGAAGAAAGACATAGTTTCATGTGTTGTTACATTCATATAGGGAGCGGTTACAAAGATGAATGTATGTATGTATGTATGTATGTATGTGGTTATGCGTAGTATTTATTTGTCTTGTTATGCTGGTAGTCTATATATTTTCTGTATTGTTTTTTGTGGTTTAAATTGAAACTAAAAAAAGGATTTCTGAAATTTTGTGACACATGCTCTTTTGGGTGCATATCATCTGCATATTTATGTGTGTATGTGTTTGGGTTGTAATGTATTTAGAATTTTTGAAATTAACAAAGTTATCTTTATAACAAGTTAACAATAGTTAGTGGCAGTAAAAGTGGCAATAGAAATCTTTTTACTGCAGTGACAGTATTTAGTGCATTACACTCGGTGATAGAACTTTAAAATTGTGTTCATGGAGGTATAATATAACGTCGGTTGGTATTCTTAGTACTAAGCTAATGATTGCGTTATTGGCCTGGGTTCAAAACAACAAAAAAAAGCTTTAAGAACAGAATAAATTAAAGTGCCCTCCTTCGCCGGTATTACTCTACTGCAGCAGTCTGAAATTTTTTTTTAAGAGGACAAAAAAATTTTTTTTGCAAATATAAGTCGGGCCAGAATATAGTATCGGTTTTAAGATAAACTTTTTTCGCAAATTAAATATTTATGTTTTATGTAGTAGAGTACCTAGTAAATTTTTATTTTAAATTGAAATTCGTTAAAACTATTCCAAAAAAAAAATGTAAACCCAATTTAAAGTGATAATTTTTAATTAATAATTTAATCGGAATAAAAACTGTACGATCGTGCTTAGAATAAAAATAAATTATCGTAGAGTTTTGTGGGGTATTTCATTTTACATAATTTTTTAACACTATAAAAAAGCTGAAAAAAGTCAGCCGTATAAAGTGGATAAAGAATATAAAATCATTATTATTATTGTTGTTTTTACGTTATTGTTTGAACGGAAATCTTTAGTTTATTTCAAATGCTTGTGAAATGTTTTCAGTAGAGCTCAGTAAGCGGAAGCAAAACGGCTATAGAGAAGTGCTTTTATCCTCAATAGTTATCATTGGAAAGAATCAAATAGGAGCATTCCGTTTGTGGCCAAATTTTTAATATCAACATTAAAATTCGACGTTGCAGTTCGTACGACCGCATGCAAATGTTCATTTATCATTTTTGTTCGAAATTTGTTTTTTATACATATTGTTGCGAAAATAAGATTCTGGCGACCCTTGTTGTTGTCTATATGAGCGTGGTGAATAAGTAAATTCCCCCACAATTAGGTAACAAAAGCTAAGCAACCTCAATGAACGCGTTGGTAGAGGTGCTTGCTGTAAAACAGAAGATCGTGAGCCCACCTTCGGATATGCGTACAACAGAAAATAATAATTGTTATAATGCAATTAAAAATTAAGAAGCAGTAGTACAAAACTTCCGAAAAGCAAAGAAAATTGTATGAAGCCATGGCCGATAATATAGTGGAGACGTCTAATTTAATATTAGAGTAACAAATAATTGTCAAGAAGCTCTCTATAATAAAAAAAGGTAAGATCGGTAGCATAACAACTGTGTGTGGCAGACGTTGGTTGTGGCTATTGGATAAAGGGGATGATTGGCTTGGATAAAAAAAGGCGTAGTGCAGTTGTCGGTGGATGGTTAAGGTTACATCGAGTAGTTCATGCCTTGTCGGAGTTACACAGTAGTGTAGCGTGGATGGCTGCGTTTGTAATAACAACGCATGTTTAGTAAATACGAGACCATAGGATTCAAAAGACCGTAAGATCAAGAAGGTATAGCCAGATAAAGCCACAAAGTAAGAATACAGAATTTATAATGAGTCACAGTGGTATGTGCAATCAAAAGAATCCGTACGTTTGTCTCAAAAGGGAAAAACGTAACAATATATTTCATTCTAGAAAATCTTTGCTCGCAGATAACGGTACTAGTAACACGACTTGTAATTTTAGATCCAAGCTGTTTTAAGCGACGAAAGCCAGATATTGAAAGTTCCGAATAAAAATGTTTCAGATTTGTTGTTTTAAACAATGATTTTATCATTTGTTTAATTTATTGATGATTTCTTTTTGCAGCTCAATTATTGATATTCTCACGGAATTTCTTTGTCACGCAAAATTTTTTCGAGAATAGATTCCTCCAATTACGACTTCCTTGGGAACTTAAAATAATTAAAAAATAAAAAAGTGCCTTCTTCGCAATTTGAAGGGAGCTGCTTTGCTTATTAATTTTTATATTTCTTCGCAGTCAATAAAAAGAGAAGAAATTTATAACAGGAGAAAAGGGAAAAGTGAAAAAAACTCGCACGGAATTTTTGTTTATAATTGGGCTGATTTACTTCGGTAATATAAATTTAAAAATGGGTTAAAAAAATTGGCCCAAATTCATAGTTATAGAATAAAGTCGACTCTTGCTAAGGTATACTCTAAAATAAAAAGCTCTTATTATCTTGTTTGCTTTCATAGTCAAGAATAAAGTATACTTTAAGTTTTGCCGCCTTCCACTGGGTGTCAACTGTAATTTGATAAATGTTTTCATACAATTTCTAAACAAACATTTGAAAAAAGTAACCTTGTTTTTATTTTGTTCACTTTGGTATAAAAATCAGATAAAGAGTATTGTGTTCTTAAACCAAATAAAATAATTTTGGAAAAATGAGTTAAAAACAGCTTTGGGTAGTTTTAAATTTAGAGTTGACTTTCTCGCCAAACGTATATTTTAAATTGTCTATGAGTCGACTCTAAAATAAAACCGACTTTAGTTCCCTTAAAGTATACTTTATTTTAACTATGAATATGGGCCATTGAATTTCTTTGGAATGCTTGAGAAAATCTGTAAATCTATCTGCAAATTTATTTTGCAGTTCTTCGGTATATTTGTGATGTATAATGACAGAAAACAGAATCGGAATACTTTATTAAATAATTTCACAGAATGATAAATAGTGGACAATTTTACATGTAATATTTTAAAATTATTCGTGAATTGGTCTCAACCTTGAAACTTTAAATTTATTTCGTTCATGTAGAAAGTTATATCAATAAGAAAAGCTAAATCTATAAGCCAGCTCGGATCTAATAGTTCAGTAATTTCTTTTTATAACCTTCACCACAAAAAGTGAAAAAAAAATATATATTAAGTTTGTCATTTAGTTTGTAATTTCTACAATAATTATTTCCGATCCCATAAAGTTTACATATTCTGACTTCTTATGCATAGCGAAGTCGATTCGAGATTTAGTTTAGAAAATTTTGTTATTGAAAATGATACAATGAAGTAACTTCAATCAAAAAAACAAATATATGGAGCGAAAGAGAATTTAGTAATAAGAGAAAAACATCACAGGCTGCTGTAGTCAAGGTGGTAAGCACGTTGACTATAAATCTGGTTGCCCTGGGTTCAACCCTTGCGGCAGTCAAAAAATTAAAATGTTTTTTTCTGTTTAATGGTATAAATATATAATCAGATTTGAAATTAAAACGTGCAGCCTCCTTCGTCGCTACTTCTTCATAGCATATTCGCCGGCGAAGTAAAATAATTAAAAGTATATCTATCTCCTTTTACCACCTGTCTTCTCTCTCATCTATCCCTTTCCAAAGGAATGTAGCACGGTTACAAACTAAGTAGGTATAATGCCTCATAAGTCTCATAAAAAAAAGAAATGAAAAAAAAAGAAATGAAAAAATTGGCGCTCGCCCATATTTTTCGAGTTTTAGGCTTCTGAGCTTTTCATAGAAAAGTACGATTGTGCACCATATTTTTTAAGATAACAACGTGGGTAACATTTAAAAGCTTTTGAAGAGATTTTAAAAAAAATGCCTAACTCATTAAGAGCTGATGACATTTTTATGTAAAATTATAAAAAGAACTTGTTTTTTCCTATTTTTAATTCTCTGTCACCCCAGCATTTTTATTTTTTTGATTAGGGTAACTTCACTTAACTAGATTTGTTTCAATTGATATGGAGAGTTACAGCCATACTGAAACAAGAGCGGAAAGCGTTTTTTTGCTGTCAAAAGTTCTCATGCTAGTATGGTATGGAGCATACCGAAATAACACGGCGGCAACATAAACAGCAGAATTGTTATTCTTTTTAAAATATTTAGGGAATTTATACATATATAATTTTGGAAAAATCTACTGCAGAAATGAAAAAAATTGTGTCCGGGGTGTAAAATTTTAAGTGAAAATTTTCTAGTCGACCTTTAGCTTCGGAGTTACGGACCTCCAACGTTTGTATGTATAATATAGTACATATCGAGTATTTATTGGGGGAATTTGACAATATGGGATTCATAGGAAAGGTAATTTTTTGCTTAGATTTTCATTTACACACCGTAGACAGCTTTATATTATTTTTGAGGTGCGTACGTTAACTAGACTTAAGCCTTAATGTTTTTAATAACCCTGTTTTTTTTATCATTTTGACAAACCGTTGCCGCTTTTGTTTAGGTATGGCATTTCAGCGTCAAAGCTATGCGGAAGAAAACGTTCCGCTTTCCGTTTTTATTTAGGTATGGCTGTTAAGAGGCAGACGTAGAGTTTTGACTGCTGCCTCGAAGGACATGGAGAGATCTTGCTGATTTTCAATAGCAAAATTTTCGAAACTATGTCTGATCGATTGGCGTTTTTAAATTTTCTAGCCTTGATTTTAACGCGAACATTTTAAATAAACTAAAAATGTCCAAACAATAAAGCAAAGACCAACAGTAATTCTGTTTTTCTTTCTCTACTGTATACGGCTGACTTTTATACAGATGAAAGAGGACGAAAAATAAAATATCACAAAAAAATGTTTGTCAGAAATTTCCTGAAGCGTTAAGTAAGCGGTAACGAAATGGCAATCGAGACATGCTTTGACCCTCAATAATCAATATCGGTAATTTAAAAAATTAATCGGGATAATAGAAAATAGCACGAAAATAAGATTTTATTTTCAAAATTAATTAATATAATAAAAAATTCCCGTTGTAGAGAAGGGTATATTAAATAAAATGGCTGATCAGGTAATATGTAATGCATTTACTGGTCACTAGGGGCGCTGCAACTGTCACTGTTGTCACTTTACATCGCACCTTTCCATAGAAAAAAACTCCACAGTTGGACAATTTATTAGCGCGCGGAAGTGACAGCTTATAAAGACTTCTTGAGAGGTTAGGCAAGAAGTGATACTGAAGAGGGCAATTTTTTTGTTATTGTTCAGTTGATAGCAGTCCATGTTAAAAATGCGCAATTTAGTTTTAAAATTAAGCAAAAAAGTTTTTAAACAAAAAAGCTTACTTCCCAAAACTTATTTAAAAAATATTGTATATTTGATATTAAAATTTTTTTTATTTTACCTACAGTAGACATATGCAATTATTATTCCAATGTTGTATATTAAGAAAAAATTTTTATTTTGTTTGATAAATTTTTTCGTAATTGCCAGAATTACGAATATAAAATCGTTTAAGATTCAAAGCACAACACAAATAAATAATAAAAAAAACAAAAAACAAAAATAGAATTAATAAGTTAAGATCTAAAAGATTTTTATTTGGATTATTCGAAGTTTTATTTAAAGTAATTAAAACAAATAAGTAAAGCAAGATACGAAGGCAAATTTAAATATATGTATATACGTTTGTCTATCTAATTGGTGTGGAATCTTTATCGAAAAAGAAAAAAAATTATATGGGAGCTTTAAGTGGAGACAAAATGTACTGAAGAATACTTCAATACTGAAATAAAAAGTGTAGACTTGTGCACCTAAGAGCATTCTCAACATGGAAAACCACATTATTTTTATAAAGTTTTTTTGTTTTATTTTTTATGAGTTCAAGATGGAGGTAATCTATCGCAAAACCGCATCAGGAATGGGTGAGCAGGAGTTTTCTTGGTCCCTAGTTTATAGATACCTATCGACCACCAGCTTAAACAGATTCTTACCTGTAATTGGAACTCAATCACATTTGTGAACGTAAATGTAGAATATTAGCAGAAATCGATAAAGATCTGAAAGGTTGATCTTCGAGATCATACTGGCTAGGAACAATGCTAGAGAAATTGGCAAAAAAAGTCTGTTCTAACAGTAGATACCTCAACTTGTACCCACGACTTAGAAGAAATCGGCACTGAGTGCAATTATTATGCAACAAACGGAGATTAAAAGGAAATGCCAGAAAATGCGGTAGATAAATGAGTGACGGTACAACTCTAGAACTAAGCCAACCAGCGAAGAAGTTTAAAAGCAATAACGCTATGAGTTTGGTCCGATACAATTACGGAAGAGGAAGTGTAGTCGCATAACTCCTGCGCAGTCTGGCAGATACCTAGAACTTAAGGGGCAACTATTACTCTTGTGTGAACTGGCACATACATCTCTGCGGGGGCCAACCAAGGTGAAATGTAATTGGTCTCAGCTAGGGTGTTACAAGCGTTGGATTTTATTAATCTGGAAGACTAAGAATCAGCGAAACGTGGCGAGGGTGCCATGAGTGAACTCAGTCTGAAGGGAATAATGGAAATTAGGCTGGACTCTGTGATGAAAACGGAAAAGTATTATTATTATTCGTGACAAAAAATGCTATTCTTGATGGGAGTTCAAAAAATAATCAACAAAGTAACACTTTGCTTCAGTAGCCCCCTTCACGTCATTATACTAATCAATAGGTGTGTTAATTGTAATTTATCGCTATAGTTTTCCTGAATGTAAAAGTCACTGAAGTATATTGTATGCCCGTGTCCATAAATAGTGTTCGCATTTAAATTGTCAGCTGATTTCTGAAGTAACAGTTGTAAATGGACGTTTATATTTATTTGCACAATACAGTCCAGCTGATGAGTGGCGTAAAATAGAAATAAATTGATATTCTAAGAATATTTCAATTACGATGTAAGCAAAATTTTAAATGTCTGCCAATATTTGCTTAACTAAGGGTAAAGTTCGATTAAAAGTTAATTAACACAAAGGTACTAATCAATGGACCCATTTTTGTTGTGGCAACACGGCTACCTGCCTAACCTTCTTTTTGCCTCTGATTTGTTCCTTTGTTAGACCTTTTACTAAACATTCGCTTTAGCAAATTTGCGCTGCACATTTGTCTAAAAATTTCAAAGAAATCAGTAAGGAATGCCACACTCTGTTGTTGCTATTTCTCCTCAGTAGTCAATGCTCTTTTACTCCGTGCTAGTTTTTTCACTTTTTCCTTTTCTCCAATTATAAAGTTTTCCCCCTTTTGATTGACTGCGGAAAGTGAAAAAATATTCGGGGAAAGAATATTATAAAAGAAAAAATTTATATAAATAAACAAAATATCTCCCTTAAAATTACGACGATGCCACTTTTTTATTATTTTGTTTCCAAGGAATTCGTTAATTTAATTGGAGGAATCTTTTCGCGAGAAAAATTTTTTTTGTGGGAAAAAAATTTCGTGAGAATATTCATGATTGACTTTAAAAAAGAAGGAGGTTATCAATTCGACTTAAGGTTGCTTTTTTATGTTTGTGCCTGTATAACTCAGTCATTTCCGATTTTGGAAAGTTGTTCTTTATTTGAAAGGTTATGCTTACAGTTGCTTCCGTTTTAAAAACAGTTTATAATTTAAAAAATTAAAGGGTGTCCCCATACAACACACGTTTTTTAAGTGTATTATGAACCATAAAGGGCACCAGTCTAAAATTAAAAAAAAAACTGCTCCCAATACCAAAAAGTAATAGAAAAATAAATCTTAAAATTAAAGTCTGTCCCCACAGGTGACGCAAGTTGACCTTTATGGGCCTATCTTTAGAACCGTTATAGACAAACGCTTGAAAATTGGACAAAATGCCGATTACTGTGATCGTTATAATAACAAGTACACATTTTCAAAATTAAAAATTAAAGGATGTCCCAACAGTTCATTTTATTTTATGTATATGGCCATACTTGTGAGCAGTTGCAGACAGACGGTTGAAATTTACTAAGAAACTGTAATGTTAAGTCCGCTGTAACAACAAATGGTGTGCGAATAATTGATATAATCTTTGAACCGTTACAGACAGACAGTAAAAATTTACAACCTGTATTGCTATGTCCGTTATAAGAACAAGTTTATAATTTGCATTAATAAATTAAATTGTGTTCCCATAATTGATGTAAAGTGACCTATATTGGCGTATCTTTTGAACCGTTATAAACAAACACTTAAAATTTAGACAGAATGCCCACTACTTTGGTATAAAAAGAAGTAGAATTATTTTAAATTAAAAATTATAGGGTGTACAATAGTTGATGTAATTTTATATATACGGCCAAACTGTTGAACTGTTATAAGTATAAAATTTGAATTTGGAAATTAAAGGGTACTCCTATAGTTGCTGTAATTTGATCTATTGTAACAGCTCTGAAATGGGTTACCAAATCTAATATACTGTTACGTTTTTCCCTTTTAGAACAAACGTACGGATTCTTTTGATTGCAAATACCACTGTGGCTCATTACTTTATGGCTTTCTCTGGCTACACTTCTTGATCCTACCGGACTTGTGAACACTTGGTCTTGTATTTACTAAACATGCGTTATTACTACAAACGCAGCCATCCACGCTACACTACTGTGTTACTCCGGCGAGACATGAACGACTCGATGCCTTGTTTAGTAACCTTAACCATCCACTGACATCTCCACTACTCCTTTTATCCAAGCCAGTCATCTCCTTTAATCCAATAGCTACAACACACGCCTGCCATACACTGTTGTTACGCTGTTACACTTCCCTGCGCTAACCGCTATTGCTCTTGCTTTTTATTATAAAGGGCTTCTTGACAATTATCTGTTAGTCCTTTTATTAAATTAGACGTCTCCACTAAACTATCCGCCATGGCTTTACACAATAATTGCCTTTTGCCTCTCGGGAGGTTTGTACTGCTGTTTATTGATTTTAATTGAATTATAACAATTATTTTTCGCTGTACGCATGTCTGAATGCGTTATCGAACTCGGACCGCCTGTTTTGTAGTACGCACCTCTACCAACGCAGGCATTCAGGCGACACGAGAATATAGTCATCTCTTTTTTTCTATGCATCTCTTTCTTGACATCCTATCGACTTCAATTTTGTTTTGTAGTAGCCGATAGGATGTCAAGAAAGAGATGCATAGAAAAAACGAGATGACTATATTCTCGTGTCGCCTCTGTATACTCGGTGATTCAGGCTGCTCAGCTTTTGTTAGCTAATTGTGGTTTTTATTCTATACACACACCATTAGTTGAATTAACTTATTCACCACGCTCATACGGATAACAACAACAGGGGTTGCCAGATCTTATATTCGTAACAATATATTATAAATTTCTTTGTAAATTTGTTTATTTATTTATGCGTGCGGTCGTCAATTACGGCTACACGACTAAACCGATTTTAATGAAATTTGAAAGGCATTGTAAAAAAGGGTATTTAAAATAGGGGACCAGGAAGGAAGAAAAGAGGGACGCTGTCATTTTTATACTTCTGAATAAATTTTAAGTTACTGCAAATCGATTTAAATAAAATTCGAAACATAGGTTCTTATCTATATCTGTTATGAGAAATAAGGGGAAAAACGGGCACTTACCGATAACAATAAAATATTAAACATAGATAATTATGTAAAAAAATGATACGGAGGAGGAGTGAAGATGAGGACAACCGCACAATTTTATGAATATTATCCGATCGTTATAAAATTATATTTTTAAGATAGTTGCAATATAGATATTTCCTGATCTATCAGATTCAAGCCAATTTGATGGATTTTTCACGTGTTCGGAGTAGATCCCCATAGCAAACAAGGTTATAATATATTACACAGTGCCTAGAAAGGCCTTTAAATTGGACATACGCAAACGCTGGGTATATTAAGTCCTCCAAGTATGTCTTTCTCTGCGTCCTCTTAAGCGACTGTAAAATTTAAATATATTTATTTAAGCCGTGTAACACAACATCTCACGATAATGCTCTAATGTTTCTCTTAGCATTTGGTCCTGCTAAAAATTCTAAGGCACCCGGCATGCAATTGTTGTGTTACGTATGGCAAGTAACTAATGTGTAACTAATGCTCCCTTCTAAAACAGTTTTTAATGAATCTTAACATGGCTATAGAAGAGATATAGTTGACGTAAAGTTTTGAAAATGTATTTTGTAGCACACAGACGTAGTTGCTTTATTGAACCACATCGATCGTCTTTGACGCCATGTATAGCCAATCTGTGCCATCCTCTGTGAACTTTAATTTATTTTTGGAAATTGGATAAGCATTTTAAGAGTTCTGTGTTTCGATTTTTAAATTAATTTTAATGAACGATGTTGCCTTTTCGAAGTTGCAATGTGGATTTAGAAAAAAGTGTTTGGGATTGGAAACCGGATTTACATAAATTGACATTTTTTTCTTTAACGCAACAGTACGTCGTTGTTCTTTAGTTAGCGTTTTCCACGATTATGCTTGTTTAGCTTAAAAATTGAGTTCACGCCGCGGGCAACAACTGAAACTTCTGAAATAAAGTTTTCTACTCAAAGTATGGCAGGACTACTCATACTTCCAGTATCGTTTTGGTGCTGTATCTAAACCTCCTGGAAGTTGTCGTTTCTCGTCTCTTAAATGCGGTCTTGATACATTTTTTTAGAATTTGAGTGGTAATTGACGTCAACGTACCACGATTATTGGAGAAATAAACCGCCTTCCGCTGCCGCCAATGTAGGTCCAGTCCATGTTACTTCAATAGTGTCTTAAGAGTAAGAGTAGAAATTCTGAGTTATGAGCAGTAGTTATTGGTGCTCCCTAGCAAACCTGGGGGATGTCAATTATATTTTGTAATTAATTACACATTTAATTACTTAACTACATGTAATTTCGATTAAATTTTTTAATTACAAATGACAATAACATTACAAATGGTGCTTTAGATTTAAAGGGAGTATTCGATCGTAGAAAAGCCTTTAGTATTGCAGGATAGTACTTGAGATACTTGAGTAAAGGTTAAGTTATTTTATTATTATATTCCAAACAACTTTCTTCTTCACAATCGGGAGTAATATTGACCATGAAATATAAAATTAAAAAATAGACTAACGACCACAAAGTTTTTAATACACCCGATTGTGAAGAAGAAATTAGTTGAAAATATAATTGAATTTTGTTCAATTACAGGTAATAATTATTATCTAATTACAATTAATTTTAATTTGTAATTAAAAATTTACTTAGTCCTTGATTTCAATTGCAATTACTTGTAATTTCTAATTGAAAATATCCAATTACACATTACTTGTAATTTTAACTGTAATTGAAATGTAATTAAAACCCCCAGGTCTGCTCCGTAGTTGTTTTTATGTTTTGGATGTAAGTATCTCTAAAAAAAAACATTTTACTTTTCTTTTCTCTACTATATAACTCTCCTGTTATTTTATAAAATAATCACATAATTTGAATTATCATTTGGCCTTAAATACAACACAAGGATATGAATTGAGACCTGATTAAAAAAATAATTTAATCAAAACAAATCTGTTTAGTTAATACATAACCAACGTATCAAGCATCACTTAACATTTAATTAAATTGCAATGTGACGGCCTTCATAAATTTATTTATATACTTAATATGTAAACCCATTCTTCTCTTGCTCTCATTTTGGAATTTCCCTTGAGGTTGTCACCTTGTTCAAATGATGTTGAGTATCAAAACGTTGAATTGCGTGAGGCGTTTTTATTTCATGTTGTTGGCTTTTGTTTTCCATGTGTTTTGAATTTATGCAAATGTGGGCGCATTATTGAGTTAAACTAAACAGAGGTAAATAATTTGTTAATATGTTAAGTGTTAAAGGGGATGGAAAGTGGGTGTTTCACATTAAATTATTTTATAGTTTTATTTTAATTAAATTATTTTAATTTTTATTAAATTATTAGTTGAACTGTTGTGATATTTTAAATGAATTACATAAATTTTGACAAGTTCAATTCTATTTTACTTGCTAATTTTTTTTCTTAAGAAAGAAAAATTATTTAACCAATTAACTTATTAAATAAGAGTACGAGGAGTACTCACGCACAAACCAAAGTATTTCTTCGCTAATCTCTCTGTAACTTATCTTGCACATTTGTTTTTGCTTTGCATCAACTTTCGGTTGGTCACGAATGCAATTTTAATTTTTATATTCTTAACTTCTTTTTTTGAAAACGCTCGCATACATTTGTAAATTAAAAAAAAAAATAATAAATAAATAAAAAACTCCACCATACAAAATTGCTCAATGTTATTGTAGAAAATATTGGAAATTGGTTCTAAAATTACTTTTTAATAAGATTTATTTAATAGGCGACTTTAAAATAGATCATTCTAAAATCTTCGTCAGGTTAATAAAACCATACATTTCTTGAAGAGCTAACGAACTGCTGGGCAAAGTGGGATAAAACAAGCGAAAAGAAAATAAACTGTTCTTATTTACTTCCAGCTGCATTCTACGCATTTAAAGTGAAAAAAATGTCCCATTATTACAATGAATAAAAAAAATTTAAAGTGGAAGCTGTGACTGGACTATCTATATTTTTTTCACGACCTTATTAAATACAATATTTGCTCGAATAAATAAATACATTAAAATATAAATAAATATGTAGTCTAAATATTAAAAATATGCAATTTAAATTCATGGACATTTGTGGAGAAAAAAAAATGTAATAAAACGAACGAACTTTCTTACTTTCCCTGACCCAATTTAAATGGTTGGTCATTGTAAAGATTGAAGCTATCCATGTGAAAATAATTTTATTTGATATTTATTGCATACAAAATGTTTTTAAATCACCCACTATGACACTACTGCTGGTCTCTCAACTTGTCACTCTGCTTGAAGTAGGTCAATATATTAAAACATTCGACAACACAGCTAGGACCAACTTTTACAGCTTGAGATCCTGCAAAAAAAAAAAAAAAAAATAGCTTTAAGACTTTTTTTGGTGTTTAATAAATTTCTAGGAGTTTATGAAGTTTAATAGTTTTTTCAAAGCGTCATAGATGGGTAACTAATTGAAGCTTATTTTAAGGCTTGTAAATTAAAACAGTTTCGTCTAAAAATAAAATTTCAAAATTTGGGTGGACTTCGCTGATGATATACATATAAGAGCAGTAGCGAATTGGTCGTATGGACATCCTTTCTCCGCAGTAGTACATTTCATTATTTAATTCAAATTAATAAATGTTCATTAGAATATCATATAACATTTATGGTGAAAGGCCAATGCAAGCGACATGCGGCAGCAGAATTACCTATTTGAAAAAAAATTAGTTTGTTAATAAAAATACTCATACAAAAGTTTTCACACGTTAAATTTAATTTAACTTGGCAATACGGTCAAAGGCGGCCGAGGGGCAATGTTGAATTTAGTTCAACTTTTCGTTTTGCCGCTTTAATTTGTCAAATCATACACAGTCTTCTTTTCTTTTTACTAAATCTTTTTTCATGTACGAGTATTTATTTTTCCTATTATTCCTTTTAAAATTTTTAGCAATTAAATTTATTTATTCTTGCGTCAAAAAACTACAAATGTTTTATATATTTTACACAAGTTTCTACTTCAAGAAGCCGCGTTCATTTGCCTATATAAAATAAATTCAAGCGGCAAAAAGAACAGCTGACTGCCGCCCGCGTCCGCATGCCAATAAAATTGGCCTTTCACTATTAGACTGAATTCATACCACCAAATTTTACTATGACAAAGTTTTGTTAATTTTCTTTTAAACTTTGTTTGGTGTTCAGACACAGAAAGTTTTCTTTTACAAATTTTTGTTTTCTTCTCTTTGATCGTTCCTTAATTTTGGACGTTTTGTATGTGGTGCTTATATGTTTATGTAAATATATACAACTGTGTATAGGCAACGAAAGAAAACCAAAGCAACTTTGCGAGTACATCAAAGTCTGTACTGATCATCATGCTTTCTCCCTCTCTCTCACATAAAATCAAAACTTTGCAAGGTAAAATTTGCCTGTGTGAATTAGCTATTATATTTGAAGGAAGCAAGCACAATTAAAGTAAATTAACATTTTTTTAAATATATACGTTTTCCCCAAACCTCTTTTATATATTTGTGCAATTGGATAATAATCCATCTTTAGTCGCATGGAGTTGTAGAACACATTGTAAAAAGAAATCTGATGGCTGAAATCGTCAAATACTGTCAATTTAAAGAATCTTACTGAAACAACCAATAAGAGAAGTGTAGGTGATTATATATTTTTTTGGTCCCTCTTTATCCAGGTGAATTTTCTCGTTGGTCTAGAAATAAAAGTATTTTTCAAAGATGGCCATTCATTCATCAGAAGAATTAATGTGTGTAAAAACCCATAGAAAAAGAAATGATTAAACTAAAAATAGTAGCTAGACCACATCTTCCTTAAGCATATTTAGAGATGAATCAGCAAAACTGTCATGCTTTACTCCGAATCAACCCTGACCTTCATTAATGAACAATTCCTAAATTATAAGGAAATCCGTTGAGAGAAGTTACCTTTTAGTAACAGAAAGCAACCAGCTTTTGGCTTAAATAAGTAAGCTTAAATCATAATTTTCAGAGTCTCTAAACTCGGAAAATATAGGCGGGCGCAGATTTTCTCACTTGATGTTTTTTCTTATTTTTTAATTCTGTATCGACGACCCATATATTTGTTTTTTTTTTTAATTGCAGTAACTTCACTATACTAGATTTGTTGCAAATGATATGGAAAATTTTAAGGCAGGCGTAATGTTTTGAGCGCTACCTCAAATGACATGGAGCAAAGACGTCGAGCGTTTTTATACAGCAATATTTTCGAAACTCTTTCTTACCGATTGACGTTTTTAAATTTTCTTTAGCTTATTTAGTGCCTTGAAGAAGTTGATTTCAACACGAACATAGACGGACAGACGGGTATCGCTCAATTGACTTCGCTATGCATAAGAACTCAAAATTATTACACTTTATGGGTTCAGAAACGGATATTGCAGAAATTACAAACGGATTGGCAAATTTATATACACCTTTTTTCCACCTGTGCTGAAGGGTATACAAATATATGTCTGTCCTTCTTCTCCATAGTGGCTTTGATGACAGCAATACTGACTGGTTTATAGAAACTTCTTTTTTCTTTCTTAAATTAGTATTTTAAATACTTGCCGTTACTTTTGCTTTATTAAGCTGATAAACATGGAACTGGATATAATTCCTTCCATATTTGCCGTTTTAAAACTAAATTTTGTCTGACTCAAAACAATAATTAATCTCTTTTAATAATAATAATTTAAATATTTTCTTTCTTGTCAGTGATTCCTATTTTATGCAATAAAAATTCACTGGTTTGCAATTAATAATTTATTTATTCATACTTAACTTGACTGAGCATCAAGTTCATATTTAAATGGATCCTTTATCTAAATGCAAACATTTTCCAAAGAAATTCCTCATAAACTACACAGTTACCCAAATAATATTAATGCAGCAAAAATTGTATGTCTGTTTGTCGTATCTCTGCATAGAAATTATAACAGGGCAATTGCTGTTGCAAATACTTTTGATACTGTTGCTGCCAATGAAAGGATGCAACAAACAGCCGTTTTATTCAAATTGCAACCATTGAGTAATTAATCAAGAATGAAAACAGAAGCTACAGGCAACAACCCGACAAATAGCAGATAGATGGCCACATAAATAGACCGACCAGCATAAATATAAACTGGCTAACAAAGGAATAGAATGGTTGAGAAGAAAAGAGGAGCACACGGGAACACTACATTACACTGCAACCTATTACAGTTGAACTTAGAAAAACGTACATAATGGATTTTTCTGTGGGCTATAAATTAAAGTTTGTCTTATTTTTCTGTAAACAGTGTGAGATGGAATAGTTATGACAGTTAAAGATCATACAAAAGCTTATGTTTGATGAACTGACTTTTCTCTTAATAAAACTTAATCTTAATCATTGTTTTGCACTGAATCTTTTCACAGTATAGTCTTAGCAACTTGTTATAAATGTCGAATTTCAAGTTACGAAGCATCATTTAAAGGACCCTTTACTTTTTTTTTATCTTAAATGGAATGCTTATGATAATTGAAGCGACATTGCTGCAATTGATAAATCATGTGGAATACTGTGTCGAGTTTCAAGCACAAATTAAAAATTTTTTCTGTAAATTTCTCTCGAACTAGCTCTTACCAAAAGAAATGTCATCAGCCCAATATTTTTACTAGATGAGAAAAAGAGGATTTTCAATTTAAAATCTTAAGTGTAAGTCTGACCCGCACACAAAGCGTTCCGTACCCTTTAATTTTTTAATTTTATTTTCCAAACTTATACCAGCGTAAATAGTAAATCATACTTTGGGAAAATTTAAAATAAGACTCTTTGAAAATCAGACAAACATTGAAACACCTTTTAATTTAAATATTTTATACTTGCTTTTTTATAAAGACTTTTTTAAAACACACTCTGCGTAAATTTTATGGTCTCAGTCTATTATGGTTTAAGCAATTAAGGGCATACACGTAAAAATCAAGTTAATATAGGGATACCCTATAATTTTTTTTTAATTTTGTATACTTATTCTTATCAGCAGTACATCCTCTGTAGAAATTTTAAGCCTCTGCTAATTTCAGGGCCTTTTGGAAACAGCCATTATATCCAACATTTATTGTTTACAATTTATTTTTAAAGCGTACATATCTTGTACCCTACAACAACAGTGAGCATCATTTGATCCATCAAATAACAATCACTGATAATGAAAATATTCATCATTGTGTAGAACAAATTTTGTATCACATTTTTAAATGTGGAATGAAAAAAATGATGTAAACAATTGTATACGTGTGATGTCGGTTACAGAAAATATAATGCAAATTTTGGTTGATTTTTGGAACAGATTTAATTACAATACTTTTTATAAGCTGCTTTTTAAATTTTTCAAATAAAGTATGTATATACATAAGCTAAGACTTAGATTTAATCAACAAAAAAGAAATTAATTTTCATGAGAATATCATGAAATATTTATATTTGAAGAAGTCAAGCACAATTAAAATAAATTAATATAATACTTAATTTTTTTCTTAGTTTTTAACTTTCCATCACCCCATATTTTCTTTTTTGATTGGATTTACTTCATCAAACTTGATTTACATAGTTGGTGAAGGGCATAAATCAAGAAAACAAGATTGCGCATTCAGTCGTTCAAAAAATTTTTCTACTTCGCATCTACGTCACAATAGAATGAAAGTGAGTGTTTGTTGTAATTGCATAACTTTATTACGGGTGCATTGATTTGAACAAAATTTGAAATGGAAAGAGAAAAGAAATAGTCGAGTAAAAGTTTTGTGTTTGAGCTTGAAGCCTGAGAACAAGAAGAGCTATTTCGGGCTACCAAAGTTAGTCTTTAAGTTTTCGTATTTTAATATGATGATCCTGTGTAGAGTAAATCTTTTACAAAATCTTATTTAATGAGAAAACCGTCTTTATTATTTTTTTGAAATCTTTGGTTCAGTTATTCGATGTGTTTCATAGTTTCAGGTGTCGGCTTTATTAGTTCGCCCTCAGATACATGATCAACCCACCAGTACGTTGGACCTTCCTCGTTTTGTGCCACTTCAATATCTGAGATATCATTTTAAAGTTTGTAGCAAATATATCCTGCGAGGTTTTCGAGACCATTATACTCTAATTCGGTTACTCATTTTTTTATTTTTTTTAAATATATTTTCACCGTTTTTATTTTAATTCTGTTCACTTTCCATACACAAATGTAGTTTGTTTACAAAAAATATTTATGCTACTTCACACATAAGAGATAGAACGCAATACAATAAACTAACTGGCCTGCGCAATCTTGTCTTCTTGATTCATGGGTGAAGGGTATGTAAGATTCGGCATAGCCGAATATAGCACTCTTACTTGTTTGATCTCACATATGTAATTTAATAAAATAATTTTTGGTAATAATATAAATTTAAAGAACACTTTATCTTCAATTTCACTGTAATTTGGAATAGAATAAAAAAAAAGAAAAAATAATGGAACTAAAAAAGGAACGTCATTGGCAATGGCAACAGTAGTTTTAGCATAATCATTAGCAACAATACTTAACGTCTTGTCAACACCAGCGAAAATGAGTGAATGCTATGAAAGCCTTATTTAGATACAAACAGCAACTGCAACAGCAACAAAAAGCAAGTTAAAGTGTTCTGACTAAAAGAAAATTGAAATATCAAGCGTTAAGAAAAAGTGTTAAAAAACAACAAGAGTTTTTACACAAAAGAAAAAAAGTTATAAAATGCAAAAACAAAAAAAAAAATAAGTAACAAAAGTTTAAATAAAGCAACAAAGAAATGAACGCGTTAAAAGTTTATCATGGATCCATCAAAAGCATATTTTTTCTACGAACAATGTATAAATTTATCCTTAAGTAGTTTGTAATAAACTTTCTTAATTTCGGTTTTTTTTGTTGTTGTTGGATATAACAAATGAAAGAAGAAGGTTCGTATCTTTATTCTTTCATCTGTTATATCCACTCGTTTGTTTAAATTTTCAACTCATTTCGCTTATTTTCTTTAGGTTTTTGTTTATGAATATTGTAGTTTTATTTATTTTTTGTTTTCTTGTATTTTTTTTAATAATTAATTTTAAAGATTAAGTTGTAATATCCATTAAATGCAGTTATTTTGATAAGTACTTAATGAGTAGCAGGCTTTTAAATGCCCGTAAATAAAGTGTTTGTTGGTGTTTTAAAGATGCAGAAGGAAAAAGAGTGAGATAGAAAGAGAAAAATTGTAAAAAAAAAAATGCAAAACTATAAGGAAAAGTTTATCCTTTGCCATCATCCACACTGCCTCAGTTTTTAGTTTAATTTTTCAATGTGAGTTAGTGTGTTAATTGGCTGTTTATAAATTTATTTGGATATTCATTGGTCAGCGCAGTGCAAAAGTAAAAACAAAAAAAAAATTATTGAAAATATTTTTTAACATTAAACGGTTGAAGGTAATAAAATGGCCATAATGTTGAGGATATATGAAAATCGTTTTAGAATTGCAAAAGACTAATTATAATTTGCTTAATCCAGTGTTGTCGTATTAAAGGATTTATACTGAAAATTGGGATTATTTTTAAACAAAATGAGGATACAAAATTCAGTCCGGGGATTTTTGTAGAGAACTTTTAAATGTTTTGCAGGTTTTTCTGCAATTTATATTTTTGATCGTTTTTAACATTATTGCAATTTGTTTTTTTATTGTTTATTATATTTTTCAGAATAGCAACAAGAACATTATATAAGATAGAAATGCATAGGGCCTAGTTAGCCGTAACACATGTAAATGTTTATGGCCCTTTTGCTGTCTTTTTTGTTTGTTTTGCAATGTAACGTGATTTTTATGAACACAGCGAATGTAGAACAAGAGATCCATAAGCAACAACAATTTGCATCTGTTACGGTGCGTTAAAGTACGTTTAGTTGACCAGGGGTGGAATCGTTACATCCGTGTTCGTATCGACAATCGTAAGAAAAAAAATTACGTGATACGTTAATTGTATGAACTAAATGGCATTATGACATACGATTGTAAACGGATCGTAATTTTTTTAATGATTCACAATAGTTTTGAAATTAAAAAATTCTAAAGCTAAAGAAAGAGTATTCAGGCTGGTCAGTTTTTTCAAATTTTGTTGTTTCCAAAGGTCAAAACCGACTTTTTGCCTATAGCGCTCGATTCAAGGACTGCTGCTTCAATTAACACTTCTTCACTTGGCACCAGCAGCTTTTCTTTATAAAGGCTTCCTTCATTCTGGTTTTTCAATTTAAAAAAAACTTTTTTCTTTGGTTGATACCTATTTTTGATCAGCCTTAAGCACAAAATTATAAATCTAAATATTTTCTTGCAAAACTATAAATTGCGAATTTCCTATTTTAAAATTATAACATCATTAACTGGTGGTACTAGTGCGTTCATACACTTGGAAAGCTCATCCCATAGTCCGTTAGCATTAGATTTTAATATGCCCAATTAGGAAGCATGTTTTTTACCAAATTTTTGTGTTCATTCATGAATCTTAGATTTAACTTATTGTAATAATAACTTTATCATAAACTAAAATTAAATTTGTTTAATTCGCACTTTTTTTAGCGAATTTGTTGCATTTTTCATCTTATTCGAACTAAGTTTTGTTAACGTATGACAGTTCGTAAAAAATGTACGTTCAAGTATACGATAACGTATGTTATAATCTGCGTTATTGTTAATTACCATTCGTTAACGTATGTTATAATCCGAAAAACGTATTTTTACGATACGTGTTGTACGTTCACGGATGTAATGATTCCACCCCTGGTCTTACAGATCTTACAAACATAACTAAATCAAAAAAGGTTCAATCATGACACTCTCCTTTAGGTTTAGCAGATTTATGTTATTATTTGAAAGAAGAAATTAAATCTGTAGTTTCGCCTTTTTTATTAAAAAGTATATAATGTTTACTGCAATAAATCTTGCAACGTTTCCCATTAAATTATTTTTTTGCAAAGCATATAAACAACGTGTTTTAACTAAATATAATTGCTGTTGAGTCTCTTTTATTATCTTCTAAAAGTGCTAGTATAAAAAGAAGAGTTTGGACAATGATTGAAAAATATAATTAAGTTAGAATAATTATACACTTCCGAAACAATTTTAGTTGATGCATAGGGTTTGACAGTTCTAGACTCTGGAAATATGTACCGTAGAATTGCTTAAGGTAAGGAATGGAAGATTTGGAATCCAAACTTTTTGATATTGTAAACCAACTTATTATTATTGTTGTATATTTTTAACAAAATATAGTATATTTACATTTAAAATTAATAAAGTTGGCCTGGCAACCATATTGTTGTCTAGCAAACAATAACATGATAAAGTATAAATATAATTATGTTCACATATAAATATTAAACGGTTAAATGAAAATAGCATAATGTGGTTAAAAATTTCATGTTATATTATTTAATTAAAATATAGTCTAGTTTTTCTGATATTTATTTATTAATGATTTGCCACAAAAATTATTTAAAAATATATATTCACAAGAAATCAATTTAAATATAAGCTAAAGGAATAATTAATACAAAAAGTGGCAAAACGAGCCCAAATAACTGAATTTTATCTTCATAAATGCCCATGTGTACATCCATTTAAAGAGTAAACGTTATATTGTCGTATTAAAGATATCATACGATACGTATTAGTAATTCCTAACCAACACCACATTTATCCAAAACTTCTAAAACCAATAATCTAGTATATAAAGACTTATAAGTTTTCTAACATATTTTAAAATAATTGGTAAAATTAAGGCAATCTCTACATCAAAAATTAAAAAAATAATTGTAATTAAAAAAAACTTGAACTGATTTGCTTTTATATTTTGTATATAATTTTTTATACCCTTCACCACAAAAAGTGGAAAAGGGGTATATATAAGTTAGCCATTCCGTATGTAATTTCTACAATATCAATTTTAGACCCCATAAAGTATGCATAGCGAAGTCGACTGAGCGATGTGCGACTGTCCCTCTGTCCCGCTGTCCGTCTGACCGTCTGTGTTAGTGTTGAAAAAAAATGTTAATCGATCAGATATAGTGTCGGAAGAGGTGCTATTGGAAATCAGCATGATCGGTCCATGTCCCTCGAGGCAGCAGGCAAAAGACCACGCCTACCTCTAAGTTTTTCATATCATTTAAAACAATAAAGTAACTGTAATAAAAAAAAAAATAAATATATGTGGTGATAGAGAAAAAAATAAGAAAAAAATATCAAGTGAAATATCTGTCGCTCGCCCATATTTTCCGAGTTACAGGGCTTTTTTTAAGTATGGGTATCATTTTAAAGCTTTTGAAGAGATATTTAAGGAACTACTAAAATTTTTTAAAAATGCTTAAGCCATTAGGAGCCGATGTCATTTTAATGTAAGATATGCAGTGCCTTTTTTTTAATTCTCTGTCACCCAAATATTTGCTTTTATGATTGCAGTTACTTCACTATACTAGATTTACATAATTGTGAAGGGTATATAAGATTCAGACTTACTTGTTTAAAAAAGTTAAAACCGACAATGTTGTATTTTTTGCACATTAAAAATACAATCGTTAAAAGTTAAAAAAAATGTTCATCGCCACTAAGAACAACTGTTATTTGTTTTCCGTAACATACATTATTATAAAGATTATATATATGGTTATTGTGACCATATCACAACGAAGTTTTTGCTCTGCGTGTAATTTTTAAAAACTTTTAGAAACAAAAATTATTTACAAATGTTACGGTTTGCATCGTTTGGAATATAAAATGACATAATGGATTCAAATTAAAATAGTATTTGGGGATCTTGGTAGATAAAAAAAATATTTTCTGGAGTTTTTAGGGGATAAAAATTTTTAAATTGTGGTTACACTTGAAAAGAATCTGGTAACGCTGTAATCGGCGCCGAAAATTACAGCTCATCGGAAATAAAGAAAGAGAATATTTAATGATATCTACACATAAAATATTTATTATTTAAAACTAAATAGATTAATTACTATTACTGTGTATTCTATCTAAATATTGTATAGAAAATATAAGTCTTATGACTAAAACTAATTTAATTAAATGAGAACTGTATTTAAACATAAAAACAAAAAAAAAAAAACAAACATCTTTACACAAAAAAAAACTGTAAACGTTTCATTATTTTTCTCTAATACATTCCATTGGAAGGATAAAAGGAAAAAGAAAAAATATTCTAATACACAGGCTCCTTTACTGCAGCTGCTCAACAAACGCTTTTAAACCGATGTTTTCCATTTATTTATTCGCCTTTAAAGAAATCACCCGCGGCTGTTCAGCTATTATCAATTTTGCTTGATTCAAAGCGTTGTTGGGACTTGAACTCAGAATGTTCTGACATTTTTACTAAAGCCACCACAGCTACTCTGTATATGTTAGCTAACTTTTCCTTTGTTCAGTTTTATTGTACACACATGCTGCACAATTATAATTTTCAGTGATGTGAAAGTATCCATTAGCAGGGCATTTTCGTATAGAAGTCACTTTTTCGTTACTTCTTTAGATTAAAAACCGCTTACTTAGCTCGTCAGAAAATTTCTCACAAACATTTTAAATAAACTAAAAATTAATTTTTTTGGGGCCAAAAAAAGTCAGCCGTATACAGTGGAGAAAGAAAAAAATAGAATCATTGTTGGTTATTGTTATTTTTGCTTAAACTTTGATTTTTGTCTTTACTTTATTGTTTAGACGGAAATTTTTAGTTCATTTAAAATGTTTGTGAGAAGTTTGCTGACGAGCTAAGTAAGCGGAAGCGAAATGGCTATCGAGACGTGCTGTCACCGACAATAATCAAAATCGGTAATGTGTAACTCAAATTGGGATATTTAGAAATTAGCACAATGATTTTTAAAAAATTAATTTATTTAAGAAAACTTTTTATTCTAAGAGTAACATTTTTCCGCATTCTAGTTGTTCGCTTGTACTATGATAATATAACAGAGATACAAGCACAATGGTGTCTGTCAGGCGACATGTGATATCTGTCAGTGAAGTTAAATGAGAGTGATTTAAAAACCAAACAAAAAAAAAAAAAAAAACAAAAAATATTACAAAATAATAAGAAAGCGTTTAAATGTAGCTGTAAGTATACTTATGTTAAAAACTTCATTTTCTATTGTATAATTTTGAAGAATTATATTATTTTTCAGGGAATGATGTAAGTCTTAATTTTTTAAATTCTATTTCCTGGATGTACTTTAGTTTTAAAAACTCTGGAAATTAAAGCGTTTTTATTTTTACACTTGCATACTTTGTCACGAAGTAACAGTATACTGACTTTTTTTGTGGAAAAGGCATGCAGGATTAGATATTAGCTTTAAAAGTACATACGTGTAACGGGGTTACAATTATAAAAACAATGATATTTTTACTACACTTGATCATGTAATTGCCAATGAGCTGAAAGAAAAATCGAAAAATACTTGACCTGCAAAAGTAAATAAAGTAAAATAAAAAATCAGGTATTTTTTTTTAAAGCCTTTTATCACTTGTTTCACAGATATTTTAAATATGGAATATTTCTAGTTTTTGTAGAACTTAAATGTAGTACACTGAGAAGTTCACATAAGTAGTAAAAAAATCCGAAATTGAATTGAAAAATATGAGAGCATCAGAAATCACCTTAAATTTGGTGGCATGTCTTAACGTCTAAGGGCATAACGTCCATGGATATTAAAGGTTTTTTTTATGCTATTCTATGTAAGAATGATGCAACCTTTTATAAACTGGCATGCAGAAAATCTTTGGAAAGCGAAGCCGGTGTTGGTTATACCATAGAGGACCAAATCCTTGAGCCCGGCTGAAGATCGGCTGCGCAAAACATCTTTGGTAATCGAAACATTTATTTATGTGATTATTGAGTGTAAGTCACGGACATTATGTCCTTGGACACTATGGCATGCCATTGCTAAATTTATATTCGAAAAACATTAAATTTTCTTACTTTCTCATTTGTTTTTGTTTCGAAAATTATTTAATCATTTGCTAAATTTTGTTAAAATATTTATTTTGATTTTGGATGCAGACATTAAATTTTTATAGCATTAATAAAAACCATTCAACAAATTAACATTTCAGCAGCAGTTTTAGAAAAAAAAATTAATTTTTATTATAAAAAGAATCCAATGAAACAACAAATTTATAGTTCATAGAGAAATGTAAACAACAACAACAGGAAAAGTAAATAAATAAAAGATAATGTGGTAATTTGTAAAACTTTTTTTTTAACTAACGGTATGCGCATTAATTAACTGAATTAGTGTCAACATAGAATATAATTTAACCGCCGATTTTACTAAATGCAAACGGACAATTCTTTCGCACACTTGTTTTGAAAAAAAAAAAAAAAAAATATATATACATATTTGAACAATAATATTTATGTATGAATATGTTTAAGTATTGCCAGATAAGCTTTTAAGTAACTTAAAGTTATATATAATTTTATTATTGTTACAAAAAATTTTCTTTTCAAAATTTATATCTGTATCTGCAGCTATATCTCTTTATATCTAAATCTAAGTTTAAGCACAAAAAGTGTTTGTTTAATTAGATTTTAGCTGCCTGCTCCAGTAGACATTTTTTTACTATTTATTCGGTGGGTAGGCTACATACTTTTGCGATAATTCATATAATTCAAATTTACAAAGTACACATTTTATATTGTGTAACTTAAAACCATAGTTGTTGGAGGCTTCTATGCAAATAACCTATTAACAGTGCTTTCAGCTTGGCAAAAAGCTTGTTGGATTAGAAGAGTGAGCGCAATACATCCCATGCAAAGTAAAAAGTTATTATCGTTTACCTAAAGAATTATAATACGTAGAGCCTTGAACTTTGGTACAAATATGTCGCAAGCTTGCAGATTTGGATGTGTGCGAGCTATTTTAAAAACTTTTCGGGATGTGTCGGGCATGTGATTACACAACATTTTTTGTAAACGTTATCCATCACCATTAAACTGGTTAGACGAAGTCCATATACAAACTAAAGCTTTTTTCGTTGTTCCCTTAATGAATCGCCACATATGTTTGTTCTCGCTTTTTCTTAATCGTCGGTTTAACAATGAATAGTAAATTCTATTATAAGGAGGTTGTCTCTTCGTCCTGCTTTAGCCATTTAAACTTTAATTTCCAATTTCTACAAAAATACTGCGACATATTACGTTTTTGAAAGAATATGTAGCGTTCCTATATTCCGTTTTTGACTCATTGATTTCCTCAGGATGTGATCACATTTCATTTTGATTATCAGTAGTTTCATTTTGTTTATAATTATCAGCTTTTCTTTATTTTAATGAATTTTTACGAAAGCACCGAAAAATTCAAATATTAAACCTCAAGACGGTTTAAAAAAAATAAGAATACGGAAATTTGCAATGCAATGATAACAAAATTTGTTTCTGTGGGTAAAATCACAAAGAAGTCAAAAACAACAAAATTAAAAAGTCGCAAGTTTAGCCGTGTTTACCTGAGTCTTACAAAAAATCAAAGACCACCAAAAAAGGGTCTATTTGAGATTTTAGTTGACGAATGGTAACGCTGATTAGGTCTTAGGTACACTATGGCATTCACATTCCCTGCTCTGATTTGTGATCAAACTTCAGCTACTGCAGAATAATGATATTTCATGTTCAGTATTCGATTTTGAAATATGTCCAGTGACACATTAGCTTAGGTTATAGTAATAACATTCTAAGTACGTCATATATTTTTGATTGTCCATCAATAAGTAGTTTTCTCCTGGCACCTTTTAAAATTGGCGGAATCAAACCACTGCAAGACCTTGTTGTTACGCAATACACATATGTCTGAATTAAAAACCGTAAGAGGCACCATCAGATAACTCTACTGCTATATCGGTTTTAAACCCGAGGTATAATACTTTATCTCTTCTTCGATCACATGCTGTTCACACTGAAACAAATACAGATATAAATATTTTAGCATTTTATGAAGCATTTCAATCTTTTTAATCTACGCTATTAGTTTCCTCGTTTAACTGAGTCAATGTTAAGCTCTATACCTTGTTCCGAAGCCTATCACGTCATCTTCTAACATATGGTTTCACTAAAGACCGCCCGTTACCGGTTTCTATATGTCTCATTCGTTTTCCTGCGGTCCATTCTGCAGAAGAAATCCGAGTACCTTGTGCTGTTGAGCATAACTAAGTCAATGTTTTAACTCAAGTCCGAATGGTGATCTTGCTTTTAGCAGCTTTAAAAAAATTTGATTAAAGAAAATAAAATGAAATGATTAAAAATAATTTTCTCTTTGAATTATTATCTTCTAATCCTTCATTGGTATAAATGAAATTTGTTAATGCAGAATTTATTTAAATTGAACTTAAATGAGGCTTTTAAATTAGTTATTAAAGTGAATTTATAACATTTCATTAAGCAAACATATAAACATTATATAGAAGTAGCGATACGCGAATAAACCAATACATCTAATTCAACGCTTTTAATATTGGTGGTACATTTAGAGGAATAATAAATTGTACTCAAAATGATCTAAAAAATGTTAAATTCCATTAAAACATGTCTAACATTAAATAAACAGAATAAACATTATATTTGACATACACATGTTTATATGTATGAGTGTTTCTATGTATGCATTCATCTGCACTTTGGGAATTTTTTTCTATTCATAGAATAATTGCGCTATTATTTGCCGAAATTTATTTACTCATTCAAATATTTTCCACAAATTTTCATTATTTGTTTTATTTATTTATTTTATTTATAAATTATACATGTTAATAAAGAAAGAAAAAAAAATTAAAAACTAATACAAAAGTATAAATATTTCTAAATTTAGTTTCTATATTTAAGTGGAACTAAGTAAAATGCTGTTAAAATTTCAAATATAATGGGTTTTTATGTTCAAATAAATAACAAATTGCCAAATAATACAACACAATTGAACAAAAACGAAAACTAAAACTGATATAATAATTAAGTATAAAATATGATTTAAAAAACAAAAGAAATAAATAAAAAACAAAAGATGTCGTTAGATTCGCTACAATCCGTTATTATTTCTAGAATAATGGAAATAAATCAGCATGTTCTAAATGGCTGATCAGAGGAGTATGAAAGCTTAAGTTTTAAGTTTGCCATTTATGTGTGTTTTCATCAGATTTAGTATTTTAAATATTCCTATATATTCCTATAACACATTCTGTGTACTTGATAAGTTCAAGACATTGAGTATTTATCAACATTTAAATATATATTAAGATCAGAGAACTGCACAAGTACACCGCAACCCATGAGTACACCGCATAGTTACTCTATACTTTTCATACTCAAGTATTTAAAACACCGCAATAAAAAGTTGCGGTGTTTATTTTACCCATTCTTGTAAAAACGAGTATCAAAAATATCGCAATCAGAATTTTAAGTATTTTTTATACTCGTATGCGAGAATTTTTTAATTCTTTTTATTTGTAAGCAACGTTGCCACATTTTTACCCTATTAAAGTTTTTTTATTGCCGTTTTATGAAATACTGCATTGTATGCAGATCTATTTATAAACAACAACAAAAAAAAAAAAAAAAAAAAAAAAGAAAAAAATTTGATCAAATCTATTGCTTTAACATTATAAGCAGAATAACAGACAACAACCGTTTTCATACGTATGAAATACAACACATATTTAATGAATAAAATGCAATAAAAACCGCTTAAAGGCACAGATTTTGTACACTATTTAAAGCAAGTATACTTATTTTGTTGCTGTTTTTTATGAACAATTATTTTGAGTTTATGCGCCTTGTTGTCATAAACGTGATACTAACGGTATTTAGGAAAACAAAATGATAAAATGAATCCGTGAATAAAAGGAAAATTACTTAATTTTTTTAGTTTTAACAAAACTGTATATACGCAGATGTAATATTGCATTGACTGAATGTCATTAGACCTCATAAATAATAATAAATAAAATAAACTTTTTAGTTTACATATTTTATTTTGTTAAATATAATTTTTGCTTTTATACCTATTTATTAATTTTAAAAAAACTATTTGCTTAAAGAATAAAGAATAGAATTTTTAAATTTCTATCCTGTGTGACTTAAAAAAAAAACCCTAACAAAAACGTAATATAATAAACAATGAACTATTCTTGAGTTATTAGTAAACTTTTGTTGTGTTTTTAATAAATGAAAAAAATTGCGAATTTTACGGCTTCTATTCAATTTATTTTCTGTTACATATTAAATAAACTTTCATAATTTCAAAGACGTATGTATGTTAGCTAATTTAGACATTGGCGACTTTTGATATTGTGTTTGATTTAATAATTCTGATCTGATAACTCAGTTTTCCTCTCACTACACACGTTAATATCTCTCTCTTGGTGTTTGTTGTGAGTATGAGTACGAAAAAAGTAAAGCCAGCATCGCAAACATTTTACTTGAGTATGCTAGACACTTACACAAATGGAATGGGTATAGAAAATACTCGCACAAAAGAAATGCGGTGGCGATCACACCGCAACCACATTTTAGATGAGTATACTTAGAGTATTAAAAACAGACACTCTTGCAGTTCTCTGATTAAGATTTGATATTCTACTACAAAAAAAAAAAAAATAAGCTTTTTAGTTGATAATTTGTCAAAGTCTCATTTGGTATTGATAACTCTATTTTGTTGTGTGTGTGTGCATGTATTCAAATTCGGTAAATAGTGCACGTTTCATGTAAATATTAACATAATGGATTCTTTTTTAAAATACATGTATAAATTTACGTATCCTTTTAGAAAAATGGAAGAAGAAATAATTGTGTTAATGCTGATTTGTAAAGGCGAAGAAAATACGGAAAAAAGAAGGCGTAGGTGTGACAAAAATTTTTGCCTGAGTCGTGTTTTGCTTGGCAATTAATTGCAGATTTGCAGCCGATCATATTTCGGGTTCCTTTACTGGTTAATGAATTATACAAATTTATATGTTTATTAATATACTTTATAGCCAATTAATTTATAAAAATACTTACTTAGCTGGTGTATCCATATTTTTGCTTTTGCCAATAATTTGATAACAATAAGTCCCAATTTTCACTAGGAAATTCTTGTCGGCTTACCCCTTTTGCTTGGTGGTGAGGGCAACAAGGGGAAAAGAAACGAGAAGACAAGCTGATGTACTCGTTCAATTCGTTTTGCTTTCTTATTCGTAATTTTTAGCTGATTAAATTTTATATTTTTTTATATACAAACTGAAATTTGCTGCACAAAAGAAAAACTGTTAAAACAATAAGCTAAGAATTGTGAAAACGACAAGGCAAGTTCAAAGAAGAATAAGTGATAAGTTTATTAATAAGAATTGCTTCGTGAATTGGGACTAATCAAAATCAGATATCAATAGAAATTCACCACACTGTTGAATTTCAAAAGCTTTTTATTTATCAATGTTGTTACAGAATACGAACCTAGTTGTTATTACTTGACTATTAAGCATTACACATATTCGAGACAGCAGCTACCAACTGCAAAATGTGAAAAAGAGAATGATTATTTTGTTGACAGCAAGGCAAGAAGGTGGCAAGGTGAAGGTGGTTGTTGTCTAGGCTTAATTTGCAGCTGCAGTCGAATTAAACTATTTCTATTTTTTTTGGCGGAAATAAAACAAAAAATACATTTTATTTATTTAAAGATTTAAGTGTACATCTATAATTAAACTGTAGCAGGATCATTTCTGTACATGAAATATTTAAGAAAAATATTGTTGTTGTAAATACCTATTTTTGGAATTTTTTCGCATCACATAAAATATTCAAATATAATTTTTTTTCGTAGAATAATAGAGATACAAATGTAAAATCACTCAATTTTACCGGTATAATTTTACTCAAACAGTTGTCAGTGCATTTAATTTTTTTATATAGAAAAATTTCAATACTTTTTACATACTTTACAATAACATTAAAAACATATTCGTATTTTTTTAAATTTGAATTTAAAAAAAAAATTACAAATGCCACACCGACGAAGTAGTGGGCACTGCTAGTATTTTGTATGTAATTTTTTAGAATTGAAAATATTTCAATTCTCATGGAGAAAGTATACAAAGAAAATTGTGAAATTTTTAAGGGAATGTATTAAGGTGTATATAAAACTACAACTCCTTTTTGTGTGGACGACATTTAGTTAAAACTTTACTTCTGTTCCTAGTACTTGATAGTTGAAGTACTTATACAGCTTGACCCCTATAATAATTTTAATTGTCGTTTATTAGTTTATATTTAACATGATTGGTTTTGACAGATATCATAGAACTGTAAAGCTTTCAACATTTTATTGTTTTTAGTATTTTTTATTATAGTGGACAAGCAACTACGTGTTATTTATGACACACATTACTGAACTTATTATTGCGTCTGAGAAATACTTCAATATATTTTCAAAATTAAAGTCAAGCCAAATGAAAAATCGACGTTACCTTTAAAAATATTGTTTTATTTTTCTAATAGTCTCTTACATAAAAGCTAAAATACTTTTTAATTATAAATCGGTGCTGCTTCTTTAAAAATTAAATTAAATTAAAGTGACATCACTGAAATATTTTTATTATTAGCTGCTGCCTTTAAAATAATTATTTGTAGCTGGCTACAAAGCTAACGTCATTTGTTGTCGTGTGTTCTAGCATCCTGTTGAAGTGTTTTGGACTATTAGGCCTTAAGCTAAGATATACGATTGCCGTAATGCACCAAATTGGCCCAACAATACTAAAATTGTTCCAATCAAATTTTCTGCAGTCACACGATTGCCCCATTTTATTAAAATTTTATTGGTACAAGTTGGTGAATAGTAATTTTGTGGCAAAAAATTGTGCCTGTCGTTCATACGATTGTTAAACAATGCGGCAACACCAAGAATCAGCTGTTGTAGTTTCTGGCAAATATACATAATTAATTTGCAAACTTTGTATTTTGTTAGTTGTATTTAAAATGTTATTTTAAAAAAAAGCTAGCGGCTGCTTTTAGTGTCTTTTATATACTTAAAATACAAAAAAATATAAAAAATAAAAGAATTTTTAAAAAACGAATAGTATGGGTCCGAAATTGGCTAAAAAAAACGGGCTACTGATGGTGCATTCCAGAAGACTCTAAAAGAGTTCCAAGAAGTAGACAATCAATATATATAAATATAAATATATATAAATGTATACAAACAACTTGAAGGCACTCAACAAAATGAAAATATTGACGCGTATTGGATACTTTGATTGCCGCAAAAAATCACAATAAATATTGGTACATTTTTGGAAGTTTTATTGCCGCATAGTTGCATATCAAGTAGTCACACGATTGCCGCATCAGGGTTGCATTTGGTTGGTAAAAACAAGCACAATATTGACCGCGATTGCCGCATGAACCAATTTATTGTGCAATCACACGATTGGCATACAAAAAATGGTAAAAATTGGTGCATTACGGCAATCGTGTGATCTTAGCTTTATACGAATTTTAAAAGGTAAATTTTGGGAGAAAAGCATATTGTTTAAAAACGAAAAATTCTCCATAAATAAATTTTGAATATAAAAAGTATTTTGGAGGGTAAAATTAGAAATATAAAATTTTTATCGGGTGCCACTAAAACGTCAAAATATTCTTGTGCGCAACATGCCTTATAAGCAGTGAGTTAGATAATTAGTAATAATTTTTATTTGCAAATAGGGTTCGTAAAAACATAATATATTTGTACTAACGTATCAAATTTTTGTAAATAGAACATTCATTTTCAAAAAGTAAAATTAAAATTTTTCTTTGTATATAATATTTCGACATGATTTATTTTTTTTTATTAGAAATTATTTTACACAAACATTTGGTGAAATAATATTAATGGAATAGCAGGAATCGTATCAATATGTTATATGAATTAAAGATATTAGTTTCCTAATTTTATTTTCGAAAGAATTTATAGCACTTCCTTATTCTCTTTCTACTTTAGCATTAGAGTAAGGAAATGATAGCAAATCTTTATTTATAAAAAAAAAAAAAATAATTTTTGAAATGGTATCCCTCAATCAAAATATTATTGGTTCCTTCTAAATTTTTCATTGGTATATTATAAAAAAAGCTGATATGTATGCCTATTTAGTGGCAAAGAAAATGGTTGCTGAATAAGGACGTAAATGCCAAAAATTATGCTAATTTATAAAATTTAATGTAACACATAAAAAATATGAATTAATAAAGTGTAAAACGAGAAAATTTTTTAAAAGTATGCAAAAAGTACCAAAAGAGTTGTTTAAAAGAATAAAAATCAAAAAGAGCTAAAATTGAGGAATTAAATGTACCACCTTTAATTAGCAAAAATGTTAAAGATATAAACCCTATTTCATATATCATTCAGTTTAGAATATAAAAATTTCTGGCAAAAGTAAAATGTTTTTTTTTTCTTTTTTTTAAAATAACGATGTGTAATTAGAATTGCTTCTCTTTGGAAATAAAATTGGGGTTTTTCATAAAAATATGGAGATTTGTGGGAACACCACTAATCAAATTAAGGACAAGAGCCAAAAATTATCTGGCAACACTAATTATAAATCGAATTATAAATCAAACAGGAAATTTAAATTCGTGTTGCTAGTCTCAATCAAATTTTAAAAGACTGATTTCAAGTCCACTAATTTAGTTAAAACAAAAAACAGCGATGAATTAATAAAATTTAAATTAAGGAAATGCATTTATAAAAATCGCTTTTTTATATGGATAACATTGATTTTAGGTTCAATGGTAACTAAAGCGCTCACTTTAAAAGAAAGGTGTTTTCTGTATTAAAAAAAGTTACCTAAAGAATTACTTGATCGGTTTGAGGAAATCATGTGTATTTTTTAAGTTTATTGTCAATTTTAAATCACTATTACTTACTATATCTGCGTCGAAAGAACTTTTTCTGTAATAATTTCTATTAAAACTAAATTTAGATGTAAAATGCAATACGAAATTGTTCGTTTTTCTTATTTAATTTTCTTGGTAGTAATATAATTTCTAATTGTAAATAACATTTATTTCTACGGAAGATATTTTAAATAGAATTTATACAAATGTAGAAAAAACCCCCAGTAAGAATACAAAAACAATAGTAACGTTGAAACTAATTTGTACGAAAGTTTTGATTCAATAATTGATATGTGTTCTTAATTCTTTTTTTTTATACTGTTAATTTTTCTTAAAATATTAACTTAGTCCGTATTTACACTATGCAATTTTTTGAGGCATTTTTTCCTCAATTTTCTATTTAAGTTACAGGGTTATGCGATATCTAAAAGTAAACACTTGCAACAGTAACATCCCCTCAAAATTCAAGCAATACCATATTGCTTACTCCTCCTGCTTCACAAACAAATAAAAATTTCATGCTATTTTCATGAAAAATTGCATAGTGTAAATGGCGTATTACTTTAATTGTTGTTCATCCCTTCAAACATAAAAATTTCATGATATTCTCATGAAATATTTATTATTTAAAACTAAAGAATGAAAAGTATTCCTGTGGGAAAAGCATATCCATATGGCTATTTCGCTACTTCTCATATATAGCTCATCAGTGGATCTTACCCAGCAATAATACATTTCATTTTTTATTTTTATATAATAAATATTTCATGAGAATATCATGAAATATTTATATTTGAAGGAATGAAATTGATATAAAATAGATTCCAAATAATTAACACAAAAAATATTTTTATGAAACATTTTGATTTCACAGTTTAAGCTTTGATTACAATAATTACGTTCATAGTATATATTGACAAGATTTGCTAAAAAAAACTAATTTGTTTATTTTTATGTTTTTTTTTATCAATGATTAAAAAATTTTCTGCGGTGTTTATTTTACCCATTCTTGTAAGGGTTTTTTGTTGTAAGTATATTTAAAACAAAGAGTGTAAAAGCGAATCTCAGAAATATCCCAATCAGAATTTTAGGTATTTTCTATACTCGTACGCGAGAATTTTTTAATTCTTTTTATTTGTAAGCAGCGTTGCCACATTTTTACCCTATAAAAGTTTTTTACCACCATTTTATGAAATTCTGCATTGTATAAAAATAATAAATAAACAAGATTTAATCAAATCTATTGTTTAAACATTATAAGCAGAAAAACAGGCAACAACCGTTTTCATACGTATGAAATACATCACATATTTAATGAATAAAATGCAATAAAAACGGATTAAAGGCACAGCTTTTGTACACTATATAAAGCAGGTATACTTATTTTGTTGCTGTTTTTTATGAACAACTATTTTCAGTTTATGCGCCTTGTTGTCATAAACGTGCTACTAACGGTATTTAGGAAAACAAAATGATAAAATGAGTCCGTGAATAAAAAGGAAATTACTTATTTTTTTTAGTTTTAACAAAACTGTATATACGCAGATGTAATATTGCATTGACTGAATCTCATTAGACCTCATAAATAATAAATTACAATAAAGTTTTTAGTTTACATATTTTATTTTGTTAAATTAATTATTGCTTTTATACCGATTTATTAATTTTAAAAATCTATTTGCTTAAAGAATAGAATTTATAAATTTCTATCCTGTGTGAATTAAAAAAAAACCCTAACAAAACCGTAATATAATAAACAATGAACTATTCTTGAATTATTAATAAACTTTTGTTGTGTTTTTAATACTTAAATGAAAATATGGCGAATTTTACGGGTTCTATTCAATTTATTTTCTGTTATATATTAAATAAACTTTCATAATTTCAAAGAAGTATGTATGTTAGCTAATATAGACATTGACGACTTTTGATATTGTGTTTGGTTTAATAATTCTGATCTGATAACTCTGTTTTCCTCTCACTACACACGTTAAAATCTCTCTCTTGGTGTTTGCTGTAAGTATGAATACGAATAAAGTAAAGCCAGCATCGCAAACATTTTACTTGAGTATGGTAGACACTTAAACTCATCAATACTCAAATGGATTGGGTATAGTAAATACTCTCACAAAAGAAATGCGGTGGAGATCACACTGCAACCGCATTTAAGATGAGTATACTTAGAGTATCAAAAATTGCTGTATATCTTGAAATGTGTTTCGTTAGCATCGTCGTACTCATCTTTCCAAAATGGCACCGTCATAGCAATTTCTCTTTAATATTAGTAGCAGTAAAAAGTAGCTTTTAAGTAGTTTTCAGTTTACGATGGTTACAAGGCAATAGTCCATATTTACCAAAAAAAAAAAAAAAATAAAATAAAATAAAAACAAAACAAAAACTGAAAGTGGCGCATAAAAAACATAATTTCATCTATATTGTTACGTTTTTCCCTTTTAGGACAAACGTATAGATTCTTTTAATTGCAAATACCACTGTGGCTCATTATAAGCTCTGTATTCAAACTTTATGGCTTTTTTCTGGCTACACTTCTTGGTCCTACCAGTCTTGTGAATCCCATGGTCTCGTATTTACTAAACAAACGCAGCGATCTACGCTACACTACTGTGTTACTCCGACGAGACATGAACTACTCGATGCCTTGTTTAGTAACCTTAACCATCCACAGACATCTCCACTACTCCTTTTATCTAAGTCAGTCATCCCCTTTAATCCAATAGCCACAACACACATCTGCCATACACTGTTGTTATGCTGTTACACTTCCCTGTGCTAACCGAAACTGTTCTTACTTTTTATTATAAAGAGCTTCTCGACAATTATCTGTTACTCTTATAATAAATTGGACGTCTCCACTAAATTATCTGCCATGGCTTCACACAATAATTGTCTTTTTCCTTTCCGGGAGGATTTTACTGCTACTTCTTAATTTTTAATTGCATTATAACAATTATTATTTTCCCTTTTACACATGTAGAAGGTGAAGGTGGGTTCGAACTCACGATCTTCTGTTTTACAGCAATCACCTCTACCAACGAAGCCATTGAGGTTGCTTAGCTTTTGTTAGCTTATTGTGGTATTATTCTGTACACACACCATTGGTGGAAGTAACTTTATTCACCACTCTCATACTGTTATGGGCTTATTTTTTCCGAATTTTCGGTTCTTGGTAAAATTTCAAATTTTTAATTGCCAAAACCATTTTTCTTACCAAAGATTAATATTTTTGGTGGAAGGTTGGTGAAAATGTAATATTTCAATGAAATTCAGATGATTCATAGATATTACAATTACCTGGTGATATATAGGGTTTTTTTTTCTGAAAACAATAATAGCCAACCAAAATAGCTACATATATTTAAAATGAAAATAGAGGTGGTCGCATTTTTTAACATACACCACTAGAATGTCATAAATGACTGTAGTTCATCTGGGGATGTGAAAAAACTTATTTAAACCCGATTAAGGACATATGTATAGGGATCGACTGTTGTGAAGGGTATAAAAAGTGCCAGCTATTAAATGCAAAAATTATTTAAATAAAATGATGAAGGTGTCAAATTTCAAAAACATTATTTTTAAATGTACTCGCTTAATGCTACATAAATTATTTTAAAAACGTTACGTTGTCCTATAAAATTTAATACAAAAACAAATCGGAAGCTTAACAAAAACAAAAAAAAAAAAATTTAAATATAAGGTGAGAGGGGAGTGCTGGTGGCATTTTTACTGAACCAATAACGAAGAATTCGTGAATTCCAAAACTTAATAAAAGTTAACTTTTTGTCTAGGCGTATGATTTATATTCAATTTAAACAACGAATATTGCTCATACATCATGTTGATTTTCAACAAATCACAAATTGTTGTCTTTTATTCAGTTTTCAATATTTTGTGTTAAACTATTTTTTTTTTATTTTTTGTTATTATTAAACACCATTTGTAATTTACTTTTTTCTTGTAAACGTTTAGTGAGATCTTTTTTTCTAAATTATTTATTTCTATTAAATTTTCCTTTGCAACTTAACGTTATCGCCTTTTAATATGACAGCCATTCAATTACTTGACGTGAGAGGGTCTTTTGAGCAACACCATCAGGTAATAGAACCAGATGTTGTTGCTGTTTTGTTGCCAATAAAATATAGCAGCATCTGAAACAGGTAAAATATCCTCCACTTACAAGCAATTGAGTGAAATTGATGTTAATCGCATTTATTGCAAATCGTATATAAGCAGGTATTTCTTTTTTATTCCAATTTCTTATTCTTTGCATCTGCTTGTTTTCTATTAAATTGCATAAAAACGGTGTGGTGCAAAGTTGAAAATCTAAAAAGCAGGACTAAAAGAACTTATAGAAATACGACGGTTGCTTAAAGTTTGAATTGATAATAATTAAAAATTTTTGATTTCTTAAATTATTAGTTCTTTGTTATTAAATTAAGAAATTAAAATTTTTCCCAAACGAATCAAGATTTTTCTTTCGTTGAAAGTTTCAAAGTCTACTTTTGCAATAATAAATATAATTTCTAATGGTTACCTCGCATAGAAAGCTGTTTCACTAGTTTTATTGTTTTCCCAGCACTGGCTACATTGACAGCTTTGAGTTATGAACATGAACACTGTGTCAAGCTGGTTACAGTAGTAGTTCCCTTAACTACTGCAAATAACAGCAGAGTGAAGTGTTTGTACTAAACTAATAAAAAAATGCATTTCTTGCTAAGAAGTAATAAAAAATGAGCGAAAAAACAATTTTTTTTTGTTTAAAATAAGAAAAATACTTTAATATTTTTCTTTGTTCTCAATTGGTTTTAAATTGCTTTTCGCATAAGACAAGCAACCAGGTAAAGATATACACGTTTAATGCCATTCTGTACAAAATAAATATTTTCATTCATTTATTCATGTTTTATGGTGATCGATTTTTAAAGCTTATTTATGAATTATTTATCATTATTTAGTATTTTATACATTTTGAGGAACCATAAATCGTTTTGTCTGCCAAAAACTTTGATGTTTTGTTTTAAACTTTTTTTACCTGTTGGTTTACAAAAGTTATTGGTTTTTACATCAAATGTAAAATACTTTAACAGTTTTACAAATTCAGTTTGTAGCACAGTGCACAGTGTTATGAAAAATAACATGAAATAACAATTTCAAAGAGTTCATATAAAGATAAATATGTGTGAAAAAATATCTTAATTTTTTAATTATAAATAATAATATTAATTTCTAAAAGCGAATGGTTACAATTAAATACTAAACTGGTTATGACTTGAATACTAAACTGATGTAAATTACATAATAAAGTGTACTATACTATACTATACTATACTATACTATACTATACTATACTATACTATACTATACTATACTATACTATACTATACTATACTATACTATACTATACTATACTATACTATACTATACTATACTATACTATACTATACTATACTATACTATACTATACTATACTATACTATACTATACTATACTATACTATACTATACTATACTATACTATACTATAGCCCAATTCACAATCTTGTGCAAATGGTCTTGCATCATAGCATTTGCAAAATTGTGTAGCATATTTTAAGTCTACACCAACAAAACACACAGTAATGAGTAAAATATGCTACACAATTTTGTAAATGCTATGATGCAAGACCATTTGCACAAGATTGTGAATTGGGCTTATACTATACTATACTATACTATACTATACTATACTATACTATACTATACTATACTATACTATACTATACTATACTATACTATACTATACTATACTATACTATACTATACTATACTATACTATACTATACTATACTATACTATACTATACTATACTATACTATACTATACTATACTATACTATACTATACTATACTATACTATACTATACTATACTATACTATACTATATTGTAAAGTAATTTCGGCTAAAGAGTGTTGGAGTGTATTAAAAGATTATGCATATTAAACCTCGTCATCTTCAAACCACACAAATAAACTTAGTATTTCATAGTATAAATTGTTTACATACAAGGGTACTCAATAATACAAACTTTATTGAAACATGCTCAACAATTATAGAAAAAGTTGAAATATACAAGTATCTTGGGGTATATGTAGACAGCAGTTTTAAATGGAAAACACATAGAAAATCTGCAAAAAAGCTTAGGAAAACATCCTACATTCTGTACCATTTAAGCAACTGTGCAACATATAGCGTACTACGACAAGCATATTTTTCTCTGACAGAGTCATATTTTCGTCATGGTATTACAGCGTGGGGAAGTGTAAAATATAGCACAACACTACAAAAAACACAAAACCAGATACTAAAAATTTTATGGAAAAAATACCAAACAACAATCGAACATACAACAAAAGTCTTAATACAAGAGCACAACAAAACAACAACACAATGGTACAACGTCTTAATACCACAGCAAACAACATTATTAGCAACAATATAAACAGCAGTAATAACATAAACAACAGCATCAATAACAACAACAGAAATACTATTGTCAGCAATAGCAACTCTGACTATGGCAACATCAATGGTAACGGCAATATTATCATAATTAACAACACCAACCTTCTTAATAACAACATCAGTATCAACATCAGCATCAACAACAGTATATACAATAATAGTAATATCAACAACAACATCGACAACTACATAAGCAATGCCAACGTAATCAATAACAATAGCAATATCAGCAACAACATTATCAACATCAACGACAACAATATCACACATAACAATAATAACATAAACAACAATATCAACCTCAATGATAACATCAACCTTAACAACATTAGTAACATCAACAATAAAAACTTTAACACAAACAGTCTAGCCAAAAATCTGCATGTCCTAAATGTAAAAAATATTTATTACACAACTATTGCAAAAGAGTTCTTCAAAGACAACAGATTCTTAGAGCCAATCGATCACTCCTACAACACCAGGAGACGTGCACAGGGTAGATTTAAAGTAAGCCTTTTTGTAAATGAATATGGTAGAAATACTCTCCCTGTTATTTTGCCCACAACTCTCAATCAGCTGCCAATCAGCGTAATTAATGTCACTGATGGAAACAAAAGAAACCAGCTAATCAAAAAACACTTTATAAGTCTACAATAATTAATCAAAAAATTTTCCATTCATTTATGTTTTTTTTTTATTATCTTTTCTTTTTTAATTTTTACTTTTTATTAAATTATATTTTAAAACAATATTTTATGTTTATTTTATGTTAATTTTACGTTTGCAATACATATATATTAACGATTAGTACTCTCTGCAGACAAGCTATAAAGCTTTGCGGATCCTATTGTAATATAAATTGTTAAAATAATAAATAAATAAATAATAAAAAAAAAATAAAAAAATAAAAAAAAAATCAGAAATCAGAAATCAGTAGTCAAGTGTTACAGCCGGCTGAACAGCATGTATTTTGCTGATAGTGATAAGCTAGGAATACTGTTGTTAATTTTTTTATTAACTACTTTGATTGAAAATACAAGCAAGTCAATATTTACATGTTTTTTATCTTGAACTTTTTAAACCTTGTCCCTGGCTGTATTTATAGTCACGCATGCTGCATTATCTACAGCCATATAAACCACAACACTTTACGCATCCAACTGGATCCTAAAAATGAACTTCAACCAACTCAGCCTCGAACGTAAAAAAGAATTTCTCTGTCTCCAAGTTAACCCATAATTTCCATGTACTACTGTGCTGGCGCCCCAACTATTTTATTGATATTTTTCGATACTCAGATTTCCCTGCTTTATTACATAGGCGCCTTAAATTTTCTTTCTTAAATGTCAGGCCTTAACTAACTCATTTCTATTCATTTTTCGCATCTACTCTACATTAATTATTTTTCATTGTTATCCTTAAGGCTCTGTTCGGATTTGAACTTATTAGCTTCTGTTTAACAAACACAAAGACATCTCTTCCAATGCAGGCATAGCGGCTGCTCACGTGTAATTGCTTTCTTTTCATTTTAGTATGTTTCGCATTGTAAAATTAAATAAAAATATATGGTCATAGTTCAAATTTTTCATTTTTAAACAAATCGTGATGATCTGGGAATACTATAACTTTATTTTAAATGCAACGAAAATTAATTTATTTAAGAAAATTTTTTTTAGAAGGCAGGAAATTTTTAGTGATGAGATTTAAATGCAAAAAAATTGCGTTACACTGTTTCTAGTCAGTTAATAGACTTTTTTTTGTATATAAAAATATGTTTGCCAAAGTTTATTATTGTTGTTTTTATTGTATTTGGTCATTGGCTTATGTCTATTTTAGTGTTAGAATTCTAAATATTTATTTGAACAAAATTTTAGTTTTAAAACACTTCTGACATACGAGAGAACATAAATACATGAGTTATTAACGCCACTGAAAATTCACTATTTCGACTGGTTATTTGGTCAGCACTTAGCCAGTGACCATCAGCAGACAGTTGTTTTTTTCTCGATTTAATTTTTTTTGTTGCAAATTTTTAGCCAAGAAATGGCAGACAGCGTAAAAACAAAAGGAGTTTTACAATTTATTACCAGTTATTTTTACATTTGAAACAAAATTGTAGTGGTGCGAAATCTCGCACTCAAATACACACATTTATTTTGTTAATAAATTTTTAATATTTGTAGATTTTGAATGTTTGTTGAGGACTTCATGCTTAAATTTAGGCATTCAACAGCATAAAAAATAATCAATATTCAATAGTCAATATTTCTGTTGAAGAAGGTAACACGAAAATTTTGATTGGGGGTTGAAAATTATATAAAATGTATTTTGAGCGTCATTTTCATACACATTAACCCTTTTTGCAAAAATAAGTTATAGAACTTTGATTCTCGGCCCTCTAAGGCCATCACGTAGTTTATGATTTAAAAGACTCTTCACTTAAATATTACTTTTCTTGTAATCTACTCGTACAGTGGAGAGTTTCATAACTTAAGTTTTTCACTCTAAATTTCTTCCGCCTTTTGGTGGTTGTTCCTTATTCAACTGCAGACAGTGTTGCAGATTTACAAACAACCTTCGCTTTTGTAAGAGCAATTAGCTACAATCATCTTAAAGTTTATTATTATTTTATATTGATCAGACGATTTGAGAATCTACCCTCTAATATAAGTGCCGTTAGAATTCTTGCCATTCGACTTCAAGCATACCAAAAGCTTTGACTAATTCTGTCGTCGTGCTTGCAAGGAACCACATCAGATTAATTTTATGATTTACTTCTGGTTTAAAAGACTGTTTCCTGAGTTGAATGACATCTTAGCTTGCTATAAGGCAGATTTTACTATTGCGCTGACATTCACCCGCCTTTCACGATTTTTGCGAGACCCTTTCATCTGCTTTGTTAATTTTGCTTTTGTTCACAGGAGGAAAAAAAAATAAATTTCTCTTAAACAAAGTTTAAAATTGGAAACTAATGAAATAAAGTTATATGACTATTACAGTTTATAGCTTTGCTTTGAATGTATCCTCTTTTTTCTCCAAAAGACGCTCATTCCTAATCCCTTCAAATACCTGGTCACCTTAAAAATCTTTTCTAATTTTATTTAATAAAATTTATTTAAAACTTTGATTCAGCGAAGTGCTTTTATTCGCCAATAAATAAAAATTTAATATTTTTTATTATTGTTTTTTTCATTTGTACGCTTGAATAGCTGTAGTTGGCGCGCGCATTGCTGCGGTTGTCGTGTGTTTTTTAATCTCCGTTTATGCGCTGCATAGACAGACAATTGGTGTTTTCATTTGGAAAAAATCTTTTTGAAATGGTTTTATATATTTTTTTTACAATAAAATGTGTGTTTTTTCATTAAAAACGTTATTGATAAAAAATAAAAAAAGGATAAAAAATTAAAGCAAATAAATGCAAAACACGAAACTTCATAATTATGTTTAATTTTTTATTACATTTTATAAATAACCACAATAGACATAAATATTTACTGATACAAATGATGGCATACAAACAATTTAACTAAAGCATGCAAACCTATATAAAATATACACTCATACACCTGCATGGCCTACAGGATGTGTCATGACAAATGTAAAGAAAAATTAATTTAAATCATTTTTTAAAAATATCGACTTTTCACAAATATTTTAAATAAACTAAAGATTTTTGTCTAAGAAATAAAGTAAAGACAAAAATCAGAGTTTAATTATAAAACAAAAATAATCAACTATAAATTTATTCCACTGCATACGGCTGACTTTTTTGGCTCTGCGGTAAAAAGATGATAAAAAATCAAAAAAAAAAAAAACACTACGATAATTTATTTTTGTTCTATGCACGGACACTTTGCAAATTATTAAATTAAACCACGGGAATGTTTAATTAAACTAATTAATTTAATTTAATTTAAAAGTAATTAATTTAATTTATTTATTTTTCCTAGCTCATTTAGTACTGTGGCAAAGTTGATTTTAACGCAAACACGCACGGACAGACGCGCATTGCTCAATCGATTTTGCGGGTCTCATGTAGAAATGCCCTAACTCGTACATATGTAACTTTACAGGAGAAGGTAAAAACATAATAGAAACTGTATTTATCACAATGTGATATTAAAAATGCAAGTGCTTAGAAAACCGTTATTTTTGATATATTGCATTAAAATTTTGTGTCAAGGTGTATCTGTCTGAAATGTATTGGAATCACGAAAAATTTCAATTTCATAAAAATTCGAGTTAGGGCCTTTCTATATAAAACCAGCGATGTATACTTTATTGGATTGAAGAAACGAAAAAAATAATTATGCTTAGATATTAAGGCGAAGGACAGTTGGCTACCGTATTGTGGGACCTTTACTGTGATCTATTCTTAAATCACATCGTTGTAGTTTAAGGCTCCATGTTAAAGAAACAGGAATATTTTTGCTACCGAACCATGTGGTCTTACATATCAGCTTGGTCACTGTGAACTTTCACTGGGATTTATTTTACTTTTGCGCAAATTAATCTGTCAGCTGTTCTTTTCCCAGCTCATGATATTGAAAGAAGACACTATCAACTTCAGTTTTGAATGCGAATTATAATTTCTGCTTGCAAGAGAAAGATTACTGTTAAAGGTTCTACACCAATAAATCTTCTTACTTGGCTGTTGAAGGGTACATTTTTCATGAATTTATAGTCGAGCTTCCTTCGTTGACTATTTGGACAAAATATCGGATGTCTTCTTTGAAAAACTTATATTCAGTATAATTGATAATTAGTTTCGAGGTTTTTAGACTGATAATCAGACACTGTTCTGTAATAATTAATGTATGAATTTAAATCTGAATAATAGAAAAGTCAAAGACGCAATTTTTTTATACTGTCTTGCAGAAAATCTTTGGCAAGCGAAGTCGGTGTTAGTTATGCCTTAGAGGAGAAAATATTTGAGACCGACCGAAGGCCTTTTTATATGGAATCTTTGGTAAGCGAACCCGTTATCATTTTAAGTGCGGATTTTATGACACTTTCATAAGTGTCATTATGTCCATATTTAAAACGACACAATGTCCATGGACGATATGACGTTTTTCAAAGTGACATGATGTTCAAGAACATTATGTCACTTTTGAGTGCGACATAAAGTTCATAGATATTATGTTTTCTGCATGAAATTATTTTTCGGTTGAATTTTTAATTATTAAGTCATGTGATTTATTGTATTTTTTTATAATTTACTAAATCGGTGATAAAAATATTATCTACATAATCAATCTAGGTCGTGAATAAAGCTTAAATAATTAAATTGGAAATCATATAAAAAAAACCCATTGCATATTAAATACTATTTAAGAACAGCAGCATTTGCCGGTAGATAAGTTCTCAGCATCCATCAATACCATAAGAAACACGAAAAAAACCTTCATATGTATGTGTCGTGTCGCATTGACTAATTAACTTTGGATACTTGTTGTCTTTAATTTGGTTGGGATTAATTTAAGTGAAAAGTATTCAGTCAAGTGTAAATAAAATTTAAGCTGTTGACATTAAACAACTACATTTAAGAGTTTTTCTTTTTTTTCTAACAATAAATTATAATTTTTTTAGGCATTTAAAATAAATTTTGCTTATTCGTCGTGTTATGTTTAATGTCCATAATTTTATTTTCTATTTTACCAGATGGCAAACATATTCACCTGCACTTAAACACTTACAGAATTGTACACACATAAGTAGACATACACGTTAACACACACGATTCTAGTATTTTTAATGCAGCAGGACAAAAAAAAAATTAAATTAAATACAACGACAAGCCGAAACATTAAAAACCAACGGAAATTAATTGAAAATTCAAAATCAACAAACCATAATAAAACCGGACAACAAATTACGCTCTTTTGGTTAAAAACAAAAAAATGAAAAAGAAAATTTAAAAAAAAATAAGAAATATTGCGAGAATAAAAAAATTTGTTAGCTCGTAAAATCTGAAATTATTTAAAAATCACTATTTAACTTCATGAGTTAAAATTTCTATTATTTTACATTCAATTAAATTTTCTTTCAGATTAAAACTCTATTCTAGTCATTAATTAAGCTGGCTAATTGGTTCAGCTTGTTTTTCAAGTCATAAAAACAAAGACTCCTTTATGATGTTACCTTTCAATAAAAAAGGATACATAAATGAAAAGAACATAGAAAAGAAAATTAATTAAGACAATACAACCAATGATGGGTAAGAAATGTTAAAGTAAAAAGTGAAAGTGGGTGGAAGTTATTTATGCCCATAATTATGAAAGTGGTCTAAGTCATATATTTCTTGTTTCGAGATATTTAATGAATTACATTTGAATAAATTAAAAAATAATTTTTACATTATGCGACAACCACTATCTAATGGTTCATTTTTGACAATTTCGTAAAAATTACATTGAATAGATTAAGTCTAAAACAATGTGATATGAAAATAACTGGTAAATTCATTTTTTTTTAATTTTGACTTAGACCACTTTCATAATTATGGGCACATTTATTGCAAGTTTTTTTGCGTCATTAGGTCAGATAGTTGTGTTTTTTCTTAACAACAACAAAATATGTTCTTTTCCCTAGTTGGATTAAACTAGATTATAGAGAATTTGCAGTTAAAAAATCGAACGCGCAGTATGATTTTAATAACACTTTAAAAAGAATTCATTTTTTATTATCTAGCTTAATGAACTTCTTTCTACACAAATTGCAAAAACAATCTCGTTTGGAAGCCAGATTTAGGGACAATAACACATATACATAGTAATATATTTTTATAAGCTCATCATAAATCGTTTTTGTTGCTTTTTTTGATTTCTTTTCATTATTTGAGTTCCAAATTAAGTGCTCGATTAATATTTCATTAGCGTATCAGCAAAGATATTGTTTTTGATTGCGAAGAAAAAGTCTAAACAATGTTTTGAAGAATTGCAGATGAGATGGTTAAGGCTTTTGTATAGTAGAACAACGAAGTCGTAGTTCAAGCCTTAATCGAATCTTAGTTTGTTAAAGTGGGTCTGGTTGGAAGAGCAGGCTATAGCCACAGAGATGGCTGTGGTTAATGTCTGATGAACATATCTTTATTTACATATTTATTAGAACATTAAAATTTAAAAACATGGGGTCTGAGCTGAAGTTACAATCATTCGGTGCATAATATCTTAGTGCACGGAAATTCGACAACATTTCCTGGAGTGTTTGATTTAATAATTTTTATAGCCTTTGTTATGACTGTCGTGAGCCTTTTCAAATAGTAAGCATACAAAAAAAAAAAAAAGAAAAAAAATAGTAACTGAACCTAGAGTAATAGCAAAGCCTTGATGAAATCTGTTAGTTTTTCTTTTCGTGAGAGAATGAGTATGGTTCAAGTATGTAATAACCTTCCCGTTATGACCAACGCAGTAGATATTCACATTTTCACTCGCAGTGTCAAAAAGCAATACAAAAATTAATCTAGAAATTAAAGGGCGTACCCTCTGGTGGTGTAAATTGACCTATATCGGCCTATATTTTAAAGCGTTATAGATAACCACTTGCAAATTGGACAAAATGTCGATTGCTATGACCGTTGGAGTGGCAAGTATTGATATTCAAAACTATAAATCAAAGGGCGGCCCAATAATTAATCTAATTTGATATATATGGCCATACTTTTGAACAGTTGTAGACAGACGCTTGAAACCTGTACTCCTAACTTCGTTATAACAACAAGTATATAATGTAGATATGGAAATTAAAGGGTGTCCCAATAGGTTATGTAATTTGACGTATATTGCCAAAATTTTAAAATATTATAGACAGACAGCTTAAATTTACAGAAACCTTTAGTGCTATGTCCGAGAAAACAACAAGAAAAAAATTTTAATTTAGATATTAAAGGGCGTTCCCAAAATTCATATTGTTTAATCTATATGGCCGTTTCTTTTGTATTTACTTTAATTCTGTATAATTTTCCGAAGTAAGGTTCCCATCAAGATATGTACCGAGGTATTTGTGGCATCAGTTAGTTATTTATATGCAGCAAAATTTAGATCTATGTAAATGTTCGAGCAATGAAATATATTTGAAAGCGTTAATTATTCTTAGAATGTTATTTTTATGGTTTTTATTTTTTCCAAGTTTAAAGCTGAGTCAGTGCCCTATAACGGATTTGAATAACATATGAGGATAATTTTGTACAATGGAATTTAACAATCTTTTTTATGGGTAGAATTTCTGCTAATTCACCAATTTAATTTACTGCTTTCAATTTCATTTGTATTGACTTTGATTTTATACTGCTCTATCAAGTAGGATTTCGATCAAAATGTATACCGCAGTATTTGACCTTCAAGAATTGTAAACATAGGAGTGAATGTTATGTGAATATATTTGTGTTCTTTCACTTTTATTTTCTATTTCTCTTGTGACTTTTCTAACTTAAATATAACCTTGTAAGTATTCTGAAGCTACTTGACGACTTTCGTGTGTGGGCCCGATTGATGCATGAAATGGGCCTCATTATGCTGTCTCGGTCATTCTGGGTTGAATTGGCTGATGCGGGCTTAAAGAATCTCCTTCTTTCAGTATAAACTCTCTGTAAATTATATAATATTCTTACAACTTGAGACGTTTTTTAGTCAAGAATAAATTAAATTCATACTCTTCTTCTTAAAACTCTTTATGGCACATTTTTCCAATTCTTTTCTAATCTGTGTGTTTTTTTAGATTGTACTATATTTTCTTGTAAATCAAAATTGTTAATTTTTGTTTGGAATCATTCTAAAAACTGATTATTATGTTTTTACATCAAAGCATTCAAACTTTTTAAATTAAAATATATTTTGTACTCCCAATTAATTACATATAGAAAAAATAAAATGCGGGGTTGAGATTGTTCTGGATTTCGAATGTGCTTTTGTAGGCTTTAGTGCAATGAATTTTATACAATATTTTAACTTTCACTTGATAAAGGAAAAAATCAATACGAATCTGTTATTGAAATGTAATTGACACAGGAAAATATTTTTTTGTTGTAAAGTTTTTCAATTTATTTTGTATTTAGGTAAATTATTTATTTGGTTCTGTTATAAGCAAAGTATATATTTCTGTGTTGCGACTTTTTTCTTGCTTTTCATGTTGTTTTTTTTTCTGTTCTTTTTTTTTTAGTTTTAGTTTTCATTCTGGGCTTATAGCAGTTTATTTTAAAATATTTAATTTCAAGAAAATTAATTGTAAAAAAATGTTAATCATTTATGTTTGTAAATAATTTTAAAGAACAAAGAAATAATGAAGCTAATAAGTAATCTTGTTTTCATTGTCCGTCAGAGCTAAAAATAAAGGATGTGCGAATATATTAATCTTCACAACGAAAGCTCCAAAACCCAGGGTTTAATGGTAATATGACCAATAAATAGTCTTAAAAGTTGAATCAGTTAGAAACTGACTCCGGAAGTAAAAATATTAGAAAATGAGCTCATAAGCTTCCCGAAAACTTTCCTTTGATCAACTACAACTCAGTCGCCTTTTATGAGATAAAAAATTTGGTACAGTAAATGCGCAATTTGTTGCCTGCGAAACCCTGTATTTAAATAGAATCCAACCCCTTGGTGACTTAAAATGGTGCTTACAGAAGAAGTGTACCATTATTTAAATAATGGCCGAAGTGAAAAAAAATTATCTTTCTTTATCAGCACACGCTAATTAATCAGGAAAAAAGTTGTAAACCAGTGTTATTTAAGTCGTAAATTTTGTTGTTACCCAGTTATTACATTTAATGTGAAAAATCGTCTTTAGAAATTATTAGTTGGAAAATAAAAACAAAATTTAAATGACGAAATGATTTTAGGCTTTAGCTCTAGTTTGCTTCACTTCGGCCCACTGTCGCATTATTTATTAAATCATACCTCCTACCCAAAGTTGCTAACAAAACCGAACTATATTTTAGAAGTTGTAAATTTATTACCATTTATATTGGAATATGCCCCACAGTGCATTGTTTTAATTTGTTTTATAAATAGAACATTGTTTTAAATAATTGTTTTCACCTTTGTTTTCGAATGATAATAATAATGATAAATATATTTTGTTGTGAATGACAGATATTTAAAAAATTAACTCAGTTTTATAGATTCGTTGTTTCCATACAAATGTATGTAAATGATAAGTGCCACTTTGGCTCTTTCAGTGTTACAAAATCAGGAATTCGCTCTCCAGTTTGTACGTGTGGGTGTGTTTAAATTATGTATTTTAATTATACGTTTGTTTTTGTCAATGTTGGCTTGTTGTGGATAGTTAAAATGCATGAAATTGTTGTATTATTTTTTTAATGAAGAAATATTTTCAAAAACAATTGAAACAAATCCATTTAATATGTTGACATTTAATGCAGTTCATTGCAGTACAAATAAACAATTAAAAGAAAAAACATCAATGTTACTAAAGGTAATATAAAATTCATAACAATAATATATTTAAATAAAAAAATAAAACAAGCTAATTGTTTTAATTTGTGGTTTTATTAAAAAGATATGTTTGCATGTGTTGTGAATAATTAATAACTGCAATTAATATTGAAATTAAAGCAATTTTTAAACCGATTGCTGCATTTACCCTCTCTTTTTGTTTTCAGTGAATTCTGTAGTTTAAATGAGTGTTGATTTTTATATTAGAAGAGCTGGAAGGTGATATATTAAATAGTAATGAAATATGAAGAGCTTTACTTGTCGACCGATTATGCATTTAGAGCAAGCGTACCAGAAATTTTTTTTAAGAAGTTGGCACTTTTGCACAAAAAAAATCAGCTTTCGATGTGATAACATCATTTAGATATAACAACAAAAAATTTACCATTTTATAAGACATATAATTAAAATCAAAATATTTTAATATTTGAATTGTAAGTTCTATTGCTGCAATTATTTACAATTTTGTTATGTTTTGTTTTTGAGCCAATGAGCCTAAATGCATTTCATTAAATTTCATTTTTATAAAGTTACTTAGTACAGTTCTTAAAAGCATTTCCATACGGCTGTATTGGTTATGTATTTAAGTTGACTCACCTTAAAATATTCTGTTTACACTATAAACAATTTTAAGAATATATTTAAAGAGGATAAATATATTTAATTTGGTTCGTTTAAAATTTTTATAATTGTTTTCACTGTATCGATTTGAACAATATTAGCAGCAAATTAAAAGTAAATTTTTAATGCCTCTTACAAATTAAGTACTACTTCACGCAACAGCCTTCTGGTTTGAGTTGGGTTCAGTAATTTTTGTTTCTAGTAATATTTGAATGTTTTGATATCGATGAAGTCTTTCTGTATTAAAGACAAGCGTATAATGCATCTTATGCAAGTGAGTGTCAAACACAATTTATCATAAATAAATCTCAAATATCTTTTTTTTTAAATTTTTGCAACTAAATTATTAGAGACGAGTCCTTCGTGTTGCATTATCTACTTTTATCAATCGGAAGAAATAGTACTGTATTTTTAATTTTACACATATACGTACAACCAAAAAAACAATGATGTGGTTTTGGATAGACCGGTTGATTCACTCACGCCTGTTAGAAAACGAGAAAAATTACACGCTAGACAGAAAGAAGTGCAGCATTTTCTGGATCTCCCACATCCTTCGCATCTATCTACCTTATGTTATGCATATTGGAAACATCATCTATTATTTTAAATTTTCATTAATTTTTAAGATCTATGGTTCAAATCCTGATTGGGAAAAAATTTAAAATTTAATTTTTTTTATAAGTTAAAAAAAAATTAATAATCTTAATATCAACTTGACTCTTTTTTAAATTCTGCTAATGGCCATAGACACTGAATTAAGATCGACTGTCGATCGACTGCAATGTCCAACATATAACTACATTATATTTTCTTGGCGAATGTCCTAAGTCTTATGAAGCCCATCAACAAATATTTAGAAATACTGATCCTAAATCCCTTCTGTCTACCCCATCTAAGGATAATAACATAAGGTTTTCCCAAGTCCTGAGAAAAGCTAATATTTATAATAAAATCTAACAAACATTACACACATTCTTAAATACAAGGTCATACGACATTAAGCGCTGAAGGTCCAAGTTGCCATTGACCCTTAAATATAACATTCAATTTGTAATTATTTTGTTATTTTCAATTTATTGATGTCTAAAGCTACCGATACACGACATATTTTTTACATCTGACTTTTTAAATGTGTTTGTCATATGTAATTCTGCATGTGTGTCAAAATTGGTATTTTACAGAAGACTTTTAATATTCAAATTCGTACAGATAGTCAAGCCGTCCGCTTTCAAAATGGCTTGTAGTCGTCTTAAAATATTTTTGCCTGCGTTACGGAATTACTGAAGACTTGTCAATTTTAATAATTTCATTTTACTCAAAATTTTCATAAATTTTGGTACAGACACTAAATAAGCTAATAAAACTGAAAGAGTACTTGTTTCATTATTTGAGGTAAGAATCTCTTTTAACATATCATATTTTAACATATCTTTCTTAACATATCAATTCGATTTTAATAACAAATGTTACCTTGCAAATGCATTTAAAATTCCATATAAAAAATTAGTTTGAAATAAGCAAGAAAAAATCTTTTCTGCAGTTCAATTCGTGAGAAATCACAAAATTTTTCTAGCTTCGCAACAATTCTTTCCGACTGTGAAGTATTATGAGCTGCATTTCGTGCGAAAAACTAAGTATTCTGTTTAAACTTGCAAAAAAATTGTTGGCAACTTCAGCTATTCAGGGTTTCGAAAAACTGCCGAAAATATACAACTGAAATCAGTTTTCTATTTTACGCCAACTGAAAATAGTTGAACTGAGCACACACAAAACTAATAACCAACTGAATTCAGTCTACTATTTTCAGGAACAAAACGAACACAGACCGACTGTGTTTTGAGTTTGTAAGATAACAGTTCGCAACTGAGAAGCCAGTTCGTGTGCGTTTAGCAGACGTAGTTATGTTTTTTAAGTATCGTAACAAAACTAGAAATATGACTGGATAATGTAAATGGGGTGGTTAAACAAAGTAGAAAAGTGAGCGTTCGTATACATTTTTTTGTTCAACAAATTAAAGAAAAATATATACATTTACTACTTTTACTACTTTGTGCTGTTACTCGAAAATGCTTTAATTTATATTTTTTGAATATTTGTTATAATATGTAAATTTATTTTGATTAAAAAGAATTTTAACTAAGAATATTGATAGTTTTTGAATAGTATTGTAGAGCAGTGCTTTAGAAGAAATATTCACATTTGGGTTTTAATTAACTATTAATTAATTTGTAGAAATTATGAGTGGAATTAAAATGTGAATGTTTCATTATTTTCAGAGGCCTTTTGCTATGTGAAAAAAACCGTTCTTGCTGTTGTATGTATAAATTGTCCTGTGCCCTTTTTAAAGAAACTGAAGCGTTTTAAAAATTATTAATATATTACAACAACAACAATACAAAATCAATCTACCTGGTGTTAACAAAATCCCACAGTTAAAAGGTTCCCGTTAGTGTTTTGTACATTTATTACAAATGGGTTTTTTACATTCGGTAATGTACGTTCTTCTTCTTTTGGAGTGTTCTTTCTTTTTCTTTCATAAAATTGATTTACTTAAAGAGACCAAGAGCTCACATTGTATGTTATTAATTTTACTTAAAGCGAAAACATTTTACTGCTTTTGCATTACATTTCGTGTAAGTTTCCTCTAAAACGCCTGTTGGTAATAATCTCATTTATTTATAAGAAGACATTAAATTTTTATTATATAATTATCTTAATTAATTCATTTTAAATCTGCACAAAAGTTTTCTCAGTAAAAAGTCATTTTAAATTCAAACTGCTGTGTTCATGAAATATTAAAATAGATTTGAAACACATTTTAGGACAAATTTATATGGAAAATTTGTCATAAAAAACATTTCAAAGTTATTTTATTTTTAATGAATAAGGCAGCAGAAAAGAGCTTTTATCTGTATGTATGTAAGTAAACTAAAAAGTGAATTATGAAAAAAACGGCAAAGAATATTTATTTGCTTGACCATTAAGCTAGGTAGTAAAATTGAGGATGAACGGCGGTTACTTTGTGCAGGCACAAATCCTTTAAATTTCAATTTATGGGAATTTCGACTTAATTTCGATTATTTCGATTATAGTTGTAAACAAAATCGCGAAAGAAAAAACATAGATATTTTTAAATTTTATGGGTGTAAGAACCCCAAACAAATTCCAGCCAACTGAGACTTTTGTATATAATAGGTTAGTAAAGTACACTTAACAGGCGTGCTAAAGCTAATTTTGACAGACTGCAAAAATCGGTTAGGCGTAGAAAATCTTGAAAGTATTTTATTGGCTTAACTTAATTCTATACTTTTCGATTAAATTATTAACGATTTAATATGAATACCTATGTTTTATTAATACATTTTAAGTTATATAGTAATTTACTAAGTTTAAGGTTAATTTATTAAAAAAGTTCCAAGTTGAAAACAAAATCATGTAAACCGAAAATTAATTTTAAGTAAAATTATTCTAATCGTGTAGAACCATTTTAATATTTAAACAATTAAAAAAGAAATAAGCAGAAAATCTATTTCTTCAAAATTATTTACACGTGCATGTAACAAGACATTTGCAATCAAACTTTCATACAAACAGTATGAAATAAAATTATTTTCTATTTATACCAACAATGATAATACACATATCTATTTGTTAAAAAACTCTGTACAAACACACAATCAAACTATTCAGTCAGACTATCCACACACATTTTCAGTTGTGTTGCGTTACTAGAAAAACATAACTACGTCCGCTTAACGCACACGAGCTGGCTTCTCAGTTGCGTACTGATAACTTACAAACTCAAAACTCAGTCGCTGTGTGTTAGTTTTGCACCTGAAAATAGTAGACTGAATTCAGTTGGCTTTTAGTTTTGTGTGTGCTCAGTTCAACTATTTTAAGCAGTCAAATAGTTGAAAATGAATACTCAAACTATTTTTAGTTCAGTCGCCAGTCAAAAAAAAATTTGTTGGTGTTGAATATTAAACCCTGAGCTATTTCGCTTGAAAAATTTAACAACCGTCCCAATAACCTGATTTTAAGTGCCGGACTATATGTTGAAGTTTAAGGCAAATGGGGCTCAAATTTGTCTTTAATAACAGTATGTTTAAAATAATAACTAATTTTATTGAATGTCCAGGTCATGCACTTTTCTATACCGAAATATTAGTATGGAGTCCTAACTTAAATCCTCATGAATACTATCGGTATGAAATTTTTTTCATATGGGCAGCTTAAGTAGTAAAATCTAAAAATAAACAAGCGTAAAACTAGAACATGAACCTTCAGTTTTAAATATATTTTGACACCAGTAGTGCGACTCACTACTATTTTTTAACTATTATCGGTTGGTTAAATTGACTTTACAACAATATTGTCGATTTTGCTATGCAACAACAATTTTAACGATATTCGCTGGTTCTAAAAACTAGCTGACATGGTTAACAAGTTGCTCATCGTTAAATAAGCGATTATAATTTTTGTGTTGTTGAATCTGTCGAGAAAATAAACTACATAAAACATGTGTCTATATCCACTCATACATACATGAAAGCATAACACAGAATATGCATATTCGAACACAAAATAAACACTTAACTTAGTAGATGTACTCATATTTAAAATTTATTTTATTAATAAATTACTTGCTAGAACAAAAATTGCATATAAACATAAAATATCTGAACGTATTTAAGAAAAGTACACATTCAGTGCATGCATATTATCGTAAACGTATTCAAGTATATAAATTGACATCCAAGAAATAAACACATGTATATATCTGCCTCGCTTGAATTCACATGTTTTTACTTTTCTCTATTGTGTTCTTCATTTATTTGTTAACGGAGATGCCACTCAATTTCAATTTGTGTAAATAGCAAAATAAAGATTTCTGTTCCTTGTCGAGCTAAAGTTAGTCAATGGGTCTCATGCATAAGAACGAGTAAAAGCGCTGAGTTGAGGCGGGTAAGCAATTGCTCATAAGTCGAGTTCGATCTCTCAGCAACAGCGTTTGCTCAATTTCTTATGCATAAAAATGAGTTCAAACCAATTGCAGTTACTTGAGCAAAGGGAGATCAAACGTCTGTTATTGGAGTACAAAAATGTCGTCAAGTCAAAGTTAAGTAGAATCAAATATTATTATTATTAATAATAATAATAATAATAATAATAATAAAAAAGAAACTGAAGACATTTCAAAATTTTAAGTAGAAAAAAAAACAAAATAAATATTTACTAGAAAAGGGCCGATTACCAAGCATTAAAAATAAGAAAAAAAAAACAATAGAAACATGTGTAACAGAAATTAATTTTTGCTTCAAATGGCTAGAATATGTTCCCTTGTAAACAGTTTGTTTGTTGTTGCATTTTGCTTGTAAAAAGTTCTTTTCCATTTGTAGAATGGAAGCCTTTTCTACAAATATAGTCATAGCTTTGATTTGTGGGTGTTTTCATTTTTATATGAGTACAATCAATCACTCCAATTGCAAATGGAAAGCAATAATTTGCTTGCTTTGGCAGATATAAAGTCCCGCGATTGTTCGCGATGCAGTTGATTGATGGACTCCAATATCTGGCTGTACCATTTTGGAATCCAGGATCTGCACGAAATCTTACATACAGTCGAATATTATCAATGTTCCTGAGGGTACCGCCAAGTGTTTCTGCTGACTCTTCAAAAAAATAATTAGCCAACAAGCAGATGATACTATCATCAAACCAATTTCTTTATCTTTTTATTATTAATTATAAAAAAAAAATAATAATGTAGTATAATTGTTTATTCTCACTTCACAGCACAAAATTAAACATTACCTTGAAAAGTACTTGCCATATAATGACTTACTTTTGTGATTGCCATATTTTGTTACTCGCTTATAAAAAACATTACATTAGTTTCCAAAAAGTAGTAATAGGAAGTAGTAATGGAACTAGTTCTTTATGTATACTACCGTACTAATGGGACTTATTATTTTCTACAATAATTAATGTAATCAATTCTCAAAAATTAATTATAAAAGTCTCATTCCTTGTTAAAATCATTAAGTTGGCAATCTAGTTGGAAAGTACTTCTGCCAAAAATGCTTAATTCCACACTCGATTACCTTTTCAAAATTTTTTTGCTAATAAAATTTTGTATATCTTTGTGGCACAAAATATTCAGCCTTTTTAGTGTACGCGAGTCAACTAAAAGGCAGGCTTAATAAAATTTAAGCAAGAGCTCACAAAAGAACCATATGAAGATGAGCAACAGCTCATCTAACTGAGTTCAAACAGAGCAAGACAAGATCAAACGTGAGCAGTTAGTGAAAGCAAACACATCAAATTTTATTATGTATGCGACAAGCACCTTTTCTTCAAACACTCGAGTCGGAGCACAAGCTCATGTTTTATGCATGAAAACCAATAACTTAATCGTTACGCAGAAATGTCGACAGATTTGTCGATTATTGTATTGTTTAAAGTGAATCGCACTGCAGATCGTATGAATAATCGTATGAAGTAACTGCAATCAAAAATTAAATATTGGGGTGACAGAGAATTAAAATATAAGAAAAAATCTAGTACTACAATAATAATACATTAAAATGACGTCGGCTCTTAATGGGTTAAGCATCTTTTAAAAATTGAAGCATTTCCTTAAAGATCTCTTTAAAAGCTTTAAAAATGATACCCATATTGATATTTAAAAAAATTTGTTTTTTTTTTGATTGCAGTTACTTCTTTGTTCCACTTATCTCTTACTTATTAAAAATGTTACGGGATGTTAGCATAATATAATAAATAATATTATAAAAATTCCCAAAATAATTTTACAAATAAACATAATAATTTTCTGCTTAAAAATAAAATATGCAAAATATATAAATAAGTACTTTGGCTTTTTTGTGCGTGTATAAATTTTTAAACAAAATTAAATCTACAGACTGTAATATAAGTCTTATCTCATGTATGTTATTTTATAATTGATGATGTGTTTTTCATTATCAAAAAATTCTTTTAACTTCATTTATTCACATAATACTCGTATATTACTTTTGTAATTTTAAAAATAATTTGTTTAAAGTCAAACCTTTTAAAAATGTTTTTGTTTTTTTAGTCGCCTGAAAAGATTCATTTAATCACTTTAACCATCAACGTTTGCAACAGTTTAAAAAATAATTAATGGCGTAATATCCCCAAAGATCGAACCACTTACAACCCCACTAATTAATTATTTCATTTATGAAAATAAATACTCGTTCATCAATATAAACACTGCATGATGTAGGCCAAAATATTTAAAAAAAAACACGGATTTCATTTTATTATTTATTTTTTTTATACTCGTGCATGATAAGTAAATACTTGTTACATGTTTTTATAAAGATGTACATGTGCATGTGTTCTTAACATACAGTAGAGTCAGGTAGCTTTATAATTTAATTGATAAGCGCAGTAAGTCGACGTTTACACTATGCCATTTTTTGAAGCAATTTTTTTTTCAATTCTCTTTATAAGTTGAGGCGATATTTGTTATTTTTAACAAAACATAACCAACATAAACATCACTTCTAAACTGAGTCGATGATATATTGCTTCCCCTCTTGCTTTCCAATCAAACAAAAACTTCATGCTTGTTTCATGAAAAACTGCATTGTGAAAATGCCGTATACATGAGAAATATTTCATTCTGTCTATTCTCCTTTAAATTTTTTGTTGCGAAAAAAATATTAATAGGGTTACGGAGACATCTTCAGTTATTCATAGATGTACTTATGCTTGATTTTTTTTAAAACATTTGGTTTGGAAAGGGAAAAGCGATAAAAATATTTTAACATTTAAAATCGAAGTACAGTGTAAAGCACCCGAAAGCAAGACAAGAAAATGTTATGCTCTCCCCCCAAAAAAGTTATTTTTTTATTTTCCATTAAAAATTTTTATTTTGAATTAAATTCTGAAAATTATAATGTAATTAATATAAAATAAATAAATCAATAAATAGTTTTATTCCATATTTCAGAAAAAAATAACAAGGTACGAATTCATTTACTGAACAAAAACTAAAATAAAAAATGGAAAAACGTATGGAAACCTAAATTTAAAAATAATAAATTTTACATTCTTCTTCTTGCTAAAAATTCAAAGAGGTTTCTTAAGACTCCACGTTGCTGGAAATGTTGGACTATTAAGGCTTGAAGTTGTTTAAATATTTTCTTCTGCGATCATTAACGTAGCTATTCGATCTGTATTCAATCGGATAAGATGGTCAATCTTTATAAGCTTCAGTTGGCTTACTAATCTCTCCACACAAAGGCTCCTCCGCACCGCTATTAAGAATTTTCAATGCTCATGAGTATTTAAATCAGGACTCAATCCTAATGTTCTGTGGTTAAAAGGTGCCATTCAAAAAAATAAAAGTAGGACACTTTTAATCTAATTGTAATTGATTGCTTTAAATATAAATATTTTTTTTTACATAAGGAAACCATTCATATGAAAGATTCAATGAAAAAATAAAAATAAATAATTTTAAGTAATTTTTACAAATAAGCAATAAGAAAATATATGATTTGGAATCTTTTTATGTTAATTTAATTTTATGTAAAAATAATGAAAAAAATAAAATAGTTACGCAATGTCAAAAAACAGCTCAGAGATGGTAAATTTACCATAACAAGAATTCAATAGAAGGATGCTGGAAAAGTGTAATTTATAGATTTCGTTTACCATCCCTGATTAAGCACAATAAAATTAAAAGAAACACGTATTAAACAAGAGAAATGTATAGCAAAATAAAAATTAAAAAGCATGTTAACAAATTTTGACACAAAAAATTATAAACACGCACACAAATAAAACTATCAGCTGAACTCCTGCATTAACTTGTAATAGATATACTTTGAGTTCAATGAAGTTCTTATTAAATCAATTTGGCTTTTGATATACAACTCTTAAGTTTCCTACACACAATTTTTTTTAATAACTCGATAGAATTTCCTTTTTCAATAATTTTAAAAATACCACTATTAAAGACAGATATTTTAGTCGTATTTGCTTAAAAACTCAAAATTGAACGACTAACAATTTTTCCTTGATATTTATACATACTTATAGCATCCGGCACTTCTTTCAAAGTCAAGAATTGTAAGAACAGTAAAAATTGTTGCATACTTCCAGGCAATAAAACGAGAACTTTCTTCTAAATCGTGATATTGGAACGACACTCTAGATTGTAGTCAAATTTTTCAAGCGGCGTAACTAAAGTTGCTAACAATTTACGTAAGTTTGATCAAAGTACTTATGTATTTCACTTTAATTGTTAAGTTGGATCTCCTCAGTAGACCACATAACATTCAAACTCAGTTTAGAAGTAATACTTAACAATACTATATCTTTCAACTTTAAAACGCTAAAATATGTGCTTTGCGTTGTGGCCATCAACTGCTATAAGACGGCAGTTGACTTATAGAAATCACAGTTATGAAAAACGTTAATTGTTCCATAACGAAACTCGTCTGTATACTAAACGTGCATATTGAGCATACGACTAAAGAACCTTCTAACATAATTCGATACAAAAGGACAGCATAATTCGGATAGGCAACGTAAGATCAAAACAGGAGTAGCTATGGTGCTTACGCTACCGTTATCAGTGCATTTGCGCAAATGTAAAGATCAGCGTTATAAGACCTTGGAGACTTTTCGAAATAACATGATAATTATAATTATTTATAAGGGACTTGGAAAGGTTCATCATTAAACCAACATCCAATTAATCTGGTTATTTTAAAACCAAGTCAATGCTGCAGCCATCATTATTTCTTTATACTCAACTGGTAAAGTAACGTGGATAACTTAATTCCCAAATGTTTTTAACCCCACTGTGTTTACTGGAATGTATACATGAAAGTTTGTTTGGTTGTTTAAATAACAATTTCACTCATGCTGTTTATTCATTTTTTATAACACCCACAAACAAATTAGAGGTGAGCAGATTTGTGAGATATGATGTAAATTAAAAGAAATTTGATGGACGTATCATTGGATATAAAAGACAAGTAAGACTGCTATATTCGGCTATGCCGAATCTTATATACCCTTCACCAGATATGTAAATCTAATTTAGTAAAGTAACTCCAATCAAAAAAACAAATTTTGGGATAACAGAGAATTAAAAAATAAGAAGAAAAAACAATGATGCCCATTTTTTCGCTTGATATTTTTTTTTTAATTTTTATATTTGTTTACGTGCAAAGTAAAGAACTCACCTATTGTAAGCTTAACGAAATTCTCTTTCGCTAGTGCTAATCGCTTTAGAGATTTTCTTTTGTTAAGCTACGTTTCATACTCTTGTATATCCCGCTTAAAGTACGTTGTACTTTTCAATCCCCGAATAGAAAAATAACATTAAATAAAAAGAAGTTTTATAACGTTTAAACAAAATTCTAATTATTTCGTTTTATTTCTTTTTTATATAAATTTCGATAATAAATTATTTTACGAGAAAAACAATATTCTCTATCGCCCGATAAATTTGTTTTTCTTTTGTACTGGAGTTACTTTATTGTTCCAAATGGCAGACGTGGTATTTTGCCCGCTCCTTTGATTTTTAATAGGAAATCTTCTGGACTTATGTCTGATTGGCGTATTTATACTTTCTCTAGCTGATCTAGTGCCTTGGAAAACTTGATTTCAACACTAACATGGACGGACAGAACTCAAAATGTATGCACTTTATGGGATCGGAAATGGGTATTATACGAGGGCTGCTCTACATATTTCTGGCCTAATAGTGAAAATGCGAATATTTATAATCAAAAATGGTTTTTGAGTTTTTGAAAAACAATTCAAAGTATTCTCCAGCATGATTTATACAATTTTGCATGCGCTCAAACCAGTTGTCGAAGCGCTTTTTCCACTCCGATTTAAACACCTCTAAAACACGGCGACGAAAATCGTTGACCACGCATTTTTTTCTTGATGTGCGGAAACAAGAAGAAGTCACTAGGTGCCAAGTTAGGGCTGTACGGCGGATGACCCATTAATTCGACGTTTTGTCCGGTCAAAAACGCTCTGGTTTGAGCCGATGTGTGAGAGCTCGCATTGTCATGGTGAACAATGATTCGTCTTCTCTTGTTGGTTTTTCGAATTTCTCCGATGACTTTAGGCAAACAAATTGTAGTGTACCACTCAGACGTGACCGTCCTACATTGCTCAAGCGGAACAGTCGCCACATGACCAGTTTTGCCGAAGAAACAGGCGACCATTTGTTTCGAAGTGCTTCTTCCACGAACAACTTTCGTTGGATTTTGCTCGTCTTTGAAGACCCACACGGTCGATTGTTGTTTCGTTTCGGGCTCATACTCATAGATCCATGATTCGTCACCTGTGACGATCTTATAAACGTCTTTTGAAGCACCGCAATCGTATTTTTGCAACATTTCTTTGCACCAATCGACACGAGCCTTTTTTTGAGCGACTTTCAAACTGTGCGGGATCCAACGAGAACAAACCTTTTTTACGGCCAGGTGTTCATGCAGTATGCTGGTGGAAGAAATGTCAAAGGATGTCTCTATCTCTCGGTATGTCGCATGTCGTTCTTGCAATATGAGTTCACGCACGGCATCAATGTTCTCTGGCACAACAGCCGTTTTTGGACGACCTTCACGAAATTCGTCTTTGAGCGAGCTTCGGCCACGATTAAATTTATTATACCAATTTTTCACAGTGCTATAGGATGGTGCTTCATCGCCATACAAAGATTTAAGTTCATCAATGCACTCTTGTCGTGATAATCCACGTCGAAAGTTGTGAAAAATGATGGCACGTAAATGTTCACGAGTTAATTCCATTTTTTTCTATATTAATTTTTTCAAGTCACTGTAAACAACACAAATAATGGTCGTACGTCAAAACGTTTTGAGTACGATTATGCTTAAAAATGACAAACTTTCCAATAGAAATGTCAGATTGCATTTGGCAGCACTGAGTGTTGCCAGGCCAGAAATATATATAGCAGCCCTCGTAGAAATTACAAACGGAATGATTCTCCAATTTACGAAAATTGTTTGTACACAGAGAAAAGAAATTCGTTAAAAGAACCGAATCGAATTTTGTCGGTTGTGTGTATTATCTTGAATTCGGTTGTAATAACTGAATAAATATAGTTTTCACAACTATTTAAAAATATGATTCTTGGGTGACTATAAAGTATTATTGTGAATTTAATAATACGAAATATTTTAATATTTACTTTTATTTTAAAAAGAAATTATAGGAATAAGATTATAAATTATGAATTTCATGTTTCGGCCATTCGAATTCAGCCTACTCCTTTCTTTACATCTTTTCCACGTAGGTTCTTCAACTTTCCGTCTCATACCGCACGTTTTGCTGCTGCAAAGTGAATTAAACATTTTAGAATTTTATTAATTTACAAACGTCTTTCTGAGATTGATTTTGTACTTACCTCTCAACAATATTGGAGAACTTTTCACCACTAGCAATATATTCTTGGTTTTTTTTAACTGAAATATTGATGATTTTGTTTTTTTTGTAATGTGTACAAATTAATTTTTATTATGCCAAGCATTTTTCGATATTATAAGACACAATCGATTTTGATGATTCTAACTACCAAACTTTGCTTTTCAGTAGTAATGTGCGGAATAAGTTTAGTTGCATCTTTCATTTAATAGAATAGATTTTAGTAAAGAAACAAATCGGTCAGGTTAAATTTTTTAAGAGGTGTAACATCTAACATTTGGATGGTAATATCATTTATTAGCTTTTAATATTAAAAATAAGTCAAAATTATAATTTATTTATATTAAAAATTAAATAATTATGTAGTAATTAAATTTTGAACATATCAAACGAATTTTTTTTAACCAATCTTTATTCTGTGTGCACGTAAAATATTGCTTGTAATAAGCTTAAGCTCTGTTAAATATTTACTCGTACTATTATAATGATAAATGTTGCAGTGAGATTTTTGCTGTTTTAAAGGCGTAAATGTCTTTTGGGAAAATATTTTGTAGGGTTTTTTCATTTCTAGAAATTTTAAAGACAAATCTGAAATGATTTTAAATTTTTAATCACAAAGCTTAAATGTATGACAAATCTGCAAATGTATAATTGTTCAAATCTGGATCAAATGGACCAGCAAATGATTGCGGAAGACTTGAAAGTATTTTTATATGAACAATTTGATGAAAAAAAATAATAAAACATAATTGTTAAGTTTCTAACTTTAAGTTTTTTTCTGATGTGTGTAACTTACTTCTTCCGTTTTTTAAAAGACTAAAAAACTCACTTAACAAGAAAAGTCCCATAAGGGGCAGCGGTTTTATAATTAGTAAAGAGTAATAGATGCATTTAGAATTCTAATATAAAAAAATACACTATGAGGATATAAGAATACGGGCATTAAGGTAAATAAAATATAAAGAAAATGTTTAATACTTCGTATCTTACTTAAAAACCCCTCTTAAACATAATTCCGAAAATCCCACCTGCAAACGATATTTTTTTATTTCGCTATTTTTCATTCAGTGCAGTCTGCTCTCAAAATATTAGAAAAAGAAATTCCGCAACTACATTGGGTATACTAAGTTCTGTGCTTTAAAGAAGATAAAAATGAACAGAAATAATTTTTAAGCGGATAAGATTAATTTTTTAAAAAATTTCCGTCATATTGGATCGGCAATTTCAAATTTTTAAAAAATGACTTTCAGGACCTTAAAACATTGTGGTTACTAGTTCCTTTAAAATCTATTAAATCAAATAAGCAAATCTATTGAAGCAAATACTTTTGTCGCACTAAATTTTCAATTTGTCTCTGTGTGCTTCGTGGGCCACTGAGTATGACGTAGAAAAAATAAAGAATACATAAAGGATTAAAATAAAAATTTATCTTTAGTTTTTAAAAGAAACCCACTATGCACTGGATAATTTTGGCAGAAATATAACTCTTGTATCTCTGTGTTCTTAGTACCTCTGACCACATGTCATAATTTAGTATGAATTGTTTCCTATTAATTACAAGAAGTAATGAATTTTTGGGGATGTGAAAACAAAAGGCAGCGTCCTATATTGCCTCTGTAATCTGCCACTTGACTTCAGGTTTATGTCACGAGTGACATTATCCTGCTAGACGCAAAATCCTGGTGTATTTTCAACTAAAGGTCTCTTAAAATCCTGAATTTATGGCAAATATATAAATAAAAATTCCTTAAATGATAAAAATACTGGTCATCAGGTCAGCGAGGTCATCATCAGTAAACTTTTGAAGTTATTGAATTAAGAGTCTAAATAAAAAGAAATTTCATTTTTGATCTACAGGTTTTTTGATATGACTTGTCATTTCGAGATAAAGAGCCTTAGGCCTTAGGTGACGAGAAAGTTACTTAATGTGTATATTGAAGGACATAAAGTTTATCTAAAATATTATTCCCACAAAACACTACTCCCCTCTAATATTTGCACGTGTACACCATGCTGTACACTGTGTTGTGTTAATCTGTTCATTCTTGTACACGAGCACATGAAGTCGATTTCATAATGATTTTTAAATACATAAGCGTGCATTAATTGTATGTATGTATATAAGTATTTTTTTTTTAAATTTTAATTTAATTAATAAATATTAAAGGATTCTTTAATGAGAAATAATTTACCAAAAGTTTTTGGCAGCATTCTGCAGAACATTTAATAACCCTAAAAGGTGGCAAAAAGAGATTGCTGGAAAGCAGTTAAAAAAGTTTTTTTTTTAACAAAAGAAAAATACTGACCCATGGTAGGATAAGTTGAATAATAAAATAATTTTGGTCAGTATTTAATCATTAATGAAAAACAATATAATCTCTTTTATTTTTAATATTTTTAAATACAGGAATCCAATCTATACTGTAACGGGGTGATTAAAAACAGTGTAATGAATGGAAAAAGTGGGATGAGTAGAAAAAGTGAGGTTAAGAGAAACTAAACCTAAAAATCTAAAACCAACAAAAAGAAAACAGTGCAGCCAACCAAATAAATTAATTTTTATCGATCGGCCTTAAGTGTTTAAAACACATAACTAAAAGATTTTGATGCCACCTTGCAATCGAACTGTGGAGTGTAACTGGAATTGGATCTTTTAACCGAGTTGCTATATGTCAATGTTGGAGAATTAGTTCCTCTAATATTTAGCCCCTCATCTGTCGATTTATCGATACAGTAAGTATTTATAATTTAAAAATTAAAAATGTTCAACTCTTAATATTATACTCAATTCATTAAAGGCTTTTTATGATAAACTGCTGACTTATCAGGCCTAGTTGGGTTTCAACTCGGCGCTAGATAATACAATCTCATGCAGCCTATTAAAGTGCTAAGGTGCAAACTTTATTGTTATGGATTGAGTTCAATTAATTTATAGTCAAGTTAAAATTATTTTATTTATGATCTTTATAAGTCCCATTATTTTCCATAGGGCTAATGTCAGGCGCTATCAGCAAAACTACACATCATGCATGCGATAGCTGGGGTTTACAAGGCGCATTGTAGCTTTCCAGTATTTTATCGCTTAAAGTGCGCACTTTCGCATCAGTCTACTGAACTGTGTGTAAGTACCCATCCCTGACAAACCTTCTCTTCACTATGTTAATTTCAAAAGACGTGATAGTTTTTAAAAACAATTAAATTTTACTAAAAAATCTTTAAAAAATAGTGTTATACTTAAAATCTGTTACGATAACTTTAAATATTAAAAAAAAAAACTTTATAGACAAATTACAACAAAATATGTCCTCTATTTACTAATAAAAAGTTAAGACTCTATGTTAAATATTCTCTGTTTGAGTGTTGTAACGGAAGTTTTTGCGTTAAATATTTAATGCTTTAATAAATTTAAGTAAGACTGGATATTAAAACACCAACACATACACACTTGTGATTACGTTTTAAAGTAACACAAAGTGCGAATGACATTAAAAATTTCAGTTTTTTTAAACACAGATATAAATTCGAGGATTGCTTGAGAAAATAAAATAAAACATCGTAGAAGCTGTGAGTTAAAATGCTTTAAAAATATTTATGCAAGTTAAATTTTATTTTTATTATTAAATGAAGTAACCCCTTATTTTAAGGTCTAAAGTCTATATTTTTTTACTTGGAGTAACTTCACTAAACTACATGTACATAGATGTTGAAGGGTATATAAGATTCGGCATAGCCGAATATAGCACTTTTGTTCTTTTTATTGTTGTATATATGTATATACATATATATATATATATATATATATATATATATATATATAATGCTATCTACAAAATCAAACGAGAAGCGAAAAATTATAAGTTGTGCTTATAAAGATATACAATGCATAACTTCCACAATAACAGTTAAAAAAATGGAAACATTCTAAGAAATTTAACATAACAAAAAGTAAGTTCCTCTTTGACATGCTTCTATAGCATCAAATTTTTTTGTTTTTATTGATGAACGCATTTCAAAATATTACGAAAAAAATTTTGTTTACACTGGTGGCAGATTAAGAAAGGGTTATCGAACTAAAAAAGCAGACGGTGTCAAGATGAACTATTTGGATAATACCTAATTTTTAGTTGAGGTTTTTGCTTTATTTTGCCATTTTTAATTTTTTCATAAAAACAAACTTAGTAATACCCTTTTTCCACTTTCTGTGGTGAAGGGTATACAAATAAGCCGTATTAAATACGTAAGAATCGTGGAAAAGTCTTTTTCGGTTAAAAATCCTAGCTGGGATATCATATGTTTGAACATAAATAATATTTGTGCGTGTTTTAGTAGAATTTTTTAAACTCTGCAAGCATTCTCTAACGAAAAAGTCACTACATCGTAATCAAGGCAAATTGAATACTAGGTAAAACTAGTAGCGCAGGTGATCGAATTTGCTTTACACATTTCTCCGAGCTAACGTCAAAATATATTTACATTTTGGTGACGCGCCATTTAAAGAAACTAAAAAATTTTGAACTTTAAACCCGAGAAAACAAAATTCAATAATTAATTTGTTAAAAAAAACAGTGTAGTGCAAACAAAACATTGTTTTAAAAGTGAAAAGACTGTGTATGCTAAGAAGTGGTGTTAGAATATTAAAAAAAAAACGAACAAAAAACATATACTAAAAAAGACAACGGATCTTTGAAAAAAACATTTTTAGAAAGTGTTCCTTAAAACAAAATATAATACATTTATAAACATCAATATGAAAATATATTATTCGAAATATTTTTTTTATTTAATTTACTTTATTCGTGCTTGATTCCTTTAAATATAAATATTTGTTTTAAATACAAAATATTTCATGAGAATATCATGAAATATTCATTTATAAACATTTTAAACAAAAATGCGTTATTGTGCGGTTTGCAAGAAAAACTACGAACGCGGGAGTGGAACTTTGCAGAATCAACTTTTTTGCAGCAGCGCGTATATGTAGCGACCACTTTCTTCCACCAAGCATAGTGTCCTGCAGAAAAGAAACGCCTGCTTTTGCAAAATCCTGATCCTTTTCCTCCGCAAATGCAAGAGGTTCAAACTAGGTCCAACACAATCAGGTCCCAACAGAGCAAAAGTCAACTGAAAAGATGGTAACAACACAACTAAGGAGGGAATCGCAAAAAGAGGAGAGTACTTTTACAGTATTGTTTTGTACTATTCAGTTTTTAATTGTTCTTTGCTTTTTTTTCAGGGAATCGTTTTTGGAAATTTTCCAGAAGGATGAACATTGAACAATAAGTTTATTTTTTTATTCCAATTGTTATTTTCTTCCTTTTTAAATTCACAGTGTTAAAATATGTGATCGTATTCGATCGGTTTTAAAACGTTTGCTTTTAAATTTGTTTTATTATTTATTTATTTTTCTTTTAAAATGTATCATAAGACCCTTACATACATATATATTTAGCTATTTTTTATATATTTACCAATTTCATTTTTTATTATAAATATTTACCAATGTATGTACAAATCTTTAAAAACACATTATTGTACAATCTTCGATGTAATCAAATTGTTCTTTAATTATGTAATTTTATGTATACATAAATAGGTATTTGCAAAAAAAAAAAAATTTTTATATTAAATGTTTAAATAAAATTTTTATATTTATTGAACAAATTGGGCCTTTATATTTTACTATTTAAAAACATAATAGCATTTGCAAAAAAAAAAAACGTAAAATAAAATACCATTTTATCAAGAACGTTAATATCTGTATATATTTTTTAGTGTTTATGTCAGTCTTCTTATTGTTTTAATTTGGTAGGTATCTAACAACAACAGAATCTACACCCACCGTCAATTTAGGTTTTTTGAAATTTTAACACAATAGAAAGTTTGAAAGCAAGAAAGATTTAATTAAAATTTTAAGAATTAATAAAAATAGAATGCAAAATACGATTAATGTGCTGTTTCTGTATTACAGGTGATCAACTCGTCTGGGAATTTTATATGGAAAGAGCTCAAGAAAACTGCTTTTCATAAAAATTTTTTTGACGCGTAGATCGCCTGTAATTCAGAAACAGTATATAAGAAAAATTTAAGAAAAATACTAGACCGATTTGATAAAAAATAAAAAATACACACATATTTATAAGTGAAAGTATATTCCCTCCTGCTGTGATTTACAGATACCACACACACACCAAGTGTCTAAATGGAGGTAAATTTTATATTCTAATGTAATTAGTTCTCACTAAAGTTAAGTAAAGTTAATTTTATTGAGACTTGAAAATAAAGGTTAAAAACTTGTCTTATAAAATTTCATAGATTAGAATTAAAAACTTAGAACTATGTGTATGATTCTAATCATATAAAAAAGTAACCGCGACGTGCTGTAAGAGAAAAATTGGATATTCAATGCTGACAAGATAAAGACGAAAAATGTGCTTGCTTCCGGCACTACATTAACAGGCCATTCGCGCATGTTTATTAAATTTTAAGAGCTTACTAAAAGTAACACCTAGATACTTAATTTCGTCTCTAAAGGGAATCTCAATGCCATCTAACGTCAATTTTAACAATTTACTTTGCGGACACTTTCCTGATGGATTCCTCAATAAAATAGCCTCAGATTTTATTTTTATTCCCCAACCTTTATAAAATTCATTAATAACCCCAAGGTGTGCCGAAACTCGTTCCAGAGCAGAATTTAGAGAACTCTCATGAACACAAATCAGAGAGTCATCAGCATAAAGAATGAGGAAAATCATAAACTTAAATACTGTAAAGCAAAGGTCCTAAAATAGAGTCTTGGGGCACCCCACTAAATACCGGTTTATGCTGCGAAATTACTTGATTAATTTTCACAAAAAAAATCCTAAACAATCTAACTATGAAGGGGTCAAACCCACTTCGAATAAGTTTAAGTAAAATTTTATATTGGTGTGCATAATCAAAAGCCTTCTCTATGTCCAATGAAACTGCCATAGTACAACGTTGGGACCTCATGTTCTGAATTACATCATCATGAAATTTAAGTAAGGCATGCAAAGAAGAGTGACCTTTTTTTAAATCCAAATTTATATCGGGGAATGTAATCAAAGCCTACATCCATATCCATCTTACAGCTCAATACCCTTTCGAATAACTTTGCTAAATTCGATAACATAGATATGGGCCTCGAAATGTTCACCTCAAAGATGTGCAGCTTTTTCTGAAGTGAATAAATCTTCGCAATCCTTCAGCAGTTCGGGAAATAACCATTATTTATACAGTTATTGAATATTATAGTCAAATATTCCAGCGCAGGTACAGAAACCTTTTTTAAATGAAAATTAGATATGTTGTCTACGCCTACGGATTTCTTTGCGTTTAAAGATTTAATTAACGAGTTTAATTTCAAAAGATTAGTAAAATGTGTAACGTCAGGATTATTCAGAGACCTAAAATTTTCGCTAAAACTATACAAACTCCCCGGTACACGCGCAAGGCTTATGCTGCGAGATATAATGTTTGGCTCTTGCAAAATTGTTGGCGCATTTGCATAAATTCGCGAAAAGTGGTTACTAAAATGTGCTACTTTGTCCGAGTCACTCACATATACAATATCATCTACAATAACTTTGGGAAAATTTACCTTTCTCTTATTGCCAATTACGCTACTTATCTGCCTGTAAGCGTTAGGTCCATGTTTAATACCTTTCAATTTATCTCTGAAAGAACTCACCTGACTAATTTCCACTTTTTCCTTTATTATTATCTTAAGTAAATTTAATTGCGCCGAGAGAAATAAATATTCAGGGTTACGTCGATTAAAATTCCTATGAAAAATTTTTTTCTATTTTTTCTGCCAAGAATTTTTAATTTTGAAAAGTTTCTTAATCTCATCAGAGACATAAAACTTTCTATTACCCAGTTCTTTAAGTTCACTATGATTACCAATGCTAGCATTAACACTAATAGTTAAATGTTCGATAAAAGAATCTCACTAAAGCATTTGATAAAATTGAAAATGGCATTTTAATTTCAAAACTAAGTAGTAATTTACGACTTTCGTCATCGTCTTGTAGTCTTTAATATTCATATCTCAATAACCGATATCAATAAGAAGTTGTTTTCCTTAGCGTTTCGTTCTTAGTCCTATATTGTTTATTATATTAATGACTTATTTTCTTAGTTTGATTTCAACTCTTCTTGTATCCTCGTTGCTTTTGGGGATGACTTGTTTTTCGATTTTGTGGTAAACGACAGTTTATTGATGTCATGAAAAATATAGGTAACTAAAGCATTGAGAATATTACTACATAGATCAAGGAAAACGAGTTATTTGTAAACGCTATTAAGGCTAAAGCAGTGCTATTTGGGTTAACTCAAAAGAAATTTAATTTAAATATTGATGGTAGTGCTAATCAATTTATCAGTTATACTAACAGCCCGATTCTGTGAATTCTTGATAAATTTTTTATCAAGATATTTTGTCAAGATTTTTATCAAGTAAAAGTTCATTTGGTATTCTGTGAAAACATTGATAAATAAAAAGCTTTTGAAATACACCAGTGTGTTGAATTTCTATTGTCAGCTGATTCTAATTAAATTTATTAAATTAAATTATTGACAAAAGCAAAAATATGGATACACCAGCTATGTAAGTATTTTTAACCGACTTAAAAAAAGAGGAAGGTTGTACAATTCGACTGAATGTTGCTTTTTTAGGTTTGTGCCTGCAGAACTAAGACATTTCTGCACCGGTTTTGAAAATTTTTGGTAATATGATAGATTATGCTTACAGATTGGCACCGTTTAAAAAACAGATCATAATCTTAAAAATTAAAGAGTGTCCCCATGCAACATACATATTTTTTACGTGTATTATGAACGGTTAAGGGCGATTCTGTCAAATTTAAAACGACTGCTTATTACTATAGCCAAAAACAATAAATTATACAAAAATTATAAAAAATAGGGTGCCCCCATAAGTGATGTAAATTTACTTATATGGGCCGTTATAGACAAACCATTGCAAATTTGACATAATTTTAATTGATATGGTCGTTATAGTAACAAGTATTTACATTAAATATTATAAATTAAAGGGTGCGCTAATAGTTTATTTAATTTGATGTGTATGACCATACTTTTGAACAGTTGTAGACAGACGCTTGAAAATTACAAAGAACCTGTATTACTAACTCCGCTACAACAACAAGTATAAAATTTGGTTTTGGAAGTAAACGGGTGTCCCAATTGTTAATGTAATTTGGTGTATGTGGCCGAACTTTTGAACCGTTATAGACAGACAGCTGAAATATACAAGGGTTCTGTTTTGCTATGTCCGCTATAACAAGAAGAATAGAATTTGATTTTAGAAATTAAAGGGTGTTCCCAAAATAATGTAATTTGTTCTATATGGCCGTATTTTTTGACCCGTTGTATACAAACACCTGATTTTTAGACAGAATGTCCACTACATTGTTTGGTATAACAAGAAGTATAAAAATTTTAAATTATAAATTAAAGGATTTAACAATAGTTGATATAATCTGATGTGTATGGGCAAACTAATGATCCGTTATAAACAGACGATTGAAATTTACACAGAACTTGATTGCTTAATTTATTACAAGAGCAAGTATATATTTTGAATTTTTGAAATAAAGGGTGGCCCTATAGTTGCTGTAATTTAATGTATATTGCGAAACTATTGAACAGTTCAACAAGTATAAAGTTTGGGGTTATAAGAGTGTCCATATTCCATACTCTTGAGTTGTTATAGGCAGACAGATGAAATCTGTTTTGAAGTCGGTTTTTGCAAGAATTATTACAAATTAATTGGCTATAAGGTATATTTATAAACATATAAATTTGTATAATTTATTAACCCGTAAAGGAAATCGAAATATGATCGGCTGTAAGTCTGCAATTAATTGCCGAGTAAGAACACGACTCAGGCGAAAATTTGTTATAAATTCTGCCTTTAACAACTGAAAAGGATCGCTTCAGTCACGTAATCTTTGTAAGTCACACCTTCGCCTTTTTTTCCTTATATTTTTTGTCTTGACAAATCAGCATTAACAAATTTATTTCTTCTTCCATTTTTCTAAAAGGATACGTATATTTATTCAAGTATTTTAAAAAAGAATCCATTATGTTGATATTTGCATGAAGCGTGCACTATTTACCGAATTTGAATACACACACACACAATAAAATATATTTATCAATACCAAATGAGACTTTGACAAATTATCAACTAAAAAGCTTTTACTTTTTGTAGTAGAAAACCAAATCTTGATAAATATTCAAAAGTTAATTAATACTCAATGTTTTGAACTTATCAAGTGCACAGAATCGGGCTGTAAATGTCTTGGAATGTGTTTGGATGATAAGTGTTTGAAAAATACATAAGTTTTTTTTATATCCAGCGTAAATTTTGATTTACGACCCTCAAAAGAATGGTTGTTCATTCTTTAGTTATGCCTACATTTTTGTATGCCATGGAAATTTACAGTGGAACTTTAGGTTATATCTTGAGGAAACTCAGTTCATTATTTAATAGAGTTATTCAGTTTCCACACTATTGAAAATTGAAATTCTTGTTTATTTAATTCTTATGTTAGTAAATTGCTTAACAATTAGGTATATTACAATTTTGTCTTGGTAAGTAGTCAATTTTTTAACTCAGTTACCTTGTACAATAATATTAAATAAAAAATATGTGTATATGCGATACCTAATTGAAAAAATACCACTAGCGCCGCTATTATTCTACCAGTTTTGTGCTTAAATATTAAATTTCTCTTTAAAGTAATTAATTTCAAGTTTGAGGGTTCCTGCCATTATATTTTATTAGATAATAGCGGTGCCCACGCCTTCGTCTGCGTGTCATTTCTAATTTTTTTAAAATTAAAATTCAACTATTTTTTTCTAGAGTTCCATATACAAAAATAAAAAATGCAAACAACTGTTTTAGCACCATTATACGGTTAAAATTGGTTGCTATTACAATTGTATCTCTATCTTGCCTCGAAATAAACACAGACGGACAGACAAAAATTCAAAAAATAGGTGTTTTGTAATCTACATCGATTACTATCTACACCAACAACAAAATTAACACAAAATATTTCATGTACCGAAATGACCCCGATACAGTTTTATTATATGTATAGATTGAATATTAAAAAAATTTCTAATAATGAGGTACACTTTTTTGCGCTGCTATACCTCAAGCAAAATCCTAGATAACACAAATTAATTTCAAAGTACCTTGAATTGGGGCGCACATCAACACTCTCTGATACCGTTCGGCTTATGCTAGAAAATTGACTTTAATCCAAGAGTTCAATTAAGGCGTTGGTTTCACACTAAAATAATTATTAAAGAAACGGTAGTTACTTAAAAACTGACAATCATAATGCAAATGATTTTTAATCCTTATTTATTATTTCAAAAGTATTTGTGCTCAAAAATCCCTTGAATATAAATGAAATTAAATTTAGTTCATATCTTAATTAACAAAAAAGTTGCTTCTTTTCATGATATGATTTAATTCACCAAATATTGTTAGATGTTGTAAACAGTGCATGCACTGGCATGAGTTATTATGTACAAACATACACACATACGTAGTACTCAATATTCACAAATATGTATTTATCCAGATACATGCGAGTTGAATTTCGATTGCATTTGTTACAACATTTACGCTGTCCTGAATTAAATTTCAACATGCACTTGTAAACAGATGACAAGAAAAAAAGATTCAAACTTAAACCAATGTTGCGCCTGGTTTGTGCAACTTTTGCCTGTCACTTACTCAACATTGATTTTTAACTATCGATAAGCTGACTTTCTCTTGCAGTTGTTACATTAACTGAATCAATCATTCATCATGATTGGAAATGTCATTAAAAAATAAATAAAATGAAGGATCAAAAATATATAGATTGAGGTAAATTTTTTGGAACCGAAGTCATATATTTTTGGTGTCACTAAACTCATAAAAAGCACCAACGAAATTTATAGAAAAGCAACATTACAACCCAATTTGCTTGATTTTTACAACTACACCAACACTTTTTAATTAAATTTTTATATTCTAGTAGTGTGGCCTTAAAGTGAAATAGTAAAGTTTATCTCTCATTCATTTAAATTTCTTTCAATTAAAATATTTTTAAGAAAATTACCACTTCTTCTTCACACTTACATTTCTCTGTGTGTATGTGTTAATATTTTCAAGTATTCTTTCAGTACAATAAATTGATAACTCTCTGTACAGGTAGCATTACTTTTTATTAAAGTCAAGTCAGCCAGTCACATTGGAAAAACGAATTAAAGTCTGACTGAAAAAAGAATCAAAGTAAAAAATATGGGAAAATAAAAATAAATAAATATATACTCGTACTGTACTGCGTGTAAATAACTCGCTGTAACCCAGTAATTTTAATAACAATCGAGTTTGTAATTTAAATAAAAATATTATTATGAAAACCTAACATTTTTTATAATCCATATTTTAATAGCAGATCGATTCGAAGAATGGCTAAATTAAAAAGACTTATATATATATAAATTTTTTATGAAATTTAAATATTAAAACATAAATACTAGTGATAATAGTTCATGATAAAAGCCGAATTTATTTATTGCGGCACAAGCTGGTATCATTTATTTATATTTTATTTATTGTTCAACTCCGATCAGCTTTTAACCAAGTTTTTATAAAAGGTAAATAAATTATTGTTTAGACGCAAAATATATAAAAAAACAGACTGCCACAGTGCAAAACCTTGATAATGTATAACATTCCAAACGTCATCGATAAGTGCTAGCAACACAGAAGAAAATCAATAAGTGTATCAGCTTTAAAGTTTGTGCTTTGTTTCGCAACTTTGCATACGTTTGTATTGATACATTTTGAAAGACTGCCAAATCAACTGCAAATAAAAAATGTTTTTTAAATGATCATGGGAACTAGTTTTAGCACCAATAATTACTTTAGGTTTTTGAACTAATATTGTTACGTTTTCCCTTTTATTACAAAAGTACGGATTCTTTTGATGGCAAAGACCTGTGACCCTTACTGTGTGGCTTTATCTGGCAATATACTGCGGTCTGGTGAATCCTACGGTCTTATATTTACTAAACATGCGTTATTATTACAAAGGCAGCCATCCACGCTACACTACTGTGTTAGTCTGGCGAGACATGAACTACTCGATGCCTTGTTTAGTAACCTTAACCATCCACAGACAACTCCACTACGCCTTTTTATCTAATAGCCACAACAAACGTCTGACATACACAGTTGTTATGCAATTATTATAAAGAGCTTCTTGACAATTATCTGTAACCTTATAATTAATTCGACGTCTCCACTAAATTATCATGACTTCACACAATAATTGCCTTGTGCTTCTCGAGAGGTTTAGAGTAGAAATACAACCTTACGGTTGCGGCGACGGATTCCGCATGTCAGAGAAAAAACAAATAAAATGAGTTGCGGCGACGGATGCGGATTTTATTGTCATTTTTATTATTTGTTTACTAATTTTTTTTTATTCTTTTTTAGTGAAATATATTTAAAAAAAATTTTTAAACGTAAATAGCAATAAAATTAAAAATTTCAAAATTATTGTTGATTTTCAATGACTTTTTACATTTTCTTCTCTTCTTTTTTCGTAGTCATTCACAAAAAATATTAACAAATAGTATTTTTTGTTAGAAAGACAATAAAACTGTGGCAACATACAGAAAGAGAAAAAATAAAAATTTGAGAACTTGAGAGCTTAAAATTAACATAGATTCTAATTTCATGCGGATTCATTGAAAGTTTTTTATTGTCAAAACTCCATATAAAAAAAACAACCGCATCCGCAACCGTGAGGTTGTATTTCTACTCTTATACTGCTGCTTTTTAATTTTTTATTTGCATTATAACAATTGTTACTTTCCTTTGTACGCGTGTCCAAAGGTGGGCTCGAACTCACGATCTTTCGTTTAATAGCAAGCCCCTAACCAGCGCAGCCATTGAGGTTGCTCAGCTTTTGTTAGCTAATTGTGGTATTATTCTATACACACACCATTAGTGGAAATAAGTTATTGACCATTTCGTAACAATATAAAATACCGTTACGTTAATTAAATTCTTGTATTGCAACATAATTACACACAACACTTAGAGCTTTAAACAAATTACAAAATTTGTTTAGACGATTATTCACTTATTAGCGTTTTTTACACATAAATGCACAGTGGTAACTGCAGCCACTTAAACAACGGGCAAAAACTGCTGTATCAATGTTCACGCCAAATCTTAACTCGACAACGATTCAAATGAGAATAACTGTAATGGAGTGGCGGTTGCTTCTATCTACCAAATTTAAGGGGTCCTGGAACATTCTAGAAGTTTTTATTAATTTCCATCTATTTGCCTAAATCGTATTCATTAAACATGATGTTCTGGTCAGCACAGCTTAAGCAAAACCAAGCCAAAATCTATGACAGATGATATAAAAAGTGTTACCATGAAATGCATGATTTTGGTTTTACGAGGGCTGCTATATATATTTCTGGCCTGGCAACACTGAGTGCTGCCGAGTGCAATCTGACATTTCCATTGGAAAGTTTGTCATTTTTAAGGATAATCGTACTCAAAACGTTTTGACGTACGACCATTATTTGTGTTGTTTACAGTGACTTGAAAAAATTAATATAGAAAAAAATGGAATTAACTTGTGAACACTTTCGTGCCATCATTTTTCACAACTTTCGACGTGGATTATCACGACAAGAGTGCATTGATGAACTTAAATCTTTGTATGGCGATGAAGCACCATCCTATAGCGCTGCGAAAAATTGGTATAATGAATTTAATCGTGGCCGAAGCTCGCTCAAAGACGAATTCCGTGAAGGTCGCTCAAAAACGGTGGTTGTGCCAGATAACATTGATGCCGTGCGTGAACTCATAATGCAAGATCAACATGCGACATACCGAGAGATAGAGACATCCTTGGACATTTCTTCCACCAGCATACATTCGATACTGCATGAATACCTGGCCGTAAAAAAGGTTTGTTCTCGTTGGATCCCACACAATTTGAAAGTCGCTCAAAAAAAGGCTCGTGTCGATTGGTTCAAAGAATTGTTGCAAAAATACGATTGCGGTGCTTCAAAAGACGTTTATAGGATCGTCACAGTTGACGAATCATGGATCTATGCGTATGAGCCCGAAACAAAACAACAATCGACCGTGTGGGCCTTCAAAGACGAGCAAAATCCAACGAAAGTTGTTCGTGGAAGAAGCACTTCGAAGCAAATGGTCGCCTGTTTCTTCGGCAAAACTGGTCATGTGACGACTCTTCCGCTTGAGCAACGCAGGACGGTCACTTCTGAGTGGTACACTACAATTTGTTTGCCTGAAGTCATCGGAGAAATTCGAAAAAAAACAAGAGAAGACGATTCATTGTTCACCATGACAATGCGTGCTCTCACACATCGACTTAAACCAGAGCGTTTTTGACCGGCCAAAACGTCGATTTAATGGGTCATCCGCCGTACAGCCCTGACTTGGCACCTTATGACTTCTTCTTGTTTCCGCGCATCAAGAAAAAAGTGCGTGGTCAACGATTTTCGTCGCCAGAAGAAGCTGTGAAGTGTTCAAAAACCATGTTTTAGAGGTGTCTCAATCGGAGTGGAAAAAGTGCTTCGACAACTGGTTTGAGCGCATGCAAAACTGTATAAATCATGCTGGAGAATACTTTAAAAAACAATAAAACCATTTTTGATTATAAATATTCTCATTTTCACTATTAGGCCAGAAATATATAGAGCAGCCCTCGTATAACAAATTTTTTTAATTAAAATATTTTTACGTTTTTTCCTTTGATTGATTTTTTATTTTACTCTGTAGCTCTTAAGGTGACCAATAAAACATAACCACTATTTTTGCAAATGTTTATTTAATCTTTCCTGATACGTGTCATTACGAATGACGATTTATAATATAATAAATGTGATATTTTACTTTTTATATTGAGTAGGATCTTATATTTCTTAATAAATATTTAAGAAGAACAAACATTTTTTTCCAAAGTTTAGTGACTATGTGTTTTTGATCAAATATTTGACTAATCTGAACACATCTTTAGTAAATATTTAAGCACGATTATTGGTTTAAAACAAATTAACGAAATACCCTGTGACTATGTCTAAAAACTTAAACTATTTTATATCATCTTTAACAAACATAAATTATTAACGATGTAAACCGCAAAACACTATAGCTCCGGTGAGACTCGTTCTCATAATGTCTTGTTGCAACCAGACCGTTTTCATCAACTCAGCCACGACTGCGACACCCTCCTCTTACGTTGTTACTTTAACAAAAACTTCGTTAAGGTTGAAACCACGTTTTCCTTGTTTTACCCTGCAAGTGCCGTAACCAACTTAATCACCGCGACTAATCAACTGAACTCAATTCTATTGATTTTCCAATCGGGGACTCCGACACATTTGAACTGTATTATTTTTAAGAAATAATTCTTGCAAAATAAACCGTCTTCAAACCAGTTTTTATCTGTCTATCTATAACGGTTCAAAAGTGTGGCCACATACATCAAATTACATTAACTATTGTGAGACCCTTATATTCCATCTTCAAACTTTATACTTATTATAGTCCACTTAGCACCACAGCCCCTTGTTAATTTCCACCGTCTGTCTACAACTGTTCAACAGTTTGGAAATATACATAAAATTACAGCAACTATAGGGTCACCCTTTAATTTCCAAATTTAATTTTTTTTCTTGTTGTTGTAGTAGACGTAGCAATCAGTTTATTTGTAAATTTTAACCGTATGTCAATAACGGTTCAACTGTTTGGCCATATACATCAAATTACATCAACTGCTGTAATACCCTTTAATTTTTTCTTTAAAATATTTGTACTCCTTATTATTATACCAAACAAGATAGTAGACATTCTCTCTAATTTTCAAGTGTTTGTTTATAACGATTAAAAGGATACGGCCATATAGGTCAAAGTACATTTATTTTGGGAACACCCTTTCATTTCTAAATTTAAATTATAAACTTGTTGATATAGCAGACTTAATAAGACAGGTCTCTTGTAAGTTTCAGCTGTCTATCTAAAACAGTTCAAAAGTTTGGCCACATCAACTATTGGGAGACCCTCAATTACTAAATCCAAATTTTATACTTGTTGTTATAGCGGACTTACCAATACAGGTTCTTTGTAAATTTCAAGCGTCTTTCTAAAACTGTTCCAAAGTATGGCTATATACATCAAATTAAATGAACTTTTAGGACACCCTTTAATTTATAGTTTTCAATATTTATACTTGTTACTATAACGGTCAAAGCAATCGACATACTGTCTAATTTGCATGCTTTTGTCTGTAACGGTTCAAAAGATAGGCCCATATAGGTCAATTTACATCAATTATGGGACCACCCTTTAATTTTAGGTTTATTTTTGTATTACTTTTTGTCATTGGGAGCTATATTGATATACAGTTTTTTTTAATATTACGGTTTGCAATACACGTAAAAGAAATGTATGTTGTTTAGGCACGCCCTTTAATTTGTTTAATTTTTAAGATTGTGAGCTGTTTTTAAAACGATACCAATCTGTAAGCATCATCTTTCAAAAAAGTTTTTTTTCAAAATCGATTCAGAAACAACTGCATTATGGAGGCACAAATATAAAAAAGCAACATTCAGTGGAATTGATAAAATCGTTTGTTTTTTGAAGTCGGTTAAAAAGGAAGAATATATAATATATAAAATTAATTTAGTAAGACGAAGTTTTTACCAATAATTTCAAACTTACAAAAAAAAAACCGCTTCATTTACCACAATCAGTATGATATTGAATAGCATTTACTCTGTTGTGCAAACAAAATATTATTAAAGAATAAAAATATAACTGCATTCGTTGCTAAGCCGACGGTTTGCTATCTGCGGAAGAGATACATACATATATGTGTCGACTAATGTAGAAAACAGCGAAAAAACTTCTGGTTAAATAAATGAGACTTACAACATACTCAACTTAAGGCCGATAGACGCAAAGAATGCTATTAACGGATTTAATTTTTCTTGTCCTTTAAAAAAATTACAGAAAATTTTGTTAATAGTTTTTTTTTTGCTTGATAAAATTAAAAAATTTATTTATTTAAATGAACTTAAACAAATCATTCATAAGAAAATAAATAATTTTACTGTACTGAGTTCTTATTTCAAGTTATACTTGCAATCTAATTTTTCTTTTAAAGCACTTTTAATGGGAATCCATGATCTTTCTCATCTTTCTCACAACTGTACAAATTTTACTAAACTAAAGCTTTAAACAATTGTAATTTTTAAATAAATTTTTATTATTGTACTTTTAAGTTAAATGTGTTAAGCGAATAAATATTGCGAAAAAAAAAACATATACAGACATTTGCAAATAAACTTTAAATCCTCTCTCCCACTTTTTTTTCTGTTAGTTTTGTTTACTGTATTTTACAAAACCGCTTCAAAGGATTGTTTTTCTGAATATAAAGTTATTTAACTGTTATTTTCTTATGTGTGTAAAAACAAAGACACAAAACCACAAAGGAATGAGTCGATTGCACGCACACAATTTTCATAAAAAATTTAGTTCAAGGGGTTTGTTAATTAAAAAAGAAAAAGATAACAAAAAACGTGTGGCAGGATTTATTATACATTTGTCCAACCGCTAATAATTATAAAAATATATTTATTATTTGCTTCATGTTTTGATTATTATCTAACCCTTTCAAAGACAATGTGTGGATTTAATAAATGAACTTAAAACTAGAAGTATGAAGTCGAAGCGGAGGCATGAGTTTGAATTATTTATAAATAGTTATCATTATCTTGATATTTTAAGTTACTGTAAACGATGATATGAAAAGAGTAAATGAGAAAAAATTCAACCATTAATTAATTAAGATCAATACCCTATGCAATAGCTGTGTGTCTTACTAAAAATCATACCTAAACTTGGACGTTATTTTAAATACCATTTTGAAGGCATCCACAACTTTGTGAAGCAAGGGATGAGCAGTTACGTCACCAAGTTTGCACCAGCAAAGAGAGATGATGCAGAAATATTCGGATTTGTCCGACAGTTAGTTAAAAAGTCTGTTGAAACAGCAGAATTTCAATTTTTTTTTCGCAACGTCGATTTAAAGCAGAAGACACAAAAAAGCAAATGACAGAAAAATTATTGATGTCGGGTTCAAACGACTAGTGCGGCAATAAGCAGCTCCGCAAGAAACTTTAATAGTACTGAGAGTGGGTGTGTTAACCCAGGCTTACGAAGAAAGGAAAATTTTAGTTATACAACTGCTTTGATAACACTAAAAAGTTAGCCTCAGCACGGAAGCAGCAATTATTACTATAGAGACTAGTAAAACTGCATTCCTGCGGTCAACTCGGCTAAATGAAAATCTTAGACTGGTGTTAGATAGAAGGAAAAAAAGGGTTAGTGACGATTGAATAAGTGACAAGCAAAAGCAAGGGTTAAGAGACACATCGCTATTAATGCCTCTAAGTTACAAACGTGGTGTACCGTAGGCTGTAATTAACAATGGCAATATGTCTACTTCACTGAGAATAAAAAAAAATTCGACTACCAACTGCTTAGTAAAAACAGGGCAGTTTCACAAGAACTGAGAAGATAGAATAATAATATTTGTTAGTGCTGCTACAAAAGAAGAACAAAAGAAGTTACTCTCAAAAACCGCAAGAGGAGAATAGATGTTTGAAATTTTCGTTAAAACGTAGAGTCACGGATACGGAAAGGTACACTTGTTCGGGAAAAGAGGGCATGTTTGCCGTGACAGGAAGGCAACGACGGCACTGAGACTAATATAAAACAATATGGTTTCAACTGTTTATAATTTATGTCTGAAATGTCTACCACACATTTAAAAAAAATCTAGCTCAATTATATTTCAACTTCAAACAGAAGCGGTCGAATTTAAGTTTAAAATTTGGATCTCATAGGGCATAGGGAGAAGGTGCCGCTATGCTTTAAAGTAGCACATCTCGGATGTATAATAAACTTAATTCTCGGGCAAATTCTCTTTGTTCCTCTTTTTGGTTCACTTTTAAATTTAATTTCTAAAATTTTTTAGAAAGATAAATTATTTACAAATGTATGCGGACGTTTTCCAAAGAAAACAAGAAAAATTAGACACTAGCAGAATGTAACGTCGCATTTTCTTGATTGCTACATCTTTCATCAGCATTCCCAGATTTGTGATTATTTTCTTGGAAAAAATAGACATTGAGGAAGCATTAGAACAACAATAATCCAGAAATCAGGATTTTAAACATTTTTCATAATTTTATCTTATCATCTGATTTTCTCTTTGTATTTTCTACCAATACTTAACCTTTGAAATTAGACATAAACTAAAAAATTTCGCCAAAATAAAATAATAAAACTAAACTATGGAATTATTTTTACTCTTTTTTTTACTAAATCCTCTACGTGCAGCTTAACTTATATTAATAAGGATCAGAGGAATGAAGACTTCTAGTGGATATGTATGGTTCTGTGCATTATTCACTCTTTTTATTATTATCCTTAAACTCTATGGGTAAGCGCTTTTATTGTGTTAATTAATTAATTTTCATATTTTTTTAATGGTCACACAATAATTCTTGTAAAACAAACCGACTTCCACACAAATTCATCTATCTGTCTATAACGGTTCAAAAGTATGGCCACACACATCAAATTACCTTAACAATTGGGACACCTTTATATTTCATCTTCAACCTTTATACTTGTTAATGCGGACTTAGCACTGCAGCTCCTTTTTAATTTACATCGTCTGTCTACAACTGTTCAACAGTTTGGCAGTTTACATCAAATTCAGCAAATAAAGGGGCATCATTTAATTTCAAAATTTAATCAAGTTCTTTGAAAATTTCAACCGTTTGTCCTAAAATTTGGCCATTACTTCGAATTACTTTAATTATTGTAACTCCCTTTAATTTATAATTTTAATTATTTGTACTTAAACATTGTGTATAATTTTCAAGTGTTTGAATATAACGGTTCAAAAGATATGACCATTTAGGTCAAATAACATTAATTTTGGGAACACCCTTTAATTTCTAATTTCAAATTATAAACTTGTTGTTATAGCGGACTTATTAATACAGGTCCTTTGTAAGTTTCAGAACACAACTTACATCAACTATTGGGACGCCCTTTAATTTTGATATCCAAAGTTTTTAGCGGAGTTAGCAATACTGATTTATTTTAAATTTTAAGCGTCTGTCTACCTGCAACTATTTAAACACATAAAATTACATGAACTATTGGGGCACCCTTTAATTTATAATTACTTAATTATTACTTAATACTTATTACTATAACGGTCATAGCAATCGACATTCTGTCTAATATGCAAGCTTATGTCTATAACGGTTCAAAAAAAAGGCCCATATAGGTCAATTTACATCAATTATGGGAACATCCTATAATTTTAGATTTATTTTTGTATTACATTTTGTCATTGGGGGCTATAGTGATATGCAGTTTTTTTATTACACATAAAAAATGTACGTTGTATGGGAACACCCTTTAATTTTTATGGTTATGAACTCTTTTTCAAGCGGGACCAACCTTTCAAATAAAGAAAAAATTTTCTAAATCAGTTCAGAAATGACTGAGTCCCGCGGGCACAAACATAAAAAAGCAACATTCAGTCGAATTGACCTTCTATTTTTTTAAGTCCGTTAAAAAATACTGTCATTTATAAGATAATGAAGCAAACAATGTTAATGAGAATAACCTTAAAGTTATTGCACTGCTCAATACTCTTCACATTTCTTAACAAAGACTGGTACTCTTTAGGAGTTTAGGATATCCCTTGTTTATAATTGCAAAATGAATCATTTTCAATCCTTGGCCCAACATATGACTCATGGAAATAGAGGTTTTTTGTTGATTAGGCTTTAAGTCAGTTTTATTATGCAATAATTCTGTTTTACAACCGTGAATATAAAACCTTGGAAAAAGTATTAAAAAAAAATTCAACGTCTTTTTTAATTGGAACAGCAGCTGCGGATTACGCCTACTAATGAAATTCATTGTGCCAGAATTAGGAAGTTTAGTTATAGAAAGGTGAATAGAGTTGATAGTGTTTGTTTGTTAGTGTTAATGTTAATTTTTGCATACTAATAATAGTATAAATGACCTTTGCAGGGAGTATATTCTACACTTGAACTTTTCAGAGTAGTGCTATTCACTGGGCAATCATCTACAAAGGGATGGGTTCCTGATTAAGAATGTGTTTTGGGCAAAAAGTTCCGCGTGTTAGAGGCAAGTTAAACTAGTAAAACCCATCCTGCATTACGTTGATGGTACAGTGATACAACAGAGCTGGATATCCTACTACCAACAATGAGCTTCAAAATACTCCAAAACCGACTCTGGCGCATCGGACTTATAAGGGCGGCATAGATAGTAACGATATCAGATGGAATGAAGTACCTCTAGTACCTCGCACTTAATTTTCATGCTAAGAACATCAAAAGCTTCTAGTTCCGTAATACATATATGTATCATCCATAATTGAAATTAAATTGAACCCTGTACGCATGAGTCCATTTTAAGATCGATAAAAGTTCTATGCCATCGCTAGACCCAATCTGCAAAAGGCTTGGCCTATTGTAAAATAAATGTAAATGGCATATGGAGATATAATTTTCCAAAGAATATATTGGATTGAAAGTTTAACGAAAAAGGTTATTAGAACAATAAAAAATGGAACCTTGTGTTACCTCTGTACTTCAAGATAAATTCGGTTCTTGAACCCTTCTATAGAAGAACTCAAACAGGGCGATCTTTAAAAAACTTCATATAAATCGAGAAAAAGCATCATTGCATGAGTGCTTCATGCTACGCTCTATTAAAGGCTTTTAAAATTTCTAGTCACCACCTTGCCTTCGACATTTTGGTCACTAAATAAGATTTTAGACTCTAGATACTTCACAAGATAAAATTTAAAAGATTTTGTGATATACAAAGATTTGCTATGTATTTTTACAAAGAATTGATGTTTCTTAGGATTGACATCTACAAAAGTATTGTTTGAGCAGGATTTCCAATAAACTTTTTTTTTATGCTCTTGTTAACAAGAGGCAACCTGGATACTTCTTAAACCTTTTAAGTTCAAATTGAAAACTATTCACATGACATTTCTCAAGGGATTGGCTTATACCATTTCAGTAGCTGCAAAAGAATATGAGTAAGATATCTATCTCCTAAATTCAAAAGAAAACTTTAACTTCTTCCCTAGTCGGGATATTTTCAAAATATCAAATTTAAACAGGGTCAATTGCAAATCAGTTAATAATAACTGAATGCTTAATATTATGAAGTACAACTAAAATATACAAAAATTAAATTGATAAACGAAACACAAAACAAAAGACTTGAACTCATAAGGAATGTAATTTAACTTGAGGAAACTTCGATAAAGTTGTGCAAATAAAGTTTCCTTCTGTAACTTAACCGATAGTGAAGTTTTTCTTCAAATCGCTTCAATGAATTGATTCATCTTTAAATCTATGAACAACTTTCAAAGCAGAATTAATCCGTTTTAATTTGCAACTTTTAAATTCGCGATTAATAAAATGAATAAAACATGATGAAAACGTGGCAAATTAAGTGTTTTTCAACCTGCAATAAATTGCCTGTTTTAAGTAGGTTGAGATCTTTGTTTTTTTTTTTGCTAAGTAGTTTTATTCTTCTTCTTTTCTTTCCCAGTTCATCGTTTATTTTTCTATTTTTTACAAACAAAAGTACATGCCACTTTATTAAGTGATTTGTTGGGGAATTATTAAAGTTTTTCCAAAGGGTTCTTTATATCCTGAGGATGAATTAGCATTCTTTTCGCTTAATATTTAATAAAACAATTTTTGTAGTTTTGTTAAGCAAAAATAGTTTTTAATTATTTTTCTGTTCTTAATTTCTTTCCCTCTGTGAACTATTTTTTGTTTCTTCGTAGAAATATTTTTGAAAGATTATTTTATTTTGTTTTTAATAGCAAATGCTTTTTGGTGCTGTTGCTAGTCTACAGTTTATTTTATAACTTATTTCATCTAATCGCAACATTAAAATTTATTTGTTCTTTATATTTTTTATATATTTATGACTTCAAGCTAAGAACTTTATTTTTATCGCATTAGTGTTTTATATTAAAAAAATATCAAAACTAACGGTAAATAATTTTCGCATTTACAATAAAACATACATACATATATGACAATTTTAAGGGCATGCATAAAAACAATAATAAAAAGTAACAAAATATTTGTAAATCTTTCGCCCACATAATTTTTCTACAGCCAGACCCTTTGATTATATTAATCCTCCGCGTAATTTTAACTTTTTTCCTTAAACTGAACTCTTCTTAGATCTCTACATATATAATTTTTCACAATGTGTTGCTTCATATAACGATTCCTTCACTTTATCGCTTAATTTTTTTAAACATGACGACACGGCGACTTTTTGGCGATTTATAACATAATCCGCGACTTTTTTTTGGTCAACGTTAACATAAGCGCTATAGGCCAGGATTCGCTATCACACTTAGTCTACCCCCCCCCCCCCCCCTGGGGGCACCAAGAGTCTGTGCTGAGCTAACCTAGGTGCAGACGAGGGTCCTCGGGGGTAAAGGGGGAACCAGTCCCCCGGCGTTGCAGGCACTGAAGCTGATAGACAGTTGGGTACTGTCGGGGTTTAATAAAACTTTAAGTTCTGGTGCCACGGGAACCGGTGGCCCATACAGAGAGCCGCCCATCTCTGTAGCAGGTTATTGGTGAGTTCCGTTTAGGGTACACGTGGTGGCTGTTGGTCAAGAAGTCTATATCTGCAGGTCTGGCGCGAAATAGATGGCAAGTGTGTTGTTGCACTCTCAACAGACGGTGTTGGATAGTCTCCAACCCTCAAGCAAGGAGAAGTTCATGGTCCTGCAAGCCATGTGCTTGAAATTGCAACTCTGTTGGCTACGTTCTATGCAGGGCGCTAGTCGACGCTTTGTATTTCCCTCAGTGGTACTGACGTTAATCTTGATCACGTATCACACTTAGTCGTACGATTTGTCAAAAATTATATGTCTGTCCAAAATGTATGATAGTGTGGATTATAAAAATATTCGTGTGACAGACTTTTTGAAAGATCTGTACGATTTTATAACTTTTTGAAGTAAATCATAAACATTTTTTTAATGCGATAAAAGTTGACGAAAAAAACAACAAAATATTAAAGCCGTATGTTTGCAATAACGCCATTTTGAAACAATTTCTAGAGTAGGACGGAATTCTATCAGATTTTTGTGTAATTAAATCGTACGATTGTGTATGATAGTGAATCGTGGCCTTAATATGTAATAAATATGTCTTCACAATGTTATGTTATGCCAGTTGTATTATATGCCAGTACGATAATAGTCTGGCAACTTCACACTCTAACACTGCTTTATGTAATTTCAGCAAAGTGAACAATATGTAAACAAATGTCTGAGGGATGCTAAAGCTAGAACTATTTTATTATTTTTATTTAAATAATACATCAATATCTTTTTAGTTGGTGCAATTTAACAAATTATTCGGTTTTATTTTGAAAATGTTTTTGTATGGCCGCTATTATTATTCTGATTTATTAAATCTTAAAAGCGTTTTATTCGTTTATTGCTTTGTAAAAACAATTTCAATTTATCACAGGACTGAAAGACTGAAACCTATAGGTGGCTCTGTTTAAAATATATTTCATGTCTTATATCCGAAATGTTTTCTGCTGTGAATTGGAGCCACGGCACTAAAATCGCAAATCTTTCAAACACAAAAGCCATACTAGAGCGAGAAATAAAGAGAACTTTTTCTAACCAAGTTATTATTGGTATTATGTACCGAAATTTATGTATGCAGGCTGCACCAGAAATGTTATAGTTTCTTATATTAAACTGGAGGGTCCCTTGCGATTTGCAGGATGTTATTAGAAAACTAGTTTAATTATTCTTGTAGTCTTTCTTTTATTTTCCTACAAGGTCCCATGGGATTCGCAGGAAATTGTGAGGAAAGCTATTTATTTCGATATTGACATCTATGTAAAGATAGTTTAGTGAAGTAACTAAAAAAAATGGTACTGCATATATATAATTTCACATAAAAATGCCATCGGCTGATCATGGGTTAAGCATTTTTAAAAAAGTTTAGTATTTTCTTAAAGATCTCTTCAAAAGCTTCAAAATAATACCCATATTGATAACTCGGAAAAAGTGGTCGAGCGCCAATTTTTTTCACCTTGTTCATGCCTGAATTTTATATGTACTTATTTTTATATTAAAACACTTAGTTAATATCACAAATACTTCAACTCTCCCATCCTATTTCAAGAGAAAAAAGGTTATATTGCATTGCATTTAACTACAAGACAAACTTGTGTATTAAAACAGTTCAAAACCCTTTTAAGAATCGATCGGCAATGTATAGAAAATCATCCCAACATAAATACAATAACGCTTAAATTATTAAATATTAATACTCTTGTGTTCTTATTTCTTTTCCATTCCGTTTTAAATTTTTTTCTCGTTGAAAAAGCCACCCGCTTAAACACACTTAATGTTTTTTTCTTATTTTTTAATTTTCTATCGCCCCAAATATTTATTTTTATACCCTTCGCCACAAAAAGTGGAAAACGGGTATATCTTAGTTTGTCATTCCTTGTGTAATTTCTACAATATCCATTTCCGACCCCATAAAGTGTTTATGTTCTGACTTCTTGCGCATAGCGAAGTCGATTGAGCGATGTCCGTCTGTCGGAGGCAAACTTGATTTTACAAAAAAAAAAAAAAATATGTCAATCGATCAGATATAGTGTTGAAAGAGGTGCTATTGGAATTCAGCATGATCGGTCCATATCTTTCGAGGCAGCAGGCAAAACACCACGTCTACCTCTAATTTCAAGTCATTTGGAACAATAAAGTAACTCCAATCAAAATAAGTAAGAGTTCTATATTTGGCTATGTCGAATCTTATATACCCTTCACCACAGTTGATTATTGTCGTTTTTGCTTAAACTTTAATTTTGTCTTTACTTTATTGTTTGGAAAAAATCTTTAGTTTATTTTAAATGTTTGTGAAAAGTTTCCTGAAGAGCCAAGTAAGCGGTAGCGAAACGGCCGTCGAGACGTGCTTTCATCGTCAATAATCAATTTCGGTGATTTAAATATTTATCGGGATAATAGAAAATTGCATGAAAAAAGATTTTTTTTGATAATTAATGGGAAATTCCCATTGTGTAATTCAATATTTACTTTCTTTCGGGCTACAGGAACAGAGAATTAAATGCAATAGTCCAAATTTTAAAAATTAAAATGATAATTTAAGGAAAAAAAAATTAAGTGAAAAAATTGGGAGCTGACCCTTACATTTGGAGTTATAGACTTACGGTAAAAAAACAAAAAAACTATTTCTTATATCAACATAACTTTAACATATAAGTTAAGTTTAGCGGCCAGCTCTAGAAAGTTTTTCGGGGCTGGGCGCAAGTATTTTCACTTCTGCAATATAACAAACACCGGCTTTATTTACATAAGGTCTTGTGCTGAATTTTTGTGTAGTATTGCCGCTAAACCTAATTTATTTGATGCAGGTAATATATAAGAAAAAAATTAACTTTTTTGGATCTAATTTTTCTTTTCTAATTTTTTCAAAAGGTCAAAAAAACACTTATATATTTTTTGGTTCTATTTTTTTTCTTTTTTTTAATATTTTTTCCTTTTTAATAGCTATTGAAATTACCTTTTCTATCATACCCATACTGTCTCCTATTTTCCATAAAATACTTAATATATGCCACATTATTTATACACCGTAACTTCGAATCTCAGGGTCACCTCAAGTTTTTTTACTTAACATTTTTTGCTTAAAATTTTGTTTTACAATCCGTAGACAACTTTTTTTTTTAAATTAATGAGCTGCGTCCGTGAACTATACGTATTTAACCTTTTAAAAAATCTACAGGCAATGGACCTGTTACCTTGAATCTTGTTAAGAAGAATGTCACTTTGAAATTTATTCACCGATTTTGCCCTAAAATTACTTTTTATCAATCTAAAAATTTCTAATTAGATGAAAATAAAGCTAGATTTACACGATTGAAGGTATTTTGAAGTCTTATCATAATTTTGAAAATTTATTTGGATGTCCTATTTGCACGTATCAAAATTTTGATCAAAATATTCTTTCAATATTTTTCAAAATCGTTTGACAAAAATTTGATCAAAATTTGTTGAAGCTAATTTATACTATTGGTAAACTTTTTATATTGAAAATATTGACTTTGATGAGCTGTTTTGTGAAATAACTTATTATTATAAAAAAAAATTAGTAAATATGGACGACGACGCAATCATCATAGCACCAACATTTTTAATTTTGGAGGAAGAAGGAGAGGATAATAATGCAAAAAAAAGAAGAAAACAGAAGGAACATTGGGTTCGACCTTTTCTTTTGGAAGGTAATGGTATGTATGTCTCTTTTAGAGAGCGATTGTAAAGGAATTACCCCGACCTATATACATAGATTATTTGCTGAATCTCGTCACCCCATCAATAGAAAAAGACAATACTAAAATGCGGGAATCTATCTACCTCGGAGAACGCCTGGCAATAACCTTGAGATTTTTAGTGACTGGGGACAGTTACGCAAGTCTGATGTTCTTGTTTAAAAGATTAAAATCATTGATTTGCAATATTGTGCCTGAAGTCTGCGCTGCATTATATAAAGTGTTATAAGATGAATTTTTAAAGGTAAAACTTATTACATAACAAAAACATATAAAAAATAATATCTATTGGCACAGTTGCCAGCAACAGATAAGGAATGGGAGAGTATTTCCCAAAGTATAAATAAAACGTGGAATTTTCAATCGGGGCGTTAGATGGAAAACACATCGATATTATAGCACCAGCACACTGTGGAAGCGCAAATTTCAATTATAAAAAGAAAAACAGCATTGTTTTGATGGCGCTTGTGTACGCGAACTACAATTTTGTTTACATCGACGTTGGTGCAAAGGGTAGAGAGTCCGATGGCGGAGTATTCAGTAATTGTTCGCTATGTAATGGATTATATAATAATACGTCGAGTTTGCCGCAACTGACACCACTGCCCTGCAGACAAAAACCAACAATCCTCAAAAGCATCAACATCATCCCAATCCTCAAAACCACAATTAGTTAATGTCTCGAAGTTTGATTCTGTACCTCCTGATTCACGATTTCTCACAGTATCTAAAAAGTGTAGAGCTGCAAAGTATTCATATTTTGATATTTAAGTAGCGCCACCTTGTCCACTTTTGGAGGTATTTAATTTTTTGTGCTCCGCCTTCAATATATAATATTTTTAAATTTGATCAAAACATACAAAAAAAAAAAAACAATTTATATCGTGATCGTACAGCGTTTAATTATGATTTGCAGTTTGCATTGATATAATATTCCACAAATATATAGTTATTTAAAATGTAATACCACCCAACTCATATTAACAACAAACATTTATACGTAAACAGCTTATGTATTGAATCAAAAGAATGAACATGCTGTCAAATTATATATATTTTTCAATATTGCCAGAAGCTATTTTGATGCTTATTTACACGGTATCAATAAAATGTTGAAAAGTTTATTTCAATAAATTTTGATCAATAAATTTTGAAGGAATTTTGCTGTTTACACGAATCAAAAGAATTTTGAAAAACAATTTTGAAGAAAATTTCAATCGTGTAAATCTAGCATAAGTTATTTTATTTTATATATGAACTCTAACATCAAAATCAAAGTAAACAAAACAATGAAAAAATTCTACATTTCACCCAAAAAAAAAAAAAAAAAAAAAAAAAAAAAAAAAATAATAAAAAAAAAATAAAAAAATTCGCGATAGGGGTGAATATTATTTATTTATTGTATGGTCTTAAACCAGAATCAAAGAGTGTCCTTCTATGGCCGCAGAGAAAATGGACGATATCAGATAATCCCCTAACAACTCTTTCCGCCATCTGTCCTTATTTATTTATTAGAATTGTGAAACTGCAGGGTAACAAGAGACTACACCCTTAAAGCAGTTAAGTAGAGTACAGTTAAAGCAGCTGTTCGATAATGCTAAAATGTTGTTTTTTTATGTTTGAAAAGAGAAAAAGTTTCCAAAGCCAATCAATGATTACAGATAGACTGACATTCCTTAAATGAATTCACTTAAACATTTTAATTTGATTTCACGTATGTTGTGAGTTAAATTTGTATTTTTCTTTTTTAAATTAATGTTATTTGCAAGAAAGAAAAAAATGCTGTAGATTATATCGTACTTACCTGCTTAAATTATTTCCTTTGAAAGATAAAATTCTAAAACATGTTTTAAGAGGCGAGTGATTAGTGTGTGAAAAGTAGTCAAATTCATCACATTCGTCACTGTCAGGCAACAAACAAAATAAATTCTCTTAAATTTCATTATTTTAAATTAATTACCGTTTATTTCAAGTTTTATGCATTTTTCTCCATTGTTGTTGTTGTTGTTTAGCTTATATATAAATTTTAATTACAAAACACATACATTCATAACTACAGCTCGCTGTATGTGAGATTCTTTCATATATAATTTCATTTCATTTTATTTCATTAATATATTTAGATTTATTTTTGTTTTTGTTTTTTTCTTTATTATTATTATTTTTTTTTTTTTTTTTTTGCTTTTGTATAATAATTTGTATTCAATTAAACTAATTCATTTATTCTTATTTTTAATAATTGTTTTATATTCATTTATTTATTTTATTCGCTTATTAAACATTTACTTATTTTAATTCAAACACGTTTTTGGACATACGCTAAATTATTCTCAGTGGAATAGAATAAAATAACAGAAAAATTTTATCAAAAACCCACAAAAATATTTGGCCAAAAATTATAAAAATTTGTTTTTATTTTTGTTTTTTATTTCTTACAAATTTGTTCGAAGTTTTTTATATAGGTTGTGTTGTAAAAATTTTTCGTAGACCTTGGTGTGTAGATATCTGTTTGATTATGCTTCGACTTTTTTATGGTCCTCAAATTTAATAAATTACAAAAAACTCTTTTTGTTTTTTTATTAAATAATTTATTATCCAATATTTCGACCAACTTTGTTGGTCATCTTCAGGGAATTTTAAACTAAGACAATAAATACAAATATAATAAAACAATTTTTCACAACATAACAAACAAATTAACAATTACCTAAATGTTTACATATATCAGTGTCGTCTGTTGTTTATTATTTAAGCTTATGTTACTGACTGTCTTTTTTGTTTTTCGTTTCTATGTTTGTTGATTGTGTATCGAAGCATAATCAAACAGATATTTACACACCAAGGTCTACGAAAAATTTTTACAACACAACTTAAAAACACGGAAGGGACGCCGAAAACATAGTCACTATGGCACTATATAACAACATAAGAAACAAATATGACATTAAAACAACTAATATAATAAGGAGGTTTTCAAAGCTAAACAAACAAATGGCTAATTTAAAATCTTCAACTACTTTTCTCATTAAATGCAAGAAAATTGGACTAACACCTGGATTTATCTTTAAGACTACAAAAAACATAAACAATATTTTCTTGGAAAACGGTAATGTAACATATGATCTGGACAAAACGTTCCAAAGACACCTTTATAATTTTCATAATATAATTCTAAGATTATTAATACAACATAAACATAAACAAATACATAAGAATCAGAATACAATAAATAGTTTAAGAGAGATTATAGTTAATAAGTTAAGAGAAAATGACAGCAGGACTCTTATATTAAGTGAACAGACAATTTATGAAAATATAAAAAACAAGAAAAATATGAGACAAAAAAGGAAATTGGAAAATTTACGGGAAGAAGGAATGAAGAAAATTAACATGAAGTTCAATAAAGATTGGTTTGTTAATACAACAGAAAAAATAATACCTTCCAACATTAAATGGCTATTATCTCTTGGACCTAAATTTGCGCTTCCATTTACTAAAACTACTCTTCCATTGTTTCGTAGTATAACTGACGGTGAACAATGTATACAAACAATAAGGGATAAAGAGAAACAAGAAACAGCTAGAATTAAGTTCGTGACATTATTGGAAGATTATAAGCGGAAAATCAAAATAGATGCAAGAGACTCACTAATATTGAATACCGTGGTTCAAACTGAAAAATACCTAAGAAATAACAAAGATTTAATCATATTGAAATCGGATAAGGGCAATAAGAGTGTTGCAATGAATAAAAAAGACTATGTGTTAAAAATGAAGAGTATTATAGACGATATGTGCTCATACAGACGACTTAAGAGAGATCCTACTTTAAGCCTACAAAATAAGAATAATGCTCTAGTGGAAAAATTGTTTAACTTAAATCTCATAAATCAATTTGAGAAAAATAAACTTACAACAAAGATAGCTGTCCCACCTAGAATATATGGATTACCAAAAATTCATAAAGAGAATATGCCACTACGACCAATCTGCTCATCGGAAAAATCACCTTCATACGGACTAAGCAAATATATCACAAACATACTATCAAACTTGACAATAAACTCAGCATATAATATAAGTAACGCAAAAGAATTAAGATCTAAAATAGACAACATTCGAATTGAAGACGACGAGATACTGGTATCCTTTGACGTTATCTCATTATTTCCCAGTATCCCGGTTAACTTGGCGTTGAACACAATTGAAAGCAAATGGGAAATATTACAAAAACATACAAAAATTCCAAAACTTCTATTTATGGAGATGGTAAAGTTTTGCATAAGAGATTGCAGATACTTCATATTTAATGAAATATTTTATGACCAGAAAAAGGGTATGCCAATGGGATCTCCAATATCACCAGTTATAGCGGATATAGTTATGGAGGAATTACTGAATACAGTTTTAGGAAAAATGAACACAAAACCGAGAATGATGACAAAATATGTGGACGACCTATTTGGAATTTTAAAAATTGATCGAGTTGACGAAACATTAATGAATTTAAATACATTTAATAAACAAATACAATTTACACTGGAGAAAGAAACTAATAACACACTACCCTATCTTGACGCATTAATAATAAGGGATAAAAACAAGATCGTAATTGACTGGCATCAGAAACCTATGGCATCTGGGAGACTCATAAATTTCTATTTAAAACACCCTAGGAATATAATTATAAACACGGCAACGAATTTTATAAAACGGGTATTAGATATTAGTAACTCAAAATTCCACGAAAAAAATAAGAAGATAATTAGAAATATACTGAGTCAAAATAGTTACCCACTTCAGACAATAAATAAATTAATTGATTTTGTGACCAAAACTAAAAATAATAACACATCAGTTCAAAATCGAGACCAAGAAAGATCAACGAAAATTTATAAATCAACAGATTATATACCCGGATTATCAGACAGATTAAAACGTTCGGACATTTATGATAAAGAAAAATATACACTAGCGATGAAACGAATAAATACGACCACTAAACTTTTTACCAATACAAAATGTAAATTAGACAAAATGGATAAATCTAATTTAGTATATGAAATAAAATGCAATGGTGACGAAACCGACATATGCCAAAAAGTATATGTTGGTACAACAAAAACTAAATTAAAGACAAGACTATCATCGCACAAATCCGACTTAAAATCTGACAAACAATCGAATCAAAAAACTGCCCTTTCAACCCACTGTGCAATAACTGGACATCAACCAAATTTTAAAGAAGTGAGAATATTAATTGAAGAGAGTAATGCATCAAAGAGATACATGCAGGAGATGCTGCATATAATAAATATTCCAATTGGAAAAAGACTTAACTAAAAAACAGATACGGACAATTGCGCTCAAACTATATCGATACACAATCAACAAACATAGAAACGAAAAACAAAAAAGACAGTCAGTAACATAAGCTTAAATAATAAACAACAGACGACACTGATATATGTAAACATTTAGGTAATTGTTAATTTGTTTGTTATGTTGTGAAAAATTGTTTAATTATATTTGTATTTATTGTCTTAGTTTAAAATTCCCTGAAGATGACCAACAAAGTTGGTCGAAATATTGGATAATAAATTATTTAATAAAAAAACAAAAAAAAGAGTTTTTTGTAATTTATTAAATTTGAGGACCATAAAAAAGCCGAAGCATAATCAAACAGATGTTTTTTATATATTTTATTTATTTTCCTTAAAAATTTTCGTTTTTAAATTACAAAAAGTTTCATAAATTTTTATTTTGTCTATTTCTGAACAACATTGATGTGGTAAAAATCTTTTTTGGGTTTTTTTAGTTTTTTACTAATTTGTTTTTTTTAACTAGCTTTGTTTGAAGACGAGTTTATCTTTTAAACAATTTTTATAAATAATAATTTTGCAGCTAAGAAATTATTGTGAATAAATTATAAAATTAAAATTCCAACAAAAGTAAATGATTTTAAATATTTATTTATCACAGAATTGAAATAGAGAAAATCGTATTATGAATATTTTGTCAAAATAAAAAAATAAATCAAAAATATAAAAATAATGATAAACCCCCTGAGGAGTTGTATACCTATTAAGAGCATCCTTAGATGGCAGATAGGAAAAGGCTTGATAGAAAACTAAATATCATCTGTAGACCGAACAGAAATGCTTTTGTGGACATACAAATAGATTGGTATGACGGGCTTTGCAAACCCGTGGAGCCTGTCATGATTTCGGTATCAACGGAGGCGATACGTTTTAAATTCTTCCATTTCTTCCATTTCATATTGAAATTAAGTGGTACAGTATCACCCAGTCTTAAGAAAAGATAAATAAACCTCAGAAGGTTAAGCGAGATTAAAAGGGAAACCGAAACATCTGTACGAAGCCAATAAACCTGCTACCACTAAAACCAACGCTCGTGGCGACCAGTACAATCCACTAAAAAGTATTTATACAATTTGCTGAAAACTCCATCAATGATCTTTTGTATGGCAACTGTTGAAACCCTAAAACCTAAATTTATTTAAAAATTAATAAAGTAAAACGCAACTGCTAATACAACATATTTATTTTTTGTTTTTATTGAAAAAATTAGGAATCAGTTAAAAGCTTTAGATTTAATTTTAAAATAGAACACTCAGCATTAGGGACTTAAATTGTAAAATATTTAGAAACTTCAGCTGGCCAATGGGAGAGTTGAAAAGTGAAAAGAAAGTGAAAGAATTTAAAAAGAAGTGAAAGAATTTTGTTCAAGCTTATAAAAAAAACAAAAAAAAAACGGTTTGAAGTTCACAGGAATAGGCCACATGGAGTTTAGTTACTACAGCGAAATTCTCAACGAGTGAGAAAAATGATATTTTTAAGCATTTTACGGATCAGCCAAAAGTGTAGTTGGAAACTGTATACATTAAAGGGTACAAAGGACAGCTTTTTTTTAGCCAAAAGTAAATGGTGCTCAAAATCGTTGCTATAGTCTCTATACATATATAATCTCGTTGTATGTCCCGAATGTATGTATGCCTAAAGGTACATTTAGCCGACCGTTGACATCGTAAGTGTAAAGTAAGTAAGTACTGTAGCTGTACAGTAAATGTATTTGTGCTTATAGAATGTGTAAAAATGTGTCATGTGTTTTTGATATAAAAAATAAAATAAAACTATGTTGTGTTTTGTCTTATTTTTTTATTTTGTGTGTGCTTTGAAATTAGAATAGATACCGAAGATTTGTTTACAAGTTTAAACTTCTTGCGTTTATGCAAACGTTCGTCTTTTTTTCTGGTTTTTTATATACTGGAGAATGTTTATTGTAAAGGCATTCATTCGCCTGAACAAGAATCATTAATTTTTCGTCGTCTATTACTTTTTTATATTTCAGTTTATAAATAAATAAAAACACACAGCTGTTCAAACCAATGATGGCCACTTTGCAATTTTGTGTAAAATGTACGTAAATATTTCAATCGTACTAAAAATGATGTTGTATTGTAATAATGAAAAATATAACATTTGTATAAATAAATGAATAGAAATTATTTTTGCTTAAGTTCATTTCTTTTTTTAATTTCAAAAATCTTTTTTTAGAAAGAAAATTTATTTTACAAATGCTATCAGAATGTAATGCTGCACTTTCTGGACCGCTACGATCTTCAGCAGCATTCTTCGCATCTATCGACCTTAGTTGTGTATTTTTATAAACATCATCTATTTAACCAACTAACTTTGTAAATAAGAATACGAGAATAGTCATATCAACATTAATATTAATTTGGTTAGACGAAATTTACACAAAAACCAACGTATTTCTTTACTGTTTTCTCTGTATTTCGTCTTGTACATTTGCTTTTGCTTTGTTTCAATCATCGATTGAACACGAATGCAAATTTGTTTTTAATCATTCTTACTTGTTTACTCATAACATTATAGATTCTGTTCCAGTATCATTTTGATTGTTATGATGTAAGCATGAATGCTTGCTGTGCCTTGCGTGCTTATAATTTAATTTTTTGAATTATTTTTTGAACTGTGAATATTAAAAATGAATAGACATTATTTTGGGTTAAGTTCATTTCTTAAGTTAAGTTTATTTCTTAAGAAATGAACTTAAGCCAAAATAATTTCTATTCATTTATAATATTCACAGTTCAAAAAATAATTCAAAAAATTAAATCATTTGTATAAATTGTACTCAGCCTAACAATTATACAAAACACTACATGTATAACATATTTAATTTAGAAAAGAAAACTTCTTAATTTATTTAAAATTGTGTGTCATAAAATTTAACAACTTAAAATTTGAAGTAAATAAGCACAAATAAGTACTTTAAAAGGGGTATTGTACTTCACTTCAATTTATAATAGTATTTATTATCACTGGCTACATCTGTCATATAACGTCGTATTGAAATTCTATTTTCAACAAGTTGAAACGTTACGACTAGATGACATATCAGTCGGCTAAGCATTTCGTTTAGCAAAAGTGATCAGCTGACACATCTACCTTTACGGTTGGCTCAATATACCTTTATTCTCTTTTCAGAGCTTTCTGAAGCCTTTCTTTTGCCTGGCAGTGATAGTGTGACTAATAACGCTATAAAATCGATGAAAACTTAAGCTTACATTGCTCTACAGTGTTGAGCAATGACCATACTGGCAATCGATCTCATTTTTAGTGCAGCAAACTTCAACATCGGTGTTTACGTTGTCTGCACGCAAAGAAAAAACATGTAACCATATTCTAAGAACGAAATAATAGTAATACAGTTATAATGTATTATTTGTTGTAAGAAAACGAAGTGTTGTTAAATATTGCTGTCTAACATAACAATAACATGGTAAAATATAAACATAATTATGTTTAAAATGTAAACATGTTATAATCAATTGTAACAGTATTCTATTTAAATTATATGTATATAATTATTATATGGTTAAGTTAATACATCGTAATATGGTTGAATATGACAATGTAATTGTATTAAAATATGCACAAAAAAATTTATTATCTACTTATTACATTGTTTTAATTTAATAAATTTTTTCCAGCAAAAAATAACTATTTCCATTTCTAACGTTTGCACACAAATAAATCTCTAAACTGATAGAAAAGCATTGTGTCAAGAACAAAACATGTTTTGTTTGCTTTTAAGTATACTTTGTTTAAGGAATATATGTTGTGGTTAAAAATATTACTTTATTTTTAATAAGTTTTAAAGCTTTGGTTGTGGTTCGAACCTTTTTTAGTAAAAAGCCACCATGTTGTATTTTTGTGCAGAGTAACCATATAATGATTAAATGTTAACAAAAAATATTTATCGTGTCTGAGGTTTTATTTAAAATGGCTATAATTTGTTCAATACAACTATACATTGTTATAGAGAGTATAATATGTTTATTGGGAATAAATATCAATCACTTTTTTTGCATGTAGATATTTAGTTTTTGGAGGCACTTTAATAAGTATTGCACTGCTTAATACATGATAAAATTGGCCTCTTATTTGACAGGGTTCGGTTTTATTAAAATAACAAAAAAAGTTTTTCTTTGAGTGTTGGCTTTGCAATTTATTACGAATTGGGCCATTAAGAAACAATGTTCAAAAATTTATTTTTTTTTAATTCTGCACAATTTTACATTAATGATTATTCAGTAACAGAAGCTACATTCCATTAATTGGAAAAGTCTACAAGCAGAATTCCTTGTTTAAAGTCAATCACTATATAGCGCACAAACTAAAATAATTGCCAAAATAAACATTGAGGATATGTCTTAATGAAACAGACCTTTTTCTGATTAGAAACTGTAGAGTAAAATATTTTCTCCAAAGATCTTTTAAATACAGTCTTCTCTAAAAGAAACAGTTACCAACATGCAGCATAATTAAATACAGAGAGTGTAAGCTGATAACATCTTCAAGCACTAGAGCTGTGTCGTTCGTGAAAGAAAGTGAAAGTGAACGGAATGATCCTGTCATTTAACTGAAGTCTTTTTGTTCAATAGTGAACGGGTTAAATTGAACACATGACTTAACTGAACGAAAAGAGCCAGCTATTTAAACGGCTCATTTCGTTCAGATGTAAGTTTTGTGTAAAAAGTAAAATTATATGCGCAAGGACATATGAAAATCACATACAATAAGGATTGTTGCTCAAATTCGTTCAATCCTTCGAACGGATCAGTTTTTGATAAATGACTGAAACAGACCAGTTCGAATGCCTGATGTCAGATTCAGATATTAACGTCATTAACATTATCAATCTTCGAAGTAAAAATTGAAAACATATTCATGATAAGGGTGTCGTGTTGTTGTGGCAGACAAAAATATTACCTTGGAGTAAACTTATAACAAGACAGTCATGGATCCGTATTTTTGATCTTCTTTCTTCCAAAAGCGGCTTATAAATGTTTTTTTAACTATTATGATATTTTTTATTCCGATTAAATTATTACCGCTTACTTAGCTCTTCAGGAAACTTCTCACAAACATTTTAAATAAACTAAAGATTTTTGTCTAAACAATAAAGAAAAGACAAACATCAAAGTTTAAGTAAGAAACAACAATAATCAATAATGATTTTATTATTCTTTTGGAACGATAATTTAAAAAATAAAAAATAAAAAATTTAATAAAATAATTCCGTGGTTTAATTTAACAATTATTTTATTTAAAGACTAGAGTTTGTTTACAAGTGATTTGTTTTAGTCAATATCCACTTACACAGATGTTTTTAATAACAAAGTACACAATTGAACACATTAATTAATTAAGTTATTTTTTGGTGCAATATGACGAATATTCCGTAAAATATTCTTAAAGTGTTGTAGAAAACTTTCAATAAATACTTTCCTCTGAGCGAACATTTTGACCGGCAAAGATCCCTTAAATACAAAACACACATAATAAATCTGATCTCAATTATTTATAAACTGGAAATATAATAAAATTTTTTGTATCCAATACCATCAAACGGCTGCTACTCTATTTTAAATGTTACAATTTTTCTTATAAAATCATTTATTAAAGAAAAATAATTTTTAACTCTAATAAGGAATTTTACTGCTCTCATTTTTATAAGTTGTATTTAAACAATAATCTAAAACATTTACTTTTAACTTAATATAAAATTTAGAAAGAAGAAGAAGAATATCAATCTTAATTTACTACTAAAGGCAAACTCAACAAATTGTGCTATTTTTATTTTTATAAAATTTCACTAAAAAAATTCATTAGTTTATAAATATTTATGACTTTTTTGTAAAATAAATTTAGTAAAAAAGCTTTGCTTTAAAAATTGTTCTGTCGTGTTTTTTACGGTTTCTATTTTACTAATTGTTTCGTACGAGAATTTTGTTAAACATAAAAAGGCAACAATCACACAAATATAATAAAATTAAATATAAAAATACTTTAGAAGCAAAACATAATTTAAATTACAAATTATTTCCATGATGAATTGACTATAAATCCTAAAGTTATTACGATTAAGACATGATGTGTTAGCAGTTGCACTGTGGGACTAGACAAATTAGCGAGAGTGCGAAAAGTGTTCACTGAACTCCAGTCACTTAAGCCAGCTAAATTGCGGGCAGCAGCGTGGATTAAATATGTCGAATTTGATTTTAAATTCGAAATTATAAAACGGCGGCCATCTGAAACATTAAGAGAAGGAAATTTTAAATGGTAATTTTTTTGATGATTAAGAAGCTTAAAAAATAAATTCTATATGTTTTTAAATTATTTCAAGCAAACAACTAAAAGTTTTAATGTTGTATAATTTAAAGTAAAGTTTTTTGGTTAAGTTGGATTTGATTCGTAGAATTTCATTTAAAAATTTAGAAAAAAAACTATATATTTATACTTTAATTTATTTATACTTTAATATTGTTGTTGTTCTTTCATTAATAAGTCTTGTTGATGTACAAATCACGGAGTTTAAATGTAACAAAAAATATTTGAAATATTTACACTTCATCCTTAATAAACCCCAAGCATAATTGTATTATTGTGTATCTTATTATCTTTTCATTTACTTTTTTTCAATTCCCTAAAATTTCCTAAAACATTGAAATGTTACTGCGAAAACTGGTTAAAGTTGGTTTAGTTGCAAAATGCGTAATTGCCTACGCGCCCTTCAGGATTATCTCCAGTATTGAAATCGATTCTAGAAAATGGTTTACATTCAGCATATGATTTTTGTTCTTACTTTAGTAAATATACTTTCGCTGGCCTACTCCAAACTTTAAACTTTTTTTTAGCTAACGAACTTAAACCTAACTGAAAAACGTTAATTTATTTTCAGAAAATATTACGTTTTTTAAGTACTAGGAACTGTTTTTCAAATTAATCTTAGGTGAAAAATTATTAAAGGAAACATGAAATCTTCACTTAGACACTCGCTGAACATTATGAGTTAAATTTATTACACACTTTTTTTAATTCTTCTTATCTATACTTTTCTATTAAGTTCAGCTGTAAACAGCATCCAGAGATACATATGCATTAAATACTACGAGTATTTAATTAACCTTGTGTTTCTGGTTTACTAAAAAAAAAATAATAAATAAAATAAAATTAAATATTGAACTGCTAGTACTAAATAAAATTATGGCTACACTTCATAAAGCGAAATTTGCATGAAGCGTGAACTTAAGGATACGACTAAATTCTATTAATTCTTCCCTCCTCAATTAAACTTTATGTTCGATAGAAAATCTAAAGTTCCTAATGTTGTTGGCATAAATTTTGTATGAAATTTTATAAATTACTGGTTGGGCCCGGTCAGCGTTGCTGGTGCCATCTGCCTGTAAATTCCTAATGCACCCAAAACGCTCCTCATGAACAGTAGATATAAATAAATTTTTATCGAAATCGGTGATATCGGTTTTAAGTTATCGCGCACAAACACCAAAAAAAAAAATGAAAATTTACGCCATCTGTTGGAGGAATACTAAACTACATAGAAGCACTGTCGGCGACCCATTGAATATAAGTATGAATTTCGATCAAAACCGGTGTAGTAGTTCTTAAGTTACGGTGCAAAAAAACTAAAAAACTAAATATTGCGCCATTTGTCGGACGAACTTCGAACTACACAGAAACACCTCTCACGGCCCATAGAGCACGCTTATAAAATTTAGTCAAAATTGGTCCATTAGTTTTTGAGTTTATCAATCATGTTATTATTTTGATATTTTATACAGAGGTAGAGATTTAGGCATGTCACAGAACAGAATTCCGATCAAAACTTGTATCAATACCGCGCAATTGATTCTTCAGAAAATGAAAACCGAAAAACCTCTTCGGAATGAAATCACTTTTAAATTTCAAAGTGGCAAGCTGCAGTTAATTTTATCCTGCTCGTTTGTTTCTTTGAAGTGCAAAGTACTTCAATATGAAAAAAAGTGAAAAGTGGACCATTTCTTAGGAATAAAATAAAATCAATTGGAATCTGAAGAAGGTAAAGAAGGTAAAATCGACTGATATAATTAATAAGAAATTAAATCATTGTAATCGGAATTTGTGATATGCCTGATATAATTTATTTAATTTTCACTTAATTTTATTTACTTCACCTGCTGTCACGAAGAAGGTGAATGTGCTGATCCTTTAAATATGGGTCATATGTCGTGTTTCATTGTTGAAGATGTTGCTACATTGAAAAACGTTATATGTAATTTATGGCAAAATATTTTCTTGCTTTTATTAACAAAATATAATTGTTGTCACCGAATAATTTGTATACAATTTGAGCCTGAGTGCTGCCAAAAAATTCTTTTTTTGCAATTTACCCAGACGTTATCAACGTCAATAACATGTTACTTTATACATATTTTACACACTTAAAAGCTTAAAAAGTATAAATAAAATTTATTTTGATTAAATATTTGTTGTTATATTTACCTCTGTGAAATAGAAAATCTTTTCGCTTAGCATAACTCCAATTACCAGCACTGTATTTGAATTCCTGTTCACTCATATACTCCACGCGATAGCCCACTGTATGCATATTGTCGTCAATATTTGATGGCTTCAACGAACGAATATCCAAGTCAAAGCCATCTGTAAATGCTCGTCTTACTTGAAAATATGAGATGCCAGCTGGTTTTTGGCCCTTCTTTAACTTAAAAACACGTTCCAACATGCCCAATGGATTTGCCACCTTGCACTTGTAATCACCGAAATGTGAGGAATTCAAAACGTGTATTTGTAAAGTTGAACCGTAATCAGCATAAAATAAATGATAGTTTTTTCCCGTTATTGCACGACTATCGTGCAGCCAGGTAAATGATGGTGGTGGCTCACCCATGGCATCACAGGAGATATTTACACTGCCTCCAATGTAAGCGTACTGTATCAATGACGTATTATTATCAAACCAATGAGGCTTATCTGGAATGCACAACAAGATGACAATGAGTTTGTAAAGAAAAAAGAAAGAAAGAAAAATAGAAAACCATCAGTGAATTGTAACGGATAAAATTCAACTGCACGTTTTGCATGAAAATGTTAAGGTTTTGATATTTTTTCATATTCCTGTAGTTCTTTTAATTTTGTTTACCTAGAATTAAAGCTTAACAATTTAGGAGCCAAAACCTTTTTTAACACAAAATTTATAATTAATTTTTTTTAATAATATTAAGTTAAATTTTCTTTAAGTGAAGAAATGTAAAAATCTAAAAAAAAAACAATTTTCCAGCCTTATTTTACTATTATCTGCAAAAGAATATTTAATCTCCCTTTTCCTAGATAACCTCCGTTTGCAAAAATTTTGAACTTAAGGATGCAAAAGTGACTCATTTTTTTGGGTAGTGGATTTCATTAGGCATTGCTAAAGGATAATAATAACTGTGTTTTCTGCTTCAAACTTCATCCAAAAGACTTTTCATCCAAAAAATCACGCTGACTTTTACAAAGAAAACTGGTTTCAACGCTTTTTGTCCCCACTGTTGGCATACTTTGTTCGTCGGTCTCCATCGTTTTTCTCATAATGAATGACCATTTTGGGCGAGAGTATCATAGTTTCCATGGAAAAAATAATTAACACTTTTTTGTGATTTTTAAAAACTATGTTGCCTATTAATAATTTATTTTCAAAATGGACAATAATGGTATCTATCGGGTGTCTTTTTAATACCGATAGAACTTTAAATTATAAAAAATAACACTAAAAATTAAATTTTGATGAAATACTTTTTCTTATTATTTTCAGTAAACTCTAGCAAATCATTATGAATAGACTCACGCTTAAACAACGCTATCAAATCATTCAAGTTTACTTTGAAATTCAGTCATTAATTCAAACAACTTATAGACGACTGTTTTATCGCCAACATGGGTTTAGCTAATTTTTGGCTTACCGGGTTCGTTAATAAGCAAATTTGCCGCACCTGGAGTGAGACCAATCCAAAATATACCCTACAGCCTCCATTTCATCCAGAAAAATGCACCGTTTGGTGTGGTTTACACGATGGTGGCATCATCGGAACTTATTTCTTTAAAAATAAAGCCGGATATCACGTAACGGTCAATGGTGATCGTAACCGCACCATGATTAATAATTTTTCGTTTGAAAATATGGATTTCATTGATCCGGACGAAATGTGGTTTCAACAAGATGGCGCTACCTGCCTTACGGCGACAGCAACCATCGAGTTATTAAAATCAAAATTTCGCGATAAATTGATTTCGATAAATGGACCTATTGATTGGCCTCCAAAGTCATGCGATTTGATACCTCTCGATTATTTCTTGTGGGTCCACGTGAAATAACTGGTTTATGCTGGTCAACCAGCCACGCTTTGGAGGCCAACATTGTGCATGTTATTCGTGACCTACGGCCAGCAGTACTTGAAAAAGTAACACAAAATTTGATGTCGAAAATGACCCTCGTCATGAGCAGCCGCGGTGGCCATATACGCGAAATCATTTTTTAAATATTTATGCCATGTTCTGATCTTTCGTATAATTTACATGAGTTTTTCTTTATTTAAACATTAAAATCAACGCAACTTTTCGGTATTTTTTTCCTAGCTTTTGAATTCCTTAAATCGATGCTATTTCGTCGAAGCTATCTGGACGTACTTCGGAATAGATGTACAGTTTAATTGGTTAAAAGCTAAAAATCCAAATGCAACAAACCATGTACGATTGATACTGTTTTAACAAACTGTGAACAAAAAAGTCCATTTAATTTGGCTGGGATCTGTGTTCTCCTTACTATTAATAACGAACGTAAGACAAAACTAAAAAAACGATAACTACTACTATCCTGCAGGAAATTTGGGATAATTACTCTTAACGTAGCTGTCGTATGACATGTGACAAAGAAAGTGGTACAAAAGGAAACAAATTTTGACGGGTGAAATCTGCTTAAAAAAATTAGAGATGTTAAAAATTTTATAAAATAATTTGGTTTCATCTGAGATCTGCTTCAGAGTACCAAAATAGTGTTAATTGACTCCCTCCTATAACAATGATATGTTAAAGTAATAGGATTATTTAATGTTAAGGCGAGTGCGATGAAAAATAAAATGCAATTGTTTCCGTTTATATGATTACTCTTAGAACCCAAGAAAAGTATTTTAATTATTTATTTATATATTTATTCAAAAGTTTTCAAGTCCTTGACAATAAACTAGTACATTTAGTTAAGAAGTTTTAAAGCGCAAGGGATTTTACAAACAACCAAAAAATAATGATCTTTTCATTACTAAAGTTACGTACCGTGGAAGGAGCAATGCATATGTTCTCGAACAGTTACCAAATTTAAATATTTTTTTTTTAAATATTGCGAAAAGAGCTAAATGCCATATTAACCGTTCCTATTGCGCCATGGAGAAGAAATAACTTAAAAGATATTCAAAACTATGAAAAGAATTAAAAAGGAAGGATTTAAACCGCAACCCAATAACAATTCATGAGACTTGTCAAACTGTTTTTTTTCAGCACAAAAAAAAATAGGTTTTTACGGCAAAAAGAGTCATTTGAAGGTGTGAAAAAAAACACCGATGAATAATGTACGCAAAGAAATTTGATAACATTATGCTAAAGAGTATATGAAATGTGGTCATATTAATTACTAGCTCATTGTAGTTGTTAGCGACGTAATGAAGTTTAATTTAAGTGGTCCAGATGGCCTTAATTATTTCTTTCGCTATACAAGAAAATATAAGTTATCCCTAAAGCGCCATTACAGTAGAGAGGATAAGGTTATGGTTTGGGATTTAAAATTTCAAAGTGCAAAAATGACTGGAAAAGTTTCAAGACTCTGCTACAATCCGCACCTCCTAAATCAAATGATATATTTGGAACGATTAAATGTATTGTGCAATTAGAAAATGGCCCCATCATACAAGAGAGTAATTAATTAGATTGACTAATTAATTGCCAATTTCTTAGCATTGAATGAATAATGATGCTAATGATTTTCTACCATAACCATTTAATTCACTAATGGTAATGCTTTTCAATGAAAAGGTTCCAATGACTAATTATTAAAAGTACCCTAAAATGCAACTAACCACACTGTAAACAGTTTTAGTTTAATTCTAAAACCGGACGGTGTTCCTTATAAGCTATTTAGGAATTAACTTTAAAATTAATTTCGTAATGGTTTATATCCAAAACCATCTCATTTTAATTAAAACACTTAAGTGAATATTTTAAACACCATATACAAATTTTAACGAATTATTTAATATTTACTGGGATTTAAAATAATACCAAATTTTAAACTTCAATATTTCACTACAAAAAACAATTACTGGTAGTTTTCATACAACACCAAAACAGGTATCAACAAAAAAACTTTTTTTTTACTTTATTATTTGAAGTTTAACTATAATGCCGAAAAAGATTTAAAATGCTCTCTTACAATAGTTTTATTCCTTTAAGTTTAAAAACAACACCTCAAAAGGAGTTAAATTCATCTGTTTCTAAAATAGTACAACAACAAAATCCCGTTAAGTTTTGTCGCTCTCATTAACTTTTTGGTTTGGTTTACAAATAATATCTGAAAAAGAATAAAAACTCTCTCATTTTCTTAGTCGTTTGAAATTAATGCAAATAAAATTCTTAAAGTTATACCTTTTTAAACCATGTGGTTCAAAAACTAGAAAAATGCTTATTCATACAAGAAAGTTTGTATAAAAGGTTACAATGTAAGTTAAAGTAAAAAGTGGTGAACAATTTTTTATAGTTAAAATTTCTGATTCAGAAAGTGAGGAGCTTACTCTGGATGGAATTATAATTTCAAGTAAGTATTAACTACGAGCGTTTATCCTTAGAAATTAATTACTAAGGCCTGTTCTAACCTAAAATTGTTGTTCAATTTAAGCTTTACACAAGTTGAATCTAGACATAGAAGAAAGAGAATTAAAATATAAAGATCGCGACGGTGGCCTAATTGATTTCGATGATCTTCCAGGGGTTATTTTACAGTATAAATGCAGCAGCTAATTTACTACAGTTTTATAAATATTCAGAAAGACATTAAATAAAGATCGGTCCACCTCATTCGATGCAGCAGGTTAAACACCACCATATCATTTAGAATAAATCTAGTTTAGTGAAGTAACTTCAATCAAAAACACAACTTTTGGAGCGATGAAAATTAAAAAATAAGAAAAAGGCATCAACTAAAAAAAATTGATGCTCACTCATATTTTTCGAGTAACAGGTCTCTGATATTTTCATAGAAAAGTACAATTGTGCAAGATATCAATATGGGCATCAATTAAAAATTTGAAAAAGAATTTTAAAAAATGCTTAACCCATTAAGAGTCGTGGCATCTTAATGTAAAACTTGTACTTCTTTTTTTTTCTTTTTTTTTTAATTCTCTGTCACCCCAATATAAATATTTTTTTTTATTAGAGTTACTTTACTACACTAGATTTACATTAATGGTGAAGGGTATATAAGATTCATCATAGCCGAATATAGCACTGTTACTTGTTTATTGATATTTTTGTAATCTTAAAAAAATGCTTCTATCGATGGTATTTAAATTTTAGCTGTCGATAAAAAATCTAAAAAATTAAATCAGATGATTAAAACAATTTAAAAAGGCTTTAAATCTGATTGAGAGTGTAAATAGATGTGTCTTGATTAAAACTCGTTAATGTTTTCATAAGATTCGATTCATGTGCTTGACACACATATATAACGAGTATTAGTGTGAAATGTTTGTACGAGGGCTGCTATATATATTTCTGGCCTGGCAACACTAAGTGCTGCCAAGTGCAATCTGACATTTCCATTGGAAAGTTTGTCATTTTTAAGCATAATCGTACTCAAAACGTTTTGACATACGACCATTATTTGTGTTGTTTACAGTGACTTGAAAAAATTTATATAGAAAAAAATGGAATTAACTCGTGAACATTTTTGTGCCATCATTTTTTACAACTTTCGACGTGGATTATCACGACAAGAGTGCATTGATGAACTTAAATCTTTCTATGGCGATGAAGCACCATCCTATAGACCTGTGAAAAATTGGTATAATGAATTTAATCGTGGCCGAAGCTCGCTCAAAGTCGAATTCGGTGAAGGTCGTCCAAAAACGGCTCTTGTGCCAGAGAACATTGATGCCGTGCGTGAACTCATAATGCAAGATCGACATGCGACATACCGAGAGATAGAGACATCCTTGGACATTTCTTCCACCAGCATACATTTGATTCTGCATGAACACCTGGCCTTAAAAAAGGTTTTTTCTCGTTGGATCCCGCACAACTTGAAAGTCGCTCAAAAAAAGGCTCGTGTCGATTGGTGCAAAGAAATGTTGCAAAAATACGATTGCGGTGCTTCAAAAGACGTTTATAAGATCTTCACAGGTGACGAATCATGGATCTATGCGTATGAGCCCGAAACGAAACAACAATCGACCGTATGGGTCTTCAAAGACGAGCAAAATCCAACGAAAGTTGTTCGTGGAAGAAGCACTTTGAAACAAATGGTCGCCTGTTTCTTCGGCAAAACTGGTCATGTGGCGACTGTTCCGCTTGAGCAACGTAGGACGGTCACTTCTAAGTGGTACACTACAATTTGTTTGCCTGAAGTCATCGCAGAAATTCGAAAAACCAACAAGAGAAGACGAATCATTGTTCACCATGACAATACGAGCTCTCACACATCGGCTCAAACCAGAGCGTTTTTGACCGGCCAAAACGTCGAATTAATGGGTCATCCGCCGTACAGCCCTAACTTGGCATCTAATGATTTCTTCTTGTTTCCGCACATCAAAAAAAAATGCGTGGTCAACGATTTTCGTCGCCAGAAGAAGCTGTTGAAGTGTTCAAAAACCATGTTTTAGAGGTGTCTCAATCGGAGTGGATAAATCATGCTGGAGAATACTTTGAAAAACAATAAAACCATTTTTGATTATAAATATTCGCATTTTCACTATTAGGCCAGAAATATATAGAGCAGCCCTCGTTAAATTAAAAACAAAATTTTTTATAAAATTTTACTGGATTTTAATTTTTTCACTTGTTCTACAATTTACTGTTGTATTCTGTAATTGTGTGCAATACCAATAAACAAGTATAAGAGTACTTAAGTCAGTCATTAAACCAGAATGTTTGTCTGGCGGTATATCTTTCCTTATGTCTCCGTTGCTTATCCCTTCACTCCTTCATTTAAATGTCCATATGAATTGTCATATATGAAACAGTTTTCTTGTTTTTTTTTATAAATGAAGAAACAGTCAGTCGCTCTTAAATAACCATTCACTTTTATTTTTAAATTTATTGCATTTGAAACATGTGGGGTACAAGCATCCTTATGTCCTTCCTCTTAATTCCATTCTATTCCGTCCTTTTTTTTTTTGCGGAATTTTCTTTTATTGTGTCACTGGGTTTATAACGTTACTTTAAATTCTTTGTTTGTGTGATATTATTGCTACCGCCACGACTATGCCCAACAAACATTCATTCATTCCCTGGTTCTTAACATCACCATCAGCACCATTGTTTTACATAAGTTCTGTTTTGTTCTATTTTATTTGTTTTATTTTTTTTTTTTGTCCCCATTCTCTTTTGCGTTCTTTGTTATGTTTAATTTACAAAGTGCATTTTAATGAAGTTCTTTCCTTGTGGATATTTTGAAACAATTTGGTTTAAAGTTTTCCTAAAGATTTCTTTTAAATGGCAGTAATTTTGTATTCATTTAGTTTTCGGTTTGCATAATTTATGGGTCTACTTCATCTCCTACAAGCACTTGTGTTATTGTAAGATGTTGCCAAAAAAAAAGACAGTTCTGTCTTAAGCAAATTACTCTGTTGGACATTTAGAAGGTTCGTAAGAAAGTTTCTGCTCAGCTTATTGTATAAAATATGCATCGAGTACGCCGACAGATATGTAATCTTCGTGTTAAAAAGAAACGTGTAAAGTTTTTTTTTGTCGTCTTGTGAACAGTGTGGCCAGATAGACGAAAGTTGTATATTTTAGGATCATTGAGTTTTAATGGTTATACAATTTATTGTACGAAAACACTAGTATTCTAATTAAAACTTGTTTAATTATAATTTATTTAAATAAATTTAAATGAAAATCCCTTTAAAAACTACACAGGTCACAGTCATGATATGGTTTCCGATAAGGATACATCATTTCAGAGTCATGAGGGACTCTTTTTGACGGAAGAAGAATATATGAATTCCTTAGTTAATGACGCTAAAAGTTTAGTAGAGAATAATGAAAACCAACCAGAATCGGAGTCACAAAAGTAAACCACCGAATCGTTTTGGGTATAATGCACAGATGTTATTGAACCAAAAAATTATAAAGAACTTTTAACATTAGAGAACAAAGAGAAATGGATTACTGACAGCAAGGAGAGATGAGCACACGTCTTTAAAGGTTTTAATTATATAGAAATTGGTAACCGCTCCATCTAACGGTAATATAAAAAGCTGCAAATGGATATTCCAGGTTCAGAGCATAATTGGTCAGACGTGCGTTTACTCAAAAATTTTAAAAAGAAAAGACTGTAGTCTTTAAATATGATGAAGTTAATACACCTGTTGTTAGACAAACGATACTAGAAGTATTGCTATCTGTTGCCTGTGTCAAGAATATGTCAAAAATATGTTTTGATGTAAAATGTGCTTTTTTAACGGAGAACTCACAGAGGCCATAAAACAACCTCCTGGTTTTGAAGAACGATATCAACTCGTAAGGAAGCTAAAGAAGAGCATTTATGGACTCAATATAAACTCGTAAGAAATCTAAAGAAGAGCATTTATGGACTCAATATAAACTCGTAAGGAAGCTTAAAAAGAGCATTTATGGACTTAAACAGGCTGCTCAAGTTTGGAATCAAACATTACACGATTTGATATCTTCAGGAGAATTTATGCGATTCAGTGCTGATCCATGTTTATATATAAAATACACTAACGAGGAAGTGCTATTCTATATTTAAATTTACATTGATAACATGTTGGTTGCTAGTAAGAAGGAATCAAGCAATGTAACTGTAAGAAAATTCTGTCATCCAAATTTCCACTGAACTAATTTTGGAAGAATTGTAATTTGTGAAGGAATTGAAATATTTCAAGATAACGATTTGCATTACCGCATACGTTAATCTATTTACATTAGAAATCTTGCAAAGGAATTTCGTTTAGAAAGTTCGAAAGTATCTTCATACCCATTAAGTCCAGGATATGATAAAATAAAATGCGATTTGTTATTGGATAACAACAAATATCAGAAATTAGTTGCTTTGGTCATTACATTGTAAATATTTTATCTTTAATATATATTTGGAATGATTTTTTTCTCACTTTAGGCTTTGCATTAAAAACAGATGACTTCCCTTGTGATTGTTTAAAAATAAACTTTTCCTCCACTCACAATGTTTCGAAAGTTGAAAATTGTCTCTTTGTGTTACAACGAGTTTCGCTCTCCTTCATAACACATACGCTTTTATGAAGAACCAAAATTAATATTTGAGGTCAGTATAGCATATACCCAGATCTTAAGGTCAGCCAGGACACATTGGTTGCTGCTGTGTAGACGTTTTATGATAGAGTCAAAAGAAATTGCGACCATTTAACTTAGACTATGGTCCTTAATGGCATTCATATCCAATATGCTGCTACCCATGATCCTAAGTATAATCCAAGCTAATGTTCAGCACTGCCACACAATGCGCGCCAAGTTATCTTCGTTATTCGCAAATTGACTATTAGGAATAGCTGGTCTATAGAAAACATCTTCCCATAAAGAAAACTAAGGTCCCAGAGAAAAAAATAAAAAGACTATAAATGAATCTTTGTCTGTCAGTTTTCTATCGGACGTTTTCAATATTTGATATCTTAACAATTACTTATTAATTATAAACAGAAAGTAACGTTTTAGTGTATAAAAAAAATTAAAGAAAGTTCAGGTGCTATATGAAAATTTAATGTACATGGAAAGAAAATAATGGTAGAAGCAAAAAAAAATTTTTTGTTAGATTTAAATCTGGGTTATGCTTTTGTTAACTAACATTATAAAACTTAATGATTAACACGTAACTTCATTATTATGTTTTTATACCCTCCATTAAAGCAAGTGGAAAAATTGTATACGTAAGTCTGTCTGTAACTTTTTTACTCTTCTTTTATTGGCTATTTTTTCTTTTTATATAGAAAGAGTTGAGGCAAAAAAAAAATTAAATAAAACTCTTGATTTCGTAGATATTAATTGAATGCCACTTTAAAATGGGTTCTGATGTTATAAAGAATTTTTTAAATTTATGAAAATTTTATTTGTCGTTTTAGGAATAATTTTATTTATTACTACTATACGGTTACACTGGTGACAAAATTAGTGCTGCAGCGAAAAAAGTTTCAAATAATTGTTTCTTAAAAGTAAACAAAAACCTAATTTCAGCAAAGAAAGCGAGATGAGATGAGGGAATTGTTATAAAAGCAAATGCAATTAAGTGTATCAGTGGTTGGAGTGTCAGAAATAAAATAACAAGTTTTCAGCGACAATATTGCGTTCTTTATGCAAGAGTAATTCAAATTTCTAAAATTTTTTTTAATTCACAGTTTAAAAGTTAATTTAATAGGTTTTTTTAAATGCTGCATATCATTCAAATTTTTAAGCATTTAAATATTACAAAAAAAAATTAAAAATTTTCGTTTTAAAACAGTATCCGATGGAGTTGGCAAGAAACTTGTCGGATCATAAGATCAAATTTTAGACGTTTAGCTTTCCGATAGTGTAGAAATTCAATTTGAGTTAGACCTCAACTTTAATTGTAATTATGAGATGATTGTTTCCAAGCGCACATGCAGTGTTGTATAATTGGTTATGCTATCAGACTGATTTTAGATGTTAAATCATAAGTCTGCACTAGTGGTTACAGCCGTCCGAGCATACCGTATATTGTGTTAGTGAAGCTATTTAACTTGCGACTAGTGTTAGTAGCTCTACGCTTCCTATACACATACCTACCAGTGTTACCAACTTAAGTCCTTCAATATATGCACAGTTAATGCTCATGTGTCCGTTTAGAACCACCGGTATTACCAACCGAGATATTTCTTAAACTAATCATATTTTAATTAGAAGTAATAATAATAACTTTTTGGAAAAGATACCTTCTTTTACTCTAACTAATAAAAGTGACAATGAATCTATACTCGGGTAAGATCGCCACAGCTTCACTTGAACACCGAAAAGATAAAGTAAAGTTTAAAGTACTTTAAATTATGCCGACCCCCGGCTTTAAAAGAGACACCTCGGTTACCCGAAACATACAATAATAAAAAAGTGTTTTCTACAACGTTTTGAAAGATTTTTACATGCGTCGACATTAGATGACATTTTACTTTGAACAGTATTTTTTATTTAATTTTGGAATCGACTCTCCGTCGTTTAGACAAGCACCAAGAAATTCGTACACTAAGAGAAAAACTGCGGGATAAAATCAAGCTGTGTCGGGCTTGTTTTTAGAAATCTGAAATTTTAAACAAATCAAGCCTGCAAAACACTAAAATGAAGATAAAATTAAGAATTACGGTCTTAAAAAAAGATTGAAATCTTAAAATAAGAATAAAAATCCTAGTTTAAGAATAAAATTCTTGATTTAAGATTACAGTAAGAAAAAAAATTTTTTTTAAGTCTAAAAATACTTAAAACAAGCATAAAATTCTTAATTTAAGCCGAAAGGATTTTAAAATAAAAAAAAACACTTTTGTATGCGTTGATTTCTTTAGTTGAGCATTTCTTTAAGCGTGTAAAGGTGAAAAGTGATAAAAGTAAAAAAAACAATCTGTTAAAATGGAAAATACTCAAATTTTAAACATTGATGAAAGCTCCGCAAATAATTGGATGACTGTAGCTATTGAAGCAGTTATTCCGGCGGAAGAAAACAGTTTAAATACTCCTGGAGAAGAAACCATTGAAATTGAATCGCAGTACGATCTTCAAACAATTCGAAAGGAAATCTGTGGATTCCCATCAAATAATTCTAATGAGCTTGTTCTTTTAAATGTTGAAAAAGAACAATTTCAGCATTCTGCAAGAAACCAAGACGAGGAAAATTTGAGAAAACTTTTAAAAGAGTTTGACTTGGAACCTGTCTTTGAATATTTAAAGGGTAAGTTTTAGTGCTTTATTTATGCTTTACACATCTTTCGTTATTGTGATATTATTTAGCTGTTCAAGTAACCTATAGGAGCTTAAAGTATATGCGAAAAGAGGACTTGAAGGAAGCTATTCCTCCGTTAGGGCTACGCATGGAATTTCGTGAAAAGTTATTTGTTTGGAAGAAGGAACAGGTAGAAATGTTTTAAGAAAAACTCTTCATTATAAAATATTTATAAACATATACATGTTTTTTAGTTTGGAATAGACGATAGTACCATGTCAATGCCATCGAAAGTGGAAGACTGGCTGGAAACTGTGAAAACTCCAAAAAACACTTCCTTAAACTCTTCATCTGTAAATCTGTCAGTCTGTGGAAAATTATTAAATAAAGATTTGAGTGTTATTTTAAATGAAACATCAAAAGGAAAAATTATTCCTGAATTTTACAATCAAAACCAAAAGTTAACACACGACCACAGAAATGAATTGATAAACATCATAGTAGAAGAAGTAATCAGCAACAATATTACGCTCCATGCAAAAGACTTTTTGGTGTTAATAAATGAAATTGTGGGTATTTTCCCTAATGAAAAAGATGTAGAGGTAGGCCGTATACTATTTCACTGTAGTAAGTATATTAACAAATATTCCTTTTTTTAAGAATTACTACTTTATACCAAGACAAGGGCGCAAAAATCCAAGCGGTAAACTGTACGCTAAATACAAAAATAGAAGATCAAAAAAACGAAAAATTATTGATGAATTTGAAAAAAATTACTCTGATAAAGATTCTTCAATTGAAACCCTACCATTTAACAGTGAAACCTTAACTGAGACCAACAAATCAACACTTATAGCATATAAAACGATCTTAAGCAGGGATAGTTCTGACTGGAATGATGTCTGCGAAAAATGGAAATTAACTTTTAAGTTGCGTCAACAGGATTTAAACGAGATGGAAACCACTGAGTTTTTTTATTCTTGGCCTAAAATATCTGATTCAAGAGCACCCAGATTGGTAAATATTTGAGTAGCAGTTTCTTTTTATAATTTTCTTATATTAAAAACAATTTTAGATCAAAATTGATTTTGATTTATTGTATCCATCTAAATCACAGTTACTATACTCAAAATGGGAGGATTTTAAAGTAAAAATAATTCAGTATTATGAAAACCATATTCGTAATGATTTTTGTAGGCAACAACTTAATAACGCAAAGTTAACTGAAAACAAAGGTAAGACCCAATATATATGAAGTAAGATTAAGTATCAAAGTTTTCATTTTTCTTTTTTCAGATGCTCAGGACTATATATTGACCATATTACTTAACGCTGTAATGCCTTCCCCGACTCGATTTCGAAATTCTTCAGGGAAACTAAATAAAAAGGCAACCATTGTCGATGCAGAGGAAAGTTTTGCACTAAGGTTGACGTCAATTAATAATTACCAGCAGCAAATTGATGAAATACATACCAAATACTACTCAGCTAAATTGACTGTACAACCTTTTCTTTTGGTAGAAGGATTATCAGATGTGGATATAAAAGGTTTTTATGTTTATTTTGATAAGACTTTATACAAATTTGATTCTTATGTAGAAAGCTTAGACGTGTGCTTTAAAATTTTTCAAGTATTTAATTTAAAGTATCCTGATGTTTGTCAATTACCATGGCTTTTCATACAAAAATTTTTTTTCGAAATTGATACTTCCTTTGATATTAAATCTGCAAATATTACTTCTCTTTTAAATTTTCTCGCTAACAACTAATTTTAATCAACATGTATATTTGCTTTGAATGCTCAAAAAAATTTTTGTGCACACGTCACCTAATTCAGCATTTTAAAGATGATCACTTTAAATCCACAAAGCTTTTAAAACTCAAATGTGTACAAAATCAATGTAACCAGACTTTTTCTAATTTTACGTACTTTCGCATACATTTAGAGAAGCAACATCCAATTAAAGATACTGTTAAGACTTATAAAACACTCAATGCGCCATTAATTAAAATATCCCCTACTTCTTACAATAATTCTAATTCAGTTTCTAATGACCACAAAACAACTTTGCAAACCATAAATGTTTTAAAAAAGCAAGCATTACAATTGTCCTTAAGTTTACACCATCAAAACTATATTCCAAGAAAACAGGTATTAGAAATTCAAGGCATGATTGTCATCCACATCCTTGGCCATAGAAACTGTTCTAAAAAACAATAAAGTCGAAAAAGATCAAATGCAAGATTTATCATTTTTATTAGATTTTTGTAAAGACCCTTTCCAAGAAATTAAATCAGAATATCGTTTACTTAAAGTTTTGTCCGATTTAAAATTATATCAACATCCAAAGTCTTTTACTATAAGTATTACAATTTCTGAAATTATTTCAAACGGCAATCCCACCTTAGGTCCGAAGTTGTCAGATATTCATATAATGCCTTTAAAGTTTATGATAAAATCAATTTTTGAAGTACCGAAACTTTTACATCTTACATTAGAAAACACAAATAGAAGTTTGGAAACCAACTCTTTATGCAATTTTGCTAGTGGAGAGATTTTTAAACTAAAAAAACAAAAGATGCAGTCTTGTTTAGTTATTCCATATATTCTATACTGCGATGATTTCCAAATAAATAATCCCCTTGGTAGTCACACGTATTCTATTTGTGGGTGTTATATAAGTTTTCCCACCATGCCTCAGCACTTGCTTTCTAAACTAGAATATATATTTCATGCAGCTTTCATATCGTCGGAAAATTTAAAAAAGTGCGGAAATACAAATAGTTTTTACCATTTGGTTGAAGAACTGAAACTGCTTGAAGAAGGTTTAGAAATTATAGCAGAAAACAAACAATTTAAAGTAAGTTTTATTCTCGGTGTGATTGTAGGGGATAACTTAGCTGTGAATAGTATTTTAGGGTTTGTCCAGTCCTTCAATTCTTTGAGATATTGCCGCGCATGTACAAGAACAAAGGCAGAGATGAAGTGTGATGTTTATGAAAATTTGGATTGTCTAAGGACTAAGAAAAGCTATGAGGAGGACTTACTAAAAAATAATTTTCAAGCAACGGGCTTAAAGGATAGTTGCATTTTTAATGAACTTAATTGTTTTCATGTGACCGAAAATTTTTGTTTTGATGTAATGCACGATATATATGAAGGTATTTGCATATATGATGTATGCAATGTATTAGTAGCATTGCTAAATGAGCAAATCGTGACATTAAATACTATAAATAACAGAAAAAAACTTTTTCAGTTCGGTGAAGCAGAAATTAGAAATATTTCTGTACCATTATGTATTGCGAGACTAAAAACATTTAACTTAAGAATGTCTGCTACCGAAGTTGGATGTTTTATTCATTTTTTGCCACTAATAATAGGTGACCTAATTCCTGTTGGAAACAATAATTGGGAACTTCTTATAACCTTGATAGAAATTCTCGACTTTTTATTAAAACCGACATATAGCTATGAAGAATTAAATCATTTTCAACAACTAGTCAAGAAACATCACACAATTTATACTAAGCTTTACGGACCACTTAAACCAAAACACCATTTTCTAGTTCACTACGCTACTGCAATTAAGAAATGTGGTCCATTAAAATACATTTGGAGCATGCGTTTCGAGGCGAAACATAAGGAATCGAAAATGTATTTAAATAACATTACATCTAGAGTAAATCCTTCTCACTCATTAGCAATTAAATCTGCTATTAAATTTTCAAGTTTTTTGTTAGATCATGAGAACTCATTAGAACCTGTTTTTAGTTATAAATCTTCAAAAACTGTTGACTTACGACAATGTAATTTTTTTTCAAAAATAATTTCAGTACCAGATATAAATTTTGCTACTGTAGACATGATAGACGAAATAATTTATAAGAGTACACTTTATAAACCTAATTATTTCCTAGCAATTAAGAACATCACACTTGATCTCTTTCAAATAAAAACTTTTTTATATCAAAATGAAAATATTTATGTTGTGTGTTATAGAATTAAGGTAAAAGGCTTTAATAATCATTTTCAGTCTTATGAAATTGAACCAAGAAAAGATTCAAAAACAGACAATGTAAATATTATAAATATATGTAACTTTACTAGCCCTCCTTTACATGTATATTTTATAAATAATGGTAAAGCATTTATTAGACTTAAGTTTATATAAATAGAATTATAAGCACAAAAGTATATAGATTTTCTATTATTCATTTATATATTTGAATAAAATTACAACAATATAAAAATACAATTAAAAATCTTTTGTTTTGTTTGCTGGGTTTATGGGATTAAATACATTCGAATTTCGAATTTCGAAAAGCATGAAATTAAGAGGGAACGTTCTTAAAATAAGAATAAACATTCTTAAACTAAGCTTGAGTCAGACTTAAAATAAGCCCACATTAATCTTACTTTAAGAATGCATAATTCTTGAAACAAGATATTTATTCTTAAATTAAGAACATACCGGCTTAAAAACCAACCTAAGAATTATCGTTCTAAAAATAAGATTTTCGGCTTGATTTTAGAATTTTCAAGCTTAACAGACTTTTATGACGTTTCCGACTTGATTTAAGTCCGATTAGATTAGATTTTTCCCTCAGTGTACTTATTATTCGATCATGTTTGGATTTTAGAAACACTAATTCAAACATCTTTTTGAGGAGTTAGGTAAGAGAAAGCTGAAAGTCGAAACATTCTCCAATATACTGATATTCTCAAGCCCGTTGTGATACCACGGAACTCACATTTTTCACTGCAAAACTAGTCTGCGATTAATAAAAATCAAAAATTTGATACAGTGATATCAGATAGAAACTGGCAGAAATAATGATTCTCACACTTGTCTTTTTCCGGATCTTGAAAACAATGCCCGAAGTTATTAAATAGATTCCACAAAACAATAGCCAATCTGAATAAATACTATTGTAGAATGCTCTCTCGGTCCATAGTGCTCAAATTAGACAAAATGCGGAATTCGTCTTTAATTTCTATTTCAAATGCTTGTTTTAGTCCTTGATGCTACAATTCTTTTATCGAAAGATAAAAATAAAACTCACATGGAATACAAATATTGCGAGCGTCTACGAGTATGACAAAACTTGTAAATAAATCTATTTTTGTTAAACAACAAATGAATTATACAACAATGACAACAACAACAAGTTATAAGATCCCACTTGAATATCAAAGATTTTATATTGACATTTTACTTCGTATATTTGAATGTATGTTCAGCTTATAGCTGTAAGTGGCTGCAACATACACATTGTGTATCGTCGGTTTCAAAGTGCAGATGAGCGAGAGGAGTTCGATAAGTATTTTCATAAATAATAAAAACTATTTTTGTGTATTGTTATTGTTGATTATATTAATGGTTGTGGTTCTTAGGCAGCCTCTATATTCTGCTTGAATATTTTGATCCCACAACAATTCTTAAACTTATTCAGTGCTAAATTAGAGAGTCAGTTTAATGCGATTACAAACCGTAACTAAAGGCTTGTGTTTTTCCTTCAAAAGAACACTCAATTGCTTTTTGTACTCGGTGGTATCCCCCCCGGAGGCACCAAGATTCTGAGCTGATCTAACCACGGTGCAGACGAGGGTCCTCGGGGTATAGGGGGAACCAGGCCCCCGGTTTGCAGGCACTAAAGCTGGATAGACAGTTAGGTACTGTCGGAGGATTTTTACCAGTTTCCTTTTGTTTAATAATAAAACGTGGGAATAATAATAAAACCTAAAAAAAATGGTACCACGGGAGCCGGCAGCCCATACAGAGAGCCGCCCATACACACGTGGTAGTTGTGGTTAATTTGTCTATCTCTGCGGGTCTGGCGTGGAATAGACTGAAGTGTGAACTCTCAACAGGTAGATGATAGGCTCCGACATTAAAATTGCACAGAATTGTGTTTTGACCGCCGTCTGATAAGGACTTACTGCCAGGTACAGACGTTAATCTAATCACTTATTCTGTACTCGGTTATATCTAGATTTTTCACTTCATTGACCAAATATTGTTGAGAAATATTCTTCATTCAAGGCTTTTTAATTTGCCATAGCCAAAAAATTACCTACCGATTTTACCTCCAAATTCATTTTGAAACAGATTTTTTTTAGAGAAAATACGTTGTGTTGACTATTTGTTCAGTAATGATATAAAAATTTCATTAAGAGCAGTAAAAAAGTAGTTCCAGCTTTCGAATATTCTATCAAACATCCCGACTAAGGTTAATCAATTGTTAATGTATGGCCACGTTATCATCAACTGTATAAAGTTTAGAAAGCAGATAAGGATTCACAAGGAATTCGCTTTTGTCATTTTTGATTCTTTAACGCATTTGATCTTCAGTGTCAACACCCATTGAATGTTGAAAAAAAAATAAGTGAGGGATTTTTCTTTAAAGTTTTTCTTAAAGAAATTGCATTTCTAAGAAAAATACTTTATTTGAAAATTTAAATGTTTCTTATAAGATTTTCTAAGCACATATAGACTAACCCTCGTATGTTTGCACAATGTACGCGCACAAACACACATTTATTATGAAAATTATTAACTGACAACAACTTCACTAGTTTTTCTTATGGCATCTATTGTCTCTTGTCAATAACTTTATAAACTGATTGCAGTTGGTGGCAACAGCAGACAAACTCTTAAAAGCTACTGAATATTTTACCAAGTTTTTCTCAATTTATTTTTTTAAATCTTGGCACGAAATCAGCAATAATATTTTGGAATTTGTTTTGTTACTGAGTGTGTATTTAGTTTTAGTTTTAATTAATTTACTCGATTTTTTTAAAATATATTAATTTCTTTTACTTACGTTGTATTCTCAACAGTATCGTTATTTGATCTGAATCAGCAAATGTCGGTGTGATACGCATTGCTCGACATGTGTATTCGCCAGCATCTGCCTGCGTTACATTCTTGATATAAAGTCCATTAGAGATGGGTCGATATTTGGTATTATTTGATACTGTAAATCAATCAAAAACATAAAATATTAAATGAATTTCTTTTTCTAAAATCGAATTTTATCGAACAAAAATAAAATATTAAATAAATCTGTGCACAGAAAACGGATTAATTGTGAGAAATGTATTGATTGCCTATAAAACAAAAATATTCAAAAAGAAAAAAAAATATTTAAAAAAAGAAAATGGATCTCAATTCTGCTAAATTATTTTTATATATTTGTTTCCGCATAATTCGGTCATTTCTAAGCCGATTTTGATTGGTTCCATTTTAAAAATTATAGTGTGCCCTTACTTTACCAGGTGATTTTAATATGTCTATGGAACCGAACGGACGGTTGCATAAACATATAATATAAATAATATTTTAATAAAAATAAATATGAGGGGTGTTTCCATAGATGATGTGATTTCACTAATAATTATAATTGAATGGTTATAGACAAACTCTTAAAAATTAAAAGAATGTAAACTTCTGCGTCTGTTATAACAACAATTATAAAGATTTAAAATTATAAATTAAAGGGTTTCCCTATAAGTGATATAATTTGAGGGCATCCAATTTTAAACCGTTCTGAACAAATATTTAAAATAACTATAACAAGTCTCCAAATTTAAAATTGGAAATTAAGGGGGGTTCACAAAAGTGATGTTATTTTCAAAATATATAGCTTTTTTATTCGAACCCAATTAGACGGACAATTGAATTTAAGTAAAGTATCCGCAATTACAAAAATAAAAAAAAATTGAAGGGTGTCTTCATAGCCTACTATGTCTACTTCTTTTTCGGCTATAATAACAAATACAAATATTTAAAATTAGAAATTAAAGGGCATTTATATTAGCGATGTAATTTGATGTATCTTGCGTAAGCTTTTAAAATTAAAGAAATGATATTGAAAATTAAAGGATGAACTCATGGATGCTCTAATTTGAAAAATAAGATATTTTAGAGCCCCGTAACTCGGAAAAAATGGGGAAGCACCAATTTTATTTATTTTTTTGATTGGTGTGATGTTTTGCCTGCTGCCTCGAAGGATATGGACGGATCATGCTGATTTCCAATAGAACCTCTTCCGACACTATGTCTGATCAATTGGCGTATTTGAATTCGCTCTAGCTTATCTAGACACTAACGCGGACGGACAGACAGACATCGCTCAATCGACTTCGCTATGTATAAGAAGTCAGAATATATATACTTTACGGCTAGCTTATATATAACCTTTTTCCACTTTTTGTGGTGAAGGGTATAAAAAAATAGTCGACTGTGTAACCTTGTATATTGAACCATTGTTGGTAGAGAAATGAAATTTTGGCAGAACGCATTTTGTAAAATATGCTTTAAAACAAGTGTAAAATTATAAACTTAATGATGTCTCCATAGTTGATGTATATGGACTTATCTTTTAAAGAATTATAGGTAGAAAAATTTAAGCAAAGTGTGTGTTACTGTTTTTTCATATTCCATTACCCTCTGCCCGTACATAAGCTTAGAAATTTATATTTAAACTGTTTTAGTTTTATAAGACTTGGAATTCAATTTGTCCACTACAAAAAATTAATAAATGTTCCAATTGTCATGCAGTTTTCTTTTTTATTTTGTGTTCAAAAGTACAAATACGAATGCTTCTTTAAGAAAAATGGAGTTTTCTTAGTGATATATTTTTGCGGATTTAAATGAATACTTTATTGTCTGTTTAAATGCATTCAAATTGTGGAAAAAAATTTCGTTTTTTCTGTTTTGTGTAAGTTTTTATATCTTTAACATAAACCGCTAATGCCACATAAAAAGCTTGAGATTGGTAATAAAAATTTGCTGCTGTATCTATGGAGATGAGAATGAAGACAAAAAACGAAAACACATATTTTCAATTGCCCAGGGCTGAAGCAAAGATGAGTAAGCATCACCTGTTATATTGAATTTACTCTCTTAGGAAGCACCCAAAGAATTTACACATTTTGTTTGTTGACTAGTTGACCCGCGAAAACGTTGTCCTACCACAGATAACCTAGGATGCTTAATGGGGAATTTGGCAATGCCATAAAAATAATAAGTCTGAAGTGGTTTAAACTGCACTTCCCGGATCCTGATTTATCAACCCGAAATGTTATGGGATTTAAAATTTTTAAAAAATTAAAAAAAATCGCATACCAGATAAAATCTTTAATACTTAAAACTTTAATAATATAGTGTTTAACACACACATAAACAAAAAAGTATCCAAACTTTTGTGTGGAAGATACCTACACAAAAATTCGGGGTAAAATATTAAGTTCAAATTGGTTAATTTTTTTGTATTCAAAACTAAGGCAATTTTTTTAATACCCCAATTTCTTGGAAATTCTGAGGAATTTATCTTTTTTTACTTGGAGACATTTTGCATAATCAACAGTTAATAAAAACAGTAAATTATGCTTTTAAAACTTATAGTCCAGACTTACACCCTGACATTTTTGGTGCAATTTTGTTTTTCAATTCTCTTTCTAAGTTGCAGCGGCATGCATTATTTTAAACGAAACATAATTAACATTAACACTCCCACTAAATCCAAGCTATGCCATATTGTTTACCCCTCTTGCTTCACCCCAAACAGTAATTTCGTGTTAGTTTCACGAAAAATTTCATAGTGTAAATAAGCTTAAAGTAAGCAATAATACCAAAACCATCAGAATTTAATTCTTAACTTTTCTTCTTGTTTTCTTTAAATAAAGTGGCAGCAAGAATAAATTATAAATTTTAAGAGATCGACAGCTGTTTCGGAAATTGATGAAAAAAGTCAATATGAATGAATGTGAAAAAATTAGCAAAAAATAAATTTTTTATCCGAGTTATTTTTCGGAGAGCAAAAAAATAATAAGAAATCCCATATAGTCTTGAAACTCTCAAAATATTCGAGATTTAAGAGATCGGGATATTCATAATCCTAAGTCACGGTATTTCTATTAAATAAATCCCGTTCTGCATCGCTTATCCGAAACATATCGCTCATTTACTTCAATAACGTCGTAACTCAAAATTTCAAATTTTGGAGTTAATTATACAGAATTGTTCGCCATTTCATGCATTATATAGTGTACATACAGAAAACAGATTGGTATAAATTCAATTGGTATGTTCAAGATTTAATTACTAATATAATAATTTGATTTTTAATATTAATAATTAATAATTTTGATTAATTTTTTACATTAAAAGCCAACAAATGATATTTGCCTCCAAATGTTTGTTGTAACACCTATTAAAAAAGTTAACCTGACCGATTTGTATGTTAACTAAAATCTATTCTATTAAATAGAAGATGCAACTAAACTTATTCAGCACATTACTATTGCGTACCAAATTTTGGTAGTTAGATTCATAAAAATCAATTGTGTCTTCTAAAATCGAAAAATATAATAAAAATGAATTTATACACATTATACAAAAAAATAATCAATATTTCAGTTAAAAAATACAAAGATACATATACTGTTAGTGGTGAAAAGTTCTCCAATATTGTAGAAAGGTAAGTCGAAAATCAATCCTACAAAGACTTTTGTAAACTAAAAAAATTCTGAAATGTTACACTTCGCAGCAGCAAAACTGGCGGGATGAAAACTCGAAGAAACTACATACATATTTCGTAAAGAAGGATCAGAGGTATAGGAAGGCTCTAAACATGAAATTTATAAAGTATAATATAATTCCTGTAATTTATTTTTAAAATAAAAGTAAATATTTTAAATATTTTATTGTTTTATTTCATTCACAATAATACTTTATAGTCACCCAAGAATCATTTTTTTAAACAGTTGGGAGTACCACTTTCATTCTGTTATTACAACCGAATTCAATATAATACACACAACCGACAAAATTCGATTGGCAACGAATTCGGTTCTCAGAACGAATTTCTGTTCTCTGTGTGTGTATAAGATTCATCTTTATGTCTTTTGTACTTTCCACGTTTTAAGAGAATAAGTCGCTATTTCGTGTTTGGAGTCTTTGTTTGTCAATAAGAACGACACATTTTGAGTTGTGGAGTAAACAACGTATAGATCATATCGCTTTTTAAAACGACATATTTTAGTTTACGACACAGTATCGAATATAATTTTACACTAAAAATGTCATAATTTAATATATAATTGAAGAAAGTTTTCTTCAATGGTTTTTTATTTTTTATGAATCATTTTACTAATTGTAGTTGGAACTTAAGCAGTCTTATATTTTTATCGATGGTGAGAACAAGTCAAACACTTAAACTGTGATTATCTCGAAATCAATTGTTTGAGTTATGACGTTTTTGAAGTAAATGACCAATATGCAAAAGTATTTTAGTTCGGCTGGCAAATTAGCCAGTGTCAATAGCAAAAAAAAAAAAAAAACAGCCCTTAATTTGAAAACATACGTGCGTTATTCACAAATAGCAATATTGTGAATTAATTTTTTATTTGCGAAAAGCTTACTCACAAAAACATTTCTTGATTAACAACACAAATTGTAATGCTGCAACATTTTTTCTGCTTATACAAATTTTTAAAAGTAAAATTGTTCATAAATAATTTTTAAATATAAAAAATTGAGCGCGAACTAATAAATATTTGTCGAGCTTAAGAGTTCAATAACTTTGTGGTAATTTTCAGTAATTACTTACAACAAATTACTTACTTACAACATAAGTTTCAATTAATAATCAAACAACACCATAAAGTTTAATTTACGGTTATTTTTGCACTGATTTGTTTCCTTAATTATTAATTAATTATTTATTTTTTCAGCTTTGTGTGCAATTTTCAGTATCTATTTCATAATTCATTCTCTTAACCTGTGGTATATTATTAATACTAGAGTTTGCCTTGTGGTCAAAATTCGACAAAATTTATTGAACACTTGTTTCTTTGTTTATTTCAGGTACACACTCATGTTTTGAATAAATGTGTATTTTTTGCATGTGTAGTGGTACCAATTTAAGGGGTCATTTATTCCTTTAAAACTAAGCCCATATAAAGAAGATATGGATGGCACACTAAAGCTCCAAAATATCTACAGATATGTAAAAGAAAAATCGGTTGACCAATAGAGGATGAAGATGTAGCATTCCAAAGTAAATCTCTTGTTATATTTTCCGCCTGTCTATAAAATAATTATTTCATCGATCTTTAATTCAATATAACATGACTGCCATATTTTTTTACTCGCTTAAAAAACAGATTACATTCGTTCGCAAACAAGGAAGAAGTAATTGAACTCATTTTTTAAGTTAAAAGAGAATACCTTAACCCTTTCGGGACTACTGGGATAATACGTCCCAGCAATTTTCAAACTTTCTTTTTTCTTTATTTTCAACGCAATCGCCAGGGAGGTAGAACTCCCAAACGTCCATAAACGAATAGCATCAATATTGGAGACCACTTGCCAGTAGAGCAAGAGAAGCGTTGTCGCTGTGTCCGCTGTTCTTCACTTGGCATAGAAAAGCGAAGAAAGATGATATGCTCAGGTTGCAACAACGCCTTATGTCACAAGTGTTTTGGGCCATTCCACAAATAAATACCTAATTGCATTCCTAAAATGTTAAAAATAAATGTAAGCTTTTATCTAAATCTAATAATATTTATATTTTAGCTATCTTTTTAATTTCGAATCGCTCTTCGAGAACACTGATTGGGGTTTTATGCCCCATGAAAATACTTGTTGGGATTATATGTCCCAGGATAAAAGGACGAATTTAAAATTTTTAAGTATGGAGAACATAATACTTTTATCATACCTTTTAGAATATGAAAAAAATTTTACCATACATATTTTGGTTTGCAAAATAAAACTCCGTCCCGAAAGGGTTAAAATACGTCTAATGATAATTATTATTTCCTACAATAAATAATGTAATCAATTGATTATTGATTGATTACAAAAGTCTCATGCCATTCTATTATCATTAGGTTGGTAATTGAATTGGGAAGTCCTTCAGCCAAGGGTGCTGAATTTCCCACGCGATTACCTTTTCTAAAATTTTTTGCTGGGTAATTTTTAAATGCAATTTCCTAAAATATTAATTAATTACATAATTGTACATCTGGGGTACATGATACACTTGTCAAGTTGTATTTGCTGTTGCAGGCATAAAAACTTTTTTGCAAATATATATTTACTGAAACAAAATTTTTTATCTACTTTGAATAAGGAAGGTTCCATTAAATGTGAAAACTATTTTGTAGGCATATTATAGATTGAACTTTATTTTATATGGGGAATTGTCATTGCACTTATATGATGCAACCTTTAATCTCTTTCTACACTTAAAGGGTGATATGCTAAAAGAAACGTTTTGCTTCGAGTAGATTATTATCATCATTAAACCGTAAAACAGGTCGGCTAGAAAATGTCCAATATAAAATTTTCATTCCTTCATGCATGATTATGTTTGTTATTATCTCTCCATATTGAGCCTGAATTAATTTATTAACAAGAACACATTTTACAAAATATTTGTTTACAAACGTTTTAAATTTCCCGATCTGCAGAGACCCTGCATAATTCAAAATTGCAACTATAGTCATGTAACCCTGCTAATGCTGAAATAATTTGGAATTTTTATGAAAAATAGTTCTGCAATTTTTGAAAGGAAATTGACTCGTTTTTATTATTGGCTGATTCTAGATCTTTACAGTAGGCAAGTTTTATGCTTAACTCCTTAGCCCTGAACGGAAACTTTGAAGTTCTCTTAGACGTTTTAATAATTTTTACCGTGAAGTATGAAAAGTTTTTAAAAATTTACTTAAATACGGCCGATTGATTTCCTGATAATTAATCAAAAAAATCCTTAAACACAATTTACCTATTGAGGTTTTGCGAGACGTTAAAGATTTTACAATTGATATAGAAAATATTTGAACTTTAACATTATGAAAAAATAGAAAAACACAAAAACATTTCAATTTAAAAAAGGTGTCATGTGTGCTATTGTACAGTGAAATGCAGTAATCACTTAACAACCTTTTAACAATAAACAAGAAAGTCCATATTGTTTTCTTAAAACAACAACTAAAACATAACAAAAAGACCGGATAAAATACAACGAACAATAACAACAACAACAACTGTAACACTTACTTGATATGGACTCTCCATTGAAAAGCCATGAAATAGCAGGTGCTGGATCACCTTTCACCAAACATTGGACGGTGGCGTCACGACTTTCTCTTGCTGACTGCACAAGTTCCGTTTTTTCAAAGGAAATTTTTTCTAAAAAGGATACGGAAAGAAATTTATACAATATGACACAACAAAAACAACAACAACAACAACATCAACAATAGACAAACGGACAATGAAAATAAACAAGAATAGAGAAAAAAAAACAAAACATACTCGTTGTATAAGGGTATGTTTGAATGTATGTGTGTATGATTTGATGTGTGTGGCAACAAAAAGCATTTGTTTTTAGTTGGCAATTCTTTAAGCAGAATAATGGATGACTATTTGGGATGGATGGTTGCTTGGTTGACTTGTTGGCTGTTTGGTTGGCTGGTTAAATAAATAAAAGGATTCTGGATGTGTTTGGCTTTCGTATATAAAAACAACAATTGGAGCAACAAAAACCCAAGCGTAAATTGACAACAGGATTAGAATTTAAACAGAAATAATAAAACTCAAAAAGCAACAACTTCCAGCTGCAAATGTTATACGATTTCGTTTCAATTTTTCAAAGAAACAAATAATCTGAATTTAAAAGTGAAAAAGCAAAAGAAACATTCAAAATAAAACCCAACATAAACTTGAACAGAAATTGCAAAAATAAAAAATCTTAAAATATTTATAAAATCTACAATTGTATTGTGAAAATACATACGATATACTAATAATTCAAAGGATATGCTTTCTTTTATATCCTTAGAATTAGTTTCACATGTCCAATTGCCCTTGTCCTCTAGTGCAATGTGTTCGAAGAATAATGCCAACGATCCTGCAAAAAAACAACATTGAAAGAAAATAAAATCATTTTAAAATCTTTAATTTTAACTGTGACATTTATTAAATGGAACTGAATAATGCCTTAAAATATAATTCATGTCTAGAAAATCTAAATAAAATTGTAGACGAGAGGTAATTCAATATAAATTTTTAATTTCATGTTAAAAGAAGTTTAAATTTTAAATAAAGTAAAAAACTACAATCATTTAAGTTTAATGAATTGATAAAGAAATTTAGCATTTTCTTTAAAGGATTCAGTTTAAAATATTAAAAAAAAACTTATAAATTCAAATATAATTTATGTAACTTTTAGCCCCTATTGGGCTAAAATGTTGAAAGCAGTGATAAACAACCACATGTTTTACACCTCCTTATAGATGTTCAGTTGAGAGAGTTATTATTATGAATTTATCCAGAAAGTCTATTATAAAAGTTATGCTCTAAGCACATTCGAGACAGCAGCTACCGACTGCAAAATGTCAGAATTAGAATGCATGTGCTTATATGAGAATGATTAATTTATTGACAGCAAGGCAACAAGGCGGCAGGTTTTTGTCTAGACTGAATTAGCCGCTGCAGTCAAATTTAACTAATTTCTATTTTTATTGGCGACAGTAAACGGTTTAGTGACGTCAGTACTATAAGACATGTAAAATAATAAGTGCTTAAAATCTCTTATTATGAAAAACGAAAAGAACAATAAAAATATAAAATAAAAATTATTTATTTAAAGATTTAAGTGTAAGTCTATAATAGAACTTTAACAGGATAATTTCAGTACATGAAATATTTAAGGAAAATAGTGTTGCTGGTGAAGACAATAATTGATTTGGAATACAAAATACCTTTTTATTGAATTCTTATCAGTCTGAATAGATTTGAGTAGAATTTTGTGAGGAGATCCTTTAGAACCTTGGTTCAAACACGGAGTTTTTTTTTCGTAGAAAAATAGAGAAACCAATGTAAAATCACCTAGTTTTACCGGTATAATTGTACTTAAACAGTTGTCAGCACATTTTAGTTTTGTACATAGACAAATTTTAACACATTTTACATACTTTTCAATAATTGCTTGAAACATATTTTTCGAAATTTGAACTTAAAAAAAAACTAGAAATGCCACACCGACGAATTAAAAATACTACAATTGTCATGGCGAAAGTGTACGAAGAATAATTGTAAAAATTTCTGAGGAATGTATTAGGATGTAGATAAAACTAAAATTCCTATTTTGTGTGGACAACATTTAGTTAAAAATTAACTTCTGTTCTTAGTACTTGCTGGTTGAAGTACTTATATTAATTTCATTTGTCGTATGGGATATCTGTAAATATATAACACGATTGGTTTTAATAGATATCAAAAACTGTTGTTTTTAGTATTTTTTATTTTAGTGGACAAGAAACTACGTGATACACACACACTACTGTAGTTATTATTGTTTCTGAGAAATACTTCTATATATTTTCAATCTTAAAGACAATCCAAACGAATTATTCTACTCTTTAAATAGCTTCTTACAAAATAGTTAAAAAATTTATTTAATTATAAATCGGAGCTGCTTCTTTAAAAATCGCTTAAATAACATCACTGAAATACAGTTAATTCGTATTTTTAATATGTAGCTGCTGCCTTCAAAATAATAATTTAGCTGCGTACAAGGCGTCAAATGTTGCTAGCGTCATTTGCGGTCGTGTGTTCGTGTATCTTGTTGTGGCGAATGTGTTTAGAGCATTAAAGTGAGGAAACTAGCTGAGGCAAAGGAAAAGTTATGCTACAAACAGGGGTGCCAGATAATTTTGATAAGAAATCGCCACCTTTACACAAAAAAATCGGCGTTATCGGCACTTTAAAAAATACATTTTGAATACAATAAAACATATTTTTAAGTTAATTGGGTTTGTTCCGCCAGTAAATATTATACTGTTGTTATATCTTTCGGTCGCATTTGGCTTTATACTTGGACCGTTTGGCGAGCGCTTTCGATGTGAAAACATCATTTAGATATAACAACAAACACATACTTTTATTAACAAAAAGTATCAAATCATTTATAATTTTTAAAGATTTATAAGATTTATGTTCAAAATCAAAATGTTTTAATATTTAAATTGTAAGTTTTAAATAAAAGTTGATATAGTTTTTTACCATATTGTTTGATTTGACTTGGGTCTTGGACTTGGATTTTTGCAACTTAATTGTTTGAGACTGTCATAACGGCAACATCGAATCCTATCAAATTGGTCTTTTAGTTTTAGTGATTTTGTGCAACGCGTGTACAAATATGTTGGATTGTATTATCTACTTTTATCAATCAGAAAAATAGTAATGTATTTTTAGTTTTACACATGTATGTACGTACAACCAAACACAATGACTGCATAGATCGGTTGCTTCATTCACGCCAGCAAGAACTTTTTATTTTCTTAAAGCTTGCATAAAGTTAAGAACTGTTTTTAAGCCTAACCCTTTTTCTCCTTAGTAGAAGAGCTGACTTAATAACAGTTGTTACAAGTGTTCTAGTGTTGGCCAAAATTAACAAATTATTCTAAAACAAACAAATCGGCATTTTTGAAGGTAAAATCGACAAATCGTCATTTTGATAAATTTGAGGCGAAAAATCGTCAAAATGCTGATAAATCGGCAAATATGGCAGGCCTGGCTACAAAGTAGCATAGACGAATCTTTGCGATCCTAAGAATTTTTTCCACCATTTAACTTTTAATGAAACTCAGATTCACTACTAGCAGCATAAAAAAGGCAGGCAGCGTAATTGATTTATTAAGACAACCTACTTGTTGAAAGCAGCGTAATCAAATTGGCCGTCGAGGTTATAACCAGTTCTTTTAAAGTATTAAAACAGATGTTACAAATTTGCTTCGGCTTCTCTTTTCTTCAAAATTGTTTTTCAATGGCAAAAACTCGCGATTTAAAACAAGTTTTAGATTTTCAAGATCATCTACGTCCCCTGTCTGTAGCAAATTTCAGAGCTTTTCAGAAACTTTATTTCCGAATTAAATAAAAGAACTTAATCGACTCGAAACTTTTTTGACAAGAGATTTTTTACAGGAAAAGTCTGAGGGAGGGATGTAAATCTTGAGAGTATGCTGGCTGCAGTAAAACTTATATTTTTATGATTAAAAACTCGACTGCTTAACATGTGATTGCTTTAATGGCCTGAGTTCCTATACCAGCTGCTGTCAATTGAATAATATTTATTTCTCTAAAATGCATCGGTTTCTTTTATACTCTTGCACATCCTACTGCTCATTTTAATTTAAATAAATTCTTCCCACTTGTTGCAAAAATTATAGTTAAAAATATAAGTGCGAAATATAAGCACTTCATTGAACAATTTCTCATATGCAGATATTATATGTTAAGCAGTGGATATTAATTAGGAATCATTTCATATAAAATACTGATAATAATTTATAAATAACTTGAGTTGAATCTGTGTAAAACAAGATGACTTTATTTGCATGGGAGAATTGTTTCATTTAAGTTACAGAAACGAGCCACATACATTATTAAAAGCAAAACAAAGTTTTTAATTTATTAGCCAGACTTAAAAAAAAGCTAAATTTTAGAACTCAGGGCTTTATGAGATGGCTGGTGAATTAAAATTTAAGATCTGCCCTTTCCGTACTTTTGTAACCACTACGTATAAATTTAGGTATTTTCTTCAGTTTATTATCATGCACCTTTGAATTGTAGCAAAAGTAAATCTATACATATTATAAAACTGTAACGAGATTATTTCTGTACATGTTTTTTTAAAACTTTATTGATGGTGTAAAAAGTAATCGATGTGGAACACTCCTATTTTTAGAATTTTTGTCTGCCTGGGTGTGTTCGCATCATTTTAAAAGCTAAAAAATTTTTGTTAGGTTCCATAGAACCTTGGCCCAAATATAGAATACTTTTATGCGTTTTTTTATAACTCTTTAAATGTTAAAAGTCGAAAATACCGTTTTATAAAAAGATCCAATATTTTTGCAATATTTTTTCATCAAAAATTCTGAAATCTTTCCAACAATGACGAACATTCCTCAGATGTTATTCTGTATAAAATACTAAAAACAAACTAACGCCCAAAAATTTTATAAAAATAAATTTTTTGTTAAACGCCAGAAAACGTTGAAAACGTCTTGACTAGTTATTTCATGTAAGTCGACGTAATTTATGTATCAACAAACATGGTCTGGTGCGTGCCCAGACCGAAACATTTCCTCCTCTATATTTTACAATTCCTAAAGTGTACCGAAGAAAAAGACGTTGTCCTTTTGGTCTGCGTTGTCCTTTAGGTCTGGAGCTTACTTGCTTTTTTGCAAATTCAATTTAAGAGAAATAAGTGGTTATGTTTTGTCGCGGTAATGAGGCAGTGTTTTTTCCTGCTTAAAAAACTTTTTATTTTCTTTTTGTACCTTCTGTTAATTAATGGAGTCTATTGTCTTGACGAGCAATTGATTTGTTCGCACATGAACAAAACGTACGCACATGAACAAAACGTACGTTCATGCTTTGTTTGCTCATATTTTTAATATATGTATACATTTTTATTTATTTATTATTATTATTATTTTTTTTTTTTTTTGTTAATCTACATACAACTGCATATAATTAGAAAAATATACAGGATTTTTAATTTAAATATTACCCTAATTCAATTTTTTTTAAATTTTCAAAATAAAAGTGGCGTTAGATGGCAGACATTGTTCTGAAAACATTGTTTAAACAAGAATATGTTATCGACGACGACGGGCCTCACAAGCCATTTTTATATTCGCACAGGAAATTGTTTAATGGTTGAACATATTAATGGCTCGTCAATGGCATGAGATGGATATCTCCCTGTTTTTCAGCTTTACGATATTACGTGTAAGTTCGTGCAAATGTTTTGTCGCACACTGTACATTTTCTTTTGTAATTATATAATTACATATCTAACTACAAGATTTTATCTATTTTTATTTTTTTAATTTTTTGTTGTTGATACTTTTTGTGAAACTTAATTTATGAAATGATAAATAAATTTCATGACAAACCATTTACCGTGGCGAATTTATATATATATTTTCGTCGTTGCATGACATGTCAAACTTCGTAGAAAAAAATCTGATGCTGATTTTATATGGCGAAAATGTGTGAATTCCCTACTGCCACTGCCTGGTACATGATTTAGCCATGGGTTATTCCCTTAAAACCGGTTAACCGGGTATTTCTAAATTTTTAATATTTTCACTTTTCGAAACCCGTTTTTTATATGTAAATGTTGACGCAAAAATTCGCACAGTCGCTTATTAATATAATTTTGTACGTGCAATGCTCTCGCTAAGAAAACATATTTTTATGTTAACATATTCATCCCTTGAATGTGTTGCTCTATTGGAAAATTTACCATAGTAAATTGGCATCAGTGAGTGAATAATAAACAAACGATTTAGAAGATTCCTCCAAATTACAACATATTATTTAAACCTGCTTATATTCGAATTTAATTAAGCCATAAATAAATAAAACCACTGCAAAGTACTTTTAATTAACTTTGGATTTTTTCTAGAATGCAAAGAATGTTTCAATGTCAGCAATAAATATAGACACCTTGTGGATACGCTTGTTTTTCGGTAATAATCTGTAAGTTCTTTGAAAACCAAATTCGACATATATGACGATTAAAAAGAACACCAAGAAAAAAATAAGATTCATACCTTAGAATGATTCAGCAATAGCGCCAAAGTTTAGGACCTAAGCTATCATTTGCTAAATCAGTTTTCGGGATTGCTAACACTTTACTGCACAAATGATAGATAATTCAAATATTGGACAACATTTTCAGCAAAACGACATAAAGTAACATCTATTTTCTACAAAATATTAATGAGTATTAATATATTTTCATTTATAAAAATTGAATATTACTTCTTATTTATAGCATTATTATTTGTTTTTTTTTTTTAATGATTTTCTTTTCTGCGGAAAAAGGGTTTTTTTCGTTCCAGTGGCATCACCGCAATTAAAAGGGAGCTATTTCGCCTTTTTACACAACGACATATAAAAATTACACTGTGGCCAGCGTTGCCGCTTTGGTCCAATCGGACTAAACTTGGTAGTTTTTCGTTTTTAAAAACAGTTTGGTAGTTTGTTTGGTTTGTTGCATTTTTTTTTTAATTTTTGGTAGGTTTTCCTCCTCTAGCAATTTTTTACCAATAGTAAATTTTTCACCTTAAAATTTCAGAACATAAAATAAAAAGAAATGTAACTTTGAAATAAATAAACAATAACTTTGAATAGTGTTACCACTGTTTTCAAAAACTGTTTTAGGTGCAATAAAAACATCTCTGCTTTTTTGTATAGAGATGATTAAAGCTATAATCATCTCTGGTTTAAGAAACGCGAACAATATTATGAAATTGAAATTCACAATATTTTTTAGTGAAGATTTATTTTTAAGTGTATGTATTAAAAAAATTAACAGACAAAATGGAAAACTAAACTTTTTTAATTGTAAATATGTACCTATTTATTACTTAAATATTTACTAATATTGCATGTAAAGAAACAATCAAAAGAAAATTTAGAATCGAATGGTTGAGCGAATTTGATTGGCTCCAGGAAAGGGATGGGTGTTCATCCTGCAAAGTATACTCTAAAACTATTTTAAATCATAACACCCATCTTAAAAATCACCAAAAGACAAACTTCCATCTCAACAATTACAAGAAAATATAACCAAGTGAGTATAATAGAGTTTCTATGCAAGAATTGCATTTTTAAATTTTTGGTAGGCTGTGAACGATTTTGGTAGGATTTTTGAAAATTACTGGTACGAAGTAAATTTTTTGTGTGGCAACGCTGACTGTGGCACATTTTTCTACTTTAAAATCCTGAAACATTTGAGACGCCCAAAATCGGAAAGCTTATAATAGTAGGAAAAAAACCCTGGCCGGGTTTTAAATTATTAGACTGGGTTTTTTTTTATTTATTTTTTATTGATTCTTAAGTCTATATATAGTGAACTATTTGAAATATCGGTTGGGTCTCTTCGGCAAATTTTTAGGTTTTAATGAGGTCTAAATATTTTACCTTGAGTTAAAATCAAAGAAACAACAACATCTTACACAAAACACCCAAACTGTCATAAAACGTAAAATTTCGTCATAATTTTTTACGGTTTTTCACACTTAATTCAAAAATTGCTACAAACTACATGACAAAAAGATTGCCAAAAGCAAATTAAACATATCTTTTAGAGAAGCCGATTTCATTTGATGACCCCTTTACAAAGTTATATTACCACAAAGTAATCAAAATTCAATACAGGGCCAATAAATCACTTTCAATCGTATGTTTATCGAAATTTAAAATGTTGTGCTTTTTAATTAAAATAGGTACAACATAGAAATTAATAATGAAAATTCTTGGGGGCCTCTGAGCTTTTTATTGAAGACATGTCGCAGCGACATATGCAGTAAACACCGTCCACATGTCGCAAAGAAATCCACTAAGATCGTTTGAATGATTGTTTGATGCAAAATAACGACATGTCAAAAAATTTGCATTATTTTAATACCATGTTCGAATTAAATTAAGTTGGGGAATTTATATATTACGGCATACATTACAGAAAGAAAAAGTTTATATGGGAAAGTGTTGGAAGTTGAACTTGTTTTGCTACGTTTGTATATTTATGTGCCCAAATGTTCAATGAAAACACAAAAAAAAACAAATTTTACAGCTGAATTTAGAAATGGGTACCTCTTGAATTATTCTGATCGGTTGGCTTTATTCGATTGTTCGTGGACACCAGATGTAATATGCAGACCTTGTTTTTCTAAATATTCAACTGGATAAAAAGAAAAAACGGACCACTGCCTTATGGAGCACCATTTTAAAATTGGATTGAATCGAAAACAAAAATGTCAAATGTTTTGTACATTCCTGATCTCATGCTTTCCTTCCGCAAGAACGTTCCGGAGCCAACCCACCACTAAGACCACTGAGTCCAGATAGATCAACTGTATAGACTCCAGAAACGTTTGACAATGTGCTAGCTGATCCACCGTTCGATCTCGAAGAAACAATCACTAAGCTTTTGAAGTGTCCTTATATTTTCCTTTGTCAGCAATAAAAATCTGTGGCAAAATTTTACGTTTTTTGACACTTTTGCTGCTTTAAGTAAGATCTTGTTGTTTGTTTTTTTTTTTAATTTATTTAAAGGTGAAATTTTTAGATCTGATTAAGAGCTGAAAATTTGCCGAAGAGACTCAAGTGATATTTCGTAAAGTTCACTAGATATAGACTTAAGAATCAAAACATATTGTTTGCAAATTGTACTAAAACCCACCCCCAGTCGAAAATTCAAAAATGAAAAAAAATAAAAAAAATAAAAATAATAATAATTCAAAATCCATCTATTCTACCATCATAAGCTTTCAGACTTTGGGGGTCTCATTTGGTTTAAGATTTAATGATGCATTATGTTAAAATTTCATAATTCAAAGTACCTACTTTTTTCCCAAATTTTTTTCACTTTCTGCAGTCAATAAAACAGTGAACAAATTCATAATAGAACAAAAAGAAAAAGTGAAAAAACTCGCTTGGAATTTTTGTTTACGATTGGGCTGACTAATTTTCTTACCTCCTCGTTTTTCCACATGCACTCGACCTTTCGTATTATCTCTGACTAAACCACTGGGATCTCTCCATTGAGTCTCGATATCTTTTTGTACTGCATTCACTAAAGATGACATTGTTATTACTGCCTCTGCAGGTGATGTTGATGATGGTGTTGATGACGACGATGAAGAAGATGCTGCTGCTGTTGTTGTTGTAGCCGTCCTTTGTCTTGTATTGCAAAAGATTATAAAAGAAGCATTCACAAAATGTGGTATGGATGGCTGTGATGGTGTTAAATACAACAGACTGTTCTCACTTAATGCGGCAATATTGTTGACGCTACTACTTCCTATAGTACGTCGTTGTCGGTTTTGGTCGTTGTGAATTATTTGTAAATTGCTGCTGCTGTTACTACTGTTGCTGGTGATAAAATTGCTGGCGTTGCTCTTATTCTGTGCCCATACTGCAACTGTGATATGAAATAGAAATAAACACAAAATATTAGTAAGAAACTATATTTTTAATAAAAAATTAATAATATTTAATTTCCGTATTATTACTTGAACGCCTGCCTGCCTACTCTTATTAATTTTAAATTAAGGAGACGTAAATAGATGAATTTCCCTTTTAAAAAACCAGGAAGAAATGCTATAATTCTTTTTATAGATTTAAAAAAGAGTGTTGTAAAATTATGATGTGTAAGAGTGCGTGAACCTTCATTACCAGAAATTTTTTTTATCAAAAATCAAATCAAAACGATTCTCGAGAATTGATCCAGTATAGCCAAATTTTTAATAGTGTCATGACACGGAATTCTGAAAACGTGTATACGGTTACTAAAAACTAGAGAGTTTTTCTTGAACGTCCTATAGCTCTTTTAAGTAGAGTAAAATTATTTAATTTATTGAAAATTCTATCTAATTGGAAAAGACAACGGTGAGAGGGGGCTGCTTTTATTCTAAGGCCGACTAAGCTTCCCCATACAGGCCTATCTACAGCAATAGCAGAAGTACACTATTCAATTATAATTTTTAAGTGAATTCGATTGTATCACAAAAATTTTTTATAAGGATGGCATGAGTAACAGTCGTACCTAAATAAAACGAAGAACGAACCCTTTTACGCTTCAATGCCATACCTAAACATACGTCAAAACAGGGTTATTGAAAAAATATAAATATTACTTTCCTGATAATTTTTAACAAGAATGACAATTCTAGTGTCTGTGTTGTGTAAATTAAAATTAAAAAAAAAAAAAATAAAAATTTATTTTTTTAGTTGTTATTTACTTTTATTAATAGAACTGTTTCTTTACTTTTTTGGTAAAGTTCGTGAAAATGAGCGCAAGCATTGTTTTCTCTCATAAAGAGACAAAATTATATAAAAGCATGATATAAAAATAGAAGGTAGTTCCACTCTCTCTTTTCGTCGCCATATTAACGTTCTGACGTTTGCGGGAATTATGAAAATTTGTGCTACCATATAAATTTGTAAGATCCCGGTTTCCTGTTTGTTTTTTTTTTTAACTTATATGAAATTTTAAAAGAAAGAAATACATAATATAAAAATCATAAACAAATTTTATTAAATAAATAAAACAAAATAAATAAAAATTTAGCGAAAATGTTGCCTTTTTTTCGGGATGCATTAGTAAAAGACGTTTCTGCAAGAATTCTGTAAGATTTTTCAAACTTCGAACAATTTGATTTGACAAATGCATCTTTAGTGTGGTCGTTGCATTTTGGGAAAAATGACATTGTTTTGGACAAGAAAAATGTACTATTGAAAAAACTGTTTTTTCAGACTACAAAAGGTAGAATATGGAATAAAATTTTTAATTTCAGTTTTGGCTTAAACAAGTACAGGTTTCGGTCTTATTTGTAAATGAAAATAATATTTTTTTTTTCAAAGTAACGTCTTAATTAATTAGGTAATGAAACAAAAGTGATAGATTTTCAAGATAACTAATCGAGTTTTCACATATAAACGAAACATTAAGCCTCGAAATATATAATATAATTAGCGAAATACTGGTTGGTGAAAAACAAAAAAAAAAAAAAGGAGATACATTACTTTATTTTGTTTTTCGGCAAAATTTACATTTTATCACAAGCTAAAGGAACAAGGAGAAAACGAGCATATAAATCTTTTAAATAAATAGGATAGGATGGACTTGAAACTTTTCGGGATATATTATTTAAAAATGCGGTAAAAGGAATTGGATTCTCAAACCTTTGAGGAAAGCCGACAAAATTATATATACGTGAACGTTTTATCTGAGGGTGGCCTTTATATCTATATTTAACTTTTCTTAATTTACTGGTCCCCATATGCAAACATTTAATGTTAGATACTAATATTACAAAAATATTTTTTTTTTTTGGGAAGACAGTTTTTTTGTATTCGCTTTTCGAACATAAAAATTAAAATTGTGTAAAAAGATAAAAAACTGCTTGTTAATAATAATAAAACTTATTCTGTTGTCGTTTTTTATTAATTTAAAAAAACTTGTACTTAGCTAATGCTAAGGACTTAAAAACTTATATAAACAATATTGATATCATTATAAAACGCTCTGAAACACAGTTTGCTTATGAACTTTGCAGACATGTCACAGAACTCAATTCCGATCGGAAGTGATTTCAATTCCGCAAATTAGTTCTATAGAAAACAAAAACGAAAGATTTTTTCGGAGTGAAACCACTTTTAAATTTCAAAGTGGACATTACTTTATTTGAAATTCTGTTATTTGCGAATTTCAAATTTACTTTTATAATGTGTCCTTATTAAGATTAGTCTTGTTGATTACTTTAGTGTGCGCGTATTGGTAATCAAAATCGAATGGAATCTGAAGAAGGTAAAACAAAATCGATCGGAATTGTTAATACTGAATTAAAACCATTCCGATCGGAATTTGTGACATGCCTGTATATTTAATTATTAATTACGTGAAAATAAATATCAATCTTTAAAACTTTTATTAATTAAATTGCTTAATTCGGTAAAAATCTTACTCTGCAATTGTATTTTTAACTAAATATGATAATAAGCAAATTTGTATAAACTGTCTTTTAGAGTCAAAGGATTTGTTTCTGTGTAATTTATATTTATAGTAAATAGATTTGAGTTTTCTTTATATTTATTATACTAATTACACATATTTTGTTAAATAGTTCCAAAATATTTTTTTTCTTTTTTATATCTGTGGCAACGCAAATTGTGTTGTTTACAAAAAATTTCAAATAATTCCCGCAAACGTCACAAATTTTTGAAGTGGAACTACCTTCTATTTTTATATCATGTATAAAAGTACAGGAACACAAAATCTAAATTTTAAACACAAAATAAAAACTGAAAATATTTTGACTATTTTAATAAAAAAATTTAATTTCAATAAATCAACAAAAAGAAATAATAATTTATTTTGTATTTTATTTGTGTTTTAAGGCTGTTTTACAAGTTTAAATAACTTGCACGAAGAAAAAGTTTGGGCTGTTTCGTGCAAGAAGAAGAAGAACTTTATTCTCTCAAAACCGCTCTCATTTACCCAATTTTGAAGTAAGAAAACAATTTTCGTGCAAATTGGGATCCCACGGAATCCCAAAGCAGAGTAAAGAAACAGACCTAATATTGTTAAACGTCTCATCAAAATCGGATTTTCCAATTGCAACGCGTTGCCGTTGCGTTGCCGCCGCAATATTTCGGTGTACTATACACAAAGTGTACTGTAACAAATCTAAGTAGCCAGCGATCGTTGTCATGGATCATGGCCTTATTCTATAATAATTTTTTTGGCAACCGACTGTATAAAAAATCACATTGAGAACCTATTCAATCCGTCACTCATGCAAAACACATGTTAATTATTTCTTGTGCAAACGAGCCGCAGTATTTTAAACTTTAAGAATTTAATATCGTTCATGATATTTCATAATAATGAATTGAATAAAATGATTTCTTTGAATTGCAAAATTTATTTCAGTAAATTCTTAATCAAGTTTGCAATTTAACTTTTTTTCTAATTTTAAAACATTGCAATAAGACAAACACAAGCTGCGCTTCAAGGACTAACATTGAACATTCTTTTGAAACACATTTAAAACAATTTATTATTTCACTATTTTTATCATTTCTTGAGAGTTTTTTAACCCGATTTACAATTATGCGGGCATTTAATCAACACAACATTAAACCAAACCAGAAAAATATTTAAAATGCAAATAAATTCATTTAATCTTTTATCTATTTTTTGTAAAACCTTTTCCTTATTGCTGTAAAGGAACAAGAATGCAAATCATTTTCTACCGGCTTTCATCATTTAAATAATGAAAATCTAATATAAAAAAAGAAAATCTAAAAAAAAATTAAAACTTAATGTTAAAATGTTCTTCTGTTGATTACAGACGAATAAATTTTGTTGCATAAATAAAATAAGAATTGCAGCAACAATTAAACACAAAAGATGAAGTGAACAGGATTGGAAAAATTTACGTTTAGCATGAAGAGATAAATGATCTACAAACAGGAATATTTTAGCTACATTTTTTACAATAGATGGTACTAAAACTTTGTAAGGTTTAAATGATTGCATGGTATTTACATATGATATATACTAAACTGCACAGTGGGTCATTCAGCTTAAGTATTTAAAACTTTTTTTTACCAATTAAGATTTCAGCTCAGAGAGATTTAAACAAAAAATAGTAAAAATAATACTTCAAAAAAGTACTAATTAGCGAAAAAGTACTTTTAGAAAAAAGTACTCAAGTGAAATGTGATTCTTAAATACATTTTGATATAAAGGCTTTTAGTGAGTACTAAAGTAAAAACGGCTTTTTTGAAATAAGTAATTTATTAAAAAAATATATAAAAAGTACTTTTTTCTATATACTACTTTTAATCAAAATATTTCAAAAGCTTTTATAATTAAAGTAAAAGGTTAAATTAAAAATTTAATAAAATTTATAAAAACGAAACAAGATTCCACTCTCTTCAGAAAACCCGCTCTAGGAAAAGTACCTAATTATTTTTAAGGATGATGCGTGTAACAAAAATGATTAACAAAGAAGTTTAGAAAAATTATTTTGAAAGTATATTGAGTTTTGCAAAAATTTGAAACGACTTCTATTAATTTAAAAAAATACTTTTGGGAAAAATTTAAGTACTTTTATAAAATTTAACAAACAGCATTAAAAATTTTTATGGAAAAAAAAATAAAAAATATTTTTTCAAGGGACTCTTTTGGTAGCAATTTTATTAAAAATGAAATTTGTACCTTATAAAAAAAAAAATGGAAAAAAAAATGCGTGACTCATAGGGTATTTTAAAATCTTTAACAGGCGTAAAATATATTTTCGAAAAAATTATGTTTAGTTTATGTTGAAACTTAGTGGTCCATTAAAGTATTATTGAAATTTATAATGAGTTTTACCAAAATGATGATGTACAGAACGTTTTTTTCCAATATTCTAGTAAATTCGGAGAAAAGTACCTTTAGGGCAGTAATTTTTATATATAAGTACTGTTCTTTATTTAGACGTTTTAAGTTTAGAAAATTGTGTGGCCATTATTTCTGATACCCCTTGCGAAAAGCAGTTCACAAATATCACTTTAGGAAAAATTTAGGGAAAGTGGTTTTAGCATAATACGTCCTACGCCAGATTTTTGACTAAAAATTATTTTTGTAAAATGGACTGTAAAAAGCGAACCTTTCAGAAAAGTACTATTGGACAAAACCGTGCAAAACATATCAATATCAAAAACGTTTAATCTAAAGCAGGTTAATTTTTAAAATCCATATCTAATATAAAAAATAATTTTTTATTTAAAAATCCCAGCACAAACGTACAATTTATGGACCATTTTAGAAGTAAATAAAAAATTAAACAAATAGTCTTAAATACTGTGGTGGTTTATTTACTTTTGCTGTTTGTATGCACGTTTAATTTCCGTGTCTTAGAAAAATATATGAAGTAAAACAATAAATGAATGAAGTAAGAAAATCCTGTCATAAATCTCGGTAAATATTTGTAACATAAATTATTCATCGCATTGCAGATGCACTGCTATGCAATTGCAAGTATCTTGGGGATTTTTCAAAATTCCAGTTTTATGTCTTTTTCTTCTTCTTTGCTTGTTTCCTATTTTATGCTAGATATCTAATATTTGTGTGTGTGTTTGTGCATTAAATGGAAAAATGCATTTTGTGATTTTCTTTTAGTTGTGTTTTTTGTTAATCTCATTTAGTTTTCTATTCCAGCATAGAGATTCATCTGTACTGAACATTTTTTTAGAATTATTGTGGTTTTTGTAAATGCATTCAACATTCACTATTCCATTCATTTCATTTAGTAGTCGGTATATAGTCATTCATTTTGCTAGTAACAGATACTTTAAAATAAATACATGATGAATATGTACACTGAGAGAAAAAGGAATTATTTTGGGCTAAAATAAAACACCATTTATAGTTTAACAACCGTTAATTATTCTTATTCAATAGTTTTGAGATGTATATGAACAAGATAAATTGTTTTCATGTAATAGATTTTTATTAGATAAATATTCCCAAAACCACAAATTTATAAACTTAAGGTGCAGGCGGCCACTTAATATATTTGTTGGGTGTTCAATTTAATCCTAACTTCTCTCAAGCGATGTGGCATCAACATGATTCCCATGGCGGATACCACATTGTACTCCCCCCGGGGGCACTAAGAGTCTGCCTGAGCTAGCCTAGGCACAGATGAAGTGTTCTTGGGGATTAGGGAGAACCAGTCCTCCGGTGTGCAGGCACCAAATCTGGATAGACAGTGGGGTACTGTCAAAGGATGCACCAGTGTCCTTAAATAAATTGGCACCACGGAAACCGGTGGCCCACACAGAAAGCCGCCCATCTCTGTAGCCAGTCCCTTCGAGGTACACGTGGTGGCTGTTGGTTAAAGTTGGTGTCCGCAAGTCTGGTGCGATACTAACAAAGTATGCTGCTGCACTTTCAACAGAGCGGTTGGATAGTCTCCAACCCTCAAGCAAGGGGAAGTTCATGGTCAGGCATGCTATGTTCTTGAAATTGCAACTCTGTTGGTCACGTCTGATGGAGGGCGCTAGTCGACGCTTTGTATTTCACTCAGTGGTAACACCACCGTCAGTTTAGGCCATCGTGGCAGGTACTGACACAAATCTATTTACACCACATTGTACATCCCGCGTTTAAGTATAAAGATAAGCTGACTTTCCTCAGACGCTAATAAGCAATAAGAGCAAGATACACTTAAAAACAGATAATACATGTCATCACATAATTCCAACCGGATGTATAACATGTTTACAACACACGCCCTAACAGCTGGATATCTGGGTCTGTGCCAACATGTGAAGCAGCAGCGGATATTTCTTAAATTATACCACGTATAAGTTTTTCAAAATAATAAAGAGCGTCCAAAAACTTCAGCAGAAAATGAATATTTCTGATGTGAGATGTTGGCAACGCAAGACCCTAAATTTAAAAACCGTTTGAACTCTTAAAAATGACATTAAAAGGCTTAGCTGCTTTTTTAATGCCGAGATATCGATTTGTTATTCGCCTTATTGAACAATGTCAATGCTGACCACCTTTATGTACCACCATTTGTAAAGCAGACCCCTACTCCAAGAAAATTACTTTTCCATGTTTTCCTTCTTCTTCTTTAACCAAATAGCGCAACAAGTCAATAGCAATAAATCATTATTATCCGATGGTAATTGACATCTTTAAATTTACGTATTTGTTTACTGTTCTCCAGGGTTCGTTAATTACTCGAGAAGAATGCTTTCTTGCAAAAACTAATTAAACAGGTACCATTGGCTTTAAAGACTTCCATTTATTTTATAAAAAGTATTTTTAGAGAAAATGTTAGTACTTTTGCAAATTTTAAAAATTAGCTTCAAAATTTTATAGAGAAAAATGAACATAAAAAGTTTGCACAAGTAGCTTAGTTATTAAAATTGAAACTAGTACCTTATAAAAAAAATTGTAAGAAAATGCAGGAGTCACAGAGTACTTAAAAAACTATTAGAGGCCTAAAATAAACGTTTGGAAAAATAATATTTATATTGTGGAAAAATTCATTATTTAGCGAAAAAGTACTTTCCAAAAGTACTTTTTTAAATAGTATGTTATGAAAATCCCTGTTTTTTTAAATATTATTTAAGAACAACTTGGATAATCATAATGGTAAAATGGTATATAATATCAAATTCTTAGCTGTTCCTTTCAAAATTATAAATGTCATTCCACCACGTAGGAAGGGGAAGGAGATATACCTACAGTCCTCGCCACTTGAACAGGACACAGTTTTCATAAAACCCGTTTTCATAAACCTGGAGGGTCCAGATGGATTTAATTATTATTTTCACGTCTTGCGGAAAGAAGAACAAATTTTGAATCGCCTACATAGTTGGGAACGGGGTGTTATGGTCTGGCACAGTATCTCTTATAATGGTACCTGTGAGTTGCACTTTTTGACCTCAAAAATTAATGCCAATTGCTACAGGGGTGTGCTCCAGCGGGAGTTTCCATTCTTCCACGTGCTTTTTGGAAACCTACAGTGGACGTTTCAACATGACAACGCTCCTATTCACACCGCCAGAGCTATTAAGTCACGGTTTTGTGACCAGAATGTAAAAACGCTTAACTGGCAACCCTACTCCCTAGACCTGAATGTTATAGAAAATGTTTGGGGATGGCTAGCTCGAAAGGTTTATGGTTCCGGTAAGCAGTACGATTACAAGGAGAAACTTATTGAAGCGATCAATGCTGTCTGAGGTTCACTTACCCTTGATTATTTGAAATACTTATACGACTCCATTTCAAATAGTATTTATGAAATTATTCCTAAAAAACGGAGGCTTAACTATTATTATAAGTTTAGCTTTAGAACATTTGGAATTTAAAAAAATGGGAATAAAAATATTTAAATTTGTTCAAAGTTGTGAAAAATTCTATTTCTTTAGGAGGTATTCTATTCAGGTGGCGCAAAATGTTAAGAACTTGTTCTTTATATTAAATAACAATAATAATTTTTGACTCGGCACGAGGCAAGGAAAAAATTATGATTGATTCGTTTTACAGAGTAACAATGTGCCTTCAATAATTAAAAAATAAGGTTCTATTTTTTTTAGCTTAGAAGTTATTAACGCATAAATTAATAGAAAAAGGGATGTCCTGTTAATGTGGAGAGAAGTGTATATAAATTCCTGTTGTTGTTATAAGGCAGATAGAGCCTCAACGATCTTTTTCATTCATGTTTTCATATGCTACAATCTTCAGCTGGTTCTTTGTTTTGTTGATTTCGGCTGCTTCGATGTCTAACTGTCGGCGCCAGGTGAGACTCGGCCGTCCTTTTCTGCAAAATATATTACTGTTCGCAATTACCTAGACGTTTGATTGTTTTTATTTCTCTTAAAATCAATTTAAATCAGAACTTAATGCTAGTCTAGCAAATACACAGGATTTTTACTACATTTTCCGTACGAAAAGAAAAATTGTTTTTGAAATTACTTTTGGCAAAATCTATTTAATTTTTTTTTTATTTTTAACGATACAACTTTTTGTTTCTAAAGGGTAGAAATTTTATTATAACGAGCATACTAGTAATTCATTAGATTAACTAATTAATTTGCAATTTTTCTCATTTAGCGATAAATAATACTTTTTTTTTTTTTTTTTTTTTGTTTAGCATTACCATTGTTAAAAACAACAGCGCATATTCAAAAATTATAACCAAAGTCGTAACTTACTAGATAGTTATAGCTCTTATTAACAATTCATAACTTGCACAACCACTGCTTTCAGCTGATAAAAGAAATACAACCATGCGCATTGGCACGTAGAGAAAATAATATGTCGATAATATATTTATCGATATATAATGTAATTAATTAAAAAGCTATTAAACTACTAAAAAATTTATATTTTTTTTTAATTTATCCAAATTGTGAAAAATTTATTATTTGGTTATGAAAGGAAGTTATTTGATAGAATCTTGGGCATAAATCTAGTTTATTCAAGTAACTCCAATAAAAGAAAACAAATATATATGGTTATAGAGTCAAAAAATAAGAAAAAATCAAGTAACAAAATGGCACTCGTCCCTATCTTATCTTCCGAGAAATGTGCCCCTGAACTTCTCATAGAAAATTACGACTGTGCACTATATAATTTAAGATATCAGGTTATTGTGGATATAATTTAGAAGCCTTTGAAGAGATCTTTCAGGAAATACAATTTTTCAATTATATATAGTACGCAGGAAAGCGGAGCCGGTGTTTGTATTAGTTGTTGCTTTATTCCTTACTTCATTTATGAATTTAATATTTCTTATCACATTTTTATTCCAATAAACTCATCAAACATTTACTGCATTATAAAAAACAAATAAAATAAATCCTTCCGCTCTTAACGAGTTAATCATTTTAAACAATTTTAGTAATTTCTGAAAGATCTCCTCAAAAGCTTTTAAATAATACCCATATAGACCATGTGTCTTTCAAAATATTGCGCATAATTGCTCTCTTCTATGAAAAGTTCAGAGGCCCATAACTCGGAAAATATGGACGAGCGCAAATTTTTTTACTAAATATTTTTTTCTCATTTAATAATTCTCTATCACTCCATATATATGTTTTTTAGATTGGAGTTACTTCACTAAGCTAAATTTTTCCCGAAATTTGTTTACCAAACACACATCTCTAGCAAATTTTTTTTTTTATGTAAATTATTTTTTGGATTCGGCTAAAATGGATAAAAATCGCAAAGATAATAAGGCAAGTGTGTTGTTTAGGAAATAAAACTATTTATTGTTTTGTAAATTTAAAAAAGATGCAAATTGGTCACGAGATTACCACTTCAGAAATGTGTTGCTTTTCAATTAAATTGTTAAACAAAAGTAATCAGTTGATAACTTTTTGTGCTTAAAGTAACCAACTGTGAATAACTTCAATAGGTACTTAAAAAGTTAACATTTGGTAATGATTTCTGAATATGTGCTCACATCATTATCATTAGCTAATGATAATTGGTTTTAAAGCATTACCATTGATAAAAGGTAACAGGGCATTACTAATAAGTATATGTATATGTTTCAAATCACAGTTTTCTTAAATAGTTAATGTGATCACCGTTTGCAGCTCTTTTTTTAGTTAAGAATACAAATTTATATAGGAAGTATATAGTATAGCAAACCGTTATCATAATCAAAAAGTATTTTTACGTCTATATTAAAAGAGCTATAATAAAATTTAGTACCACTGATTGGTTATAAAGCACACAACTTTCTTTGTTAAATATGTGTGAAGTTTGAGGAAAAAAATAGCTGTTCTTTAATAAGTAGAAGTATGAAAGGGTCAAAAGTATTTATATTTCTCTGCACGAAGTAAAATCAAATTTAGTTTGCACGTGTGCAAATATAAAAGAACGATCTCACCCGGAACTCTTACTTGATGAACTCATTCACTGTTGTGGCTAGTAATTTTTATAACAGAGTGATTAAATTACAGGTACTGAAATATCGCTCATATCTAATATGTTTTAAAGTTTTTAGGAAAAATGAGACGAAATACCAAAATGTTTTTTTTTCGTGTAAGAAATAAAATTGTAAGCTGGAATTTTAGATGTAAGACACTAAGTTATACACAAATCTTTTAAAATTGATAAACTATTAAAATTTTTAAAATATTGCAGATCCATGTACAAAAGGGTGAAAGTTCTTCTTCTTGAAGGTTCTTCTATTATAAATTTGCTTTCCACAAAAACAATTATTTTTTCCAATTATAGTTACCAATTAAACAGTTTCATTGCAGTTTAATTACCACTAGTAAAAACAATTATAATTAAAACAAAATCATTAGCATTAAAAAATAATTACAGTATTTGAAAGTGACATATAAAACGACTTTTTTGTATGCATTTTGACAATAGGAAAAAAATTACAGTTACCGATCTAAAATTATCTCATTAGTAATGCAAAATATATTTGCTATCAAAATTAATTTTTTTTATTAATGTAAATGCGCTATTATATTTACTTACTGTAAATGTTCTTACTTTCCATTTCAATAAAAATTTATATAATTTTTTTTTAATTTTATTGTATGATCTTAAATCCTGCTTGAGATAAGAAAAAATTTAAATACTTAAAGTTAAAATTTTAAAATGTATTTTTTAAAATTAAGAAACAATTTTTATACCCAACAACTCTGAAGAATACTTACAATTTTCGAAAAAACAAATACTTTCTTATACCCTGTTCAGACATACGTTTCAATTTTTACAATTAAAATTTTAATTGAGTAATTAAGTTTGGTGTTCACACATGTCCAATTTAATTTACTTAATTCAAATTTGACAATAGAATATAGTTCTGTTCAATAACAAGAAGTTGTTGCTAATTGTTATTGGAAAGTGTTTACTTCAGTACCTCAAAAGAAGCAGCGAAAGAGTAGAAGATGTGAATGTTAATAAATTTGTTACTACTGTCAAGAACAGAACAGCTGATTCTTGTTCTGTTTTACAAAATAAGTTAATGAATATTAAATACTTTGAACTGAAAGTGTTTATTAGCACTCTCCACGAAAATATTTACATCACATCGTTGTGGTTTTTTTGCCATAATTTATATGGCGATTTTAAAACCGAATATTTACGCTGAAATTTTTTACAACCACACAGCAAAAAATATACATAACATTTATAATTTTCGGTTTTAAATGGAAAATATTTGAATTGAAGCTAATGTTTGTATATAAGTTAGAAGAAACTAAGGAAACTATGTACAAGTAAACTCCAGGTCAATAAAACAATAAACAACAGAAATAGAATAAAATAAACTAAAAGTTTTACAAAAAAGACAGAAAATTTTTGCAATTTGCACACAATCGATGACAAAGCTCTTGTAAATGCTAACTGTTGCAATACAAAATGATTTAAGCAACGAACACCGCTTTTTTGCTGTTTTAGATACAAATTTTTTTTATGGTTTTTTGTTATTATGGTAAGTTCGGCTTTACTTTGTTATTTTTTTTTTCCAAGAATGCGTTTATTCGGTTTTTTTTTTTATTTGGAATAGTAATGTTGTAAATTTTTATTTTACTCTATCGTTGCTAGTTTCTGACGGAAATTTATTGAACAGACCTAATTTTTACATTAGAAATTTGTGTTGGTAAATTTGGAAGAATGAAGAGAAGTTCGGCTTTAAAAGAAACTTTGCTTGTTTTTATTTGAAATATGGAACTCTTCCAGTTTGTACGATCAAGTTTTGACTGCACGCTAGCTTTGAATTTCCATAAAATTTTCAAAAACTTTTCATTTCATATAATTTGAAAATATTTTATTTTTCATTTTTATGGCATTTACTTTTGTCATTGTATAAAATTTTCTCTAACTGAACACACTTCACAAGGGTTGTTGGAGTAAACTTAATCAATTATCGACTTAATTAAGTGCTAATTGAAAAATTTTTTAATTAATTTCTTATATGGTAAATTAAATTCAATTAGGGACTTAATTGCGTAAATTCCTTTATTGCGCAATTAAAACGTATGTCTGAACAGGGCATTAAACAGAAAAACTTTCTAGATTGAAAGAAATTTATATACCGACTAATAACTACTTACTAAATTTATGTATAAATCAAAAAAAAAAAATAAATTTCCAACATCATTTATCAGATTTACATCATCTCTCTTGTACTAAAAGCAAATGCAACTTGTAATCAATAACTAAAACTATAGTCTAAATTTCTGCCAGTGCATTTCCACACACATTCTATTGTCTTCAAACAAAACTCTATTGTTGATTTTTCCATTGAAAAAATATTTGAAACGAAAATTGGAGTTGAGTCGCATTTAGTTGTTTAGAGAGATCAAGTTACTTTTTGACTTCCTGTAGATTTTCTTTCATTAAATTTTCATGCAGAGTTTCCATGTTTGTGTGTGGGGCTTCTCCTTGTGTGTAGCTTGTAGCTTGTATTTTTTCTTTTTTCTTTTTTTTTTTTGGCGCTGCAACATCTTTTGCATCATTTTCATCTTAATATTCGTACTGTTATTTATTGTAATGGGCTGCATGCCAAACCCAAATAGAGTTAAAGTTTATTTTTTGTTTTTTAAAGCTGCTTCTGCTGCTGCTATTTGGATTCCGTTCATTTCAATTTTAGTTTTCGAAGCATTAAAATTCCTGGGGTGGAATCGTTACATCCGTGAACGTACAACACGTATCGTAAAAATACGTTTTTCGGATTATGACATACGTTAACGGATGGTAATTAACAATAACGCAGATTATAACATACGTTATCGTATACATGAACGTACATTTTTTACGAACTGTCATACGTTAACAAAACTTAGTTCGAATAAGATGAAAAATGCAACAAATTCGCTAAAAAAAAGTGCGAATTAAACAAATTTAATTTTAGTTTATGATAAAGTTATTATTACAATAAGTTAAATCTAAGATTCATGAATGAACACAAAAATTTTGCAAAAAACATGCTTCCTAATTGGGCATATTAAAATCTAATGCTAACAGACTATGGGATGAGCTTTCCAAATGTATGGACGCACTAGTACCACCAGTTAATGATGTTAAAATTTTAAAATAGGAAATTCGCAATTTATATTTTTGCAAGAAAATATTTATATTTATAATTTTAGCTGATCAAAAATAGGTATCAAGCAAAGAAAAAAGCTTTTTCTTTAATTGAAAAACCAGAATGAAGGAACCCTTTATGAAGAAAAGCTGCTGGTGCCAAGTGAAGAAGTGTTAGTTGAAGCAGCAGTCCTTGAATCGAGCGCTATAGGCAAAAAATCGGTTTTGACCTTTGGAAACAACAAAATTTGATAAACTGACCAGCCTGAATACTCTTTCTTTAGCTTTAGAATATTTTAATTTCAAAACTATTGTGACTCATTTAAAAAATTACGATCCGTTTACAATCGTATGTCATAATGCCATTTAGTTCATACGATTAACGTATCACGTAATTTTTTTTCGTACGATTGTCGATACGAACACGGATGTAACGATTCCACCCCTGTTTAAGAGTATTATGTTGTTGAATTTTTATTACAAAAAATGTTCTTTTCTTTTTATTCTTCTATTTCTTATCCACTGGTTTCATTTAGTTCACGTCTTAAAGAAGATTTTTATTGTGTAGAAAGCGGGGCAGTAAAATTTGTAATGGTCATTTGTAGTAACACCCTTTTCAAGTTTTACTTTTGTTGGCTGGCTGACTTAATGCCTGCTGTATTCGCCAGTTGGTTCTTTTATCGGAGGCTTGATTAGTCATGTTAATGTTTCATTAGCTGCGTTGAAATAAATTACACGCCCTAAATTTGTTGTGTAACTTTCATTTTACTCATGTTTTAAGATTATCGTAGAATGATTGTTACCTACCGTTTTCTTATGCTTTTCTTTTAATCTTTTTTTCATTTATTTTTTATTTAATTTCAATAAGTTCTGGCTGTTCATATTATACATTTGTTTAAGACGTAAGTGTATTAACCAGAGAACAGGAAAATTTAATGCTGTCATTGCATGCGATCTTAGTTTAGGTCGATATATTCTCCGTGGGACACTTTAGTATTAGAATTTCATTAGAAGTCATGCAAATAATTTGATGGGTTTTATTTTTATTTCGAAACAAGTTAATAAAAAAAGGAATAGGTGATGATTTTTGTTGATAATTTTTAAATAAGTTTAATTGAAAAATATGCACCTTCAGTTTAATTTCGTATTGTTGACTGGTGTTATATTGATTCCTATAAAAAGACAAGACTGAATATGCGCTTAAATAAACTTAGGCAGCCATTAACACCACACCAATTTATGACTCTAACGAGACTCACGCTCATGATGTTTTATTCCCCTTTAACCAGCACAATCATCTGGCGCAATTTAAACTCGCCATCTCCTTTTAAACAACAAGACCATTTAATCTACTCAGCTCGGATTTTACAATTCCTTTGTTTTATTATAAGGTGCCCTTAAAACAACTCATCCACCGTAACTACTCAGGAGCAATTATTTAACTTTATACTCAAGGCTATGTTGGGATATGAACTCATGACATTTACATTAAGAAATATGTAGACATGTTTAGCAATACAACTATCGCGGCTGCTCCACATCTGTAAGATAACTTTCCTTAATTACGTTTTACAACTCATACACCACAGTTACTAGTTGTATTAAATAACAACTTTTTCAGCTCTGTTTACGATAAACAATTCAATTAACATTTAAAATTAAAAATTAGTTAGAAGATTTAATTTGGTTGAAATAGAAATCTGCAGCCTTATTCCGTAAATCGTTAAGCCCGATAGAACTTTAAATTGTAAAAAATTATACAAAAAATGTAATTTTAATGATGATTTTTTTTATACGGAAGATCAGAACATCGCATTAATATTCAGAAATGATTTCAAAGCGAAGTACTGCTGGCCGTATGTCACAAATAACACGAACAATGTTGGCCTCCAAAACGTCAATTGTTGCTGGTTTACCAGCATAAGCCAGTGACGTCACGTGGCCCCACAGGAAATAATTGACAGGTGCCAAATCGCACAACCTTGGAAGACAAGTGAAAGGTCCATTTCTAGAAATCAACTTATTGCCAAATTTTGACTTCAATAACTCGATGGTTGCGGTCGCCGTATGGCACGTAGCGCCATCTTGTTAAAACGACATATCGTCCGGATTAATGTCATTCAAATTTTAAAACAAAAAATCATTAATCATGGCGCGGTAACGATCTCCACTCGCAGCAACGCGAGACCCGGACCACATCGAATGGAGTCTGTAGGGTATATTTTAGATTGGTCTCACCGCTTATTAACAAACCTACTAAGCCATCGCTGAACACAATTTGGCGATAAAACAACGGGTCAGTTACTCACTGCTCTAGAGCCTAATCGGCGAAAGAACGACTCATATAATAGTCTCGTGGCCTTAATTCCTACACTAGCTGGATCTTATACAGGTGTTGACCAAGATCTTTGCCCAATATTGTCCGGACAGAGCCCCAATTCCTGCAACCGACGACGAATCTATAAATTTGGATTTTCTTCGACCATTTCGTTTACAGCAGAGATATTCTCTTCAGTATGCATATTTCTTCGACGTGTTGGTGTTATTACATCCTCTAGAGAGTAAATGGTACGAAATCTATCCACAATTCGACGGATGGCAACATAAAAATCACGAAGTCGTCTATAAGTTGCTCGAATTGATGACTGATTTTCAAAGTAAACTTGGATGATTTGAAAGCGTTTTTCAAGCGTGAGTCTATTCATAATGATTTGCCAGAGTTAACTAAAAATAATAAGAAAATATTTTTTATTAAAATGTGATTTTAGTGTTGTTTTTTTTAATTTTAAGTTCTATCGGGCTCCATCACTAAATATCTACAATTGCGATTTCGTAACACTTTTTGCCGTGATTTATTTTTAGATTCTTAGCGATCTAGATTTAGATTTACCAACGAGAAGTACAGAATAAGACTGTTTTTTTTTTTTTAACAAATTCACTGAACTTATTTTAACCGAACAAGATTTAGGGGATAAAAGTAACGAACTGTGTTTGGGTATAGTAGAGAATGTATTACTTATTTCACTAAAACTATTAATTATTTTTATTTGTTCATAAAACTTTATAACACCTCTAAATCACTTGGCCCACCCAAAACATGTTAATTGGTCATTTCTGACTAAAAACAACTATTAATTTCTACAATTTATAAAAACAGTTTAGATAATCAACAATTTTATTTGTTTCTCTTTTCACACGCGAACTCATTAAATTGATTTTTTTTCTTTTTTTTTTTATTAATGCACGGCTGCGATTGGATTTCTTACTTCTTCGTATATTTATCTTTTGTATGTCAAAGTGATATAAAATTCTTTAAATGTTTCCACTCAAACAAAACTAAACTTATGCATTCAAACTTGTACGAAGTAAGTTTTTTTTTTTTTTATTTCAATTTAATTTTTTAATTTTTTTTAACTCATGTAAAATCATTTAAAGTTGAAATACTTGGGAAAAAAGGACACAAGCACGAGATATTAAACGAATTAAAATGTTTTATAGTTGCTAAGGAAATACTTTTGCATGGTATTTTAATAAAAGTTTCCATCTTGATAAATTCACAAAAGTTTCGTTAAAAAAAAGGAATTCTTATACATTTAATTGAAATTTAAAACAGGAATAAACCATGCAGGTATATCACAAATTAATGTGTTTAAGCTTTTGAGGTTTTAATTAAAAATAAGCTTAATCTTAACCTTAAGAATGGAATTTAGCAAATTAAGAAAATTTTTTGCGGTATTTTAGATAATTATAAAGAAGAGGTTAAAGTTAGTATTTCCTAGATCGTCAAAGCCTTTATCAGCATTCTTTGTACCAAGTGTACGCTGTGTCCAACCTATTTAAGTGAATATAACACAAGAAAAATATTATTATCAACCATAATTGGCTGATAAGAACAAAATTAGAAATGAAAATTCATAAACGAAGTCTGATTTAAAATTTGTCCTATGGTTATACAGTTATTTTCTTTTATATTACTAGAGTTTGCCTTGCGGTCAAAATTTGACCAAGTTTATTATTGAACACTTTTTTCCTTTTTTTATTTTTTGTACACACTCATGATTTGAATATATGCGTGTGTGTTGCATCTGCCGTGGTAGCAACTTAAGGGATCATTTATTTCTTAAATACTGAACAGGTTTAAATAAAATAGTGATAATATACAACGGTTGGCCAAAAATAGAAGTAGCTACAGTTAGTAGGTGAGCTTTGGCATAAACGTTTTTCTTAGGAAAGAAAGTATTTATGCGAAATTTCCAGAAGTTATATAACGAGCGCCACGCCCACCTCCTATACAACCTAACTTTAAAAATTGGAAGAATTAAGATATTACCGATCCGATAAGAATGAAAATGTAAATGAATTTCGTAATATTGTTATTTAATGTCAATTTAAAAAAAAAAACTTGGACAAACCAACCTCCTATACAAATAAAATTTAAAATTTTGAAATTAGTAATCAGTTAAAAGCGTCAGTTTGCATGTGAATATATTTGGCAATGTTGAAACATGTTTCAAATTAAAAAAAAATCGGACTAGCGTCTCGCTCATCTCCTATGCAACAAGCAACAAGTTCTTCCATTTGTCGCCTTTTTGTTCTCATTGAACCCTCCTCCTTTTGTGTTTGCTTCCTAATATAGTATAAATCATTTTAGTTTTATTTCAAAACCAAAACTTTATACGGAAACTTACATTCCAAAAGAATTCATCAAATTATTCGCTATCAGCCAGTCACTTAACTCAGTTTTAAGTCTATCTTTCATTCGATGATATTTAGACCAACTGTTAGAAAATTTACTAAAAATACTCCTTTAAAATGATTTTCTACAAAATCTTTAATATGACGTATAACTTCGCAGGGTCTGATTTGCTTCATCTCTAGCCACTGTTGAAAAATAGTACGCATCCGCAATGAGGTTGATACCAAAAAACAATCAGAAATAGAATTAGGGCAATATTGGGCAGCTGAACTTTTAATATATTAAAATTAATACTTGTACGAGGGCTGCTCTAGATATTTCTGGCCTAATAGTGAAAATGCGAATATTTATAATCAAAAATGGTTTTATTGTTTTTCAAAGTATTCTCCAGCATGATTTCTACACTTTTGCATGCGCTCAAACGAGTTCTCGAAGCACTTTTTCCACTCCGATTGAGACACCTCTAAAACATGGTTTTTGAACACTTCAACAGCTTCTTCTGGCGACGAAGAAGAAGTCATTAGGTGCCAAGTCAGGGCTGTACGGCGGATGATCCATTAATTCGACGTTTTGGCCGGTCAAAAACGCTCTGGTTTGAGCCGATGTGTGAGAGCTCGCATTGTCATGGTGAACAATGATTCGTCTTCTCTTGTTGGTTTTTCGAATTTCTCCGATGACTTCAGGCAAACAAATTGTAGTGTACCACTCAGAAGTGACCGTCCTACGTTGCTCAAGCGGAACAGTCGCTGCATGACCAGTTTTGCCGAAGAAACAGGCGACTATTTGCTTCGAAGTGCTTCTTCAACGAACAACTTTCGTTGGATTTTGCTCGTCTTTGAAGACCCACACGGTCGATTGTTGTTTTGTTTCGGGCTCATACGCATAGATCTATGATTCGTCACCTGTGACGATCTTCTAAACGTCTTTTGAAGCACCGCAATCGTATTTTTGCAACATTTCTTTGCACCAATCGACACGAACCTTCTTTTGAGCGACTTTAAAATTGTGCGGGATCCAACGAGAACATACCGTTTTTACGGCCAGGTATTCATGCAGTATCGAATGTATGCTGGTGGAAGAAATGTCCAAGGATGTCTCTATCTCTCGGTATGTCGCATGTCGATCTTGCATTATGAGTTCACGCACGGCATCAATGTTCTCTGGCACAACAGCCATTTTTGGACGACCTTCACGGAATTCGTCTTTGAGCGAGCTTCGGCCACGATTAAATTCATTATACCAATTTTTCACAGTGCTGTAGGATGGTGCTACATCGCCATATAAAGATTTAAGTTCATCAATGCACTCTTGTCGTGATAATCCACATCGAAAGTTGTGAAAAATGATGGCACGAAAGTGTTCACGAGTTAATTCCATTTTTTTCTATATTAATTTTTTCAAGTCACTGTAAACAACTCAAATAATGGTCGTACGTCAAAACGTTCTAAGTACGATTATCCTTAAAATTGACAAACTTTCCAATGGAAATGTCAGATTGCACTCGGCAGCACTCAGTGTTGCCAGGCCAGAAATATATATAGCAGCCCTCGTAGCAGCAAAATAAACCAAAAAAAAACTGGAAAAGTGTTATTTCTACTTTCTTTTAAATTTTCTGCGAAAGTTGATGAAAAATCTTGACAATGCCCCACTACTATCTTTGTTCCAAGGGTATCTGATATATATATATAAGCAAAAATAGTGTTATAATTATAACTAGAAATACGTAAATTCTTAGTATTCGAAATGAACATATAAAATAAAGTTTAAAAAATAGTTCAAATTCTTACATTGACTTTAACCATTTTCGGTCACCCTCGTAACACAGTGCGGTGCGCTAAAGTTTGACAATATCTGCAGAGGAGAAAATGGATCCCGAAATATTGTGCTTGCCTATTTATATAAAGACAACTAAATGCATTTAAAAGCGGCTTGAGTTCATAAGTTCTCATTTCATTTTCATTTAAAAAAACTATTACCATAAAACAAATAAGACACCAACATAATGTAAAGCAGCATTATTTGGATCGCTACATCCATCATTAGCATTCTTCGCATTTATATAATTTTCAATTTTTTTTTTAAAGAAAACAAATTCACTCTAAAAAGATAAAAATACGTAAATCAAAGAAATTTTAATAAACAGAATGTAAACAATGCAAAGAAACTAGTGCACTCTTATTCGAATAAACATCGAAATAATACCAAAACTCTCGAAAGTCAAAAATCGCAGCTTACATCTCGAAAGCACTTTGAAAAATTTATACAGAAGCGAAGTTGACACAAATTAAATTAAAAGCGATACAAATAATTTTTTCGCCTATTGGTTAAAATTCTAGTCTTAGCTTATGATGCAAGCTTCTAATCCTCAATCGAATTGAATCTAAAGACAGTTTGATTACAAAAAAAAATTTACGCGTGCTATATAAAAAATCGAATATTCACAAAATCCTAAAATTGCGAGTGGCACATATGCGGCTGTTTAAATTACGGTGCTAATATTCGACTTAGAAGAAAGGATAAGTCAAACACCCCGACAGATGAATCCCTAATGATTGAATTATATGTCTAAAATTTAGAGCAGATTATAAAAACGTTTGTCGTTAAAAAAAAAAAAGTTAATTTGAGTATTTGCACGAATTTATTTAATTTTTCTGAGAGTGCAGCACTAAAATTATCAACCAATTGAGACTCCCAAAATCTGAAAGCTTATGATGGTAAAAGAAAAACCTCAGCTGGGTTTTCAATTATTAGCTAAAGCTTTTTATATCCTTCACCACAAAAAGTAGAAAAAGGGTGACTTCTGACTTCTTATACATAGCAAAATCGATCATGTTAGTGCCGCGGCAAATTTGATTTCACAGAAAAAATAAATGTGTCAATCGATCAGATACAGTGTCGAAAGAGGTGCTATAGGAAATCAGCATGATCGGTCCATGTCCTTCGAGGCAGCCAGCAAAACACCACGCCTACCTCTAATTTTAAGATGTCATTTGAAACAATACAGTAACTCCAAACAAATAATTAATATATGGGGCGATAAAAAATTAAAACATCATGTGAAAAAATTTAAGCACGCCCATATTTTTCGAGATACGGGACTCTGAAATTTTAAAATATTTTAAAAAAATCATTATGGTTATCATTTTAAAGCTTTTGAAGAGATCTTTAAGGAAAAAGTATAATTTTTTCCAATGCTTAATTACACTGTCCAACAAATTAAGACTTTTTGAATAGAACAGTAGATCATTTTTGTAGAACAAACTTATGGTCCAGCACGTCTGAGTTTTTTTTTTACAGTGGGTCAAAGTTTTCATTTTTTGGTCGAAGGGAGCATTATACTGTATGAAAAATTTGCTCTAAGTTAATGTCTGAGAGAATACTTATGATCTGAGTTATATTGTGAAATTGTATGAGTATTATTTTTCTGGAAGATCTTGACCCTCTAACTCGTCCCTTTATGGGACAATTTGACCCTTTTTTCAAGAAAACCAAAAAATATCCATTAAAAAAGGACATTTAAGGATTAAAATATTGTACGAAAATGTTTGCCGGAAAATTTTAGTGGGGGTCACCAAAGACACCATTGTTGTAAAAAAAGCTTTTTACGATTAATTGGCAAAATTACATGGCAACTTCTATTAAAAAATTATAATTTTGTTTTAATAGTGGTTTATTTAGTATGTAAATATTTATTTTTTTTCTTAAAATTTTTGAGTAAAAGGGAATTAGGAAATAGCAGTAGTATGACAATGGATTAGTTCGCCAAGCGGAAGAGTCCAGTGGAAGCTTTAGATATTTTAGAACCTCTTCAATACTGCAACAGTATACGAGTTCTTCTGATTTTTTAAAATAACTTTCCAGATCTGCGTGTCTTTTTCTTGGAAATGTAACTTTTACATCAGCTTTTATCAAATTCGTGTTTTTCAAACTGGAACATAATATTTCAGCTTTCTCTTTTGTTAGTCCTAAATCCCTTACAAGATCTTCAAAATAAGCTAGGTCTATCAAATTAGGACATATGTTTAAACCATCAAGAGGCAAGTAACTTATATCTGTCGCCGGTGTTATTTCTGTGTTGCCATATGTCCTATTGGCCGAAAATATATGTATGTGTAGGCGGTTGAGGTACCGGAATACCTTCACAGCGCACTTCTGGTAAAATGACATTATTTGTTGCTTCGTATGTCATTATCGCGTAGTGCCTTTGGCTTCTACCAAATTTGTAATTTACGCAGAAATAGCATGTATATGATTTGTGATCTTCAGGTTCAATCCATATCATAGGCGTAGAAAATGGCAGCGCCTTAGTACCGCCTTTGTACCAGGTCAAAAGACCACTTTCGCAAGTAGTACAAACAGTTTTTGGCATCCAAGCTTCAGATAAAAATCGTATTCCAAAGAAAAGAAAATATGATTCTTCAATGATAGGGAATATCTTTCTTCTGTTTTGATGGTGTGTAAAATGTCCACAAATAAAACAAAACCAAACTCTTAATTTGCAAACAGAATCCGCCATGCTTATTTAAGCTTAAATTTTAATTTTTTTATATTAATTTTAGTAAAAGACACACCCGATACGTACTGCCGAGTAGCTCAATTATGCTTGATTTTTTTTATATTTTTTATTATTAATTTTAATTAATATCACACCCGATTTGTAAGTCACAGCTGACTAGACGCGAGAACTCAGTGTTTGGCCCGGCCGAACTTGACGCTGTTTTTACCTGTTTTGTATATGTTGGTGTATAATTTTACTAATTAAGCGTCAAGAGCTTTTTTTACAGCAATGGTTTCTTTGGTGACCCCCACTGAAACTTTCCGGCAAATATTTTCGTCAAATTGACCCATAAAGGGACCAGTTAGAGGGTTAAGATCTTCCAGAAAAATAATCCACATACAATTCCACAATATAACTCGGACCATAAGAATTCTCTCAGACATTAACTTACAACATTTTTTTTCATACAGTATAATGCTCCCTTTAAAACTTTGACCCACTGGAAAAAAAAACTCAGACGTGCTGGAGCATAAGTTTGTTCTACAAAAATGATCCACTCAACAAACCCTTTCAGAATTATAGGTTCGCTAATCTGTTTCAAAAATGCTCTTGGACAGTGTTATTTATTAATTCTCTTTCACCCCAATATTTGCTTTTTTGATTGGAGTTACTTTATTAAACTAGATTCACATAGATGGTGAAGGGTATATAAGGTTCGGCATAGCCGAATATAACACTCCTACTTGTTTTAATTAATTTTTAAAGTTTTAGACTGGGGTGGATTTTAGTACAATTTTCAAAAAACATGTACTGATTTTTAAGTTTATATCTCGTTAGCTATTCGAAATATTTCTTTTCTTTCTTTACAAAACTTTTACCTTTTTATTGGATCTAAAAATGTTAGCTTTTTAGCAACTATCGAATGTGTAAACTATTAAGAACGCCTATTTTAGAAAGAAAAAAAAAACGCAAAAGATTTAAATAAAAATTTAAAGAGATTAATTAAGAAGAAAATTACCGGCTTTAATTTTTTGATCACTAATGGCCAGTTTTTTACTTCATATTTAAATACGCATTTAGTTAATTTGCATTTAAATTTAAGTAGTATTTAAATACAGTTTCAATTTTTCAGTCATCTATGATCGTTATTATTTTACTGTGATAAAAATATGGCAGCATTACGAAATATCAACATAAATCTCCATTGTTTATGAAAAACAGCTGCTAACAAACACAATGAATTGCAAATTTTGTGAAAAATGTTTTAAAAATACTAAAAAATGTCAGCGATACTCATGTATTCACCATCTAAACTTATTTTATTTATTAATTTAACTTTTTAATTAATATTTTCATTAAGAAATGTGTGCAAAACATAAAATGTTGTTCTATCAATGGCTAAAGTGTTTGTTTACTTATGTTTGGTTTTGCGAAACAACAACAAAAAATGCCATAACCATGTGGTAAAACTGTTTTATTTAAATGGACTTTAAATGCGCAAGATTGGTCATTTAAGTTTTATTTAAGTGTGCATTGAAAAACTAAATTCTGACTTAAATACGAGGGCTGCTATATATATATTTCTGGCCTGCCAACACTGAGTGCTGCCAAGTGCAATCTGACATTTCCATTGGAAAGTTTGTCATTTTTAAGCATAATCGTACTCAAAACGTTTTGACGGACCACCATTTTTTGTGTTGTTTACAGTGCATTGATGAACTTAAATCTTTGTATGGAGATGAACCACCATCCTACAGCACTGTGAAAAATTGGTGTAATGAATTTAATCGTGGCCGAAGCTCGCTCAAAGACGAATTCCGTGAAGGTTTGTTCTCATTGGATCCCGCACAATTTGAAAGTCGCACAGAGGAGTATTTGACCCAAAAAGCTGGCCAAAAAGGCAAAAATTAATTTGATGAAATCCTAAGAACAAATTACGCAGATCGATAGAGAACAAAATTCTACATCATATCGTGCAATTTAAAGGGTGTAAGTTAAGATTTGTAGTTGTGGGACGCTGTTAAAGTCAGGAAAGTGAAGAAAATTGCACGCATTTTTACTGAATTTTTTCGATTTCAAGATATTTATATGATATTTTTTTATGGCTAAACGAATAGAGGTATTACATTGATTTTTGCCTGAAAGATTTCATCAGCAGCTATTTTCAATATTTAAAAAGAAAAAATTATCTTAAATATTTATTTTTAAAACTTTAATTATAAAAAAAACTATGTATTTAAATATATTAATTCTTACCAAAAACAAAAAAGGAAAAGCTTTTTGAAAGTGAAGGTAGCTGTTGTACAAATAATGTTATATACCACAATTAAATATGAGATCTCTAATTTAAGAAAAAAGAAAAAAAGATTGCGCAAGTTTGCGCCATTATTTTAGGTGATTTTTTGAAAATTTTACCTTTTTTCTATTTTTGCTCATAAGGCACTTTTTCTTATACTTTATTGTCGTCATAAACTTTTGTGTTTTTCGAATTATTGATGTGAAATATTATTTAATCACTTTTAACAACTACCAACATGATGGATTACCTGCCTTTAAAGAGCAATTTCTTAGAATTCAGTTCTTACTTTATAAATTCAAATTTACTAACTGTGAGTCAACCCACGCATACACACCTATTAAACTGTTTTTGTTTACCAGCGGTCTATGTAATACTTCATCGTCTTCAGGACACTTTATTTCTTCTGAAAATATAGTTAGCTATAAACATACCTAATTTAAAAGGGTTACAAATCAAAATTACATTTAAAAACGGTGCAGGTATATAAAAAATGCACCCAAGTATCAGGTTATTAACTAATTAACGGAAAAATGCACTTTGAAGAATATACATATATGGCTTATTGCGCAAAATTCTTATTATAAGACTTTTGCAACTTTGAGAGATAACATGGAAAAAATTTACAGAAGATTTGAGTTATTCCAAATAGTACAGGAATCTAATGCTAGAATCATTGACGAGAAGTTGCAGTTTTTAGCTAGTAAATTGTGTGCGATTTCAGAATGCCAAGGAGATGGCGATATACAAGCAGTACTGCAATATGTTGTAAATTTCAAAAATGTTTTCAAAAGATATTGGGGTTTAGCACAACGAAAAGAGGACCGATTTTTAAGCACGTATGCTAAATGGCTGGAAGGCATTGTCACAGTTCATCTTCAGGGTGACCAAAAAAATAATTTAATGAAGCAAGTGAAAGAACAAAACGAAGAAAAACACAAGAAATTCGTCAGCAATTAACAACAGGGGAAATCAAATTTGTTGCATCAATGAGCCAGAGAGCAGCGGGACACAGTGATGCGGCTAAATTAATAATGGATATAACACGATCTCCAAGAAAAGCAAAAATTTTCAAGCGATCGTTAACAACTTCCGAGGTCAACCCAGTTAATAAGCTTTCAGCGGAGGGTGCTTTAGCATTGTTTATAAATGCTGATCTTACGAAAAACCAATATGAATATTGCCAACAAAAATGTATTTCCATGCTACTCATTGCTAAAAAATGACATTAGCGGAAGTGAAGCTGCAATCTCTCCTCGACCACACAGCAACACGCGTATGTACATACCTTGATGATGTATTACAGCAGTTGGATTATGAAGAACTTCAGTTTCTGGAAAAGTTTTTGAGCACTGACCCTTTTTTAAGCTTCAATACACAAAAAACACGAAAGATGAAAAAACCTTTTTTATCAGATACTATTCAACTACTACTTCCTGATACAGATGATGATGCCCATGATGAAATATGTATGACATTATCATAATTTTGAATTTTTAAATTAGTTTAATTCTTTCATGTGATGAGTATTTAATAGTATAAAATAAATATTAGAAGTAAACATGTTTTTGCTTATTTAGTTGTTTATTCCGTATAGAAAGCCAAGCTACGAGACCAATTTTTTTAAATATTTAATATTGGATAATTTATAATTTTGAAAATGGAGACATTGTAAAATCCGTAAAAAGCTATGTTTTATTTCCCTGTATCTACACAACTACAATAGTTCGACTATCTAAATTTAATTTGACTTGCTCTTAGAATAAAGTACAGTTGCAAACGAAATTTTGGCGGAATGCGAAGGGAAGACCGGCATACGTAATAATAAATAATTTTTCTAAAAATACACAACATATATATTAAAATAAATTCTCTTCAAAATGAAAAAAAAAAATAAACAAAGTTCTAAATGGTAGTTGGGTGGGTGGTTGATGGGTGGGGGGTGTCAAAAATAACACTAACCCAATAATAATCTGCGACTACCTTTTTTTTATCAAACTAAAGCTAAAACTATCAAAAAAGTTAAACTTTTAAAACAAAAACCACGCTTAATAATTTTGGCCAGCTTTTTGGGTCAAATACTCCTCTGTGAGTCGCTCAAAAAAAGGCTCGTGACGATTGGTGCAAAGAAATGTTGCAAAAATACGATTGCGGTGCTTCAAAAGACGTTCATAAGATCGTTACAGGTGACGAATCATAGATCTATGCGTATGAGCCCGAAACGAAACAACAATCGACCGTGTGGGTCTTCAAAGGCGAGTAAAATCCAACGAAAGTTGTTCGTGGAAGAAGCACTTCGAGGCAAATGGTCGCCTGTTTCTTCGGCAAAACTGGTCATGTGACGACTGTTCCGCTTGAGCAACGTAGGACGGTCACTTCTGAGTGGGAGAAATTCGAAACACCAACAAGAGAAGACGAATCATTTTTCACCATGACAATGCGAGCTCTCACACATCGGCTCAAGCCAGAGCGTTTTTGACCGGCCAAAACGTCGAATTAATGGATCATCCGCCGTACAGCCCTGACTTGGCACATATTGACTTCTTCTTCGTCGCCAGAAGAAGCTGTTGAAGTGTTCAAAAACCATGTTTTAGAGGTGTCTCAATCGGAGTGGAAAAAGTGCTTCGACAACTGGTTTGAGCGCATGCAAAAGTGTATAAAAAATGCTGGAGAATACTTTGAAAAACAATAAAATCATTTTTGATTATAAATATTCGCATTTTCACTATTAGGCCAGAAATATATAGAGCAGCCCTCGTAGAACTTAAATATAAATGTCATTTAAATACAAAGTCAAAAACTGGACAGTGAAATTATTGTAAAGGGTTCCAAACATTTTCGTAGCTATTTCATTTAAAAAAAGCATAGCATTTTTAATTTCGTTAAACATACAATCCCAGCAAAAAAAGATATGCAAAAGTAGCTAATTTATGCGTTCTACTTTAATTCAATTTAGGGGAAAAGCGCATGATTTTAACATTAGCTTGTCATTGGCGAGCATGAGTGCATATTATCGTAACGCCTGGACATTTAAATGAATTCTGAAAACCAGTGAAAATTCGATTTTTCATTTTTTTTATTATTTCTTAAAATAAATGTGAGCAAGACGTAAGTAAATATTATTATATAGCTTAATTAGTTTTAATTAATATTTATTTATTGTAATAAAATGGAACTAAATTTTTTGAACTTTTTATTGGCACGGTCAATACATCTTGTTTTAGTGTTTAATAACAGAATTTTCATGTATTTTCGTCAGTTTCTCATGAGTTCAAAAATTATAACTTAACTGGAATAAACAAACTTATTCAAAATGCAATGTAAAAAATAAGTGAAAGAGAAGCAATGAAAACACCCATGATTTTTGAAATATCAGTGTTGTGTTATAAAATATTAATTGAAATTTTTTATTTGTTGTTGTTTTTTAAATCATCACCCTAAGCACCAAATACAACATTGCAGAAACATCATGGCTTTTTATTGTTGTTTTGTGCGTTGGAAATGTCAAAAACAGAAAGAGAAACAAAAGATAATTGCTTTCAACACAAATGCTTGCTTTGTTTTGCAAATGCTTGTTGTTAGTGTTTTTTTAAATTCGTAAACAAACGTAGTAAAATACAAACAACTTTTGACATTTCCAACTCATCACCATTCAAATTTTGTTTAAGTGTTCATTCAATCCTTAAAAATATGTTTGGCATCAAAGGGAACAAAAAAGTACATTTTATATTCTATTAAAAAAGGCTCTTTTGACAACTTTTTCTCTCAACACTATAAAATTTGTTCTCAATCTACAAAAACAAATTGTGACAACTAAAACTATCTTCCACACTCTAACAGGTAACCAATATGTCTGGCAAGATTTGTTTTTCTACAGCTCGACTACAGCTGTTGTCAGAAAAAAAAATGACGAAGGTTTTCATTAACCCAAAATCTCCTACTTAAATTTATCTTGACGCCAAACACCTAAAAAAATTATCTTTAATAAACTTTTTCTTTAGCCAGGTGAAATTTTATTAAAATATTTGCTATTGAATCCCCTAATGTAGTTGGACAAGATATATGCAAGTTACTTACATAGATAATTACCTGATTAAAATCACTTAACCCTGCGATAAACCTGTGAAAAAGTTAAATTTGTTTTAGACAATAATTTAGTCTCGAACAAATTTTTGTTAATATTTGATCAATAGCTAATTGCTACGCATAAAAGTGCAGAATTCTTTGAAATCACAACCAAATTTATTACAACTATCACAAAATAATTTAGTAATGGTAACCATAATTTATTAGCAATAACCAAATACCCTTGTGCTGTTGTCCGTATGAGCGTGGTGAATAAGTTACTTCCAGTAATGTTGTGTGTATGGAATAATACCATAATAAGATTAGCTGAGCAACCTCAATGGTGCGTTGTAAGAGAGCTATAAAACAGAAAATCATGAGTTCGAATCCAACTTCGAACATGCGTACAAGGGAAAATAAAAGATTTGCTAAATAAAACCAGCGTGCCCATTCTAGCACTTTCGGTGCTAAATGCAGCACTTCTTTTGTTGATTTAGCAGCAAAATTACCGATTTAGCACCTAGCACTATTTTTAACACTTTCCAACTCTTCATTTAGCATTTTTTAGCACTTTTAAATAATAGATTTACAAAATGTTTCAAAAAATAATTAATGTATTTTTCTGCAAAACACTACTCTTCGCGTGTAACAATTGCTATAATAGCAACGTATGTCTGGCAACATAATTTAATAATTTATTTTTAACCTCTTTAAGCACTTTTTGATATCTCTGAATTAAAAAGTTGTATATTACTGCAAATACCTAGAAAAATTTGCCTAAGTACATAATATACGCGTATGTATGTACATATGTGTATGTCAGGGTTTAAACTGCTTGCTTAAAAATAGCAACAGCAATAAAATTTTTGCTTTGCTTACATGTTTTTCAGCAAATAAAAAACTAAATGTCTCAGCATTTACAAAACATTTTATTATAAACGAAGCAAAAATTAAATGCAAAAAAAAAGAGAAAGACACTCATATGCTTAAGCTGACTACGTGTTTCTTTCTGCAGCAAAGCAATCAACAAAGCATTTATTTTGAAAACGTTTGCTGTTGCTTAAGTAATAAGTTGATGTTTGATTCTTCTTTTGCAACAGTTAAGCAACTTTACAGATATGCATTGAAAAGAGTCCAGCATTTTTAATCATTGGTGTTGTGATATATAATTTAAAGACTGAATTATTATTTTTATTGTGATTTTAAGACTTTTTATGTTTAATAAATGATTTATTATTTTAAGGCAACATAAGAATAAAAATAAATATTTGCTTAAAACTAAGACATTTAAATTTTGCACTATGTTTTAGCACTAAAAAAAATTTTTTGGGTCTGCTCACACTGTATAATACAATTAAAAATTAAGAAGGAGCATTACAAACCTCCCGAGAAGCAAAAGACAATTATTGTGTAAGGCCATGGCATACAATTTTGTAAAGATGTCTATTTAATATAAGAGCAACAGGTAATTGTGAAGACGCGCCCGCCCTATAGTTCCTACTGTAGATGTCAGCGCAACGAAGTGAACCACCATAACAGCAGTGTGTGGCAAACGTGTTTTGTAGCTATTAAATAAGGAGGTAGACTGGCTTGGATAAAAGGCTTACAAGGCATCGAGTGTAGCATGGATGGGAGTTTGTAAATATAACGCATATTTAGTAAATACGAGACCATAGGATTCGCAAGACCGTAGGATCAAGAAGTATAGCCAGATAAAGCTACAAAGTAAGCCACAGTGGTATTTGCAATTAAAAGAAGGGAAAAACATTGCAATATTTTGATTCAATCGTGGATGAATGCTTTCCATTTAGTTTAGTGATTTATTTGCAAGCTGTCATTCAGTTCGTTTGAAAACGGTAAATATAAAATTTTTAAATATTTATTTTCTGATTAAAAGAGTCTTAAAAAATATTTAAATAAAATAAGTTTTAAAAAATATTTAAATACAAATAATAAATAAATAAGCAAATTAAAACGTAAAACTTTGGAAAATAGCTTTAATAAATTTTTGTTTTAAACAGTATTATTTTATTTTTTATTTATTTTTTTTTTAATATTTTGCTAATTTTTTATGCCTGTGATATTATTAAATCATCATTATTGATTAAGCAGTAACGAAATCCCATCGAGACGTGCTTTCACACTTAATAATCAATACTAGTGTTTTAATAATCTAATCGGGATAAAAAAATAGCACGATATTTTAAAATAAAATATTGATTGAAGTTTTCTCGTGGTTTAATTTAAAAATTATTTTAAATTTGAACAGTCATCTAACTAATCTTTGATTAATTTTATGTTGTTTTTGTGGTCACGTCTCGAAGTCCATTTTTTCCATTTTACAACCCAACGATTGTTAAAAATTTTTTATTTACACTTTGAAAATTAAAATTTATCAGAAATCTTTATCCGTAGTAAAATATTATTTTACTTTAGTTTCAATAAATACAAATTTTAATTTCGCCTTTGACTTCACAAAAATATTTTACATTTCTGAATTACTTTTGTACAAAATAACATTTTATTGGTAAAAGAAAAAGAATGTCTTAATTTCCAATATTGGTTATTTAGCGTTCATCATAAAATCTTTCAATAAAATTTCAAATGCTAGAAATTCTTGCAATTGCCAAAATACAAATACTAAATTGCTTAAATATATTCTAACAGCAAAATCAACTCAACTACAAATGTGTAAACAGTATTTACAACAATTAGTATATTTAAAATATTTTACAACAACAAAATCATATAAAAAAACATGATGAAAATGATAGGAGCTTTAGAGGAGTAGACAGGAGTAATTCACACAAATAACAGCAACAACAAATAATACAGGCAATATATTTTATTTATATAAACAAATTAAGTACACAGCACTAACTAACACTTATATACAATAAATACACTTTTACACAAACACACGCACACATTTACATTTTCTCACATGTGCTGAAATAAATTCATGCACACGTTTATCTGAATGCAAGTGAACAATTTTACATTTTGTGCTTTAAATGACTTTTGGAAAAATTTAACAAAATAAACAGATGGAAATGTAATTTAAATATTAAAATAAATTAAATTTAAAGGCAAACAAAACAGACAAAGAGACAGGCACACACAACTTTATCTCTGGTGGAATTTGTTTCCTCTCGAGCAGTTAACTTCTTTTTCCACGCCGCCTACTTTTATAAAACAAATAAATACATAAACAGATATGTAAGAACGTCTCTTTTACGTGTCACTTAAGTAAAATAATAATAATAATTTTGAAATTTTGAGAAACTTAAAATGAGAGCATTAAAATTAAGAACACAACTCATATCAAGTTTTTAATTTGATCATGTTGCATGTTGCAACCAAATAGTGGCAATAAAAAGACACCATTAACATATACACACACTTGCACATCTACACAAGCGCACAATCCCATACACAGGCACAAACACATACACACAACTACTTATGAATGATGCATGAAAAAGTTGTGTTGAAAAAGAAATAGAACAAAACAAAACCACAAGTGGCAGCTAACAAAATTCTACAACTTTTCTCCTAATAAAAGAACTAATTTAAAATGGAATCATAACAATTAGAAGACTGACATTAGATGCTTAATAAGTAACAATAGCAGATATTGAACCCAAGTAGAAAAGTTACAAATTTAAAGCAAAAGAAATTTATCTTCTTAATTTATTATGCAAATTTTATTGAAAATAAAAATAATAATTTCGGGAGGAGTCAAAAGTAGATCGGTATTTTTGTGGGTAATTATTCAACCACCCTTCGTTGCCGAGCAATGAGAAAAAGTTTAAAATACATAAAACGCACTAACTCTAGATAAATGATTCTTGTTCATCGACCGAATTATCGTGTGAACATTTAAACGTGAAGATCACCGCCGTCCTGATATTTCCCAGGTAGATTTCTAAATACAACATTCCTCGATTTTTTTCTATGTTTAATTTTTGTGACAGGTAGTTATCCAGCAAAGGCCTCAATTCGCCTCTGGAGTAAAGTATATCACAGTTTTACAGCTGTAACCGTCAGTGACTAAATGAACTCTTGTTCTTAACGTCAGACTGGACAGCAGTATTACGGCTACACTTCTCCTAAGCTAATTGTATGGAATTTAAACTCCCAGTGCAAATACTCTTAATGTTCTTTATTATTCGGTTTAAAATGGTATTTTATTGCTAAACTCTGCTTCTAGTGCCTACGCATACTGGTATTCGTCTTAAGTTCACAACATGGATACCAGTTGGAGCTATTGCTTCTTTCTGTATCTTTCTTCGACGGTGCGGCCACAAATATTGATCTCTCTCTATATTCTGCGAAGTGTTGTAGCCTTTCTTCTTAACATCAGGTGTCATCAATCTATAAAAATCTCTCATGCTGATACTAAATGTATGAAGCAAATTTAAATATTGTGCTGTCAGTTTCAAAATCCGATTTTGACAGGTCGTGTTTAGAGGAGCTGCTTGTTTGTTTGTTATGGTCGTAATTGCTTTTGTTATTGGTAAAAAGTAATGACAACTAAGTTATTTTCAAGTCAAACTAGTAGTTTGGCACCTTTTTTATTTCTATATAATGGGTTTTATGAAGCCTTAGACAACGTTGCACTTGGCGAATTAATTTCGGTTGATCTGTTAGTGTGCCCTTGTTAACTGTTTTTGTAATTTCTACGATATTTTGCATCGACATCTCCAAAATTATATGTGTTTAAATAAATACCATGAGTAGACTTTGTTTGGCTTGAATTTTTTCTTATTTTATTCAGATTTTTGAGAGCCATATACAACTAGCAACAACGTAAAGTACTCATTGACGTATGCATAAGAAAATTTAAGCACGGTTGAGCCTGGGTTACAAAATGAGCAGATTAGTAAAAGGATAGTTTCCCGACGTTATTGCTGTATCTATTATACGCAAATCAATGTTTATTTAAAATATATTGAAGCACATGAAACAGTTTAGTCACAAAAATTTAATTAAGGCAAATCGGAGAATAAAATTAGTAGCTGCCAACTAGAAAAATTAACATCAGAAATAACGAATTAATCGACTCCTAAATAAAAAGAATATCTGTTTAATTTTTTGATACACGTGAGAGGCACTAGTAAGGGACACTGTGGGGCACCGAGTATACAGAGGTGAAACCCTTGGCACATAAAAAACATCATAATCAGGTTTTCTGCAGCTTCTCAAGAAAGAGACAAATATAGTGCTATTTTATTATGAACAAGGAATAAGAAAACAAAATCTAGATATTTAACAACAAACAATAAAGCACAAACAGGTTTTTCCACAAAAAAGTAATATTTATTCCTAAAAATAAGGAAATTAATTATTAAATTAAAGACACGAGAATATTATTAAATTATTTAATTTTCAAAAAAAAAACTTTGTGATATTTTTTTAAATTATCCCGATTTGACTCTCAATAATCAATATCGGATATTAATTTAATCGAGATAAGTTAAAAAAATTGTTGAAAAATATGATTTTGTGTGGTTTTACAATATAATTTTAGCATATAGAATTCGAATCGAAAACTTCTTTAAATCTACAGTGTTTTTTGAACGCAAGAAGTTGGTAATAGAAATAAAATAAATCTTACAGGACGATATCTAAGTAGTCTTATGTATCTAAAATTCTTGAAAACATTGTATTAACACTAGAAAGACGGAAGCTTTGTATATACCTATATTGCCTGGAAGCAGTCGAAATGACTACATGTGAAAAAATAACTAATGTGCAAAGAAATTTATTTAACAGTGATTTTTGATAAATTTTAAATCACTTATAGTCATTTATAAGTTATTAATAACTATTAATAATAATAAAATATCAGATCTAAAAAATTTTTTATATATTATCTGGACATTTTAAGCAAATCCAAGTGCAAATATTTTTAGATGTACATCTTCCGCAAACATTTTTCACAAATATTATTTGTTTTGTTATTGTGGCAAAGTCGTATTTGACAAATATTTCGTTTGGTAAGATCCGTTGTGCTTGAAGATGTTGCAATTGATACACCTGGGTCTTTCTGTTGTGAAGAATGTTTCTCTTTTTCCGTTTTGTAATCGGCGGAAAGCTGTTCTGCTAATAGGAAAAGGAACTGAAAAGGAATAAATCTTAGAATTTGCTTGAACTTATCTCGGGACATAGTTCTTCTGAAAAATTCGGGACCCCGAGAATGCACTAACAAAATTATTTGTATTAACGTTTTTTCTTGCGTAGCCTGTTGGTCCCGTCATACTCTTGAAAAAACACGTATATGGTAGCCTTCCGGGAATACCTCCTTCGTCAAATTTTGACCACACAATACCATGTGCAGCTGTTTCGCTCTCCTGAGAGGTATTTTCAATTTCTTCATCAGAATTAATTTGCACCCTACGCCTTTTCCTGGGCGCATTGATAATATCTTTATTTTCATCGTTGAAGCTAGCCTCTTTATCGCTCTCTTCAGAAACAGATGTCTCACTCATAATAAGATCAGATTCGTCTTCAGATGAAAGTTCCCATCTCGTCCCATTTGATTCTGTATCGGAACACTCCTCTCACAACTCTCTTAGGTTTTCTAAAAGTTCTCTTCTGTTGAACATTTTTTTCATGAACTTAGGCTGTAAAATAAATCAATTAAATAACGTGTTAGAACGACCGGCTGTGCGTAAAGCAGGCCTAACCAAGAACGAAGCGTGCGCAGTGTTATTGATGCAGTATGAGATTATACACTTACAGATTTTCCTTCCCATCTGAATGACGTTATAGCGCATTCGAACGGAACAAAGCGCTAGGCCAGCCCTGGCATAAAGATTCGAATAGCAAGTAAGAACAATAATAACTTTAGTTATTAGTTAGTTATTAGAACTTATCAAGAATGTGTTGAAATCTTCAATTTATCATGAACTATAGCCAAACTGGTCTTTTGCAAGCAGTCATTTTGACTGCTTTTCGGCAATATAGGTATAACACGTATATATTTCGCAAGTGAGGGACGAAGATGGGCAACAACAATGGTTATTTAATTCATTTACATGTAGAAAAAGTCACAAAATTGTAAGAAGCTGTGTTACTATTTAAATAATTATTTTCTTAATTGAAATTCAAAAGCAGTCAAAATGACTTGCTTAGGCAATCTAGTGTTAAAGAAGCTGTTCTTTTTACATCAGCATGGGTTTTATTTCGGTAGGGGAAATACCACAAAGTTTTGGTTAGAGAGTTTTGATTTTTCTAATTTAGAGCAAGGATATCAAGTTGATGAAGTTTATGTGAGTTTAGCAAAGCCTTCGAGAAAGTTGCTTCTCATATTCTTCTTTCGAAAGGAAATTCCATTGTTTTTCATTTATCTCAGGTCCGCTTTTATTTAATTTATTCATAAATGATATCAACATGTTATACTCACTTTAATTTTTCATTGCATGCTGATGAATTGAAAACGTTTTATAAAATTTTTAACATTGCTGACACTCTAGCCCTTCAAAGTGATTTTAAACTTAAATTTTACTGAATGTTTTTTGATATCTTATAGCGTTTTCTTTTCTGACAAAAATGTTGCATATGTTTAACACTGTTAACACCTTTGTGTTCTTTTCTAAAAAATGTTCGATAGTGTAAATAAAAAGTATGTTCTTTTGAAAATATGTTGCACGAAAAAGTGTAAGATATGTTACATATTTTACCCTCAGTTTTATGTAAGGGTAAGTATGCTACACTTTTTTTAGTAGTTTTAACTCTTGAAAAGTGATGTTTTTTTTTTGTTGCTAAACCCAGTGTTATATTACTTCATGTTTGAAACGCTAATTAAACATTACTATCATGTAAAGGTAGTTAGAAAAATTCAATAACAGTTTTTGTTCTATTGTGGCTATAAAAGGTTTAGCAATTTTTCGGGGTTTAGGCAACATGCAAAACATTTTATGTGATTTTTGGGTAACATTTATTTTTAGAAAAGAAAACGCCATTATTCAAGAGTGCGAAATCCTTTTCTTTCTGTTTATAATATTGATTATCACTTTTTAAAATTAAAAAAACAAATTATGTTGGATCTAGGCGTTTTGTTTGGCACGACCATGTCAATTAAGTCACATATTATGTTGTTTCAAAAGCTAATGCTACACCAGCATTTGTAAGAAGGAATTGTTATAATTTTATTTATTCTGATACAATAAAGTTGTTATGCATCTCGTACGTTAGATCTTAGTTAAAGTATTTGGAGTCCATATTGTTTCTGTCAATCATCACTGTGAAAGTACAGGATAAGTGATTAGATTAACGTCTGTACCTGGCAGTAAGCCCTTACCAGACCATGGCTATAGGGTCGGAGCCTATCAGACTATTCCACGCCAGACCCGCAGAGATAGATAAATTTAACCACAACCACCACGTGTACCCCGAAGTGACCTCACCAATAACCGGCTACAGAGATGGCGGCTCTCTGCATGGGCTACCAGTTTCCGTGGTGCCAGTTTATTTAGGCTATTATTATTCATACGCTATTAACATTTAAGGAAATTGGTAAAATCCTTCGAAAGTTACCCCACACAACAGGTAATATCATATCATAATATAAAATTGCTACCATTAGAAATGAAAAAAATGTGTTCTGGTTTTTCAAAAGTTTTATTTAAAGAGGTACTGCGTCCACTTTGAGTTACTGCGTCCACTTTGTGTCTTTAACAGTAATGTTAACTCATTTTATTTTAAAAAACACGCTGTATAAGAAACAAGAAGAGAAAAACCGCTAGATTTCCTTTAAAATAACTTAATTGTCATTACGTTTTAACCATAACAAAACAAAACAATCCAACAAGCAGCCAACTTCACTTCCTAACGCACTGTCAAAATTGGACTTTCCAATTGCTAACCGTTGACGTGCTTCATTCCTAAATGCTTCATACATTTTGTATCTATATGAGAAATTTTGATAGGTATCTTTCGCTGTACGCGCTAATTAAATTCTGAAAATTCATGTCGGTCAACTGAGTGTATTCAGCATTTTTATTTGTTGTTTGCAGAGCGTCTGGTAGCTTTACAGCTGCGGTCTGTCTGTCTGTCTACAGTATAGATTTCAAAGCACACCAATTGCAAAAATTAAGACGCATTCATAATAAGACATTAACTTTGCACCAATTAAACATTGAAAAAAAAAATATTTATAAGATCATTACAATAAATATTACTACAACACAGCACTATAGGCTAAATGACTGTTTTTTTAAGATACAAAGAGCGTGTGCGAAACGGTAGCAAAGTATCATGGTTTAATAAATGGGGAGAAAAGTTTGTATTACTGCTGTGTGATATGATATTTTTGTTAGCAATATAAAATTTTGACGTTGCTATAGAAAAAGGAAATTTTTATAATTTTAAAAATGAATTAATCAAAAAATATGTTCCTTTGCTTATTTCAATTCTTTTGGGAATGACATCGTCGCAGTTATTTAATTATATTTTATTTTTCATACAAACCTACATACATATACATATGTATAATTTGTGTGTATGTTCATTAATTTTCAAAAGTTAAAATTTTATTTTTAAGAAAATTATTTTTTTTACATTTTCACACAAGTATTAAAATTGTTTCTATGCTTTTGTCAAAAATTCTAATAGCCCTCAGGGCAAGTGAAATTTTAATCACCTCAGAACTGTCAAAATGTTACTTACAAGAGTATTTTGCTGTCGTTTCACATACGCCCAAAGTTTATATTTAAAGTGAAAAATTTTCTAAAAGTAATGATGGCGATTTGAATAATATATTTTGGAAAACATAAATGTATAAAACTAAGAATCAGATGGCAATTATTAATTTCACTGTTGGTTAATTTCAAATTTTAACGTATGTTAAGCCATATCAAAATAATACTAGGTGGTCGCAATGGCGAATTCATTAATTTTCGTCGCAAACGTTAAATGTCAAACACCATATAAAAAATAATTATACATATTTTTATATATACGAGGGCTGCTCTATATATTTCTGGCCTAATAGTGAAAATGCGAATATTTATAATCAAAAATAGTTTTATTGTTTTTCAAAGTATTCTCCAGCATGATTTATACACTTTTGCATGCGCTCAAACCAGTTGTCAAAGCACTTTTTCCACTTCGATTGAGACACCTCTAAAACATGGTTTTTGAACACTTCAACAGCTACTTCTGGCGACGAAGAAGAAGTCATTAGGTGCCAAGTCAGGGCTGTACGGCGGATGCCCCATTAATTCGACATTTTGGCCGGTCAAAAACGCTCTGGTTTGAGCCGATGTGTGAGAGCTCGCATTGTCATGGTAAACAATGATTCGTCTTCTCTTGTTGGTTTTTCGAATTTCTCCGATGACTTCAGGCAAACAAATTGTAGTGTACCACTCAGAAGTGACCGTCCTACGTTGCTCAAGCGGAACAGTCACCACATGACCAGTTTTGCCGAAGAAACAGGCGACCATTTGCTTTGAAGTGTTTCTTCCACGAACAACTTTCGTTTAATTTTGCTCGTTTTTGAAGACCCACACGGTCGATTGTTTTGTTTCGGGCTCATGCGCATAGATCTTATAAACGTCTTTTGAAGCACCGCAATCGTATTTTTGCAACATTTTTCGCACCAATCGAAACGAGCCTTTTTTTGAGCGACTTTCAACAGCCACAACAGCCGTTTTGGGACGACCTTCACGGAATTCGTCTTTGAGCGAGCTTCCGCCACGATTAAATTCATTATACCAATTTTTCACAGTGCTATAGGATGGTGCTTCATCCCCATACAAAGATGTAAGTTCATCAATGCACTCTTGTCGTGATAATCCACGTCGAAAATTGTGAAAAATGATGGCACGAAAATGTTCACGAGTTAATTCCATTTTTTTCTATATTAATTTTTTCAAGTCACTGTAAACAACACAAATAATGGTCGTACGTCAAAACGTTTTGAGTACGATTATGCTTAAAAATGACAAACTTTCCAATGGAAATGTCAGATTGCACTAGGCAGCACTCAGTGTTGCCAGGCCAGAAATATATATAGCAGCCCTCGTAAAGTTTGACATTTAGCGTTTACGGTGAAAGTAATGAATTTGCCATCGAGACCTACTGTATTATTTCGCCTTGAGTTAAGCATTAAACACATTCGCCGCAGCAGGGTACACAAACACACGACAGCAAAAGACGCTAGCAACATTTGTCGCCTTGTACGCAGCTACATAATTATTTTAAAGGTAGCAGCCAAAGCGAATCAATTACCAGGTGGCAGCGTTAACGAATTTATTTTTTTGCTAGTATAAACGAATGTCAAACTTCATGTATAAAAAGTAGTACACAGATTTTTTATATATGGTAATTGATTCGCCTTGGCAGCAGCTATATAATACAAATATGATTTTATTGTACTTCAGTGATGTCACTTTATCGATTTATAAAAAAGCAGATCTGATTTATAATTAAAACATATTTTAACTCTTATGTAAGAGGCTTTTAGAAGAGTAAAATAATTCTTTTAAAGGCAGATCGGTTTTTCGTTTGGCTGTCTTTAAAGTTTTAAATATATTGAAGTATTTCTCAGAAGCAATAATAAGTACAGTAATGTGTGTCAGTATAAATAACACGTGGTTGCTTCTCTTTTTATTTTATATGTCTTACAGGATTGACATCACTTAAATGTTTATTGTCACTAACAAAAGTAGAAATTAGTTCAATTTGACTGCAGCGGCAAATTGAGCCTAGACAACAACCTTCCATCTTTGCCTTGCTGTTGTTTTAATAATCATTATCATATAAACACATGCATACTATTTTTGACGTTTTGCAGTCGGTAGCTGCTGTCTCAAATGTGCTTAATGCTTTAGCTTTTATCAACAAACATTACTTTTCAAATCCATACAACTCTTTTAGTTAATAGCAGAATTTAATTAGTATGAAAATGTTTGCAATCACTTAAGCGCGGCCTTTTCTTGTTACTCAAGATCAGCTGATTGACTTAAAAATTGTTACCTAAGAATTTGAAGAACAGAAACGATTAAACTATATTCTATTCCCAGTAATTTTTTTCTCTTATTAGCACTATAAGCTTCCACTGGAAGTGAGCGTGTTACTGTTCAATTGGCTTGAACTTTAGCCTTTAATTCTCAGATGTAAAACATTTTAATGGTCCATCTGCTTTCTGTGATCTATTGCCTTAGAAACCAGTCACTAGGCCTATAGTGCACTGATGCGAATCTGACGGTTGTTTTTTTTTTTGCAAGTTTTCTTAGACTTCTGCTGCAGTAATGCGTTTGTAGGAAAACATGATTTTATTGCAGATCTATTCTCTTGAAATATACACGAAACTGATTCCAAGCACTGGATGCTAAGTCCACGAGGCTTCCCTTGGAAACCAGGTCTGAATAATGCAGGGAATGCCAGCAGCTTTCCCTCATGCAGAAAATATTAATTACAATATATTTTACATGTAAAAGAATTTGCTTCTTAAGCACATTCGTTAACAAATATAAAACACTTGTAATCCTCCATAATATTAAATATGGAACAGTTTGAAGCAACAAAGCGAGAATAATCACCAACAAAAAATGATGTCATTGCAACGGAGCGCAAAAGAGACGAAAAAAGAACAGAATATTTTGCACAAAATAATGAAGGGACAACGATGTTAAAAAGTTGTCTGAATATCTAGGAGTAACAGTTAGAAGCAGGAATTAAATATAAAACATTTATTCAAATTTACAAAGAGAAATTGTTAAAAAAAATTTTAGCCACACAAAAAAAAGAAGCACATATATTCACACAGAGAGACATTAAGGCGTACAAAAAGCATTTTAAAAAGTTTTATTTAATGTTTTAGCTTTTTGTTAAATTTCACTTAACACCCAGAAACGTGACTGAAAGTGAATCTTAAAACGGAAAAATGGTTTTTTATTTAGTAAAACCAAAAAAAAAAAAGACACTGAGATTTTTGTTACACCTATGATTGGATATCAGAAATAAGGTCAAAAGGTTACAGGCAAGTTTTGGAAAAAAAATAAAATAACAAATTGTGCTAAAAATAATGATTGACTTTTTCTTTACCTAAACACAACGTTATGAAATTGGAACATTTTTTTCGTTCGCAATAAAAACTAAAATAATGACAAAGTATTTCGTGTTGTCACTAAATGTAATATTTTGTTAACAAAGCAAAGAAACAATGTACAATATAATTTTGAACATATAAGAAAACAATTGACAAAAAACGTTTTTATGTTCAATTATTTTATTATTTTTTTTTACAAAAAAAAATAAATTGAAAGATTGAAGTTTTAAAAAAGATTTTTAGGTTAAAGTCACAATGATATTAGCAACTAAATAGACAATTTACCAATTGGTCTTCCATCAAGGTTTAAAAGTAATAAGATTTCTGAATGTTCACGCAGAACAAAAACATGGTTGTGATATGGTCACAATGACCATATTATGTTCTTTGTAACAATGTATGGTTGCGGAGAACCAATTATAGTTGTTTTCACCAAAACTTTAGTCACGATAAACATTTTTTGTTAACTTTTAACGATTATATGATTACTGTAAACCAAAAATGCAACATGGTTGGTTTTATCTTAAAAAAATTTCAACCACAACCAAAGTTTTATAACTTATTAAAAATAATATAAAATATTTAACTATAATATATTATCACTAATCAATGTATTGTTAAAAGCAACAGAATAATGTTTGCGCTAAAAAAATATTTTGTTCTAGTACTTGACAGTTTAGTAATTTTTCTGGTAGCTAAAATTTAAATTATTTTTTTTTTTTGTATTGCTAAAGAAAGTGAAAAAATAAACATTTATGTACAAAACAAATAATCAAAAATAATATGCAAATTATGAAAAAAAAATAAAAAGGGAACCAAAACATTTAAAAAAAAGTTGAAGTAAATATATATATTTGAACATAATTATGTTTATACTTTGGACAACAATATGGTTGCAAGTGTAACAATACTATGTTTTGTTAGCAACCATAGAATGCAACCATAGTATGTTGCTCTTAGATTATGGTTATCTCAACCATATTTTTTCTTTGCGTGTTCTGCTAATGCTACTTCTCCAATTGCTGATGTTGAATGTTTATTTTTTTATGATAAAACTTTTTAATGGATTCCTAAACAGAGCATTATTTATCACTTGCAAGATTTAAATAAATATAAAATATTTATTTTAAATACAATGAGCAAAAAAAAAACGTTCATAATTATTTATTTTCCTTAGAAAACGTTTTGTTTTAAGAAAATTATTTTTTTTCCAACTTGAGGAATATTTGTTTAAATTTTGTTTTTTTATTTTGAATAATTTTTTGCATGGCTTTTACTACCTGATGGGATGACAAGGCTCGTATTATTCTATCTACAAAAGGTTTATTATTTTTCGTCAATTGTAGTTTGATTTTTGGGGGAATTTGCAATAGTCACGGGTGAACATCAGCCCGAGTGACATAGACTTGAAATAATATTCATCTTAAAATCTGTACATGGTAAGATACTCCTAATACTTTGGCAATAACAAAAACATTGGCTACCGCCTTCGACTGCTATGATGTGATCATAAAGTTCTTGGATTTGGTTCTGATTATCGAGGTCTTTAACATCATCGACAATTGAACCAGCGCCTGATGGAATCTCTCCCAAATCAACATTATCCTTGATAGTTTCCAGTATAAAGGATATATTACTGTCTTTGAGTTTATTGTTGTTAGCCATGGAAATATACAGTGACTCCATCGCTTAATCGGACAAGCATTTTTTTGATATGTGTGTGCTCTAAACTAAATAAAAATACTAAATATATGTTTCTTTTTATCTGTTATTTATATACTATACTCTAATCTTACAAATTAATAACAAAAACAACAACAGGTTTCGTAATAACGGTAAATTTTCAAAGAAAAACAAAATTTACTTCATTTTTTGTGCTCAAAGCATAATCGGACACATAAAAACAATAAATCTTTAAATGTCATTAGTTTACAAAATTGCTCTTCAAAAGTTTTTTTTTATTATATTTAGTAATAATTTGCATATATTGACAGACATTTCTAGTTCTTTAGAAAATCTTTTTAAAATGGCTCCGAACGGAAAACAATCTTCTGTTGAAATAAGGCAATTAATAGTAAAATTGAACTTTGAAGGGAAAACAGTGCGAGAAATTACTGAATTGGTAGGAAGAAGCAAATCAACTGTCCAAGACATCATCAAGAAATTCCGTAGTGAGGGTAGGTTAGCAAATAAAAGCCGAGCGCTTTTTAGTGAAGGAAATTAAACAAGATCCTTTTAAAACTGCAAAAGATTTAAAAATATTGTTAAAAAACAGCAGTGGAAAAGACGTTTGCCTTAATACAGTTAGTAATACATTGCACAAATATGATTACCATGGCAGAATTGCTAGAAAAAAGCCGTTTATAAGCCCGAAAAATAAAAACATGAGGATAAAGTTTGCTAAGAAGTACTTGCTAAAAGGAGAAGATTTTTGGAGTAAGGTAATTTGGTATAAATACGTCTTAAATACATTTTTATTGATAGTTTTATTCATTTTAAGGTTCTGTTCACTGACGAGAGCAAATTTAATTTGCATGGCTCAGATGACAAGATGTATGTGTGGCGTAAACCAAATACAGAATTTAACTGCCAAAACATAAGAGCAACTGTTAAGCATGGAGGAGGCTCTGTCATGGTTTGGTGGTGTTTGTCGAGGGCTGGGGTAGGCAATTTGCAGTTTATTGATGGTAAAATGGACAAATTTGGCTACCTCAACATTTTGAAGGAAATTGGGCATTGCAGACGACTTTGCTTTTTATCAATCAACAAAAGAAGTGCTGAATCTAGCACCGAAAGTGCTAAAATGGTCACGCTGACGGTTACAAACTAAGTAGGTATTAATGCCCGAAGTGCTAATTCTCTTCAAAAAAAAATAATTGTTGCACATCTTACAAGGACGAAAATCAGCTGCCATGTTTGCAATTAAAAGTAAGCAACACATATTTAAAATGAACGATTTTGATTTAATTAGAATAGAACGATACAAACTGTTTGCTTCGATTTTGGTTATTTATTGTTCTGTCTCAAGCGAGAGGCATATTTTTATCTGATACTTAAGATTATTTAATGCAGATTTAGAGCTGGCGGTTACTGGTGATCAAAATTGGCATGCAATAACCGATTTTGCTAATAATTAGCATTCAAGAAAATCTACCAGACTAAAAAAAAATTTTCAAAAACTAAACCAAAGTTATTTCCATACAGTATGTTCTGTAGTAATAGTTTTTCAAGTCGAAAATTTTATTTACTCATTATTTATTGCCACTTTTAAACTTTAATTGCTGAATTCAATACTATTTAGTTTTATTTTTAGTAGAGTGAAAATATAAAAATACGGGCAGCAACATTTACCATTTTAAGCAGCGATAAAAAGCGGATTAATAACGATAACCTGAAATTTAATAAATCGTGCAAAAAGAGGACCAAGTATTAGCATTCGCGGTTAAGCCCCCTTATCTATTGTTTTGAGAATTAGCTTGGTGAGATTTCTAACGGGTCGTTTAATTAGAGAAAAGCAACACGAAAATCAAAACATAGCATGATCATGCTCAACCAAACACTGCGTAACTAAAGAAAACCCGAAAAATTGTAAATTATAATTTTGTTAAGAAGTCGATCGCAGGTAACGTTAAATGACGAATTGTATGTCACCTCTCTGGTTGTAAGTATTTTTTCGAGTGTTATAATATTTTATTATAGTTATTATATACATAGATGCATATTTTAAAGTACAATTTGAAACTACACTTGTAGTTGTAGTTTCAAAAACAATGGTTACAAAGATGTTTTCTTAATTTCTCTGTTATTATTTAACAAAAAAAGTTCGTTTATTTAATAATGAACTAGTTTATGGTACTTTGTATTATCTGGGCCTACTTTAAGAGCCTTTTATTCACCAGTCCAATGTATAATCCTTTACAGTCTCTGTCCGCCACGCACAGTGTCTCCATCCCATATAACGAAGTGACAAAAATAAAAGGAGTTGCTTTAGAGTGTTGTTATTTGGTATACTACTATAAAAAAATTGGAAATAAAATCGGACAAAGAACACGCCTACCGCCCATATATTCTAAGAACTAAATTTACAATATTGGTTTCATGACTGCAAAAAAAATCGTAAAAATCCGCAGATGTTTTACATCCCATGTTAGTAATTTGCTTGGTAGTTTAGACTGTGATTGAAGCAAGGACTATAGGTTCTGCCATATGTCATTGTCAATATATAGAGTTAAGGCTTCCTCAACATATAATTTCTTAACAACTGTTGCATTCGTAATTTTTTCTGCAGCTTAAGTTATAGCATTAGACGAAGTTAATGCAATAATTCCATGAACCCGCCTCCTTTTAGCCCGTTGTGATGCTTTGTCATAACTTACATAAGGTCGAAACCTAATGCGAGCAGAATTCAATTGAATTGAATTTTTCATATTGTATAACAAAAAATAAAAAATAATAAAATTAAAAAACTAAATTTAACCCTTAATACAAACTGCTTGAATAACTATTTCACTATCTAACCAGTTGCTCATCTCTACTTCTTATACGCGAGTGTTTGGTTCATTCACGGCTGAATTTTTAAACTGTAAAATTCAATTTCTGCACTTCAATATTCGCAATACTCTTTGCAACTGATTTTCCACAAATTCTGTTACTTTAAGTATCACAGCAGTTGTTTTATGTTGCTTAAACTCCTGCCACTGATTAAAAATATCACGAATCAGAAGGGGCGGTCTGGACACTATAAAAGCATTCACCAAAGAAATTCGTTCAAATAGGTGCATACTTGCAGGAATAATATACAGAAATATTAAAAAAGTATTTTTTTATGTTTTTTTTTATTATTCACTATTAAAGTTAATCTCGGTTGTAAAATCCCGGCGATATGTTACAAATGTATTTTTGCTAACGGTACTTGACATATGACGAATAATCATCAGTAGTGTAATTCTAAGCAGATACCAGGGTTGCATTTTTATCAAAACCGTTGTCAAAAAATACTGAATTTGCTACCATAATGACACGCAAAATGAAAGTGATATTCTTTGAATTTATTATTCTGCATACAAACTCAAATTTTGAGTTGCAATAACTCAATAATTTCTAATCTAATCATAGTCTATTATCTCAAAATATCACCAAAAAAAAGTGTTGAAATTTTACATCATTTTTGACCATTTTTGGCCAAACTCGTAACAGTGTGCGACGTGGCTTTATTTCAAACACAAGTAGAAAGAATTTTTTCAATCCTATCGAGTTTTAATAAAATTTAAAGACCTAATGGTTAATGGTGGCCATAACCTAATTAATATTTACTTCAACAAATATTTCAGCTATCTGCCCTTAACAGTCATAAACTATTAGGACGCTCTTTAATTTCCAATTCCTAATTTTATACTTGTTGTTGTACCGGACTAAGCAATAGTCCGCCTTTTTCCCAATATGTAAGTTTTTTTAAATTTCTTAATTTTTCGTTTTAGAAGAACTATACCCAGGATAAAAGTTACATTTGAAAATTACTGATTTTAGAAATGAAACTTTATAAGACAATTTAAATCACAATAATTAATAAGAACAACAAAACAATGATTCTTAATCCCACTCAATAAATCACCAACACATTTTCACCTGTGACGAGATAAATTACTGAAATAAAAAAATAGCTAAAAATAAAAATAAAAATATGATTTTCACAAAAGATAATTTCAAAGTGACAAAAAGTAACTTTAAAAACAAAAAAAAAATATAGAGAAAAACAATTTCAAATGTCATACCATTTCGCGTCAAGAGAAAATACAATAAAAACGATAATAAATCCATAGTAAATGCTTCTGTTTCTGGTAATAAATCCTTGACTACTTTTCCTTGTAATGATGAATATAATTTTTGTGGTGTCGCTGTTAATGACGAGCGTAGTGTGACGCAAACATTCAAATTGTTACTGCAGCAGCATAAAAAATTTTAAGATTTACTATTTATTACAGACTTTTATGATGATGTCGGTTTTATGACGTACTCGCGTTTTTATTTCATTTATATGATTTAACTTTGTAAACTTTTTGTGATTTTTTTTATGAAGAAAATGATTTTTTTTTAACTTTTCATACTTTGAATTTATTTAAATTGTAAAAATTTTAAGCACTCAATTACTTCAGAAAATAATTGCACGAAATAACCACCTCTTTGCTTCATTTTTTCAATTACTGTTAAAATTATTTTTGTCATTATATTCACCCTGTTTCATTTTTTTTTTTTTTTTTACTTATTTTAATTTATTTTTAACTCACTTTAAGTGAATTAATTCACTTTTATTTGAATTATTTTAAAACTTTCATATTTTTTTTTTTTATATTGTTTTTATTTCCAGAAATTAAATTTTACTCCAATGATAAACCTTAAAAATTAAAATTATACTCTTGTGCTATTATTTTCTACTAAATGAAAGCTAAATTGATTATCGTTGCTGTTTTGTACCAAAAATCAACTACAGATTGATTTTTAATTGAATTTTATAGTTTGCTTTAGAAATTGCTGTGAATATTAATAAATTCATCACATTTAGTGTTTATTAAACGAACACGACATTAAACTCTTGTAAAGAACGGTTCATTTACAATTTGGACGCACTTAAATTGCCCAAGTAACTGCAGGAATATAGTGGACATATTTAAATTTTCTTTATGCATTTCGTTCCTGTTTTCACCAACAGGATTTATGTACAGAATAAAGGACTTGCTTAGGGTCTAGCAGCGTCGCTATGCTGTAATTCTCTATATGCTGATAAGAAGACTCTCAAACATCTTCTATGCTACTGTCGCATATCAACTAGAAACCAACTAATATTTAATGATCATTCAACACACAACTATACATCTGCATGACTTGATATCAACGAAAAACTGTGCCTTGAAATTGCATGGCGTGGACAGGGAGGATACTGTACGGATGATACGATAAAATGGTTCCTTAGTCGAAATCATAGGATTTAAAAACGTGAGACAATTTATCATACGGACTATACTCGGAACTCCTGAAGCCAATCGTAATCTATTCATCGTGTAATAAATACGACAGTAACAAAACAAATTTGAAAATCTTGACATCCGCTAACCAGCCGTGTCGAACAATTAAATAGTGTCATAAATATCTCCTTTTAAATGAATAGAAATTATTTTGGCTCATGAACTTTTTAATTTCTAAAAATCCTTTTTAGAGAGAAAATTTTTTTTCAAAAATGTATGCGGACGTTTTCTAAAGAAAACAAGAAAAATTAGACGCTAGCAGAATGAAATGCTGCACTTTCTGGACCGCTACGACCTTCAGCAGCATTCGTCGCATCTATCTACCTTAGTTGTGTATTTTTATAAACACAATCTATTTAACCAACTAACTTTGTAAATAGGAATACGAGAATATTCATATCAACATTAATATTAATTTGGTTAGACGAAATTTACACACAAACCAACGTTTTCTTTACTGTTCTCTCTGTATTTCGTCGTGTACATTTGTTTTGCTTTGTTTCAATCATCGATTGAACACGAATGCAAATTTATTTTTAATCATTCTTACTTGTTTACTCATAACATTATAGATGCTGTTCCAGTATCATTTTGATTGTTATGATGTAAGCATGAATGCTTGCTGTGCCTTGCGTGCTTATAACTTAATTTTTATTAAATTATTATTTGAACTGTGAATATTATAAATGAATAGAAATTATTTTGGCTTAAGTTCATTTATTTTTAATTTCTAAAAAAAAAAATTATTTTCACAAATGTATGCGGACGTTTTCCTTTTAAGTTTAACCAAAAGCATCTATTTTCAATGAGTAAATGAAAAAAAGAATTTAAAGCACTCTGTCACTGTTCTCTATTAATGGGTACTAAATAGTTGCTATGTTGGATCGACTCCTAGGGGCTCCTCCTTGATACTCCGGTGTATAACAAAAGTAACAAACTGTTTGAAGTGTGTGGGACGATCGACAGCCACAATGGCCTAACCTTACATAATATGTAGGTCAGTTCTTTAATTTTATTTTGAAATGTACACGTTCCAATCAATTAACTTAATAATTTTGTTATTCCTACATAATCTTTAGCTTTTATATAAATATCTGTATAAGAGATCCTTAGAACTAATTAAGTAGATATAAATAAGATTTACAAATAATCCAAATAACCTGCGTCCTAATTCAATTGCTTTTGGTTTAATGTTCGATACATCCACATTTTGAATGAACCGCTTGAAATTTTGAGCTCACATAATTTGTTTAAACTGATTTTTAGATTAATTTAATATCAACACAGGTAATTTAAATCAATTATTGTTGTTAAAACTTTACACTTAATACACGAGTATTTTTACAAATAAATATTTAAGTTTTTTTTCATAAATTTGATAAGCTGATTAGTTTTTAAATTTAGAGAATTTTTAAATTTTGAAATAATTATCTCTAAGTTTTTCGCTACTTATGTTTGATTTCTTCCCAAAATGTTGAGTTCATTAAAATCAGTATTTAAGATTTCAACTTCACTGGCTTAGAAAATCCGCCTGTAAACTGTCATTCACGGTGGCACATAAATTTCATTTTGTAAATGAATGTATATTTTTAATCCGGCTCGAAGGATTGCATGTCATTTTTCAGAAGTCTAAAAATATTAAGTTTTTAATTAAAAAGAAAAATTTTTAATTAAAAAGGAAACGAATGTTTTTAAGACTGTTCCGATTAAAAATTAGAAAGTGGCCGACTCGAACCAAAATCAATGCAAGTAAATTCGAAAAATAAATTTCACCGCAAATAGTTACTGATATTAAATCACGAAGCACATTTTCAGCTTAACGTCTTTCTTAAACTCAGATATCCGTATTTAGGATATAGAGAATCTAATTGCGCTTTCTCAGAACAAATTTCTTATAATTTACAGTTATAAGTGTTACATTGGTAACGAGTACGTTAACCATATACCCAACTTAGTGATTCTACACAGATTTATAGGATTAGAAACCTACCTTTACAGACTATAGTAGAGAAATGGTTTCTGTGTCGAAGTGAAGTTTTCACATCGTTGAAAAGGCTTGATCGGGCTAAGATAAGAAAGGTGTGTTATAACGCTATTTCCTACTTAATATGAGTAATGAAGAGATACTTACGGGATGACTTACCGGAGTTTGTGGTCTTAGATATCATCACTGTACGTTAGGTAGGACTGAGATCAGACTTTGCAGTTTCTACGAACTACGATATAAGACTACCCTTGGAGTCTTGTAAAATAAAATATTTAGGTGGGTTTCGATTGACTTTAGAGTATGTGATTGATCTCTCACTGACCAGGGTTATAGCTTTATCCGTAGCCAAGACCATGTCAGCTAAGCGTAAAGATACATATTTGCAAATGACAGTGGATGGTATAGATTAGGTCAAGCGAAATGTGAAATGTCCTGATATACGAAAATATTCTAATAGTCAAATAAGTCGGTAAATATTTTGACAGGCACTAAGCTTGGTTACAACAATTGAAGGGGCTCATTTGCATAAATTCTAGTTTTAGCTTGACCAAAATCCTACTTTATAATTTCAATCTTCAGCAAATATGGTGTTAAATAATTCTCTTAAGAGGCATTGCGACAGATTTAAAACTAAAAAAGGGCTTCAAGAAAGATTCTTCGCGTTATCATGGCAGCCCAAATCGAACGAATCTTGAACCCTGTTGCATCACATTTAACGAAGCTTGAAACACATCCCAACCCTCTTGTCCACAAAGTAAATCGTGTTTTTGCATAAAAGGGCAAAGGTTTGTTGATTCAATGTTGTTCGCATTTTAGCAGTTTGTTCTCAGATATAAAGCTCTTTTAGAATCAACTGATGAGCTTTCCCGCAGTAGTGCATTAAATTTTTAGGTTTTAAATAATTTAATTTTTATAAGAAATACGAATACTTATAGTTATCAAGGTTTGCTGTATTCATTAAAATTTACAGCTTTGCAACCTATTTTCAATAATTGTGGTATTTGATATTCTGACAGTGTTGTATTTCCGAAATGACTCGACTCGGCTAAGACTTGGATAAATAACCAAAACCCGATTTGAGCACAATGATGGGTGATGGGTGACGCAGCGCTTAAACTTTTTGGAACAACTGCATTTTATGGGTGTTACGGGTAACCCCAAGGGAGCATGTTATGATAATATGCAGACCCTGAAACAATTTTTGCGCTACTAATTGAATAAAAACCATCTATATTGAGGGTGCTTCACCTGAGGACTTTCCTAATTACAACAGACCTTGTTTTAAACTGAGGTTTGTTTCAATGGACTGGATAAATTATCTGGTCCTTTTTATCTAATCTAATCTAAATTATTTGAGGCTTTGGGAGTATGAGGGTTAGCAAAATGTCTTTAAAATCATAAAAGAAACACTCACAGTTTAATATAAACAAAACTATCGAAAGACTGGTGGAAAATTCTAAGATAATTATTTCTTAATTCTTTGCTAAGACCACAAAAAACTCTTCGAATAAAATTTGACTAGTCAAAGCAAGAACCAGCTAAAGAAATTAAAATTTTTACACAAAACAAAAATAAAAAAAAATCGGCACAAGTGTGTGTTGGTGGTTGCTCACAAGATAGAATATAAGCAATTGTGTGAATGTTTTACTTGCTGAGCAATTTCTTTGCCGATGCATAAGTGTTGATGAAACGTAAGAGACCCATTACAAACCAAAAATTTAAAAGCAGCCAAAAATAACACCAGATAAATCTGATGCTGTAATGATATGAAAAGAAATATCTTTACGAAATGCTAGATTGCACAGGTCATCAGCTTCGTATGTACGAAAGCAACTTAGTTGGACTCTAAAGTAGTATTATATTTATTCTTATTATGGCCAACTCTTTAAATAATTCAATAAACAATCGCCCGCCCCTCCTTTTGCTATTTTTCATCAAGATAAAATACGAGCAACCAATCGAGCAAATCTGATATCAAAAATCCAACAACAAGTCCAGATTTACACTATGCAATTTTTTGAGGATATTTTTTTCTCAATTTTCTATTTAAGTTACAGCGTTATGCTTTATCTAACAGTAAACATTAGCAACAGTAACATCCACTTCACAAACAAACAAAAATTTAAAAAAATTGCATGCTTTCCTATTGCTTTTTTCAAATTTAAGAAATTGTCTACAAAAGTCCAATTCAAGAAGCTATACATAGTTGTCGATATCGATAAAGACACAGGCAACTTTAGAAATATACTACAGATCAATAATATATCTCTTCAATATCTGCAAATCAAAAAAAGAAAAAAAAAATCTGCAACTATTATGTTTTGTTTCTTCTTCTTCTCACAAGTATAAGTTGGTGAAAATAAGTGAAAAATTAATTCTCTAATATATGATAAAGAAGGCCTTACTAAGACCGTGTTAATGTGGCGAAAAACGGAAAACGTTAAGAAACATTTACATATCAAAAGTGTCAGAATTTGAAATCCAAACCCGTCAATACTAAGAGTTCTATAAAACTTATGAACGATTACCACATTTATAAAGTTAACCTTTAATATCTAATTAATTAAATTTAATTTTGCAAATGTCCCACTGTATATATTTGAATTTGAGTTATTATTCAAATCTCTCTTGTAAATCTCTTAATTGATTTAAAAAAATAATTCCAAAGCCAACAGCTTAACACTGCAGCATGAATAATTAGTGCAAAACTACAGCTTTCAATTCAGAGTTTAGTGAAATTAAGCAAAATTTCATAATATTTTTAAATATAAATTATTTTTAGCATTAAATTAAAAGGAATAAATATTTTTATATTTCCATTAGAGTTTGCAGCAAAATTTACTTTAAAACAATTATTTTAAAACACTTTTCAATTCGCCTTGCAGGAAACCATTTTATCAATTTTATTTTATTTCAATTTTTTTATATGTACATGTATATTAAAAGTATTATTTTTATTGCATCATTTTAAAGACATTTTTCATATTATTTTTTATTATTTTATTTCATTTTTATTAAAAACATTTTTTTCATTAATTTTGATTTGTGACATAATGATGTCATGTCATATTTCACACTCACACCACGCTTACTGAAGTCCTTTTATTCCTCTTAACTCACTTAAGCACATAAACACGCACATTCTTAACTATTTGGCGAATAATCCACACAGCAAAATTAGAAGCAGCGTTATGCGTTACAAGAATGATACAAGCACAAGAGTGATGTCAACATATCCGCCAACACTTCCTTTCGTCTCAGTGTCGTTTAATTTGCACTTTCACGCAAAACATATTTTTATTTTTATACAACAGCAGTACGGAAGTGGAAAATATTTACTATTTTACAGTTGAGAGAACAAAAAACAAATAAAATCAAATATATGACATCAACTGTCAAAATAGGAAGTTTACAACACACAAACTCACACGCTCTTTAACATATGTATGTACTACCGAACAACACGTTTGTGTATGTATGTACGTCGCTTTAAACAGATTCCGTTTTATTTGGCAATTTCAGACGTGATGGTTCAAAAGCTTAATAGCAACTGATTGTAAAAATATGAAATGAACTCAATATGAAGGACCTCTATAAAACTCTTTTATTGAAGCAAACATGGACACAGATACGCACGCACACGAACGAACGCAACACGAATCCTTTTTCGTTACGAATTTTCTTTTAAATTTTAATTTTTTTGAATCGTTTTTTATTCTTATCTCATAAGAAACGGAAAATGCGTATTTTTTTAACGAAATATTTCGAATTGCGTACAAATCACAGCGATGGCAAAATTAAACTGAACTGTTTTACAATCGTGTTAAAATTCTAGAAGTTGTTGCTGCTGCTGTTGCTGCTAATAACAGCCAACACAACAAAAAAAAACCATAATTGTTGGCAACATAAAATTTAGAAAAAAAAAAAATTCTCACATCATCAGCCATCATCAAATGGTCTGTAGCGCCCTCAAGCGCCTAACAACCGTCTTTAAATTTAACATTAATTTCGTACAAATTACATTCAGGCGTATGATAGTGTGTGCGTGTAAGACTTTTTTTTCTCACAACTCACTCCTTGGTATTTTTTTTTTTACTCAAATAAACATGCTGACACAGTTTTAATGTTCATTATGTTTAGCATCCTTACAAAAAAAAAAATAAACACAAATACACATGCACATGCACATACACAAACATTTAGTTACTGTTACACAGTAAAAATATAAACTTTTCACTTCAAACTCTCTACTTGAAAAAAGAGCGAAAAAAGGACTCAATGTTTTTTGACACGAGCATAATAACAATTTAACTGAGCAGTGTGCTCTTGTTCGAGACTCGCTTTCATGTAAAGCAACATTTTATAGGCAATTTCAACATGTTGCTTTGTGTTAAATGTTTAGCTACAAAGTTGCTAAAAGTATTTCCAAAAATGTCCTTAATCATTGTTGAACTTTGGGGTTATTATTATTTTTAAGGATATTATAACAGTTATATAAAAATAAGATACATTTTCTGGCGACATCTAGTGCTTGCAGATGGAATTTTAAACTTCAAAGGGAATTTCCTAAAAGAAAGATAATTAAAAGGACTAAAGATGAAATATTATAGCACAAGCGTAAATTTTTTATTCGGTTTTTTTTTTTTTTTTTTTGATAAAGTAAAGACAATTACACAAAAAAAATTTAATTATAATTTTAGAACACTTTTATTAAGCACATTGTATAGATGAAGGAGTGCAGTTTTTAGTGAAAGGAAGTCGGTAATGTGTATGCTCGAAGGAAATTATAAAAATATTGATTTATGTTTCTGCATTATAGGCGATCAACTCGTCTGAAGAATTTGTATGAGAAGCACTCAGATGTTTGAGTTACAGCAGAAACAGCAGGACATTAGTGTTAAGTAATTTATAACAGTGGAAAGTTTGTGTCATTGGACAATCTTTTTTCAATCTATTAAATAAAATTACATGTATGCAAGTTTGTTTTTTCCCAGCAACATTTTCCAATAAACATCAGACTCATTCGCATTAAATACTTAAGGCAGAAAGTTTTTATATTTTGTAAGCCAACCATCGTCATGATCGAGAAGCGAATATATCCACAGAGAATGGTATTTGGTGTAGATTTTGAAGTGGTGGCTTCAAAGGCCATTTTTATTTGAAAAGGATGCTGAAATCACCATTTCAGTTAACGGCAAAAGCTGCAAAGCCATGGGTACTAAATTTGTATGGCCTAAAAGGTCATTCGTCCACTAATCGTGTAATCAGCTGTCTTGGCAATGTTTTTTACCCCTGAATTTAATATTGCATGAGCTATTAGTGTGATAGAATCAGAAACTACCAACAGTTAAGATAATTGTACTGGCAGGATAAGCTTTTGTGATGGCAGCCGCGCAAGTAGTTAAATAATTAACGGAAAATTTTGTTACTTCTAAAAAAGCCACAACATACCAAAGGACATATACAAAAGAAACACTGAGAGTGCAGCAAAAAATAAGATAGTTTAAGCGCAAATTGTAGACTTGCTATAATTTAAACAACAGTTTTTTTTAAGAAAAATTTTGTGTTTTTAAATTGATATTTTATAAAAATTTTTATTATTATTAAAAATCCAATTTTTGTTAGTAATGTAACCTCATGTCACATATCAAGTTTATTTAATTTCATAATCATCATCATAGTTCATAATTTCCTGTACCATTTCTAATTTTAACTGTATTGAATTTTACTTCTTTTTATTAAGAAGACGGCCCCTTGAGAAAGTAAAGACAAAATTCATGAAACGTTGAGAAAATATGTTATAAAACTTGTTTTTTATTTACAATAAACACTTTAGGCCTTATTAGATTGTAATGCTAAATTATTGACACATTAAGTTAAATTTATTTTTATGATTTTAATTACATTGTTTTTTAAATAATAATTTATTTCACCGTCCACGAAAGAGGGTGCGGATAAAAATGGCATTTTAGTTTTTCTTGAGTCCAACTTTAAGGTTTTAAACATTCCTTGACTTTAAATGTTATAATTGCTATACAAAATGACGGGGAAATTAAAAAACTTGAATTTTTCAGAGGTAGGATTAGTTCTCCTAAGGGAAATTTTTTTCATCCACTGTATTTGGATACACCCTGTTTTAGTACAGAGTAGTACAACAGGGCATCAAAGTACGCAACCTCGAATTTGAAAAATGTTTTAGAGCTTATAACTTTATCAAAAATGTACCGATTTCAAAACAATTTTTATTGCTAGCAATCAACATAGATAGATTAAGAACAAAAGGTGTTTGGAGTTTTCATGGCATCTTTTCTACTTTTAGAGAAATTCGACTTTTAAATTTAAAATACAAAATGAAGGAATCAAGCACGATTAAAGTAAATTAACATAAAAAAGATTCCGAATAATAAATCTTCATATTGATGTATTTTAATGTGCACATTGCTTATTTGTAAAAATTGTTTACATTTTTTTATTTTTTATTGAAACTTTCAAATACAAATGAATGTAGAAAAATTAAAGAAAAAATAAAAATAGTTACTGAATATGAAAATTTATTATTCGAAATCTTTTAAAATTTAATTTATTTTATTCGTGCTTGATTCCTTCAAAATGAAAGAAAAAATAAAAATAGTTACTGAATGTTTGATGTGTTTTTTGTATAAAACATTTTTGAGTTGTTGTTGTCTTTTGTCTTATTGCTTCAGTGGAGTTCTCATTTAATCAATTTGGCTTTTGATATAAGACTTTCTAGTTTTCTATACAAAATTTGGGTAAAATCCACTGATGAGCTATTTGAGCAGTAGCGAAATGGCCATACAAATATGCTTTTAGTGATTTTAGTTATGTACATATTAGTTTTTAACGCGATGAAAACCTGATTTAATACCTTTTATATGCTCAGTGATATTTAAGGTAAAATTTAAATCACAAAACTACACTTTTGATCTTTTTTGATTTTTAGCAGTATTTTTTACAGTTTTTTTTTTTTTAATTTGAAAAACTTCTGCACAAAATAAGCACAGCTTAGAACACTAAAGAAAACAGAGTATTAAACGCGAAATTTACAATATGGAGCCTATTGATTCTATAATATCTGGTAAGGTGATTATAGTACCCTTGAATCGAATTTAGTAATGGTAGATAAAAAAGTCTTAAATTAAGTTAAGATTGTAACATATGTGGTAAAAAAAGCTCAACAATATCTGTCACAAAACTACCAGGAATAAAAATGCACTTAATCTTGGCATATCATCTCTTTAAGCCCGAATTAGATTTTTTAAATATATTTTGCATCTTGCCCATGATAATACATAGGACATCAGAATATGTCAGTTGGAAATAATACTATTTAAAAAACATGAGCTTCAATAAACCGAAAATAAAAACAGGTAAAAGTGCTCTATTCAGCTATGCCGAATCTTATATACCCTTTACCATCTATGTAGATCTAGTTTAGTAAAGTAACTCCAATCAAAAAAGCAAATATTGGATTGACAGAGAAATAAAAAACAAGAAAAAAATTTAAGTACTACATATATATAATTTTACATAAAAATGTCATCGGCTCTTAATGGGTTAAGAATTTTTAAAAAATTTTACCTTAAAGATCTCTTCAACGGCTTTTAAAAAAATTGAAAATTTTGTAGGCCCGTAACTCGGAAAAAATGGGCGTGCTCCAATTTTTTTACAAAATATTTTTTTTCTTATTTTTAATTCTCCATCGCCTCGTGTATTTCTTTTTTTGATTGGATTTACTTCGTTGTTTCAAATGACATGAAAAACTAAAGGTAGGTGTGGTGTTTTGCCAGCTGCCTCAAAGGAAACTGACCGATCATGTTAATTTCCAATAGCATCTCTTTCGACACTATATCTGATCGATTGAATATTTACTAATTTGCCGAGGCAAACTTGATTTTAACACTAACACGGATGGACAGACGGACATCGCACTATCGACTTCAGAATTCAGAATATATATACTTTATAGGGTCTTAAATAGATATTGTAGAAATTACACACGGAATGACAAACTTAGATATACCCTTGTTCCACTTTGTGTGGTGAAGGATATAAAAAAAGTAATGTCCCTCTAGATGGCTAAATATCCCTATGTGCATAGAGTAACAATTTTTTCTTTAATTTTTTTACATTATAAATTTTTTTATCAAAGTATTTGCTTTTTTGTAAAACTTGTTTACAATTTTTAAATTCTCATTTTCCCTTATTTGGAAAAATAAAAGTAAAAATAATTGTTTTGGGTAGAATTCACTGATGAGCTATATGAGCAGGTGCGAAATGGCCATGTGGATATGCTTTCTCCGCAGTAATACATTTCATTTAAAAGTTTTTTATAATACATATTTCATGAGAATATCATGAAATATTATGAAATATTTATATTTAAAGGAATCACGTACGATTAAAGTAAATTAATATAACAAAAATTATTTTAAAAAAAGTTCCATATTTTGCGAACATCCTTCTACAAATTTTCTGCAAATAGCCCGTGTTTAATTCGTTCTGTTGATGATGTAACGTTATGTTTACAGCCATTATTTTTTACTCTTAATTATAAAAATACATACATACATTTAGTTTGATACCCAAGCTTTTCTAAATTTATGATGCAAAATAAATTATCTTAATGTTTCACAGAATAAATGTAAATAAAAATATTAAAAAAAATTAGAATAAAAAGCTAACATTGCCATTAATATTTTAACATTCTACAAGTACCCGAATGATGTCTGTTAAATCATTCATACAATTTTATTTGTCATTTAATAATTTTCGTTTACCTTCTATTCGCCCATAACTGCAGCCGCACAAATTGTTGGAAAGCAACAACAGTGAACAAAAATATTTTCGTGGTTTTAAATACATAAAAATAAACCACAGAAATTCATTTTACTGAAATATTAGATTACAATCCTTAAAACTCCAAAACAGCACAAAAAAAAGTTAAATAGTCAGTGCATTAGACGATGCTGATGACGCATGTTCATGCATGCTAATTGCGAATTTATTCAACATTTGGAAAATTGGTCTTTGAAAATCCATATATGAAAATACTAAATAAAATTCTTATATTTCTTCCTACTCGCTCTGTTGGCCTCTCCCACCTTGTGACAACTTGCAACGATAAACATATCAAAAACACAAACACAAACCCTTTGAAAGGGAATAAAATCCATTTTAAAACTGTGATTATATTTTTGTATTTTTAACAATGAATGATTTTAAAATTCATAAAATGTTCTCAAATAGAAATGAGATTACGAATCATCATTAGAATCGGAATCGCCATCACATCGAATCACATCACAGCCAACGGTTTGAATTTAAATAAAAACCCACAGAATCACACACAACAAATTTTTTTTAAATAGAAGAAATAGATGATAACAAAGTAAAATACAACAGCAACAACTACAACTGGAAAACCAGCAAATTATAAAAATTTTACACATTTAGAATTTTAAACCATTACATATGTATGTATTTATGTATGTATGTATGCATATATTCAATTCGTATGTGAACCAGAAAAAGTATTTATATCCTTCACCATAGGTGGAAAAAGGGTATATCTTAGTTTGTCATAAAGTATATATATTCTGAGTTCTTATGCACAGCGAAGTTGATTAAGCTATGACCCTGTGACTGTCCGTGTACGCGTTGAAATCAACTTTGCCAAGACACTAGATGAGCTAAAGAAAATTTAAATACGCCAATCGATCAGATATACTTTCGAAAATTCAGCAAGATCGGTACATGTCCTTCGAAGTAGCGGACAAAACACAACGCCTGCATCTATTTTTTTTTTTATATTATTTCGAATAAATCAAGTTTAGTAAAGTAACTTCAATAAAAAATAAAAATATATATGTATATGTATATATGTATATGTATATGGGGAGATAGAGGATTAAAAAATAAAAATAAAACATCAATGAAAAATTTGCTCGTGCCCATATTTTCTGAGTTATGGGGCCTCTGAACTTTTTATAGAAAAGTACGATTGTGCATCATATTTTCCCAAATATCAATAACAAAATTATTTAAAAGCTTTTGAAGAGATCTTTAAGTAAATACTAAAATGTTTTTAAATACTTAACCCATTAAGAGCCGATAAGATTCTTATGTAAAATAATATATTGTTACGTTTTTTTCCTTTCATACGCACAAACGATTTCTTTGATTACAAATACCACTGTGGCTCATTATAAATTCTGTATTCGAACTGATGGCTTTTTCTGGCTATACTTCTTGATCCTACCGGTCTTGTGAACCCTTGGTCTCGTATTTACTAAACATGCGTTATTATTACAAACGCAGCCATCCACGCTACACTACTGTGTTTTAATCCGGCGAGTAAACATGAAACATGAAGTACTCGATACCTTGTTTAGTAACCTTAACCATCCACAGACAGCTACACTACTCCTTTTATCCAAACCAGTCATCCCCTTTAATCCAATAGTCACAACACACGGTTGCCATACACTGTTGTTATGCTGTTACACTTCTCTGCGCTTACCGCTACCGTTCTTACTACTTTTTATTGTAAAGGGCTTCTTGACAATTATCTGTTATTCCTGTATTAAATTGGACGTCTCCACCAAATTATCTGCCATGGCTTCATACAATAATTGTCTTTTGCCTCTCGGGAGGTTTGTGCTGCTGCTTCTTAATTTTAAATTACATTATAACAATTATTATTTTTAATATATTTATTTAATTTTTAAGCACTAAGTCTTTTTTATTTTTATATATTTTCTCAATATTTCGCTACTCCGTTGTGTAGCATCATCAGCAAAATAATTATTTATTGAATTAAAATTATTATTTTCCGTTGTACGCATGTCCCAAGGCGGGATCGAACCTTCGATCTTCTGTTTTATAGCACGCACCTCTACCAACGCAACCATTGAGGTTGCTCAGCTTTCGTTGGCTAATTGTGGTATTATTCTATACACATCATTAATTGAATTAACTTATTCACCACGCTCATACGGATAACATCAACAGGCGTTGCCAGATCTTATTTTCGTAACAATATATAGTATTTAATATTTTTTTTAACCGACTTCAAAAGGAAGGAGGAGGTTTTCAATTCGACAGAATGTTGCTGTTTTTATGTTTGTATCTGCAGAACATGATAAATTATGCAGATTGGTCCCGTTTTAAAAACAGTTCTTAATCATATTTTTTACGTGTATTATGAACTGTAAAGAGCACTTCTGTAAAATTTGAAATGACTGCGTATTACTATGGCTCCCAATAACAATAACTTATTCAAATATAAATCTAAAAATTAAAGGGTGCTCCACAATTGATGTAAATTTACTTATATGGGCCTATCTTTTGAACCGTTATAGATAAACGCTTGCAAATTGGACAGAATGTCAATTGCAAAGTGTATTTTTTATTAAAAATTATGTTTTAAAGGGTGCGCCAAAAGTTCATTTAATTTGATGTATATGGCCATGATTTTGCACAATTGTAGACAGACGCTTGAAATTTACAACGAACCCCTATTGCTAAGTTCGCATTAACAACAAATATCAAATTCGGATTTGGAAGTTAAAGGTCCTCCCAATAGTTGTAATTTTAAGTATGTGGCCAAACTTTTAAACCGTTATAGACAAAACGCTAAGCTTATCCCGCTATATCAACGAATTTATAATTTAAATTTAAAAATTAAAGGGTAAGATTTACCTTTATGGGCCTATCTTTTTAACCGTTATAAACAAACGCTTGCAAATTGGACAGAATGTTATTTGCTATCGCCGTTATAGTAACAAGTAATAATATTACAAATTTTCAAGTAAAGGGTGCGCCAATAGTTCATTAAATTTGATGTATACGGCCATACTTTTGAACAGTGGAAGACAGACGCTTGAAATTTACAACGAACCTGTATTGGTAAGTCCGCTATAACTAAAAGTATAAAATTTGGATTTGGAAGTTAAAGGGTATTCCAACAGTTGATGTAATTACAAGTGTGTGGCCATACTTTTGAACCGTTGTAGACAGAACGCTGAACTTTAAAAGGGTCCTGTATTTATAAGTCCGCTATATTAAAGAGTATATTTATAATTATAAATAAAAGGGTGCCCCAATAGTTCATTTAATTCGATGTACGAGGTCTAATCAAAAGATAACTCTTATGTTTAAATTTCGTGATTTACGCTTGTTCGATTTTCGCATTTTTTTTCTGTTATGTTGGTACACATGTCTATTAAATACATTGGAAATATCATATGCATTAAAAATAATCAAGCATTTTTAATCACTGCCTCTTACTGATAAACAAAATTGCATTGGTGCAAAGTGGCTCCTACTTATTCCATCCAATTTTTTCACTTTTCGCACTTAATAAAAAAGGGAAGAAATCTGTAATGTGAGAAAAATGAAAAAACTCGCACGGAAATGTTTTTATAATTGGGCTCTTTGCTATTTATCGCCGACAGGCTACATCTGCTTGAGCTAATTGGCCATCACTACCACCTGGGGGCTTATTCTGTATTTCGATACGAAAGAAAAAACGTTCGAGACAAAATGTATAAGACTTAAAGTTTCGAAGAATTTTCTTTTCGAATTGATATACAGAACAAGCCCTCTGGTAATTAATTCGGCTTGATCTTCGATAAATGCAGTATTTAAGAAGGCAAAATTTCATTCGTTTCAGGTTCATTTTCCTACACACACATATCTAAATAAAAAAATGAAAAACCTATCTTGGTATGAAAATGAGAAGTGTTTTTGTATTTTTTATTTTTATTTATTTATTAAAAGAAACGAAAGAATGATTTTTTTACAAAAGTAATTCATCCAGAAAAGATAAAAAATAAAATTGTAAAGTCTTGCAACTGACGACAACATGACTCTAACTTAAACCTGTCATTGTGACAGGTACAGCAACAGATTTAAAAAAAAAAAACTCAACAAAAATACATCACAGGAATGTGTAGTTTTTATACCAATCAAATATCAACTCTCCAAGAGCATCATACAATAATTCCAGCTTAAAAAAACTAAGAACTTTTTTCATAATATTTTTCAACCTTTGAGGCAACGGAATAATTTCATAAACATCTTCGATAACGTGAATATTGAATAGAAGTTTGGGATACAAATCTAATGCTTGCATTACATCATCTTCCAATAAAGTTATGCTGCCCAAATAACAATTTCCAGGCAGATAGGATTCAATCATAACATTTTCATTATTCTTTCGATCTTTACTAACGGCAAATGATGTCTTCCACAGCAATTCGGGTCGCAGGACAAGAGTAAAATTAAGTTTGTCAGCCATTAGAAAGAAACGTTCGATATCCCCTTTGGAAGTCTGCAACGTTTGATTTATAGTCTCTATGATATAATAAACGTCACTTAGAGAAAATGAAATGTCATCCACAACTTCTGGATCAGTTTGTATGTAACTGTCCTGCAATTTGATGATTTTTGCAGTGTCACTTTTAAAATAATCTCCTGCCGAACTGGTGTTGGATTTGCTTACGTTCACTAAGCTACACTGCGATGATGGATTGTCGTTAGACTTAATGCAACATTTTTTATTTAAAGAATTCACCAGACCCATAATCGTTTCTGTTTGCAGCACTACATTCTTCAGGTCCAAATATCGGGAGCAAAATGCAATGCAATATTTTTGAAACGCCCTACTGGCCCTCAGACGAGACAATTCTCTGTCTGTTATCGTCGTCATACCCATGTGCTCTAGTCCATTACGTTGAATCATATGTAATTTAAATAGATTCACATGTTTACTGGCTGGCGTGATCATCAGTATTATTTCCTGTGATTTACAGTTCTGTTTAAGTTTGCTTATGATCCGATCCAAAACTGTATCCACCAATCTACAGGAGGTTCGACGCCAAACTGATGAAGTTTTTCTGACTGGTGTATCATCATCGATTCGAAAATTAATAAGATGTTTGCTAACAATCGGTTGAACAGCTCGCGTTATGCTGCGAACAGTTCGAATGCGATAAAAGGTTCTTTCTGATTTATATTCTGGCATGATTTTTTTTACATTTTATTAAATTAGAAATTATTTTTTTTTTGTCTAAAACCAAATGAAAAAACTTCGGTTACTATTTATTTGAATTTCTGTGTAAAATTTTCACAAAACAATTTTGAAACTCAAGTTTTCATTAAGTTACTTTTCTTTCCACACTTTTATACTTTTTTTTAGCAAATCAAGGCAGATTTATTTTACTAGGTAGTGTCGTCCGCCCAGCTGGTTTGTAGTCGGAAATGTCAAAAGTTGTTTGTATTTTCCTTTGTTTGTTTACGAATTTCAAAAAACACTAACAACAAGCGTTTGCGAGACAAAGCAAGCACGTGTATGGAAAGCAATTATCTTTTATTTCTCTTTGTGTTTTTGACGTTTCCAACGCACAAAACAACAATAAAAAGAAATGTTGTTTTTGTCAATGTTGTATTTGTTGTAGAGCCGCTATTACCTAGTAAAATAAATCTGCCTTGTAGCAAATATTGAAATTATATTGTTTTTTATTTAAAGTGTCATAACGTTTTGGAATTTAACCAAAAAAGATTTTCAATTTACCTGCTGCACATGACAATTAAAATCGCAGAGTACTTTTTGTAAATTATAAAACTTCAACGCTACCATACTATTAGTAAATTGGTGCAAGAGAAACCAAAGCAATATAAGAAATATAATCGCAAAGGTAGCCACACTTGGACTAAACCAATGGTAGCAAGAAAAAGAAAATTATTCAAAAATAAAAATGTAAAATAAAGGCCGGTATGTAGTTCTGTCTAAATTTCAAAATTGAAATTTTCCTTATATCTCTACACGTAAAAAATATTTGTGTGAATAAAATTGTAAAAACTTTGACAAGACGCTAAAAGATAATTAAAAATTACATGAACGTCAACGTACAAAAAAATTAAACAAGAAATCTTTAAAACTCTGTGGCCAAACAATTGCCTGAAAATTAATTTTTGTTTCTGTTGTTGAGAAAAAAATTCTCCACTTATTGTTTTATTAATAAAATCATCACTGAACTTGTTAAAGATTAAAAAAACAGGAAAAACGTTAGATTCACAAAAAATAACCAAGATCCGAAGTGGTTATTATCACCAAATTCTTTAAAGTTATAAAAATCAAAATTATACAAAAAAAAAAACATAATCTTAAATAAAAATCGCTGAAGCAAAATCATTAAACTTAACGAAAAAAAAAACAAACAGAGAAACATCTCTGGAATAAAATTGAATACGATGATTAACATGAAAAATCACAAATAGATACAATCAAAGTATATCTATATCAAGTACATGCAAGTCTACAACAAATACAACATTAGAACAACAACAGGCATTTTGTTTGTGTAAAATCATGTTTTATGTCAAAAAACAGCTCAGAGATGGCAAAGTGGGTAACATTTTATGTTTTTTCTAACTAAAAAATTAATATGAATTTTGCTTAATTATTATTAATAAAATAACAGAATGACATCTTAATGCCTATATCAATGTCAATTTAAACAAGAGTTAAGGTGTTTTTTTTTATACCGGCCCTGTCAGATTTTTTTTCGATAGATAAATGCATAATAGTGCGGTAACATTTACGTGACAAATTAAATGTTTTGCTACTGGTTTCTCCTACATTTTTAATGCTTCCAAAACCATTCGAAAAAGAAGGTTTTTTCGAACCGGTTTCGGCTTTGTGTTAGGTCTGGGATATTTTGGTTCCACTGCGTGTTATCTATAGTAAATGTTTTTTATCAAAAAAAAAAAAAGTTTACAAATTGTTTTGTAAAAACGTATATAAACAGCGGCTTAGCTTTAATTTTTGTATCACTCTTAGGACAAAGTTGAATTATTGCTATTGTTCTATTTCTAACACTACGTACATTGTTGCCAGAAGTGTAGATTTATCTGCATTTTGCAGATTTTAGACTTTCAAATTGCCAAAATCCAGATTTGAAGATTTTGAGCCTGAACTTGAAGATTTTCTAAAATCTGTGTTTCAACTTCTATTACGTCTTTTTAATTTAAAGCAACTTTAAACGTTAAATGTTGATGTATGTACCAAATAAGATAATAAGTAAATTGAAATTCATTTTCGTTTATTTTTTTTTTTTAATTTCTAAAAGCCTTTTTTGGAAATAAGAATTATTTAACAAATGTTTGGGGACGTTTTCAATATCAGTATCATATTGATTGTTATGTTTAAGGCATAAATGTACATGCGTTGTGCCTTGCATTTTTAATTTTAATGAAAATTCGGAGTTAAGCTGTGGTATCTAATTAATTCATTTTAATTCATTTATAATTTCCTTAGTTCAATTTCTCATTTTTGTAATTAATTAAATTTAAAAAGGTCCTTCAAATAAAAAATCCTTATGCATAACCGTTTGTATCTGCATAAATTTTAAAATCTATTTTTTGGCTTTGTAGTTCAGTGCGACGCTTTTAGCTTACACAAATTAATTGTTAAATATTTTATCGATAATGACATTGACTATAAAGGGAACATGGTTGGATTTGCAGCAGATGAAGCTGCTGTCATGACACACACAAAAAGCTGTTGCCCAATTTTTAAAAGTAAAATATCGGATGTATGCTAGCTAGAGATGTATACAATTATTTTTTTAACATTCCAAAACAGTTTAGCTAATTTGATAAAATACAAAATTTATTATATTTTACACCCATTCCAAACGCGTTGGCTTTCCGTAGAGTCGGTTGGAAGTCGCTTATTAGAATTATATTAATGTTTAAAATTGATTTTTCATTTGCTGTTAATATTAGTCAAATCGAAAATGCAAAATTCATATTAATATGATACTAATAAAATATATTTATCTTTCTAAAGTACATTCTGTGTATTATTAATAATTTAAAAAAAATGTTCCAAAGCGAAGCGCACAACCGCAAACTGCAAACACATGTCTAAACCAGTGCAATATAAACGAAGTATTTGATGATTGTGTGAAATTTTATGTTGTATTATTGGATATTAAATTATTGATTTCAATAATATAGTTTCAAAGATTTTTTAAAGAAAATATACAACAGGACTTGGAATTTGGAGAGTTACAACTATTAAATTTTAAAAATTAATATAATGAAAAAGAAATGACTTTAGTTAATTTCTTGAAAAATTATTCCAAATAAGACGTACATACTGGTTCTGATTCTGCTTTTCCAACTCTTTTAGCGTTCGTCCAAAATATAACGACTTTATCACATTCATCACCAAATGTCAAGAGACTATTTAGTAAAGGAAAAATGCATTTGAAGATTTAAAAAAAGGTGCAGATTTTGCAGATTTTTTCGCGAAATATTGTTGGATTTCGCAGATTTTACACATAAAAGTTCTGGCAACACTGACTACGTAGTGTAAAGTAGTGTAAAAAAATAATATTCCCCGATATTCCCTGATTTAACGAAACGACTTTAAATTGAAAGATGCTGTCGAATTTTTGGCGAACATGGGTTTAGTTGTTCTTCCTCGTCATCACAGATATACGCACAATTTTCTGGATAAAGTCAAGAAGTCAAATTTTGAGCCGCTTCTAATACACAGAATTACTAAACACATTCTATTGTGACGTGAGTCAGGTGTAGGCATATTGATTTTTCTTGTGTTGTATATTGCGCTAAGAAAAGCCATTTTTTTTATCGCACAAGCCAATTACACCAAGACGGACGTCTCTATTAAGACTAAAATACGGCTTGTGTTTTCTGATAAATGTTGTGCTAAAAATCATTTAAATTCATAGCCATAATTTAAAAATTCACAGAATTGAAAAGACAAAACACCGCAGCAGAACAAAGTCGGCACGAAAACGGGCATTCAAAACGCCCTTTTCCAGAAGTCGATGTTTTTAGCATTAATTCGTAGAAGCGACGTATCTCATTGCAACTTTTTCTGTAGAGTTATTGCATCAAGTAAATATCAAAAATAAGAAGAAGGTCATAATTGAACAATAACCACGCCCTCCTCCCATACAACTCTGATTTTTAAATGGTCATAACTTGTACAAATATTAATAGATTTTGAGTCAATTTATAAAATTAGTTCAATCCACCACAAAGTGGGCAAATTCGGTGTGGCAGTAAACCAATGGCTGTAGCTTAGACAAAGAAGTTAACTTAAACTGGGTCTATTTTTCACAACAAGGCGAATTTATTTTATCAGGACGTATCGTTGCGTTAGCTGACTATTTTTCGCTTTATTTTCTTATTTGTACAGCAGTTGTCAAAAGTGTATCATTATACTCATGGCGAAAGAATACCAGGTGGCCGCAATGGCGAATTCCTAATTTTCGCCGCAAACGTTCAATGTCAAACTCCATATAAAAAAATATTTATACACATTTTTAATATATGGAGCAAGGCAGATTTATTTTACTAGGTAGTGTCGTCCGCCCAGCTGGTTTGTAGTTGGAAATGTCAAAAGTTTTTGTATTTTCCTTTGTTTGTTTACGAATTTCAAAAAATTACTAACAACAAGCGTTTGCGAGACAAAGCAAGCATGTGTATTGAGAGCAATTATCTTCTATTTTTCTTTGTGTTTTTGACGTTTCCAACCCACAAAACAACAATAAAAAGGCATGTTGTTTTTGTCAATGTTGTATTTGTTGTAGAGCCGCTATTACCTAGTAAAATAAATCTGCCTTGATATGGAGTTTGACGTTTACGGCGAAAGAGATAAATTCGCCATCGAGACCACCTGTATTATTTCGCCATGATTATACTCTTGTAACGAGTTTTAAATCATTCAAAAAACAAAGCTTATAGAAACCGTTTTTTAAAAAGGGTAAGCAAAAAGTTAAATTTATACAGTTAACCAATAAAGTTTAGGCCATGGCGAAAATATACCAGGTGGTCGCAATGGCGAATTCATAATTTTCGCCGCAAACGTGAAATGTCAAACTCCATACAATAAACTGTTATACATATTTTTTATATATGGAGTTTGACATTAGAGTTTACGGCGAAATTATTGAATTCGCCATTGCGGCCACCTGGTATTATTTCGCCATGGTTTAGGCACTCCATGATTTTCAAGACTGATCCCTCAATTATTTTGAACTGGATAAAATAATAATGATGTCGTTTTAACGATAGATGGGTTTATTGATCAACCAACACAAAAAATAATTCTTATAAAAAAGTATTTGCTCGTGTTTAATTCGTAGCGAAACAGCACATTGAGCAATCGTTCAGAAATTTCCATAGATGTCCGTAAAATTATTATTAATCTTCATGCGCGGTGAAAATCCTATCGCGAAATTGGTTTTAATGTACAAAGGCTATATACTAGTGTAAAAAACGTCATAAACCATTATAAAAAAAACTAACAATTAGAGCGTGAGAGGAAAAGTAGACGCCCAAATAAATTTACACCACTCCAGGAGCGAATCATTGTTGTTGCAGTGGTTCAAAATCCAAAGATTTCGGCTGTAAAATTGTGCCAGGAAATGAGGCAAGGTTTCAGTGAAAACTTCAATCCGCAAACAATAAGAAATACGTTGCACAGAACTGGCTATCATGGAGAAGTTCCCCGTCGTAAACCGTGTCTTTCGGATATCAAAAAAAAAGATTAGAGTTCGCAAAACTCCTCCCCCATTAATCAGCCTTCAACCTTCTGGAACAGCGTGATATTTAGCGATAATTCAAAGTTTAACATTTTTTATTCAGATGACGAAAAGCAAACAAAGAGCTTCAAGAAAATAATCTTATTAAGACTGTGAAGCAAGGTGGCGGTAATGTTATGATTTAGGGTTGCATGACCGCATCTGGAGTGGGAAATCTTATCTTTATAGATGACAAAATGGTCAAGCACTTTTATTTAAATATTTTAAAAGAAAATTATTTCCAAGTGTTGCGAAACTCGGCCTAGATGGGAAATTCCAACAAGATAATGACCCAAAACATTCTTCATATTTTGTGCAGGAATGGTTTATATACCACTGCAAACAGTTGAAAATCCTTCCGCAATCGCCCGACACCTACCGCAGCAATTCGCTTAGAGTGGAAAAAACATTACTCCTGATAAAACGTCTAACCTAGAAAGAAGTATGAGTCGACGATTAGAAACAATTATTCAAGCTAAAGGAGGTTCAACTAGACATGCAAAAAACTCTTGTGTGCCTAAACTTTTTTATACAGACTTACTTTTTTCGTAAGTTTTATAGCGTTGGATAGTATATATAAAAAGATTTGATTTATTTTTTTATGTTAAATGGTAAATAAAACCATCTTTAAAATGGCATCATTATTATTTTATCAAGTTAAATAGATCCAAATTTATTGAGAGATTACTCTTGAAAATCATGGTGTGCCTAAACTCTATTGATTCACTGTAAATATGTTTTGAAGTTTCCCATACACTTAAGTGCCTGTTTTTCTTTTTGTTGTTATATTGTTGTAGCGGCGCTGCCACCTGCTTTTAATTCGCCTTATTTGAAAAAATGTTCTAAAAATATTTTTAACGATTCAGCTTTGCTTTTTAAGTAGAAAATTTTTTTATAACCAATCGTGTATTTTTGTAGAAAATGATGTTCATTTATTTGTTTAACCCCATGTTTACATTAGACAATTCTGTCATGACAATAACAATACATACACAGTTTTTCACTTCTACATATACACATTTCAATTGTCTTAATCCCAGTTAGCATTATTGATCATATTCGAGTCTTTTTTGACTCCTCGACGCGATTAAAATAATCGATTATGCGCTCGTTTTAGAGTCGAAAATGATTGTTTTATCGGTAGAAAATGGTACCCTAGCCGCGACTCTTCTGAACGAGTCCCTTATGACTCTCGTTTCCGACTCATTTTCGATACTATTTTCAATCGTACTTGTAATCAAATACGATACTTTTTCGAGTCAACTTTTAATCATATTACTAGCCGTATGCGAGTCTTTTTCGAACCATATTATACGAACATTTCTAATACATTTTCTCAAAACTGAAAAATTGCAAACAACGGTTTGCTTATTTTTTATAACACGCCGTATTGACGAGCCATTGATTTGTTCAAACATTAAACAGTTTCATGTCCGCACATTAAAATGGCTATTGTTGACCATCGTTGTCGATGTCATGTCGGCTTCAAACAGCGAGAAAACGAAGCAGTTTTCTCCACGCAGACAAACATGAACAAATGTTTGTAACCTATTCTGCTGACGTTTTGTTCATGTGCGAACAAATCAATTGCTCGTCAAGGCGTAATGTTACATTCGTTAGCATGTTATTCCTAATTTCTTAAAATTCAAATTTAAAAACATGAATTTAAAAAAATTTTAAAAAATTTATTTTACATTTGTGTTTCTGTTTTTTTACGAAGTGACATATGTATTTTAAAAAATAAAAATAAAATATGTATTTGAATCATTTTTTCATCGTTAGGCTGCGTTAAATATGTTTCCAAAATAATTCTAAAAACAGTCGAATTTCAAGCATTTGCTTTTTGTACTTTTTGTTTTTTTAGAAAGTCGCTTTCTATGCGTTTGTCAGAGTTATATTCGAGTCTCTTTTTAAACGCATAACTGATGAATCAGTTTTAAGTCATCTTGGGTAGTCTTAAAAGACTCACTTTGGTGATTTTTGTAAAAACAATCTTCCAAATGCTAACTGGGATCCCAGTTTTTACTAAAATCACCAAAGTGAGTCTTTTAAGACTACCCAAGATGACTTAAAACTGATTAATCAGTTGTGCGTTTAAAAAGAGACTCGAATATCATTCCGACAAACGCAAAGTAAGCGACTTGTTTAAAAACAAAAAGTATAAAAAGCAAATGCTTGAAATTCGACTGTTTTTAGAATTTTTTTAGAGACATATAAAACGCAGCCTAACGATGAAAAAATGATTCAAATACATATTTTAATTTTATGTCACTTCGTAAAGAAAATAGAGACACAAATGTAAAATAAATTTTTTTTAAATTCATTTTTTTAAATTTGAATTTTAAGAAAATTACGAATAACAGGCAACTGAATGTAACACTACGTCTTGACGAGCAATTGATTGGTTCGCACATGAACAAAACGTCAGCAGAATAGGTTTCAAACATTTGTTCATGTTTGTCTGCGTGGAGGAAGCTTGGCGATGTTAATGCTTCGATTTCTCGTTGTTTGAAAACGACATGACATCGACAACGATGGTCTACACAAGCCATTTTAATGTGCGCACATGAAATTGTTCAATGTTTGAACAAATCAATGGTTCGTCAAGACAGCGTGTAATAAACAATAAGCAAAACTTAGTTTGCAATGTTTAATTTTGGGAAAATATAGATAATAAGAAATATTCGTATGTTTCGAAGAAGACTCGCATACGGCTAGTAATATGATCAAAAATTGACTCGAAAAAGTATCGTATTTGATTATAAGTACGATTGAAAACAGTATCGAAAATGAGACGAAAACGCGAGTCATAAGGGACTCGTTCAGAAGAGTCGCGGGTAGGGTACCATTTTCTACCGACAAAACAATCATTTTCGACTCTTAAACGAGCGCATAAACGATTATTTTAATCGTGTCGAGGAGTCAAAAAAGACTCGAATATGATCAATAATTCAAAAAAATGCTAACTGGGATTACTGTCTTGAATATTGGAAATAAGACAGCGATTTGACGTATGCCAAAAATTTTATTATAATTGTTTTAACTAAATGAAATTTGAATTAAGATATTATTTTATTATAAAAATTTTCTTTGCATATAAAAATAGAAATGGAAAAAAAGCAGGAAGAACGCGAAACTTTTACGAGAACATGAGGGTTTTTGCTCATAAAGAATCGTCATAATTATTGTCTGGATACCTACACTACAAAAGCAATTGCCAGTATTTTTGACAACTAATGCTTATTACTTTATTAATATGACAGCATTGTCAAATGTAAACGTGTTAGAAAAAATTATAGAGTTTAGCATTAAGAAATAAATTTTTTTTATAATTCATCTCATAAGTAAGCTGAAATTGAAATGTATTTTTAAAAATCTTTCTACAAATGTGAATGGACAAACATATATTTATAAACTTCGAGTTAAATGATATCTCTTTTCCTATGTCCTTTATTGTTTTTCTTTTCATAACTAAAACCATAAAATATTAGGATGACATTAACATTGTTTTCAGTATTTTTTATTTTTTTAATTTAACAAAACAAATAGAAACATTTAAAACAAATATAAGAATTTTTAAATTATCAAATTAAAAACATGACTCTGTACCATCTTACACCAGCAAGTTGTATATAAAAAAAATTCAAAAGTCCACAACGCTTTCATCCTAGAGGATTTACTTAACCATAGTAAACAGCTGGATAAGCAGCATAGCCAAAGGCTGGATAACCGCTATAGAATACTTGCGGAGCTGGTGCAGGATCAGGAGAAGCTACTGGAGAGGGAGCAGCAGCTACCAAAGCCAACAAGACAGCAAACAGCAAAAAGAACTGAAATTATCAAATATTAAATTAATTTCCTTTTAAGTAAATTAAAGTTTATTTAAAAAAACCAACAATTTTAAACATTTTTTAATTTAATAAATATAAATTAGCCCAATAAAGTTCTAAGCCGGAGTGTTTGCTGATTACAACTGACAACAACTATTTATACATTGCAACAACTAAACATAAAAAAGTCTCAGTATATTTCAAAAAGATAAAAAAAAAAGAATTCTAAAAACCATCACTCTCTTTATTGTTTAAAATGGTTAAAATTTAGGCAAATTGGCATTCGATTGTCTGTTATTTAGTAACATTTGAAAAAATACTTTTTTGCATTCAATACAGACACTGACAGTATTTTAGGCGCTAACATCTTTATCCAATTCTCGTTAAAGTTAAAAAATGAACTACCAACACACATGCATTCAACTCCTAGTGTATTTCAGATTTAGTGTTGCCAGAAAAATTCTGGCTCTTATCCCCAATTTGACGAAGGATATCCCTAAAAATCTCCATTTCTAAACAAAAATTCCCAATTTTGTACACAAAAAGACATTTAAATACGCACTTTTATGAAAAAATTTTTATTTTTTTTCGTAAATATATGTATACATATGTCAGTAACTGTAATATTTTGAATTTAGTGATGTAAGAATCTGTATTATAAAAAACAAGGGATAGTGCTATATTCGGCTCTGCCGAATCTTATATATCCTTCAACATATATGTAAATCTAGTTTAGTGAAGTAACTCCAATCCAAAAAAACAAATATTGTGGTGTCAGAGATTTAGAAAATAAGAAGAAAATAAGTACTGTACATAATTTTACACAAAAATGTCATTAGCTTTTAATGGGTTAAACATTTTTATTTAATTTTAGTATTTCCTTAAAGATCTCTTTAAAATCTTTTAAATAAGACCCCTATTGATATCTTAAAAAATATGGTGCACAATCGTACTTCTCTATGAAAAATTCAAAGGCCCATAACTCGGAAAATATGGGCGAGCGCCAATTTTTCACTTGATGTTGTTTTTTTTTCTAATTTTTCTAATTCTCTATCCCCCCATATATTAGTTTTTTTGGTTGGAGTTACTTCACTAAACTACATTTATTCCAAATGATGTGGAAAAATTAGACGCAGGCGTGGCGTGTTGCCCGCTATCTCGCAGGACATAGTCCGAAGTTGCTGATTTTCAATAGCAAAACTTTCAAAACTATGTCCGATCGATTGACGTATATAATTTTTTTGGGTCATCTAGTGCCTTGGCAAAATGTATTTCAACCCTAACACAGACGGACAGAGGGACATTGCTCAATCGACTTCGCTATGCATAAGAACTCAGAATATATATGATTAATGGGGTCGGAAATGGATAGTGTAGAAACTACAAGGGGAACAACCAACTTAGTTACACCCTTTTTTTCCACTTTTTGTGGTGAAGGGTATAAAAAGCTTAGAATGAAAAGTCCCTCCCAAGAATTTCTGTCCCCAAACTTATGTTGAAATCCCTAATTTGGGGAGAAATCCCCTCGTCTGGTTACACTGTCTAGATTTATAACCAAAAATATGCAACACAAAACTCTCTCTCTCCCAATTGCAAATTACTTTAATTGATTTTGTTTAAGAAAATTTGCTTTAACTTTTGAATGACATTAAATCAAATTAATTTTTTTTCGTTGTTTATTTATGGGCGTCTGTCGTGCACACAAACGACTGGTTTGCCTTTCTGGTGTTAAGTCTAGTGTAGTAAATTTTTACTTAGTAATCAAAGAAATTTGTCTTTGCTCTTATGTATTTTAAGCTCATTTCGTGTTGAGTTTTGACTGCAGTCATTTTGTCCACTTAATATTCTTGACAGGATTTTAGACAATTCAGTTAAATTCCACAATATTTCTCATTTAATTTATCTTTTAATAATCAATATTATGTCATTAATTTATATTTAAAATGTACCCACGACTGGCAGATGTTTAAATGAATGAATTTAATAATTTGGGATTATACGCACTATGATAAAAATAATTGTTAAAAATTTTTTATGGATAACGGGTTTTGGTAAAGAAGGCCAGAAGAAAATACACCTGTCGCAATATTTTTAAAGTTTTAGCTTTTGAAGGCAGTGTATCGGAATAAAGACCCATTTTACACTTGCATTTTTAGTATATGAAGTGTTCAGCGGAGTAATATTTTCGCGAAACACTTTACGGCCTCTTACACTTCAATGTATGGTTCTGTTTTGTCCCGTTCGTGAAAATTATTCTATAACAATATAGTAGGGCTGAAAATTTCACTTGAAGACCAGAAGTAAGTGAAAAATTTTAAATGAATTGGAATGTCCCACAAAATTCCATATTAGAAATGGCAGATGGCAGATACCGAGTTCGACTTACTTGTGACCTAATAGTACCACTGTAATGCCTGAGATGAGAAAATGCTTTAGCCCCCTAGAGTTGCTACAAATAAAGTGAATGAAATAAGCAAACAATGCAACTTCATCACAATCACCAGTGTTGCCATCTATCACTTATCTATCTATCTAACTAAATCTAGTTCAGTGAAGTAACTACAATCAAAAAGGCAAATACTGCGGTGACAGAGAATTAAAAAATAAATAAAATTTGGCATATGTTAATATAATTTTATATAAAAATGCCATCGGCTCTTAATGGGTTAAGAATTTTTAAAAAAAATTTAGTATTTCCTTAAAGATCTCTTCAAAAGCTTTAAAATGATACCCATATTGATATTTTAAAAAATTTTAAAATTTCAGATCCCCGTAACCCGGAAAATATTGACTAGCTCCAATTTTTTCATTGGAGGTTTTTTTCTTATATTTTTATAATCTATCGCCCCATATATATATTTCTTTTTTTGATTGTAGTTACTTTATTGCTCCAAATGACATGACAAAACTAGAGGTAGGCATGGTGTTTTGCCTGCTGCCTCGAAGGACATGGATCGATCATGCTGAATTCCAATACCACCTCTTTCAACAACATATCTGATCGATTGACATATTTATTTTTTTTTTTTTTTTTTGCCGAGGCAAACTTGATTTCAACACTAAGACGGACGGACAGACGGACATCGCTCAATAGACTTCGCTATGCAAAAGAATTCAGAATATTTATATTCTTTATGGGGTCGGAAATGGATATTGTAGAAATTACACACGGAATGTCAAACTTATATATACCCTTTTTCCAGTTTAGGGTGAAGGGTATAAAAAGAGATAGAAAATAAAATTTCTTAAAGACGCATGTACTTATGTATGAATGTACGAAAGTAGTTTATAAGAAATAATGAAAATAAAACAATTTTTTAATTATTCTTTTTTTTTCGGCCTTTAACAGCCGACTTAGATTTTCTCTAAAAACAAATCAATAAGTTCTCTATTCTATTGTTATTTCTCTAAAAAGAGAGAATTATTAAATTAACAAAACAGCAAATATTTTCATATGAAAAAGTATTTTTTTAATTTTTTTATTATTATCTTATTTAACTTAACACGCTTCAATTAATATTTTTACTTTTTTCTTCTTCTAAAAACGTGTGGATTAAGGTAATGATTGTTTATTGTTTATACTTATATTTATTTCGTTAAAGTTTTGCTAAAAAAAAAGTGAGAGTTAATTTTTATATATTTAAAATTCAGGATGGAACATCTTCCAGACATTTAAAAAAAATGCTGGGAATTTCTAAGGAATATTGTATAATAAAAATTTATATTTTAGTGCATAATGGGATCAATTAGATTTAGGAATTGATAAAATTTATAACCAAAAAAATATATTTGCAGCTAAACGGTTGTATATGTGAACCGCGTAACATGGCGAATATCAAACAAAAGTTGCTTGCTTATAAAAAAAGTAGTTAACAGTGGACAGTGGTCTGTCCTTTCATCTAGATGTCAAGCCCATTCAAAACAGAAACTTGTTTATTTATGCATTTTGACTCAATATAACCGAAAAAATAATGATTATCCAATCAATTTCTAAGCGAAAGCATTGACGATTTCATTCATTTTTTATATAACAAATCTGTACAATATATTTTTTTTGTATGGAGTTTGACAAATAATAAAAAATAAAAATAATAAAAATTATACATATTTTTACTGACAAAAGGGCAGAGGGATTTTCAATTTTATATTTGTTGTTATAGCGAACAAAACACGCGAGGAAAACACGCCCTTATAAATTTTAACTGTCTATAATGATTTAAATAATAGGACCGCATACATCAAATTACATTACCAATGAGAACACCCTATAATTTATAATTTAAGATATTTACACTAAAGAGAAGAGAAGTAGCACTTCAGGCATTAATGCCTACTTAGTTTTTAACCGTGCTACATTCTATAGGAAAGGGATAGATGAGAGAGAAGACAGGTGGTGAAAGGAGATAGATATAGCAATTTTATTAATTATTTTACTTCGCCGGCGAATATGCTATGAAGAAGTACCGACGAAGGAGGCTGCATGTTTTTATGTTAATTCTGCTTATGTATTTATACCATTAAATAGAAAAAAACATTTTTATTATTTGACTGCCGCAAGGGTTGAACCCAGGTCAGCCAGATTTGTAGTCAACGTGCTTACCACCTAGACTACAGCAGCCTGTGTAATTTTCAAGTGCTTGACTATAACGGTCGAAAAGACAGGGGCATACATATACATAAGTCAAATTATGGCATCTATCGGGACACCCTTTTAATTTTTAAGTTTATTTATTTATAACTTTTTATTATTGAAAGTTATAATAATACCAAATTTCCTTAAATTTTTTATTAGTGCCAGTTTCGGTTCAATAGATGTTGTGAGGAGTCACCCTTATTTTTTAAGTTATGAACTTTGTTTTTAAACGGTAGCAATCTATTATCCTTCAACATGAAAAATATGGTTCAGAAATGAGAGAGTTCTACCGGCACAAATACATCACATGTACAGGCGAATTGATAACCTTTTCCTTTTTTTAAGTCGGCCAAAAGAGAAACCACAGCTACTTCACCTTTTATATTTTAATGGTCACACAACACTTTTTTTATATTTAACAAAGCTATGATACCGGCAAACTTCGCACTATTGAAGAGCTTTTGTCGACAGTGTGAAGCATCAAACGTTTTCTTTTTCAAAGGCTAATTTTTGATTAGTCCATTAGCTTTCTAGCATGAGCAGCTTATGTGTATTAACGGATAAAATATGCGTAAATTTTTATGTTAAAACTTCGTGTCAGACTTTTCCGAATGCTCGGGTACGGCAATAAAAAGGAAAAAATAATATTTTGAAAAAAAACCTGAGAATTTTGATTTGGCTCAAAAGTTGAAAGAAGATCTTTCTGTCTTCAAAGCTTGACTGGTACAACATGTGTAGGCTACAATATCGAGGCAGTTCAATATATGATTTTTTTTTTAACTTTAATATCCTAATTATGAAGCTCGCCATAACCTTATTGGATCAGAGGACCCCATTGGCGTGGCCTGTCTAAGACGGTTTAGTCATTCCCAAATTTTTTTCTTTTTGTGAGATATCAAAAATAAGATAAAATTGTTCTCCTGCCAAAGGCCTCTAGCCTCCTTCAGAAAAATTGTTTGGCTGCGAACATTTGCGTTTTGGTGTAAATTTTAAGCTTAAGACCCGCCTCTTTGATGGTATTGTTTTTGGAATATTAGACGGCACCAGTCGCCAGAACTTGCAGGTGCTTAAGGGTAAGTGCTTTCAATGGCGACTGATATCGCGGGACCAAGAATGTTACTGAGGTGCTTCAGGTAGTTACATGGTAGTTGTGGTTTAGACGCAAATCGCCTGGAGGGCATTGTAACAGATAACGTGAATAGTGCAGTATGAGTAAAGGCAGTGTTCAGCCCCTCAGCAAAAAGTAGACAAATGGTCAGCCCACCATGTGCTTAAAGTTGCTACCGTGGGGTCGCTATGCTCCCCGAGGGCGCTGGTGGCTAATTTAAAATCACTCGGTGTTTGAAGCACCGTGAAGAAGTATCCACGATAATCATAAACATTAAACACTTGTCCTGTAATATGATGAAATTCTATGTTATTTTCGTTAATAATTCCAATACTCAACAACAGTTAAAGTTAAAAGAATTAAAAAAAATATTACATATTCTAAGCACAGATTGAATAAACAAAATAAAACTACAAAAACCTACTTAAGAAATGAACAGAATTAAAAAAAAAAATTCATAACAAAAATTTAAATTACTCTCTTGCTTTGAACACAATTAAAACTGAAAAGAACAAATCAACAAAAAAAATCTCAAATTGTCTAGTATAAGAAGCCACTTCTCTGATAAGTATAAAAATGCTGGAATAAGTTGGAGAAGTTATCAAAAGCATTTCGTTTGCAAAAGTCTAAACAACTCAAAAATTTCAAAATGTTTAAATTCGTAAGTTTTAAAATGAAATAAAATGAAATATTTAATATTAAATATTTTCTGTTTTTTTGTAGTTTTTTGTACTCATTGCTGCCTTGTTTGCTGTCAGCATGGCCTCACCATCGCCCTACCCAGCACCAAAACCTGTTGCTCGCCCTGAACCAGTTCCACAATTTTATACTCCTTATGCCTACAGTGGTGGCTACTACGCTGCTCCTTATGCTTACTACGGTTAAATGGTAAATGGCACACGGAAAAAACAGTGGTGGCGTTGCATGCCTTTGGGACACATTACTGTTTGAAGTTAACGACAAAACATACACACTCTCTTGCTTATTACGTTTAATTGCACGCTGGCACATGCAACTAAAGTTTGGTTAAAAAGGGGTTTATTTTATCATTAGTTTTCTTTTTTTGTTTTCACTTAACAATTTTGTTTGGAAAAATAAACATTTCTATTACAAACAGCAGCTAAAAAAATCTTTTATTAAACAAATTTTTGCTCTTATCATTTAGCCATTTAAGTGGCAAAGGGTTCCATGGTGTAATGGTCAGCACTCAGGACTCTGAATCCTGCGATCCGAGTTCAAATCTCGGTGGAACCTAAGCTGAAATTAATTTTGTACATATATTTTTTTCATATATGTATTTTAGAGATATTTACAAAAAAATCTTAAAATAGAAGAATAGAAGTATACTGAAAATTATTTAAAAAAATAATAATAAACTCTGTGACTTCTGATTGGTGTAAGTTATTTCCAAGGACTCAAAATACCTATAAATATAATTTTCAAATTAAAAGTAAATTCTTCCTTTGAAAATAAAAATTAATTTTAAATGTTTTATAATAGTTACGATTGACAATTTCTTTGAAGAAATATTTTCTAGCAGCCTAGAAATATGCTTCAATATTTGGTATATTTTCCTATTCATAATAGCAATTAGACACGGGCTACCAGAAATTGTTTTTAAGTGGAATTCTTATTTTTTTAATGAATTTTGTTGTGTTAATTTGACTTGTAAATAAAATACTCAAATAATTGGTGTTACCTACAACCTTTTTTTTCTCTACAGGAATTTCTTAAAATACCTAATAATTTTTTTTAAATTTCTCATAACTTTTACAATATTTTATATTTACGTTTCTCGTTATCAATAATGTTTGATAAATACTTTTCAAGTTGCTTATAACTTTTATTCACTGATAAATATATATTGCTCGAAAATCAATATTTTTCGTTAAAATTGTTTACGTTCCCCTTAACTTTTACTTTTCAATGCTGTACCAGAAGATTTTTCTTGTATTTAAAAGTACAGGAATATATTGTGAGTTGTTACATTTAACACATAAACATTTCACAGATGCAATAAAACTAAAATACAAAATCACACAACAAAGTAAATACGTTACAAGCAAGACATTATTTAAAAAAAATAAAATTGTAAATATTTTAAAGTCATAATTTTAAACTAAAATATACCAATAAAATCAAGTAAAATTATTCAATAAAAAAAACTGAGATTTGGAAGCAGGAGAATGGTGGCACAAGATAATGAGATCTTTACCTCTCAAAAAATCTAGCAAACCTAACTTTATTATACAGATATCGAAGGCTTTGTGAATAAATAAGTTTGTGCAAGTATAAAAGACCACGAATCGTAAGTAGACTTTTCAAAGGTACACCAAAAAATTTTAATGGAAAAGTTAAAAACATGGTCATTTCGCCGTAAGCCAAAGACATATACTTATGATACTGTTGTATAAGACAAATAGCTTATATTAGCTAATATAGTCACAACTTGCAAAGATTTTACATCCATAGAGTAAGAAAGGAATAAGATAAGCTTTAGCGAGCAGTACTCTTATGTGGAAAGGTGTGTAAAATTGTGTAAGCCACAGGGACTTTAGGCCCAACTATAATGTGCATAAAACAACTTAAGCAAGCTTATACAACTGTACAAATACATTAAATTATATGTGGTAAACTATAATGTACATAAGATAACTTTTCGTCAAGTTTCGTTAAAATTCATTTCTTTATGAAAGGTACGATAGTAATCGCACTTTTCGTATGAAAACAGCTGATTGTGCTTTGTGTTATACATTAATAAAGAGTACGGTTGACCACAAACACAAAACAGAAAATAACTTGTAATAATTTTTTTTTTCTTAAAACATAAACCAAAACATGTAAATGTGTATGTGAATGTTATTAAATATATAAAATATCTTCTTTAAAGACTTTTCGTTTTAAAATTATCTTTATTTATATAGAAATTATTTTTGGCAAAAGTACGAATTAAACATAAACTGTGGCAAATAAGTTACTAAATTTATGTAAGTACATTGTAGTCACCTACATTTCTTTAATAAGTTACCTAAGCATTTCATAGGCTTTTCGTTTTATTTTTGATATAAGCTAAAGCTAGTTTATGCATATTATAGTTGGGCCTTTTAACTTAACGAACATTTTACCTAAAAGTGCTTTGACATGACTCTCCCAAGTAAGGTTATTATTAAAGGTTATACCAAGGTTCCTAACGCTGTTCACAACTTTAATTTTCGATAGGATTAATAGTTCTCTTATGAATTAAGATGCACTGTGACTTGTGGGGATTTAGCAATAGGCCATTTGCGCACGCCCACTGAACTATTTTATCTAAGTCATCATTAATTTTTTTATGTTTTTTGCAATTAAATTTACAGGGCTGCTTAAATATAATTGTACATCATCTGCGTACATATGAATTTTACAATGGGAAAGTTGGTTTAGCAAGTCATTGAAATGTAAAGAAAAAAGAACTGGTCCGACAATTGAGCCTTGGAACACTTCTCTGGATAGCATTAATGGACAGGAACAGGCATTATTTGAATAAACATATTTACAACGGTCTGTTAGATACGATGCAAAAAGCCATGTGAAGTACAACAAAAAAGTGCTTAAGCTTCATTAAAAGGGTGCTATGAACAACCGAGACAAATGCTTTGGAGTGGTCGAGCAGAATTAAAAAATTTAATTTATTGTTATCAAGTTAGCATCGTATGGTTTCTGATATGTCGCGCTGGCTGCTTTTCAGACAATAAATTCTTTTCTGCTATTAATGAAGGCAATAAAAATATTTTTCTCAACTATAACTGTAACAGTAACAAAAATATATTTATTCAGTACAAAAAAATAGTAACTTTTAATCCTTGAACAGTTATTATAATTTATTATAATAATTTATTTTAATTGTGCTTGATTCCTTCAAATACAAATATTTCATGATATTCTCATGAAATATTTAATTTTTTAACTAAAATAAAAAATTAAATGTATAACTGCGGGGAAAGCATATCCATATGGCCATTTCGCTACTGCTCATATATAGGAAAATCTCAGAGTCCTATACTTAAAGCCAAGTTAATTAAATGAGAACTCCATTGAATCAATAAGGCAAAAAGCTATAAAAAGCTCAAAAAAAAATAAATATTTTATGAGAATATTATGAAATATTTATATTTGAAGGAATCAAGCACAATTAAAGTAAATTATTATAAAAATGATTCCAAATAATAAATTTTTGTATTAAAATAATTTATTTTATAAATATTTTATAATAGTTGTCTCTGGAGTCTTCCAATATCATGTTGCGCTGTGTATAAATCGATAAGTTTATGGTTCTTGCACATGAAAAGGTTTGTTTCTGTACAGACATTACTTTTTCGACATAAAATTATCGGTTGTTGTCTGTACTAAAAAATAGAAAGCTGCCAGATAAATTTATTGTTCAATGTATATTTTCCGTAATAGTGTGTTCATACATGCACTTTAATGAATCAATATTCTGAGTCGTGACAAAATTCGTTTAGTTTAGACACAATTAGTTTTTGTTTGATGTTTAAATTTCGAAATTTTGCTTCAAATAAACAGTGTTGCATTTTAATTTCTTCTCAATGATATAACAATTTCCTACTTATTGCGCAATAAATTATTGAGATTTTGAATGGAGTATTGAGCTCAATAATGGCTTTTTATTCAGAAAAGCTAAATATTGAGTACTGTGTGAACCGGCTACTAGTTTTAATTTCCATAACACATTTTTAATTTTATTAAAATAGTTATTGAAAATAGTTTGTGAAATATAATATGATATGTTCAAACTAGTAGAAGTAGTGTACAACTTTAAAACAATTTTTACGAAAGGAATGCTAAATAACTAATAATCTTTTAATAAAACAGGTTTATGGTGAGAGTCTGTGACAGACATGATGAGGCGGTTTTGTTTATTATTCATTAAACAGTTTTAAATAAATTCGTCAAGTGTGAGTTTAACTCACACACAAAAGGTTTCGTAATATGTGTAAGTCATCCTCTAATATTTAATTTTCTTTTTATTAACTCATTGCAGCCGATATAACAAAACATACTTTGGGTAAAGTTAAAATAAGGCCCAGTAAAAATGACGGTACTATTAGGACACCTTTTAATTTAAACTTTTTATACTTGTTTTTATAGCGACTTATTAATATAAGCACTGTGCAAATTTATAGTCTCAGCCTATTACGGTTCAAAGAATAAGGCTTTTTAAATGCGTAAGAAATGCTGCACATTCAAAACTTTCGAAGTTTAATGCGGATAAATTAAGTGAGACAGATGGCTTTCAAATAAGCCAAAGTAAGCAGGGAATCCCGAAGTCATGAAAAAGTAACAGACTGGATATTTAGGTTTGTGAAATTCTACGAGAATTATGGATCGGGACAATAACCTAATCTTTGAGCGATCACCCATAAATACGCCAATATTTTATTTCTACTTACATGAGTTGTTTATTTTATTCTTTTGATTATAATGTAATTTAAGTAAAACATGGTAGTCGTACAATTGTGAATGAGCCGGAGGATTTTAAACGTTGCTCAGAGATTGTTATAAGCTAAGATAAAATAACCCTTACACAGTAATTCATAAATGTGGATAAAAAAGAAATTTGATATAAAAAATTTAATTTAAATTTTTTAATTAAAAAAATATAAGTACTAAAACATATATATAAATATGTATGCATATACATTGTAATAAATTTTTAAAATTAAAAAAACATTCAAGTTATTTTAAAAAATTTCAAAAAAAAAAAAGATAATGCAGTTTTTTGTGGACTGTTAACGTCCCTGTATCACTGATCAGACTTATGTCCAGCTATTCTAGTTTTTAGTTTATTTTTTGTTGTACCTACATATACCTTATTATAATTCTCACTATCACTCACTATCATCTATATCTCACTATCATTACCATTACAAGGTATTTTTAACCGACTTAAAAAAAGAAGAAGGTTATCAATTCGACTGAATGTTGCTTTTTTATGTTTATGCCTGCAGAACTCACTTCATTTCTGAACCGATTTTGAAAATTTTTGGTAACATGATAGATTATGCTTACAGATTGGTCCCGTCTTAAAAGCAGTTCATAATATTAAAAATTAAAGGGTGTCCCCTATACAACATACATTTTTTTTACGTGTATTACGAACCGTGAAGAGCACCACTCTAAAATTTAAAAATAAACTGAGTATCATTATGGCCCCCAATAGCAAAAAGTAATAGAAAAATAAATCTAAACATTACAGGGTGTCTTCATAGGTGACATAAATTAACCTATATTGACCTATCTTCTGAACCGTTATAGACAAACGCTTGGAAAGTGGACAAAATGCCAATTACAATGTCTGTTATAATAAAAAGTAAAAATTTTCAAAATTCTAATTTAAAGGGTGCCCCGATAGTTCATTTAATTGTATGTGTACAGCTATACTTTTGAACACTTGTAGACAGATAGTTTAAATTTATAAAGAACCAGTATTTCAAGTCCGCTATAACAGACTGTATAAAATTTGGAAGTGGATATTAAAGGGTGTCCCAATAGTTGTTGTAATTTGATGTATGTGGCCAAACTTTTGAACCGTTATAGACAGGCAGCTGAAATTTATAAGGAACCTGTATTGCTAAATCTACTAAAAGAAAAAGTATACAATTTGAATATAGAAATTAAATGGTGTTCCCATAATTGATGTAATTTGACCTATATGGGCGTATGTTCTGTACCGTTATATACAATTACTTAAAAATTAAAAACCATGTCTACATTATAAATTAAAGGGTGTTACTTTATTTGATGTAATTTGATGTTTATGACTAAACTGTTGAACAATTGTAGACAGATGGTTACAATTTACAAAGAAACTGTATTGCTAAGTCCACTATGCCAACAAGTAAAATATTTGTATTTGGAAATTTAAGGGTGTCCCAATAGTTAATATAATTTGATGTATGTTGTCAAACTTTTAATCCGTTATAAATAGATAGCTCAAATCTGTTTTGAAATCGTTTCTTTTTTTTGGATTATTTATAATACATTTGACAAGTTCCATTTATGTATTTTATCTTTTGTTTAACTAAATAATGTATGGAGAGTATTGTAAGTTTTGTATGCATCCAATTTTTTTCTCAGCATCAAAATTTTTTAATTGTTTATCCTTTCTGCTATTTCTGGTACATGAATTAAAGACTTTTAAACTATTGTTTCTGTGTTATTTGCTCTTCCGTACCTTAATTGTTTAAATAAACAATTTATTACTTGTTTTGGACAATAACGATTTTAAATAACTTCCCGATACGCCCAATGTTATCTATTGAACGAGCTTTTCTCTGTTTTTGAACTGACGCAACAATCAATTATAACCGTATCGACAAGCTACGTATTGTAGTATTTGTTTTCATGGCTTACAGTAGATTTGCAGTAAGTAAATTCTGAACTTATCTTACAACTCGGCCATCCTGTTTATCACTGTCCCAGTAATAACTGATGTAGCCGAATAAAATCGCTACGTAAAAAGCAACACCCACCACAGTGGCAAACAACAGAACGCTCAACATGATAAAACAATTATTATGGAATCCCACAAAACGCTCAACATGATACAGCAATTATAATGGAACCAAACAAAACGCTCAACATGATAAAACAATTATCATGGAACCAAACAACGAAACGCCACATGATAAAAACCATTATCATCGAACCAAACAACAAAACGCCCACCATGATAAAACAATTACTATGGAATCAAATAAATTAATCAATCATTTTTATAACCAAACAGTAGTAGCCCATTCAAAAATCTGTCAGCCCACTCTTAATAGGAAACCAGACCATGTATCGATTATCTCATTTCACAAACATTTATAGGTATAATAATTTTATCCACGTACTCTTATTTAGTCCCCTTTCGCACACATCAAGTTTGACTCGTCAAGTCTTGAGTTTTTGGGAGAAAGAGGAGAATAGAAAGAGGTACAAACCTGACCGTACCATCAAGTTTAAGAAAATTTTATAGGCTACAGAATAGAAGTTGCAGAGTTAATAGCAAAGAAAACGAAACTTGATGAAAAACTTGACGGCGTGTGTGAACACGAATGCACTTTCAAAAGAAAATTAATTAAAAACTGATCAAGTAAACTTGATGTGTGTAAAAGAGGACTTATTTATTATCATCCTCCACACAATGATTTTATCCTGTCCTCAGCGTAAACGGACTCAAATTTTCACAGATTCACCTGAGAAGTTACCGTGTCGGTAATTAAATAATGGTCGTAAAGTAAACCTTTTCTAATCTTGAAGTAGTTTCCGTGATTGAGCGGTAGATGCGTGTTCTGCTTTGATTAGTACTAAATCGCCCTCACAGTATTTATTCGGCAATCGGTGTTTCTTAATAAATTTTCTGCGACCATCCTTTCTTTACAGTCAGGATCTCCATAAGGTTAAAACTTAATTGATACCTCAAAAAGTTTTCGTAGAGTATAAGTAAATAGCAATCGCTGCGAACTTTGTCGCGTAACTTTGTATTCAATGCTTTAAATCAATACTAAACAGCTAATACATGCTAATACCAATCGCGACTCTCCAAATTTTCTTTTTTTCCTGGCGTTCTAACTAGAGAATAAATGTGCTTAGTAGCGTTTGCTTCACAAAACGAAAGTCCTAGACGTGAAGGATGTACCACGATCACTTATATTTGAAACGGCATACCGACAAATTTCAATATACCTAGTATATGAACAACGACCCTCGACGTGGTAATTTTTACGGGGCGCAGCACTAAAAGTTTTGTAAATCCGTCAACAATACCAAGTACATACATATCAGAGAACTGCACGAGTACACCGCAACTCATGAGTACACCGCATACTTACTCTATACATACTCTATACTTTTCATACTCGAGTATTATAAACACCCTAATAAAAAGTTGCGGTGTTTATTTTACCCATTCTTGTAAAAACGAGTATCAAAAATATCGCAATCAGAATTTTAATTATTTTTTATACTCGTACGCCAGAATTTTTTAATTCTCTTTATTTGTAAGCAACGTTGCCACATTTTTACCCTATTAAAGTTTTTTACTGCCGTTTTATGAAATACTGCATTGTATGCAGATCTAACAATAAAAAAAAACAAAATTTGATCAAATATATTGCTTAAACATTCTAAGCACATATTAAATTAATAAAATGCAATAAAAACCGCTGAAAGGCACAGCTTTTGTACACTATTTAAAGCAGGTATACTTATTTTATTGCTGCTTTTTATGTACTAATATTTTCAGTTTATACGCCTTGTTGTCATAAACGTGCTACTAACGGTATTTAGGAAAACAAAATGATAAAATAAATCCGTGAATAAAAGGAAAATTACTTAATTTTTTAGTTTTAACAAAACTGTATATACGCAGATGTAATATTGCTTTGACTGAATGTCATTAGACCCTTTAAATAATAATAAATAAAATAGTTTTTAGTTTACATATTTTATTTTGTTAAATATAATTATTGCTTTTATACATAATTATTAATTTTAAAAATCTATTTGCTTAACGAATAGAATTTTTTAATTTCTCTCTTGTGTGACTTAAAAAAAACCCTAACAAAAACGTAATATAATAAACAATGAACTATTCTTGAGTTATTAGTAAACTTTTGTTGTGTTTTTAATAAATGAAAATATGGCGAATTTTACGGGTTCTATTAAATTTATTTTCTGTTATATATTTAATAAACTTTCAAAATTTCAAAGAAGTATCCATGTTAGCTAATTTAGACATTGGCGACTTTTGATATTGTGTTTGATTTAATAATTCTGATCTGATAACTCTGTTTTCCTCTCACTACACACGTTAAAATCTCTCTCTTGGTGTTTGTTGTGAGTATGAGTACGAATAAAGTAAAGGCAGCATCGCAAACATTTTACTTGAGTATGGTAGACACTTATACTCAAATGGAATGGGTATAGTAAATACTCGCACTTAAGAAATGCGGTGGCGATCACACCGCAACCGCATTTAAGATGAGTATACTTAGAGTATTAAAAACAGACACTCTTGAAGTTCTCTGATACATATGTATTGATTTCCCTTTTCTAATTCTGAAAATGATCCACAACTCTACTCATCTTTGGAAACTAGTACATTTGCTGAATCCTTTTAAAGGCATTATAATCAACATCATCGTTAGAGGATTTAATTACTTTTCATCTTGGACCGCAGAGCCCAACAAATTGCAGGCTATTCTCAGTATCCTTAAATAATCTATTATTATTATTGGCCAATATTCATAGTTATAGACTAAAGTCGACTCTTGCTAAAGTATACTCTAAAATAAAAAGCTCTTATTATCTTTTTTTTGCTTTCATAGTCAAGAATAAAGTATACTTTAAGTTTAGCCGACTTCCACTGGGTGTCAACTGTTATTTGATAAATGTTTTCATACAATTTCTAAACAAACATTAGAAAAAAGTAACCTTGTTTTTATTATGTTCACTTTGGTATAAAAATCAGATAAAGAGTATTGTGTTCTTAAACCAAATAAAATAAAATAATTTTGAAAAAATGAGTTAAAAACAGCTTTAGGTAGTTTTAAATTTAGAGTTGACGTTTTCGCCAAAAGTATATTTTAAATTGTCTATGAATGAGTTAGAGTCGACTCTAAAGTAAAACCGACTTTAGTTCCCTTAAAGTATACTTTATTTGAACATGGTCCATTGTTTTACTTTAGCAGCGTCCTTGAATGAATTTCAATCCGTTATACTTTAAAATCTTTCCCTACAAAATAATATCGAAAAAGCTCTATACTTTCTACAAAAGCAAGGATTTCTAATTCGCAACTATGCTATTTTTGTTCAAGACTATTAGTCTGTCTGCTAAAGCATGCTACTAGACGTTTCTGACCTACTAGTCTAATTTGACAGGTATCTGTGTGCAATTTGTGCTCCTGATCAAGATCATAAACAACAACATTCGGATTCGCCGACATTTTAAATTTTAGATCCTAAAATGAATTTTCCTGATACGTTCCAGATACGTTTTGCATTATTTTTAATAATGTATTTAAAGAATAGGGAATTCGTGCCTATTACACTGTGTGTGTGGAACTCTAAATAATTATTGCAAAAAATCAATTTTAAAATAGATTTTATCTGTTTGTCTTTAATGGTTCTAAATTACGGCTACACACATCAAATAACATCAACTATTGTCACACACTTATATTCCATCTCCAAACTTTATACTTGTTAAAGCGGACGTAGCACTACAGCTCCTCATTAATTTCAACTGCCTATCTACAACTGTTTCATCGTTTTGCCGTATACGTTAAATTACATCAAGTATAGAATTCAAAACTTCTTAAACAATAGATCGGATGACTTAGCAATATATGTCCCTTGTAAGTTTCAGCTGCATGTGTGTAAAGTTTCAAAAGTTTGGCCACATTCATCGAATTACATCAAATATCGGGGCAGTCTTTAATATCCAAATTCAAATTTTCTTTAATTGTGCAAAAGTATGGCCGTATAAATTAAATTAAATGAACTATTGATGGTGAAGGGTATATAAGATTCGACATAGGCGAATATGTAGGGTCCGCCAAATAACTTTTTCTTAAATGCTATAAAAAAAAACAGTGTAGCTTCGGCTGTGTGGCACGTAGCGCCGTCCTGTGGAAACCAAATGTTGCCAATATCCTCCTCTTCAATTTTTGTGAACAAAAATTCGTTCTACATGGCCCGATAACAATCGCCATTGACTGTAAGTGGCCGTTACTCATTTTTGAAGAATAATGGCCCAATTATGCCTCTGAACCAAAATCCGCACCAAACAGTGACGCGTTTTGGGTGCACCAGCTTTTCAATGTATGCGTGCGGGTTTTCTGTGCCCCAAATGCGACAATTTTGCTTGTTTACATACCCGCCAAGATCAAAATGAGCTTCAACTAAAAAGATGATTAATGTCGCAATATTTCCCAGCGTTTTTCAACCATATTCGTTCAGCGGAACGATAAAAGTAATTATCTGTCAAATCTAAGTGTTACCATTCACGAAATAGGCACTAGTTAAAAGAAAAAAACGTTAGATGTCAGACCCTTTAGAACTCTTACTTTTTACATTTTAAAATGGTGCCCTTTACGGTTCGTAATACACGTAAGAACATGTATAATTTATATGTGAACATCCTTTAATTTTTAAGGTTATGAACTGTTTTGAAAACTTAACAAACCTGTAAGCATCACCTGTAAGCATCACCTTTCTACAGGCACAAATATAAAAAAGCAACATTCAATCGAATTTATAACCTTCTTCTGTTTTTGAAGTCGGATAAAAATCGTTTTTTCGTAAACTTTATACATAATTATTATTTCTATATTCTTATTAAATTCATTAAAATGCAACTTGACTACTTTCTCAGTTTATAAATACACACAATTGTAACTGGTACTTACCATTCAAAAGGAGGACAGTAGATTGAATGGAAATGCAACTCCAAAACTATCAAAAACATGTGAGAAAAAAACAATATTAAAAGTTTTATCTCCACAATAAGAGAATGGCGAATGGGTGAAAATGCCCAAGCACAAGGCATGACGGCGTGTGTACAACGATGCCAGTTGTTTGGCTTGGAGTTTAATTAAAATTATAGCATACTTTCGAAATTTTGAAATTGATTTCCATGTCAAATAATTTAAAACAAGACTTTGTTCGCATTGTGTGCATTTAAAACAGAATAAAAATTCAATATTTTTCGAAATGGTAGGCCAGAACATAAAATTAGAAAAGTTTTATATCATGCCGAAATAATACAGGTGGTCTCGAAGGCAAATTCATTAATTTTCGCCGAAACGCTAAATGTCAAACTCCATTTATAAAAAATATGTATAAATTTTTTATATGGGGTTTGACATTTAACGTTTACGGCGAAACTAATGAATTCGCCATTGCGATCACCTAGTATTATTTCGCCATGTTTTATATAAAACTATCAGTACCCACGACTTTGACAGCGTGTCGTTTCTAATTTTCTTAAGATTAATTTAGTAAATTGGTGTTTGTAAATATTTTTTGTAGAGTTATTTACACTAAAAACATAATTTTCAGAAAAAACTTCATGTACAAAAATTCTGTTATATGTATAGATGCGTAAGCAGTTTCGTAAAATCATTAGCGTAAGTAGAGACTTTTTTATTTTTGCAATTTATCCCATAATATTAAAATCTAAAGCCTCACTAAAAACAATAATTCATTACAAAATAGAAACAAGTAAGGGTGCTATATTCGGCTTTGACGAATCTTATATACCCTTCACCATCTATGTAAATCTAGTTTAGTGAAGTAACTTCAATCAAAAAATCAAATACTGGGGTGACAGAGAATTTAAAATTTAAAAAAATTTTTGTATTCCATATATATAATTTTACAAAAAAAAAAAAAAAAAAATAATAATAATGAAATCGGCTCTTAATGGGTTAAGCATTTTTTAAAATTTTTTGTATTTTCTTAAAGATCTCTTCAAAAGCTTTAAAATTATCCATATTGATATTTACAAAAATTTGAAAATTTCAGAGCTCCGTAACTCGGAAAATATGGGCGAGAGCTCAATTGATGTTTTTTTATTTTTTAATTCTCTATCGTCTCATATATATAAACATATATATTTTTTTTTATTGGAGTTAGTTTATTGTTCCAAATGACATGAAAATATTAGAAGTCGGCTGGTGTTTTGCCCGCTGCCTCGAATGACATGGACCGATCATGCTGATTTCCAATAGCATCTCTTTCGACACTATCTAATCGATTGACATATCTGTTTTTTTTCGCTATGCCTAAGAAATTAATATTGTAGACATTACAAACGGAATGACATACTTAGTTATACACTTTTTTCACTTTTTGTGCCAAAGGGGTATTAAAAATGTAAAGTTATTAAATTTATGTTATCAATATAAGGAAAAGGAATTTAAGAAATCGTTAAGTTTATTTATACGGGTTGAGGAGAATATACTTCTAAGACAGGACGACTAAAAAATGTTTTGAATTTTTATATAGAATAAAATAAATCTGTATTAATAAGTCCTTAAGAAAACCAATATTGACTGTTTAAACAATATTTAACACAACAGCTAACCTTTAAAGCTACCCATAACTCATGGTCATCCCCTTGACTTGTATCATTTATTTCAACCGCAAAAGTAACGTCAAAAAGTTTATCAAATTTATTTACGCGATTATTCCACGCATTTAAATAATTATGTGGCAACTCTTTATCAGTAGGCATTTTGAGAGGAGGCTCGTTTGCTCCACAAAAACGCCAGTCAACCAGCAATCACATCTCAAAAAGCAACGAGAATAATCAAACATTAATATTTTGTAACGGTAAAATGAACGGATGTTAAAAGTGACAGAAAGTTTGCAAATAGAATAGTTAAAAAAAGCACATGACAACAGAAAGATGTAATCAAATAAACCAAAAATAATATCTCATGAAACAAAAATATGAAATTATATCTTAAAAACAAAATTGAATAAACAAACAGAAAAGTGAGTGACAAAAAAGTAAATTAAAATAACATCAAGATTAGAAAATGAAATAAAACATTTATTTTGTAAATTTAAGACAATTTTAAACATGTAAAATGAGGTGGAAACGGCAACAAAAAGACAACAAATAAAACTTGCATTTTCCCATCAGGTCGCCGACCAGCAAATGAAGCAAAAACAAAACAAACGTCACAACAACAACTTCGTCATCTACAATAAAAACTTCGGTTTACAGAACAACAAAAGTTTTGTGCATACAAAAGTAAATTGTACATACACATGCACTCGTATGTTGAAATTGCGTGCATACTTACAAACCGACTACCAATAACAAAACAAACAAGTTCACCTGCCAAAACAAACATTCAATATTTAATTTATTTATCCAGTCTGTCTGACTTGACTGTCTGCAGCTCGACCGTCTGTTGCTTCTAAGTCAATATTAATCATAGATCACACATTTCTGTTTACATAGTTAAAATTGTTTTTGTGTATGTTCTTTTATTAGATTTCATTTAATTTTTTTTCTTTTAAACATTCATTCATGCTTTTGGATTTGTAGTAACCGGTTAGTCGTTGGCCGTTTAGTTTAAATATTTGTTTAGTACCTACACAAAGTAACTGCACACACTCAAGAATATTTTTTGTGGCTGCTGCCGTCGTTGTAATTGCTGTTGTTTGGTGGCGTGTTAATCGCGTGCAAAAATGCTAATTAGTACAGTGAAAATACTTATTGCATTAATTTTAAGTTTTATGTTTACAATTTCCCTTCTGAAACTTGTATTGTTGTTTTGGAATGAGTATCCATCGTTATTGCAACATGGCTTTCGTGCCGACCCCGCACTGCCAACAGTCGACCGTTGGTTGGAGCAGAATAACCTAACGGATTATATACAACTGTTTCGTGATAGAGGTAAGTAAGCGGCTTTTACTTTTCATGTAGTGTTTATGCTTTTTGTGAAAGAAATATAAGGGAAATGTAAAAATTTTATCACTGCATGTTTCTTGTGTTTGTTTTTCTATTTTCTTTTTTATTTACTTTTCATTTTGAACAGAAAATAATAACAACAAAGGCGATAAATATAGTTGCCAGAAAAAATTTCTATTAAATCGTAAAATTTTTTTTAGGCGTCACCAAATAAAAAATGAAAAATATTACTTTAAAAAGTTTGTAGAAGTTTTATTTTTAAACATGTGCCACGGGGAAACTTCCAGATCTCCAGATTTATTTAATGCAACCTGTTAAACAATTGACGTATTCAAACAACGGCACATTCGTTGCGTTCTAAAATGTAACGTAAAAGTGTTCAGAACAAAACATAAGCTTAGTAATGAAATGTATAGATTTTACTTTTTTTAATAATGAAAAGATTTCTGTTTAATGTTGAAAAAAACTTAAATATGTTCTGCCGTATTCATAGAAAATAAAATAACTGTAAAATATTTTTTATGACAAATTTGTCCTAAAATATATTTTAAATCTATTTTGATTTTATATGGTTACGGCAGGTAATAAATAAATTAAGAATTCAAAAATCCAAACATTGGAACTTTCGCTACGGAAAGCTGTTTAGCACAGAAAGCATAGAAATTTTGCGGCATATCTGTTCCGCTTTCCCAAAAACTCATTCAATGCCCGCAGTGATGATTTTCATCGTTTTCACAAAATCCTTTAATATTAAAATTTATTTTTATTCTGTCCCAAAATCCTACTTAACTTGGTAAATGCCGTCTGGCATTAACCGGTTCAAGTAATCATTAAATAAAGCCTATTTAAAAGTTGATTATTTTTTTTAATTTTTAAATATATTCTAAATTAATTTAAAACTTAAATATATTAATTTAATTTTAAAATATAATTTACCTAATTTTACATAATATCAAAATTTAAGACGTAAATTATCTTACGCATTATTAAATTATCTTTATTTAAATATGTGTAAGTTTTTAAGAATGCCTAAAACTAACTGAGAACTAAATGAAAAATATAATTTTTACATATACCGCGTCTGATTTTAATAAGCTCTTCTATGATATTCTTATTGTTCCGTTGTACTTCAAAATATTTGTAATATAAAAAGTAATGTTTAAAACACTTTGGCACCAGTAAAAGCAGTTTATTAAGTGTTCGAAATTTTTGCATATCATTATTATTTTCTTTTTATATTAAATAACATTTCCTGTTTCCTATATCAGTATAAATTTTACCAATTTACCAATTTTGTTTTTATATAATAACTGTAAAGCGTTCAAAATAGCATTTAATTTTAGTTTTCATATAAAAAAAAAAAAAACAATTTGCATTACAGTTGCTTATAACAGAAAATTCAAAGAGCAAAGTCGCAATTATATTTTGAATTAACTTTGTGCAGTTATGATTTTAAATTTGTATTGTAATTTTTGAGGAAGGTGTTTTTTAAAACTAATTTGTCTTTAAGTACATACAATGGCGAAATAATACAAGGTTGACGCGATGGCGAATTCATTAACTACGCCGTAAAAGCTAAATGTCAGACTTCATATATAAAAAATAAGAGACTACCAGTATTATTTCACCATGGTACACACCAATTTTTTAATAAAAGTATGAAAAGTATTGTATATAAAAATAAGCTTTAAAGTTAGATAAAAAATCTTTCATATTAGTCTGAAAAACGTCAAAACATAAAAAACAATCTAGCAACTGTGGAGCAAAAAAACTCAATCTCAATTCTCTTTCAGAATGTAAGCAAGAGGGTGACACGTTTTAAAAAGCTTGCTTTAGAGCTACTACACTTAAAAATATAAAATCGTCAAAACGTGCACGATAAAAATTAAATCGTAAGATCTATTTATTATTTTTAATATATATATTTAATAATTTTCAAAGTCACCTTTTACGTTAATTTGCCCTTGTAATATATTTACAAACTCCGCAAAATAAAGTGGTTAGAAGAAGTATACTTTGTATTAATAAAATTTTGTAATCTACTTTCAACTGAATTAATAACGTTAAAAAAAAAGGTTTCTTTGTGAATTGAGAGAAAACCAAAATGGAATTTGGTGCAATTTTTACGGAATAACGTATATTGATTACAGGATATATTGTAAAGCAAATTTATTCTTTGCAACTAAAAATGTGAAATTATCCCAAATAAATAAAATACCTAAAACAAGTTATTAATATTTGTTCATATATATTTTTAATATTAAAAAACTTATTCTGCATACATTTAAAAAAAACTTCTTTGTATTAATATACTTGTAAATGCAAGAAAGTTTAAAACATGATTTTCATCTCACACAATCCATAAAATAATAAATAGAGAATCTAATTGCCTAATAGAAAATTGGCAAATATTTCAGAATATATTCCATGTCTGCTCTCATGCATAATTATTGTCAGTTCATCGCACGGAAAAGATTTTACATAATTAAGCCCGTCTAGATCCCAGAAAAACCAACTAATGCCATATTTTTCTTATCACGAAAAACCCATCTGATTTTAACACGGTCATTTTTTGAAAGGCTTTTTTGGCACTGTAAGTATTTTCGCATCTTTCCGTAAATGTACTATTAGGATTGTTTCTTTTGTATATTGTTTTTCTTTATGATGTACAATTCGAAGTCGAAAACTTCTTTCTTACATATTTATAAAACATAGCGGACCCGGCGAATTTCGCCTCGCCCCAATTTTAAGCATTTAGACAAACTTTAGAGTAATAATACAACACAATTTTCAATTATCACCAAATATTGTCATAAAAAAAGAGACCCGATTAATTAAATTTCATACAAAAAATCAATTTTTGATTTTTCTATTTTCCGCCATTAGCATTTTCCGCAATTTTCCATGTTTTACACCAAGAGCTTTCAATTTTTTCATTTGAAAAGCCATAAAGGAATAATTTCACACAAAATTTTGTACAAAAAAATCAGTTTTCTATTTTTCCAATTTTCCGACTTTTTCGGAGGGATTTTTTGAAATTCGCAAATACGAACCGAAAATACGAGCCGTCTTCATTTTATGAATTACTATACATTTTTTACACCATTTTTTTTATATATAAAACATTTAATAGCAATATTTACGTAATTGAAATTATAAGATTTTTGTTTTTTAATAAAAAAAAAACTTGATATTTTTTTTTTAATTTTACTTAAAATTAATATCGCACTTGATCAAGAAGAGTATACCAACTCAAAGTTTTCAAATTTGCAGTAGAGGTGAAAAACTGTTTGTGGTTACAGAAGAATTTTGAAATCCAAATACAATATAGTAAGCAAATTCGGATAGAAAAAGCATATTTACATTGTTTTTTCTTTAAACCTGTGCAAGTATTGCAAAAAATCAATTTTAATACCATTTTTCTGAAATTTGTTGATTATAAATGACACAAATTTTATCAGCAAAACAGTATCAATTTAAATAAACCAATTTGGTTATTTTTATTTCGAAAAAAGGCTTAACTTAATAATCAATATCGGTAATTAATTTAATCTAGATAATTAAATAAAAAAAATAGTACGAAGTTTGTATAAAAATTAAATATTAAAAAAAAATATTCCCGTGTCTTTAATCAAAATAATACCTTTTTTTTTAAATATACAATCTACATCTATTTTAACTTTTGTATTAAGTCAAAATAATACTTTTTTTGTTGATATAAAGGTAGTCACTACATACTGATTTTGTTAGTAGATTTCTTGCAAAATTAAATTTTTAAAAATTTTTAGTTAATATCCTCTTGTTGATCAAGTGCGATATGTAGTTTGTTCAAATTAAAATAAACATTTAGTGTGGCAACCATATAACTTGCAAAAAGCTTTTATTTAAAAGCTTTTTTTGTTTTACACTTAAATTAACAGCAACATATTTTGGCTAAATAAAAATTTAGGTTTTAATTATCTAAATAAGACTAAAAATTAAAAATAAAGAACACAAAATAAAAAATAACGAGAAACACAAACAACAAAAAAAATTAGATTTCTTAGGTTCCACCGAGATTTGAACTCGGATCGCAGGATTCAGAGTCCTGAGTGCTAACCATTACACCATGGAACCGGTTGACCGGCTATTGCCAAAAGCTTGATTTAACTTAAAGTTGTAACACTTCTGTTATTTTACAAATTGATATAATTATTAATTTTTTACAAAACGGTTTTATGTTTGTACACATGTCATCACATCAGCGTTGCCAAAATGATGATTTTTAAACAAAAATATGATTTTTTTCTTAAAATTCTAATTTATAAAAACTATGATTTTTGCATTTCAAGTATGTAGTACTTTAATTGTAATTGTACGACATAGTAAACTTAAGTTTTGTATCAGCTTGTTGTAAACAAAACAAAATATTTTAAAGCTCATCCTGTTAAATAGATAAAATGTATGAGGAAATTTTAGACAATTTTATACAAACAGAATATGTGAACATTAGTCTCAAAAACGACTTTGAAAACAAAAGTCTATTTCTACACAACGAAAAAGTCTTTCTGGGTGTTTTTGTTAAACAAAAGATTTTTAGCTCAATGCTCACTGCAAATGAAAAAAAATTGAATTTATTGAAAATTCTCTGGCATTTTACATTGAGTTATGTAAATAAATATTAAAACATTTGATTTTAACGATACGATTTAAAAGAGCTGTCATGTCTTGGCCCTTTGAAAATTATAAATAGAAAAATTAATTCTCTGACAGGCTTAATACACAATTTTCCAAATTTAATTAGTGGAAAGGATATTAAAAATTTATATAACGAATTTACAGAACTCCCTCTTAAAAAAGTAAGTTTCAAAAATAGCTCGTGCTGACCACATTCCAGCTTTTCCGGTGTTGTCAAAATTTGTTTAAAACTTAATAAGTCTTCCCATTTCTTCAGCAATTTAAACAAAACAAAACTAAAGAACTAAAGAAATACATAGATTAGACAACAGCAATCTCGAAGGTATCTTATACGCAAAAGATAGCAATACAAAACTATTACTGCTTTAATTTAAAAATTAACCAAGATATTATTAAAAATATGAAACCCTGTATATATTATAGTAATAGTTCTTCGTACTCTTTAAACAATAATAATTTAAATATATACAATGCAGAGTTGTAAACGAATCGTTCATTTTTGAATTAATTCGCGAATCAGTCATGCAATGAATTGGTAAAATTTTTAATTAATTCTTTTCTCCAAAAAACGAATTGAATTAAATTTGAATCAATTCATTTGAATTTAAAGAACATGAATTGTAATTCGTTTTCAATTCAAATGAATTGGTAGAATGAATTGCAATTCTTTCCCAATTCATTTAAATTGATTTTGAATTAATTCAAATGAGTTAAAAGATGAATTGCAATTCATTTTACCAATTCATTTGAATTAACTCGAAGAATGAATTTGTTATACATTTCCAATTTATTTGAATTGAATTGATTCTGAAAAACAGACTCTAATGCAAAAGCATCATCCTTTTTCCAAGTACTTTTCATTTTACATTTTCACTTTTTCACATTTTCATTTCAATATTTTCAAATCAATATGGATATCATTATAAAGCTTTTGAAGAAATCTTTAAGGAAATACTAAAATTTAAAAAAAATGCTTAACCCATTAAGAGCAGAGGGCATTTTCTGAAAATCCAGTACCAAATTTTTTTTATTTTTTAAATCTCGGTCACCCCAATATTTGCTTTTTTGATTGGAGTTTCTTTACTAAACTAGATTTACATAGATAGTGAAAGGTATATAAGCAATAGGTATATTCTGTTTTTTTTTTTGGATTTTAATTTAGAACAAAACACTGGTAATTTTTGGGGTACCGTACAAAAAAAAAAAAAAAAACAACAACAACAACAACAAAAATTTACTGGTAATGAGAATTAAATCGCTCTATCAGTAAAATTTTAAATTCTTAAATTTTACTAGTATTGCAAAGTGATCACTAGGTTGCAACCAGTACCTCGTTGCTGTAACTTAAATGAAAAATTTCTAATATAAAAATATTGTAGTCATCTTATCTTACACAGGGTGAGATACAGTTATTCATAAATTTGTTTATTACTTTATATGATTCGTTTTGTAATGACTCTAACTCACCCTGTGTAAAGCAGAAATATTATGCTATTTTTTATTTAACTTAAAAAGAGTTGTTTTTCTTTTCCTAAAGATTGTAATATAATTAAGCTCTTATTTGCCTAAAATTTGACAGGCATACGATTTCAAGCATCGTCATTTTAAAATCTATTTACAAGCCCTTGTTGAACCAAACTTGTGTTAATTCCGAAGTTTTATTTCGAATAGATTCTTGTACAACTCTATTCAAAGATAAAGGCGTATTAACGCACCACCAGTAGCTAAAACATATGAAGTGATCATTGGTGATGGGCGTAGAACCTAAACGGTTGGTGTAGTTAACCACTGCGTTAAATGCTTGATTCAACCAATACTAGAATATAACAGTTTTTTAAAATGCAAGCATGCATCCATTAATCAAAGTATTCATTCATAGGAAAAATGTGAAAAATTTTTCACACAAGTTATAGAAACGGGGCGCAATTTTTAAGCATTTTACTGGAAAATTTGTTACTTTTGTTTTTAACGTATTCGTTTCATGAGGTTATTAAATAAATGTGACGAACGGCAAATTATATAGGGTACGGAGGGAAAACCCCCCTTTGAAGGAAGCGAATGTAATGAAAATAAAATAAGGTAGGAAGTTTTTATTTTTATTAGCTACAAGTACAGATCTAGCCGTTTAAGAACCCGCAACCATTAGTTTAATTATTACTTTACTTTTTAAACAATACATTTTTCAAATGGTTTCCACCACTGTTAACACACTGGTTGAGACAATCTTTGAAGCTGTCTATTATTTTACAAGTCATGTTAATTTTGTAAGGATGCATTTTTAAATATCGATGCAACATCCTTCTCCAACTGCATCAACATTTCCTGGATCTGATTAAAGTTTGTGGTCAACGGGGTGTTTTCGTTTTAATGCGGAGTCTGTCTCACGAAAGAAAGCGAAAAATAAATGGTTTTCTTACCGGAAACAGGGTCTCATGCGAACACCGCGAACGAACGATGTTCTCCCGACCACGCCATGGTGTTTACTGAAAACGGCACGTATGCAGCTGCTCAAAAACGTGCTTCCTACTACATTACTCCATCTCTCGTCAGCTTAATACTACCTTAAAATCGTGGAGTTTTTTCTGCCAGACCCTGCACTTCACAGCCAACAGATAAATGTTGAATTTCCGGATTTCTTGTTTTTCTTTTTTTTTTTGCATCATATAAATAGATTTACGATATTTATTAAATTTTTTTGAATATTTGGGGCTAGGCAGACACATCCAATGCGCACAGTTTCAGTAAAACTATGTGCGCTATGGCAACGGGTAGAAAAAAGAAAACTTTAATTTACAGGGTGTCCCAACAATGACGTTGTTTTCACGTATGTGGAATTGTTTTGAGTCGCAATAGGCGGACACTTTAAGTTTAAAAACATTATATGTACTAAAACTAAAATACAAATGGTGTTTCTATCAGAGTTCAATATTTTTCATTTATGAGCATTTAATTAAAACATTTGTGATATTTTTCAAAAACGAGATTTCCACGATTTTTATTTTATTTTTCACGTTCATAAACGAGTGCGTTTCTTTCGTTTTCAAGCCTTCATATGTGATAAGGGATAAATAATATCATTCTCAGCGTTGAAAACCTCTCATTACGAAAAGATGATAAAAATGAAGTTTCTCATAAATGAGAAAAATATTGATTTATTTTTCACGGTCATTAACCACCAGCAAAAAATTGTTTGCCTGCGATCCCAGATGAATGTATGTAAGTAAAGCATACAGAAAACAAAATCTGTTAAAATCTAAAAAAAGAAAAATAATTTTAATAAGTAATCACTACGCTATTCACATTTAGTAATCTGCTATTCCTAATACGAAATACTGACCAAAGAACTGCACGAGTACACCGCAACTCATGACTACACCGCATACTTACTCTATACATACTCTATACTTTTCATACTCGAGTATTATAAACACCGCAATAAAAAGTTGCGGTGTTTATTTTACCCATTCTTGTAAAAACGAGTATCAAAAATATCGCAATCAGAATTTTAATTATTTTTTATACTCGTACGCCAGAATTTTTTAATTCTCTTTATTTGTAAGCAACGTTGCCACATTTTTACCCTATTAAAGTTTTTTACTGTCGTTTTATAAAATACTGCATTGTATGCAGATCTATTTATAAACAATAAAAAAACAAAATTTGATCAAATCTATTGCTTAAACATTATAAACAGAAAAACAGACAACAACCGTTTTCATAGGTATGAATACAACACATATTAAATTAATAAAATGCAATAAAAACCGCTGAAAGGCACAGCTTTTGTACACTATTTAAAGCAGGTATACTTATTTTATTGCTGCTTTTTATGTACAAATATTTTCAGTTTATACGCGTTGTTGTCATAAACGTGCTACTAACGGTATTTAGGAAAACAAAATGATAAAATGAATCTGTGAATAAAAGGAAAATTACTTAATTTTTTAGTTTTAACTGAATAGACATAGACCTCATAAATAATAATAAATAAAATAAAGTTTTTAGTTTACATATTTTATTTTGTTAAATTTAATTATTGCTTTTATAACTATTTGTTCATTTTAAAAATCTATTTGCTTAACGAATAGAATTTTTAAATTTCTATCCTGTGTAACTTTAAAAAAAAACCCTAACAAAAACGTAATATAATAAACAATGAACTATTCTTGAGTTATCAGTAAACTTTTGTTGTGTTTTTAACAAATGAAAATATGGCGAATTTTACGGGTTCTATTAAATTTATTTTCTGTTATACATATATTAAATAAACTTTCATAATTTCAAAGAAGGATGTATGTATGTTAGCTTATTTAGACATTGGCGACTTTTGATATTGTGTTTGATTTAATAATTCTGATCTGATAACTCTGTTTTCCTCTCACTACACACGTTAAAATCTCTCTCTTGGTGTTTGTTGTGAGTATGAGTACGAATAAAGTAAAGCCAGCATCGCAAACATTTTACTTGAGTATGGTAGACACTTATACTCAAATGGAATGGGTATAGTAAATACTCGCACTTAAGAAATACTTAGAGTATTAAAAACAGACACTCTTGCAGTTCTCTGATACTGACTTTAACGGATACATTAGAAATGCAATTGTACAAAATATGTATTTGGTTTGTAAATAACTAGTAGAGTAATGTTATTATAGCTCAAAAGTACAAATTTTACATCTGCATATACTCCAAAGCAAACAAAAAACAATTTGTAACATACGCGTATATACGCCGGCAGCTTAACATAAAAGATATGCGTATGTATGCACACACGCGAACGCTCAATGAAAAATATTTTCTACGATCTTTTCACTTTTGACAAACAATTAAAATTGTAAATTCTTATAAATGAGCACTTGCGTGAAAAAAAATATTTTCTCATTTTTCACTTTTGAAAGGAAAAAAAAAAATAAATTATCAACACTCATAAATTAAAAAACCAAAATATTTTCTAGCCTCACACAAACTTATGAAAAAAACCAACAAAAACTAAAATATCTCACTGCTCTCTTATGTGTTAGAAGTGAGAAAGCATTTTAGTACTCTGTTTTCTATGGTGACATGACTTTTGTGCCCTTATTTTTGATCCGCGTAGGCTGAGACTACACATTTATGCAGACTTTGTGTTAGTTATTCGCTATAAAGCAAGTAAATTTGCCAGGACCTTATTTAAAATTTACTTAAAGGGTGGCCCATACATGATACGGAACTCTTGGTGTATGAGCCCAACTCGCTCTTGGCGAGTGACTTAGATTAAGACTTCTCACAAACCAAATAAATAGTGTCAGATGACAAAAACCTTACAACTTGACAATAAAACCTTATGGTAAAAGCCCAATGCAAGCGAATGCGGCGAAAGTATTACCTATTTGAAAAAAATTAGTTTGTTAATAAAAATATTTGCTTAAAAGTATTAACACTTTGAATTTAATTTAACTTTTTGTTTTGCCGCTTTAATTTGTCAAATCATCCAATTGTCTTCTTTTCGTATTTTTTTTTTTCTTCACTAAATCGTTGTTCTTTTATTTATTTTTACTTTTAAAAAACTAAAAATGTTTTACACGAGCTTCTATTTTAATAAGTCGCGTTAATTTGCCTATGTTAAATAAATTCAAACGTCAAGAGGAACAGCTGATTGCCGCCCGTCACCGCATGCCGCTTACATTGGATTTTCACTATTAATATCGAAAGTAACTCTTAATATCTAATCTCACTTATTTTACGAAAATGCAAATTTTGTTTTTGGAATAATTTTTAAATTATAAAAATAAAATCATCAATAAAAACATTTTGTATTTCTTTAAAAATTTTTTTAAACATTCATGAATAGCCAACAGTTTCTTTCAAATATTAGGGCATGCAATACACAAAGACGACAAAAAGGACCTTAAAGCGTGTTAAATTAGAAGTGAGCAAAACTGTAATTAAAATTGAGAGTGTTAGTACCGATTCAAAGACTAAGGTGAGAAGGAGAGCAAATAAACATAAAAGTTGCATTAAACTAATTAATACTCTTTGAAAGGTAATAAAAGTAAAAAAAAAGTTTTTTACCTAATATTTTCTTCTAATGAAAGTTAAAGCTTCTGTTGCTGCTTTTTGTTTTTGTTTCGGGGATGAGAAATGATAGTTTCAAATAGCAGCTGTGATGATGTAAAATACTTCGTACTTTTGGTTCTTTATTGTACCAATATCTTATCCAAAATTTTTGCTTAGACAAAGAGTAGAAAAGTACTCATTTAGGTAGTAAATAGCAAGAAAGATGAATAGTTCTTGTCTTCGTGTTGCCTTTCTTTACCCTCGCCTAATGAATCCAAGGGCTGGCTAATTCATCGGACTGTATTTCTTCGAAAATGATGCTGTGGCGGCAAACAGTAAAATTCCACGAAAGCAAACTTCTCATGACTTGAATCAGATTACATGAACTTAGAATTCTAATACCGCAGTTCCCCTTACTACACAGCACTTGAATCAGTGGTCATATTATAAGCAAATTTCCCAGGAAACATTATCACACAGAACAAGGATAAATGGACAGTGAGATGTTGCGATTTAATACCATTGAACTTCTTTTTTTGAGACTTGTAACAAAACGTTTCCACTGACAGGTCATTGTCATTTTTATAAATTGGATTAAAAGTAGGATTTGATTCGATTACGTTATAGTAGTTACTATTTGTTTATCCTAATCTAATATGGTGGGTTTAACCGATTTTTGGTTGGTAGGACTGTTCGTTGTACACTTGGAACATAAACTGTAGATATTGTACCAACACTGTGTGGAAACCAGTTAGAGTTTTTGCTGTAGGCAAGCACTCTTCTTCGTTGATCTTGGAAATTACTGTCTCTTTTAACTTCTTTTAAATGTACGTTCCACGAATTTCGGAGAAAGAAAGACTATCTGCACACTGAAGTTTGACAGGTATCGAGAGTTCACAACTGGAGATCAAGCCCTCTTGACTTCTCTCTTTATTATTTTCTTTCTTTTTATAATGATTAAGCGTACCTATCTGACTGATGGGTATTAAAAACTAATTCCTTAAAAGTAACAATAACACAAGCCACATACGAATTTATATTGAACCGTTTATTATCGGCGATCCTCGAGTAATATTGTGGGATCCGCTCTCTCGTTTGTAGTTTTTTTTTTGCTGATCACTCGTGACTGGAGTAATTCATGTTATTCTGTTCTGTTCTATTCTGTATTGTTTGAAATTTCATTATGGAAAGTCACACACCGCAACAATGTCTCCAGCTTTTTGTGGCTGTATTACGAAAATTGGCGTTCTGTGAGATGTTATCGCTCATTTGGAGTATGCATAATCGACGTTCCGAGCCGACCATATTCAATAACTTTCTCAAATTTGAGTCTCAGTTTAGGCAGTGAGCTTTAGCGAAAAGTGCAGTGAAAACGAGAATAAAGAATTTTTTGATAACTAAAAGTGGAACACGGATATTGGCGACATTTGGTCTCAGGACACAATGCACAAAATAATGGCTTTCCTGTGCAATTAATTTCGCATTTAAAAGTTATCAATTGGCTGCTAGATGGATATCACATTTCAGTATTTTTTTCTTTTAAAGTGTTATGTAAAGTTAAAAATATTACTCATGTAATTCACGTCATACTGGTGGATATGCTGGAAAGAGTGATCGAAAGTTGGACCATGCGAATGGAACATTAGAAATATATTATTTTTAAAAAGTAAATGTCTGAAATTTTTTCTTTTGGATCATAATGATGATTTTGGCATACACTCTACTTTAATTTTTTTGTATACCCTTCACCACAAAAAGTGAAAAAGAGTAAAACTAGGTTTGTCATTTCGTGTGTAATTTCTACAATATCCATTTCCGACCCCATAAAATGTATATTCTATGACTTCTTATGCATAGCGAAGTCGATTGAGCGATGTCAGTCTGTCCATCCGTGATAGTGGTAAAATTAATAAATATGTCAATCGAGCAGATAAAGTGTCGAAAGAGGTGCTATTGGAAATCAGCGTAATCCGTCCATGTCCTTCGAGCCAGCAGGCAAAACATAACGCCTACCTCTAATTTTATGTCATTTGGAACAATAAGGCAACTCCAATCAAAAAAATAAATATATGGGGCGATAGGGAATTAAAAAATAAGAAAAAAAACATCAAGTGTAGAAATTACGCTCGCCCATATTTTACGATTTACGGGGCTCTGAAATTTTCAAATTTTTAAGTACTCGTATCAATATGGGTTTCTAAAATTTTTTAAAAATGCTTAACCCAATAAGAGCTGATGTCATTTTTATGTAAATTTTTTTCTTCTTTTTTTTTTCTCTGTTACCGCAATATTTGCTTTTGTGATTGGAGCTACTTCACTAAACCAGATTTACTTAGATGGTGAAGGTAATATAAGATTCGGCATATCCGAATATAGCACTCTAACTTGTTTCAAACAAATTTTTATAAATGTTTTATTAAACGAAAAGTGTTCAATACCTTGTAAACTTTAAGTCTAAAATAGGACTTTTTTATGAACTAGACCGATAGAGTTTAAAGCTATATTTCGAAATTCATTGCCGTTCCACTACTTTTGTAAATTCTTAAAAACTAATCATCTTCAAGCCTATTTGTACTTATTTGTTGTATATTCTCACTAAATAAATTGTACCATCTTGAGCATCTCTGTTGTACTTTTAAGTATAAAAGGATACGCTAAAAGTCATTTTAAAAATGAGAACTTTTTTGAACTTTTTTTTCGTGTTTGTTTTTGTAATAAAAGCTTTTTCGGCTCGAAGTTGTATGTGCTTTGTTGACTGACTGGATTGCTGGTTGTTTGGGATTTTATTTATTATAAAATATATGAACTTGTGTCCTTAAAGGTTTAGTTTTGTGTTTTCTTTTGGTCCGTTAAAACGTGAAAATGTTTTCCTAAATAATTTTGCTTTCATCCGTCGGCTATATAAGAAAAAAGTACACGAACACACATACATATATATGTAAATTTAAATGGTGTATGCGTTTATTTAAACCTAAATAGTGTTTGTGTATATTATTTAAATATTATTATAAGTTGTTACTGCAATATCTTTTAACAATGTGATACGCTGTGGAATACTTTACTTAAATTGAGGAAGTTAAAACAAAAACTAATTAACACAAAAATAAAAATAATATTTTAAAGATTGTTGTTGTTAGGATCTAAGCCGGAAGTGGTTTTAGCAATAGAGAGATAGTTTTTCTATTGCCATTTTTGTATAATTCATGCTGTGATTATTAAGTCAAAATACTATAACTGAGCAGACAAACAAAAAGACAGACAGACAGGCAATTGTTTTGTCTTTGTGATTTTTATTTGTTTCTTATATTTTGCAATCCTTTGAAGTATGTTGGTGTGCGCGAAAAAATTTAGTATTTAACCTATTTTCTTTGTGTGTTGGCGTTATACAAAAATTAAAACAACAAAAATGTTTAACAGCTTAAAAGAAATTTAAAATTTTTATTAAACTTATAAGGAAAAAAAACAAAAACGCGCAAAAGTTTAAATACGTAAAATGAAAAAAAAATAAATAAAAAAATAAATAAAATAATAATTTTTATTTTCTATATCTCACGGATATATTTCCTTTGATTTTTGTTATAAAATTTATTTTTTCATTGACGCATCTTTGCCTCTCATCCCTTACCTGAGTTTTTAACTTTCATTTATTGTTTGCCAAAAGGTATATAATATTTTCACGCACGCAATATGAAATTTATCTGTGTGCAATACTATTCACATGTTATATCCAGAGCTATGAAGGAATTATTTCTTTAGACAAGAAAACACGTTATCTATAATAAAGAACAACAATACAACACAAGTGAACATTAAATTTAAAAAAAATTTCTTTGAGAGTTGTCTGCGAACCTCTTTAACAGCGGCACTCCACTAGAACCGGATGTAGTTGCCAGTTCATCTGAAATTTCTCATACATATAAAAGTGAATGAAAAGTATGCGAACGTTATTTTTTTAACGCTCAAATTGTCTTCATCTAAAAAAAAGTTAGTTAGACAAAATAAGCTTGTTTTAACCATTTAAAAAATACGAATTTAACTAGCGAAAGTCAATTGATGGTTTATACGAAAATCAAGAGTGACACGTTCTCTTTACGCCAGACCTATTAATTTTTTAACAAAGTTTTTTTTTACTTCGATACACTTCATCTGAAAATTATAGCGTCCTTTTGGCTCTTTACTATTTCTTGTTTTTTTTTATTATCCCGATTAAATCATTTAATCACCTATATTGATTAATGAGTGTGAAAGTACGACTCGATGGCCATTTCGCTACCACTTACTTAATTTTTCAGGAAACTTCTTACAAGCATTTTAAATAAAGATTTATGCACAGGCTCTTTGCAAATTATTAAATTGAACCACGCGAATATCAAATGAAATTAATTGATTTTTAAAAAATATCGTGCTATTTTTTTATTATCACGTTTAAATTACTAAATCACCTCAATATCGGTTATTGAGTGTTAAATCACGTCCCGATGGCCATTTCGCTACCGCTTATTTCGCATTCCCCTAAGCATTGTCTCTTTATAAGATCACTAATGATAAATATTATTTTTATTTCCTGTGTTGCTATTGTTCATATCTTAAAAAAATATTCTCAAACCCTATCAAATGGTTACAGTCTGCTTTCTTCCGCATCAACTACTACAGTTCTAGTGTAAATTATCAACGGTTCTGCATTACTGAACAAATAATCAGAATTGGATAAAGTGGAGCAGATAGCTGATGAGAAAGAGTAATGAATAAAAACTTAGTTTTTTCAACTCTGCCATTAAACGTTCGCATTTTAAAACGATGTTGCAGAGTCTCTGGTGTAAATTACAACTGGTACTACTTTTTTACTATATTACTTTGTCGACGATTAAATGCATGTATTGTAGATTGCTTTTATAATATAGGGGGAAAATGCAGCAAACCGCTACCTTTTCAGCTTTCTTTGAAACCCCCTTGCGTTGCTTAGTGATGAACCAAATACTCCTTAAGAAAAAGTATTTCCAGCTCATCACCGAGTACCGAGTCACTCAAGATACGAGTTGATATTTCTGTCCAACAACTCTATCATTTGCTTCAACAGTAAGGTTTTTCATAGCACCACATCCAGTGTGCCGCGATATAGATCAACGTAACAGTATTTTAACAAAATTGCACATGAGGACTCCCTGGGCCCTAAATGCGAGTAGCAAGCCAATAGGATAAAATTTTCTTAGAATACTTTTTGTTTTAAAATTAGCATCTTTATATTGATTTTCAACATCTCGTGTATAATGTTGCATTTTTATTTACTTAAAACTTTACGGCATAATTGGTAGCAAATTCAAATCTGAAGTGAGTTTCGGACATTCACAAGAAGTTTTTAGTGACAGCACAAAACTTATTCAGCCCAATATAAACAAAAATTCCGTGAGAGTTCTTTCACTTTTCCCTTTTCTCCAATTATAAATTTTTTTCCCCTTTTGATTGACTGCGGAAAGTGAAAAAAATTCGGGGGAAAAAAGTAGGTATTATGAATTATAAAATAAAAAATATATGAAAATAAACAAAAAAAAACTCCCTTCAAATTACGATTATGCCACTTTTTTATAAGTTTATTCCCACGAAATTCATAATTGGAGGAATCTTTTCTCGAGAAAAATTTTTTTCCGTGAGGATATTCATAATTGGGCTGATTATATACAATTTGTCAAATAAACGTACATTGTCTCAATTTAACTACAGTTAGAACTTAAAAAATTAATAAAGGATTTGCCCAAAAAAAATTTAACTGATTTTTGTGAAGATCTATTGACTAGTTCTCCTTTAAGATTCACCAATTGGCATTAGCGACAGATTTTGTAGAATCACTTAACGTCAAATAAATTCGTAATTGACCATAACCTTAAAACGCATTAAAAATAAATCTGTATATTTTTCACATTAAATTACACACAATTATTAGTTAAATAACGTATAAAGAAATCCTTTTAGGACCGATTTTTTAATGAGCATTTTATATATGAATGTATCTGATTGTACATTCATATTCGTTATGCAGCGGCGTTAATAATAGTCCAGATTTACACTATGCAATATTTTTAAGCATTTTATTCTCAATTTTCTATTTAAAATACAGCGTTATCTAAAAGTAAACATTAGCAACAGTAACATCCCCTCAAAAATCAAGCAATACCAAATTGCTTACTTCTCTTGCTTCACAAACAACCAAAAATTTTATGCTAGTTTCATGAAAAGTTGCATAATGTAAATGCCGTAATTCTTTCGTACTCTTGAACGAATCAACTTTTACTTTTTTCTTAGCCACAAGCACAGTCAGAAAGGAGTTAAATACACATTTTCATTTATTTTGTTTACCTTTTGTCAAATTGTTATTTTTATCTTACTTTTGATAGTCAGTTGTTTTCTCTTTCATATATTAAATCAGGGATGTTAAAGTTGATGCAATTATACATTTTACAACAATAACTCATTTGGTGCAATTTATAATATTTACGTTTATAATATGTTTTTTTGTTATTGGCTTTAACAGACTTGTTTTTAATGTTTTGCATTAGTCACACCATAAGAGTGCCTTTATCCAAAAAATAAGTTGTGAGCTTGGCCCCAAAAACTACGAGTTCAAACAAGTACCAATTCCTAATACGTTTTTAGTTTTAAAATTTATTTTTTCGTTGTAAATACTTTTTTTACAACAATGGTAAATAACTTTAACGCTATTCCCTACATAGAGATAATGACATAAGTGAAATAAATTTAGAATCCTTAAAATCAAATTCATAAATTATTAAAAAAAAATTAAAATTAATTTAAAATATCGTTTTCCATCCCTGCATACAATCGATAATATTTTGCTGTTTAACATGTGCTTTAAATTAAAAGTCAGTAATTATATTCGCTGTTGTTTGTGTTGTATTATTGTTGCAGATGTTATATGTTGTTGTTTAATTCCTGTTATGGTATAACGTTTCACAACGCAAGTTAAAAAAAGCGAATTTAAATTATAAATTAGTTGTTCAGTCACGTAGTGGAATGCGTGAGATATCGGCAAACTTTGGACTAAAGTATAGACCATATACGCATATGACTTTGTTCACTTTTAAACTTCTGCAATACAACTTTGAGACCTTCTTTAATTTAAGACTGATGCCTCAATTTTAGAAGGTTGTAAAATATGGAAAGCCTAAGTATCTTATGAATAGATTTACTTTTGGCCACTCCGTAAGGACTATAAGTCCTTATAATGACTAGGTCATATGTCGTTAGGAATTCAAGGTTGTGAAATTCTTTTGTACACTGTGTTCAACAAAAATTTTCAAATTCCTTTTCAATGTTTAGAAAATTGCCTGTTTCTCATGTTTTCAGGTGTGCTGAGTTCGAATCTGAACTCGGAAAAATTCTATCACCCTCTGATTTGGAGAGAAAAGAGGAGAAACCTGGAGCAAAAGCCTCGAGAGTACTGATAAAATCATAGAAGAAAATAGTGTCAAGAGAGCGGCTGAGTGGGAGGGGGGAGTTGTGGTATTGAGGGTGAAAAAAAACTTTTAGCCATATTTCTTCAACCACTTGTAATATTCCCATCAAGTTTGTATTTGTTCAAATATATTTCATTGCGCTCAAAATCATCAGGCTTTTGTATTTTTTTCACTTTATTTTGATGCCCAAAAAAATTCGTCAAATTTACAAAAAACTCACATTTTTGGATAAAAAACTAGAATTTCTCAAGAAACTGTGCGTGATACACAGACTTCAAATTCGTGTTCAGCACATTTGAAAACAGTAAGAAAGCATGTTTTGGTTTAAAGGAGGATTTTCGTGCAGAACAGTGTTATTAATAGAAAATCTTTAATAATTGATCGTGTATAATTGGCTGCAACAGGACCACATTTAATTGTCAATTTAATTTTTTTCTTTCCTTTGCTTTTTAAATATTGTGTAACCTTTCTGCAATTGGGGGCTTTTTTTATTACTTTATATATTAAATATTAAATTTAAGAAAAAAAAATGTTTTTGATGTATTTACCACATAATTTCACTGTATTAATTAGGCCCTAAGGGCTTACAATCTATATTGAATAAATAAATAAATAAAATTAATAAATAAACTTTGAAAAGAAAAAATAATGGAGACATTACTGTTTCAAGCAGTTAAAACATTGAAATACTATTAATAGAATTTTATGAGGAAACCTCTCTCCCTCCCTCCTATGTTGGATTTTGTTGCTGAAATCATATGAAAAAAGCAACAAAGTTAACCGTTATTACTCGTATGATGTGATAATTAATGCTTTATTTAGCCTGAAATTTAATTGGCCGTAACTTCTACTCGTGACAATTTTACAACAAATATAAAAACACAGAAGGAATATTAAAAATTAATTTATTTTTCCCCAATTGGAGAAGCATTTATTAAATTACCCCAATTTATCCAATGCATTGTTCTGGAACAAAATAATGGTTAAGGGAAGAATAAAAAGTTTCATAAGTATAATAAAATCAACAGGAATGACTACAGCAGAGACTGGGTTCATTCGACATTTGAACGGTAAAGTTAATGACCGAAAGTCTCTTGAAGAAAATGTGATACACAAAAATATACAGGAATCGAGATGATTTTTTTTATTATATTATTTACAGGTGATAGATGTGATGTAAAGCGATCGATATAAGAACTATCGCTTTTTGAATTTGTTTTTATTTTTTATTAAATATTTTCAATTATGTGTGCTTGCAGAGGTCGCATCCAGAGAGTATGCTTCAAATGAGATTGTGTTGGTTAATTTGTACCAAAAAAACATTTTTACGTAACAGTTACCATAATTTATAAGACTAAAGTGACAAATTGTTTTACATTAAAAAACACGAAAACATTCAATATTTAATGATTGAATTATGAATATCGCAATGCTATACATACATCAATTAATAATATCAAATGTATACTTCATAATTGTTTTAAAATATTTAAAGTGCATTTCTTTGAAAATTGAATTTTTGCTGCGTTTTACTCTCTTAATTAAGAGTTTTTTTTATTCTTGGTTGTGTTGTGTACATGAGCCCGCACTAGTTTGTTTGGTGATTATTGTTTAAAGCCAAACTAAACTATCGGTTTCTATAACATATCTGATAGATAATATTTCTTTAAAATTTGAATAGTCAGTAACTCAAAACTGTTGTAAGGTGTTCTTTCTGGTTTTTACGAACTTGAATTTAATGATTCTTAGAGCGTCACAATGAGTCAAATAGTCACTGAATGAAGTTGCTTAAAATAAGTAAAGAAAAGAAAAAACAAATTATTGCATTTTCACTTTGTTTATGACTTTTTTCTATCGAAAATTTTAAGAAATGCTCATCAAGAAAACAAAGAAGGAATACAATATAATAAATAGATACTTAAACTACATTAAGAATTAATGTTTAATAATTGATAAAACAAAATCCAAACTAAAACGTAAATTAAACTAAAACATAAAGGTATATCTATAGGAACATGGTTTTAACGTATGTGTCTTGTTTAACCATTTTTAACTGCAATAGGTACAGAGTTTGTTTAGATTAACGTCTATACCTGGCTCGGAGCCCTAAACAAACGGTGGTCCAATCACTATTCTGTACAATTTTAAGACCATGGCTTGCAGAACCATGAATCTACCACTTGCTATAGGGTCGGAGCCTACCCAAAAAACTCCTCTGTTGAGAGTCGAACAGCACACTGCCATCTATTCCACACCAGATCTGCAGATATAGACTTTTATTTAACCACATTAAATGACGTGTACCCCGAAGGGACCTCACCAATGAACGGCTACAGAGATGGGCGGCTCTCTGTATGGGCTACCGGCTCCAGTGGTGCACAGTGGTTGAAGAACACTGGTGCATCCCTTGACAGTATCCCACTGTCTATCCAGATTCGGTGCCTGCACAACCGGGGGACTGATTCCCCTATCCCCAAAGATACCTGTGTCAAATCCTATGTTACCTCAATTAGACTCGAAGTATCCCCGGGTCTGCAGTAGGTACAAATATGTCATAAATTAGGACATAAAATTTAACAATAAAAGGGGAATTCCATAGAGGTCATGACGTTGACAGATAGGCAAACGACTAAAATTAGCACAAATATGCACTGCTATGATCTTTATAAAGATAATAATAATAAAATTAGAAGAAAGGTGCCCAGATAGTAATGTAATTTTCAGATATATGGCCTCAATAGGCTAAAACTATAAATTTATGAAGAGTATGTATTGCTAGTTCGCTACAAAAGCAAATTAATTATATACGGCCTTGTTTACAGTCTAAAGGCCTTATTCACAATCAATGTTTAAATTTATTACAGGTTTATAAAACCAATTTTGTATGGAAATTTTGTTTTTTAAACCTATTATAAAAATAAAAATTGATTGTGAATAAGGCCTTAATAAAAAAGCATGTATTACTATGCCCGCTGTTACAAGTTTAAACAATTAAATTAAATATTGAAGAGTAACACATACAGGATACGGAACACAACTTTTGTGAGTCTAACTCTCACTTGGTGAATTTGTTTTATATATGGGAGTATTTTGCTTAATTAACTGCTAAAACCGTTTGGCTTATATGGATTACACAATTTTTGATTTGTAAATTTTTGTTTTTGCAATTACTAAATAGAGAACTTCTGCGCCGAAACAATAATTTTGACATGGATCTTAGCTTTTGTCGAGCAATATTCTCAAAATTCTTTAATAGCCTTTTTATTAAAATATGTTCTTTGAACACTTTGACAATTTGACTGCGAATCCTCATGGTGTTGCCGGAGCAGTTAATAATTAGGCTGTTATCCAGTGAGGGGAAATGATATTTTCGGTATCAAAAAATTTTTCTGAGAGTACTTTTTTTAGCCTCAAGAGTAACAAATCCATATTTTTTTTTTAATTTTTATTAAACAGCAAAAAAATCTTAATGAAAAAAAAGTTAACAAAAACCATAAATCAATATATTAAAAATTAATTTTGCCTATAAACAAAAAAGTTTTTAAATTAACTTTGTACTTTTTAAGGTTTGTATATCACTTTAAACTGAAATAGCCCCTAGATAAATAGCGCCAACAGAATGGATATTGGCTTATTTTAAAAATAATTTTCCCTTACATTTTGAGACCATTTCCAAAAAACTTCCTTCATCACATTAAAGTCAAAGTCATTGGGTATTGTTCTTCAAATAAGCCCATATCTATACCAAATGAAAATATCATTTCCCATCACTGAAATGCAGTACCAAATTATATTATTTTTTAATTATCTGTCACCCTAATATTTGCTTTTATGATTGAAGTTACTTTACTAAACTAGATTTACATATGTAGATGGTGAAGGGTATATAAGATTTGGCATAGCCGAATATAGCACCCTTACTTGTACAATTCTATCAAAAGAAACACAAAAAACGTAGAGAGGTTTCGTATCGAGTAAAATTTCGTGACGTATCGAGTAACCGGATTACGGCATTCGAGTTGCCATTTTCGTAAACTATAAGTGGTTTTAATATGTAGACGTATCACTGAGAGTATCAAATGTTACAGAGGAGTAAAACGGTATTTTTTCAAATCAAATAGTATCAAAAAAAGTACGGTCGTAACAACTTTTCCATCACTGCTGTTATCTATCTTAGCAAGTTTGAGTTTTTTTTTATTGAAAAATTTGCAGCAATTGCTTTTTATAGTAACTTTACGAATAATTGGTCCCTACTTTAATAATGGAAGTCGGTCCTGTTTCGCAGTTACTGCGATAGGAATTACAAATCCACAGAAATGTTTAATTATTTTGACTTTAATTATTTTGTAAAATACCAACGAAACAGTTCTATTTTTTTCTCTCAAATGAAAGCAATTATCACACAAATAATATAATCAACTTTAGAAAAAGTAAGCAGTTTAGTGAAGCCGATTGCGTTTTCACAAATAAATAAATAGATTTATACAACAACAACAAGTAAAAGTGTATTCAACGTAATGCAATGCAATGTATGATTCACATACAAATACAGTATTTTTTCTTATAATAGGTACCACTGTGTTACGACATTTTCATTTAAATACCGAATCTAATTTGCTTTTCTTAACCTTTTACGATACTAAATGCTATTTGACATTTAAGGAATAACACGTTTGAGTATTTGGAAGATTGCCAGCAATAACCGTATAAAATTGACATCTAGAGGGAGTGTTTGTAAACTCCCACTTGAATGACTTTTTTCCAGATGTCGTGAAAATCACAATATCAAAAGCCTTAAAAAGAAAGTGTAAAATATGAATCTACAGAATATCGCTTATTTATGAATAAGTAGAAGTAAAGAATTTTGTTACTTTGTAATATCACAATACTACTCAGATAGTTTTGCAATCAGTTTAGTTTTCTCAATGAAATTAATAGTAAAGTATTGCCTGGTACGAGGGCTGCTCTATATATTTCTGGCCTAATAGTGAAAATGCGAATGTTTATAATCAAAAATGGTTTTATTGTTTTTCAAAGTATTCTCCAGCATGATTTATACACTTTTGCATGCGCTCAAACCAGTTGTCGAAGCACTTTTTCCACTCCGATTAAGACACCTCTAAAACATGGTTTTTGAACACATCAACAGCTTCTTCTGGCGTCGAAAATTGTTGACCACGCATTTTTTTCTTGATGTGCGGAAACAAGAAGAAGTCATTAGGTGTACGGCTGTACGACGTTTTGGCCGGTCAAAAACGCTCTGGTTTGAGCCGATGTGTGAGAGCTCGCATTGTCATGGTGAACAATGATTCGTCTTCTCTTGTTGGTTTTTCGAATTTCTCCGATGACTTCAGGCAAACAAATTGTAGTGTACCACTCAGAAGTGACCGTCCTACGTTGCTCAAGCGGAACAGTCGCCACATGACCAGTTTTGCCGAAGAAACAGGCGACCATTTGCTTCGAAGTGCTTCTTCCACGAACAACTTTCATTGGATTTTGCTCGTTTTTGAAGACCCACACGGTCGATTGTTGTTTCGTTTCGGGCTCATACGTATAGATCCATGATTCGTAGCCCGTGACGATCTTATAAACGTCTTTTGAACAACCGCAATCGTATTTTTGCAACATATCTTTGCACCAATCGACACGAGCCTTTTTTTGAGCGACTTTCAAATTGCGCGGGATCCAACGAGAACAAACCTTTTTTACGGCCAGGTGTTCATGCAGTATCGAATGTATGCTGGTGGAAGAAATGTCCAAGGATGTCTCTATCTCTCGGTATGTCGCATGTCGATCTTGCATTATGAGTTCACGCACGGCATCAATGTTCTCTGGCACAACAGCCGTTTTTGGACGACCTTCACGGAATTCGTCTTTGAGCGAGCTTCGGCCACGATTAAATTCATTATACCAATTTTTCACAGTGCTATAGGATTGTTCTTCATCGCTATTCAAAGATTTAAGTTCATCAATGCGCTTTTGTCGTGATAATCCACGTCGAAAGTTGTGTAAACAACACAAATAATGGTCGTACGTCAAAACGTTTTTAGTACGATTATGCTTAAAAATGACAAACTTTCCAATGGAAATGTCAGATTGCACTTGGCAGCATTCAGTGTTGCAAGGCCAGAAATATAAATAGCAGCCCTCGTAGATGTTCATGGCTATTACCTGATATATTTTATACACTTTGTAAGTTTTAAGAAATGAATTCACATTTAAGTACATAAATTAAAACGTATCCGTACTTTTACAAACGACTAAGCTGATTCATAAGGTCTAATTAATTCAAAACTCGTCTCTAAGGTCCATGATTTTACGAGTTAAAGTGCATAAACTGATTATAGAACATGGATTAGTTATAGTAACATCTCTTTTTTAATTAAATTAGAAATTAACAATTAATAAACTCGTTTTAAATTGCTAAAAAAAAAAAAAAAACCCCGACTTCAAAGAGACTGACGGGCGTACGATAATTAAATCAAAAATTAATTAAATTCAATTCAAATACGCATTACGAGCGATATTTAAATGTCTGCCTATTAATGCTTTAATGATTAGATTATATATATGCAAATTTCAACTCTTCTATCGGGACACTCTTTAATTTTATATGTTTAATTATGTTTCGGACGTATTAATTGTCTGTCTATGACAGGTCAAAAGATAAAGTCATGTATGTCAAATCACGTAGTTATGAGAATACCTTTGTTTTATGTTATAGCAGATATAGGAATACACACTTCAAGATTTTGCCTGTTACGGTTCAAAAGATATTTCCATATACATACGTCAAAATCACGTTCTGCATGGGGACCCCTTTTATATTTATTTTACCTTTATTGCTTGTTGCTGTAGTGATTTGCTTAATACATATTTTATTTTAATTTTAAATATCCACCAATTACACGTCAAATTTACGTGTCAATGGGAACACCCTTAAATTTTTTTTCATACTTGTTATTAAAACTGGTATGCGAGGCATGAAATTCAGGGGGGTTACTCTGTATTTCGATACGAAAGCAAACACTTTTGAAACACAATCTATAAGCCATAGAAATTCAAATGATTTTCTTTATGTTATACCCTTTGATTTCTAAGTTTATCCTATATTGCCATAGCGATACACACTTAATAGAATTACGTAAAAATTACCCGTCTTGTATGGTCACCTGCTTTAATTTTTTTCAAAATATGTCAACAAGTGACGAAAAACACACACGAATCAATAGGCTCATTTTTTGAAGTCTGTTAAAATATGCATTTTGCAACAAAATTAAATGTTAGCCTTTATTTTGTAAAATCCAAAATCTGGTCTGTTTTCGCAATGAACTACTAAAATATACCAGACTTGATTAGAAAAACCTCTTATACAATTTTGTTTTTCATTTAAGTGAAAAAAGTAAAAATCAATTTCGGTTGCGTCAAAACAAATTCTGAGAGCCATTATAGACCCAAATCTGATAAAAAAATATCCTTAATGTGAAGTATACGATAAAGAAGATGTCATCATGGCTTGTTATTTTAAAATCTAATGTAACAAAGAACATAATGATACAATGCTACAAATTAATAGAAAACACTGCTATATTTGGCTGTACCGAATCCCATATACCCTTCAGCATACATGTATAACCACATGTATCATACTAGCCATTTTCCTATTGAATAGCTTTAATAAAAATTGGCAAAAGAAATTCTTCCCTGCAGCATTTTTTATTTTAATTGTAGGTTTTGCTTAGTGTTGTTGTCTCAACTCAGCAAATTAAAAGGTTACTGTACACACAGAAAAAAGATTTGTAAATAATCGGTTGATATATTCAAAATTTAACTACTACTATCACAATTTATTTCTCGTTATTAATAGAATATATTAATGACATACTTTTTATACTTCAAACTTACAAGTAATATTTATTACTAAACATTAGCTGCAACAACTGTTTAGAAAGTTTACCTGACTGATTTAAGTCTTTACTTAAATGAATTATATTGATTGGAAGAGGCAACCAAACTAATTCAGCACATTACTACTGAAAACAGAATTTTGGTAGTCAGAATTATATAAATTGTTTGCGTTACTTCTTCTAAACAGTTTTTGACATAATAAAAAAAAATAACAATAAAAATATATTAAAAAAATGTAAGCGATATTTTGGCTACCAAAATATAAAGATTTATTGAAAATAGCGCAAAGTTCCTCAAGATTCTTCAAAGGTAAGTTTTCAATTGTCTTACTCGTAAAAGACAATAAAAATAAAATGTTTTGTTTACTTCGTAGTGACAACAAGTTCGGCATTTGCAAATAGAATGTAAAATGAAAGTAGGTGGAAAAAAGAAATCAGGAGAACATAGACTGGCGTTGTACTGAGGCTATATGGATTTGTATGGTTCCAATAATGAAACTTATACGTATCTTATTTCTCTAACTTATATTTTTAAATAAAAGCACATATGAAAGTTGTTAAAGCTGTTTTATTCACCACACAATAATATTTAAAATCGACTGTCAAATAACTTTTTGAAAAAGTTGTGAGTACCATATTCATTCAACCATCTCAACCGAATTCCAAATAATACTCACAACCGCCAAAATTCGATTGGCAACAAATTCGGTTGTCGTAACGAATCTCTTTTCTCTGTGTATTAGGTAAAACCTCACCAAGTTTTCTTTCCTTTTTCATTAATTTTTAACATAAACAACAACCATTTGCAGGAATACAAACGAAAGTTGAAAAAAGGAGATTTGGAAAAGTAAGAGGCAGGCGTGGTGTTTTGCTCGTTGCCTTGAAGGACATAGACCGATCTTGCTGATTTTGAACATTTTCGAACTATATCTGATAGATTGGCGTATTTAAATTTACTCTAGCTCATCTAGTGCCACCGAGTATACAGAGGTATCACGAGACTATATTCGTCTCGTTTTTTCTATGCATCTCTTTCTTGACAACCTATCGACTTCAATTTTGTTTTGATTTGTGTTTCTGGTGCAAGAAAAAATTAAATGTTTTATTAAAGGCAAAAATAAGGGTGGGTTTTATGAAAATTAATAAAATTAAAAAAATTGATATTTATATGTTTTTATTTAATCAAGTTATATTTATATTAATCATTTGACGAAAAAGTTATAGTTTTTATTTGTACCACGTCCACAAAAAATGACACTGCATTTCTGCCACAGATCACAATTTCTGCATTCAAAAAACACTGCAGATTTAAAGGCTTTTTCACTTCTTTTATCTTGTAAGACCACAACATATCACATTTTTTACACATTAAAAATACTTCGTAAATGATTTCTTTATTTACGCGAATAAACAATATTTTTTTTTTTTGTGGCAAAAACTTTTTGTGCTGTAAGTTTTCTTGTAAAATATCTAGTTTTTGTTTTGTTTATTATGCCTTGTTCATAACAATATAGCACTATATTTGTCTCTTTCTTGAGAACCTGCAGAAAACCTGATTATATTATTTTCATATGCCAAGGGTTTCACCTCTGTATGCTTAGTGCTAGTGCCTTGGCAAAGTTGATTTCAACTCGAACACGGACAGACGGACATCGCTCAATCGACTTCGCATTGACTTTGAAAGTATATATTATAGAAATTACAAACGGAATGACAAACCTCGTGTACCCTCTTCCACCTGTGATGAAGGGTATAAAAATATAAGACATATTTGCCCTATTCACAAGCCCCCTAGTAAGTGCTAAGTGCTAACAAAATACATCGGTGCTAGCTGTGTTGTTAGTAATTTTCATGCAAACATGCGATACAACACTTAGTACTTTTTTTCATATGTTTTTCAAACGTTGTATTTGTTTAAATGTTTTATGATTAAATGAATTATTATTTTTGTGTTCATGTGTGAATTATATTAAATTAAATTGAATTAAAAGATATTTTTATTAGTTTTATTTATTGATTTGACTGATTTATTAGAAAGTTGAAGTTGAAAGTTGCCTATATAAAAACTGTTCTTTAAGATTTAATATTGCTTTAATGACTCGATTTCTAATATTTTGTATGGTACCGCCATCACCTATACCAAAAAGAGATGCTACCTTACGAACACAAGCACCATTTCCTGAAGATCTCAAGCAGTAAAGTACAATTTTAAGCTGCAAGTCAATGCGTAGTTGGAGCCTTTCGCCAATTGTGTGAAAAACATTCATTTATAAGGTTGAATATATAGGCAAATTCCTCTGGCCGTAGTCGTATCATACGAAGAAATCTGTTTTCATCAAAATATCTTAAAACTCGATTATGCCGTAATGATGATTTTGGTATCCCTAAATGTATACTTCTGCGACTGGAGAGCAGGTACATTAGGTTCATCCTAAAAATGTCTTGAATTTCATCCTCATCTTCTTCATCACCTGTATTAATTTTTTTCATTTAAAATATGTAACAAAATAAGGAAAACAGTTATTACTTACTTGAGTCAACCATTAATATATCGAAACTATATTTTTCACACAAAAAATTTATTAATTTACTTTTTTCTCTTTTCTCCCCTATTTGGCTTATAAATAACAAATGATGAATAGTACTTTTCTTCTTCTTATTTAGTTTTTGACGTATGAAGTACAATGTACAATGGCACATTGATACAATGGTTGTTCACAAAGAAGTAAACAAAAGGTAGTATGCAATACTACCTACACCTTAGCAGAGCTTGTGAATACGGCAATTCTTTAATGTTAATGTGAATACAAATTGCTGTTACACATCTTCTGTGCCGGCATACTACGGACAAATATTTAAAGCTATAAAAGTGACCGCAAAACATAAATCTTAAAATGACTTTCAAAGCCTTTGAAGGCCAACAATATGAGAAACCGACAATTTTAATTTACACAAACTTTTAAATGTTCTCATATCAAAATACAAAGTACGTGTTTACAGCAAGATTTTCAATTCCAATAAAACACATGCCAAATTTGAAATGAGTATGAAAATGAATGCCACAAGAAGAACAATTTTCCATTTCCTTTAAAGATGAAAATGGCGATAATAAGTATTGGCAATAAAAACCGACACCTATTTCACAACATTAACAGCTGAAATCATAATGACTATCGATTTTATTGCCAGGTATAAAACACGTCACAAAACTAAAAAATTTATTCTTTGTATGGCTCGTAAATTTAAAGTGACAATTTCTCTTATAACCCAGCGAATAAAATTATAAATTTTTTTAAACTTTGCAACTATTGTTCTTAAATATTTTTAAGTAAAAAAAGTTAGTATTTGAGTTTTTTTATTAAATTAGTTCATTTATGCGAAATTTATATTTATTACTTTCAAGCAAAAACGTATTTATTCTCATTTTTAGATCTTATCCACGATTAGCATGCCGAAAAGTGATTATTCAGAAGTTTTTGAGACATAAAACAAATAAATTTTTTGTTATAAATCAAAAGAGTTAACTAATATTTAATACGTATTTTTTGAGCGGCTATTTGACGATCAAACTTGGCATGTGAGCACGGCTTGATGACATGCCATCATACTCGTATAATGGGGTAAAATTCGTGTTTGTCAGCGGATCTGGATGGATTTCAAAATTTTTTTAAACATTCATCCATCATACTCGTTTAATTGTATGTCTTTCAAACACAGTGTAAATTATATTTATGTTTTTGTAAGCGAAGATGGCTTGGATAGGGAGCACGTTTTTAAAAGAATTTATTAAAGTGTACAAAAGTTTGCCGGAGTTATGGCAAATAAAAAAGTGATGTTTATGTTTCCATTATATAGCTTAAAGATGTTTGACCAGTTGCTAGGAAATGCAATGTTGCTAAAAGGCGTCCATTTGCAGAGATAGCATCTCGCATATTTTTATCCTTTTTTCAATAAACTACAGAATCGATTGGTAAAAAATTTTTACAGTCGTCAGGTGCTACTGTTGCCAATTCTATTAATAATCTTTTGCTCATAGTCGTTTTTTTTTTCTTTTTTCTGGTTGTCTTTTTCCAATAATTCTCCACTATTGAGTTACTATGCAAGCAGATGTTTGACAAATTTGGCATTAAAGTGTAACAGCAAATCACTCTCTCTCATCAGGCCATGCTGACAATCCAATTTTAGGAAATGAGCTGTCAATAAAACACACAAACAATAAAAAGCAAGCTTTTGAAGTGCAAAAGTTGTGAAAATTTCAATAAATACATATGGGCATTTCTACAAAAATGTCAACCGCAACCAAAAATTCAAAATCTGTCAAATTTATCTTGCATTTGATAAAAAAAGGTTATATGTATTCATAACATATTTTGAAATATTTAAACGCAAAGTGGAACAAGCGCAAAAGCTCCGCTTTGACCATTTCTATTGCACGTTTTAATTTAATTAATGTTCCGAATAAGTGACATCATACATTGACATTTACTCTCCTAAAATTCTCATTTATATAAAAAGAATAAGAGAAAAAAAGGAACGATATAATTGCCAATTACGCTAAATTTTTGGTGAAATAATACGGGTGATCTCGATTGCGAATACATTGACTTTCGCCATAAACGCTAAATGTCAAACACCATATAAAAAAATTTATAAATATTTTTTACATATGGAGTTTGATATTTAGCATTTACGGCGAAATTAATAAATTCGCCATCGCGTCTATCTAGTATTATTTCGCCATGACCATATGTTTCGATGTCGCGTGCGACATTGTAAAAGGAACACTTATTATCAGTGTGCCGGAGGTATTTGTACAATAGGCATCAAATATTAGTAACAAATATAACTTTTTATTGCAAATTAAATTAAAGAAAAATTGGTGAAAAATAATCATCGCTTTGCTCTTGATATGTACCTATTTAAAGTTTGTCACGTGCGACATCGAAAGTGTAAAGTGTTTAAATTAAAAATAAATTTATTTTAAATATCTTTATTTTTATAAATTTTTTTAGAAATTGTCCGCCATATTGGATCCGCCATATTAATATATCCGCCATATATATATATATATATATATATATATATATATATATATATATAAAATTATTTGTATTTTTTTTTTGTCATTTTGCCACACATTTTCAAAAAGTGGTACGATTAAAAAAAAATTGCGCTATTTTTGTGGCAAAATAAAAGAAGACTTTGAGTAAATAATTTGTAGGCATAAAGTAATTTACGTGGTTAAGATTTTTCAAATTGTTTTTTTATTTGTTCAATGTTGCCAGCACATTATACAGTACATATATTACACATGTTTAGGTTGTGCAGTAAAAACCAAAAGTCTTTGGATTTTTGCGAATACTGTGTAGCAATAATTTGTATGACGAAACACCCACGCGAAATTATTGCACTGTATGAAATATTGCACAATTATATTGCAAATGCGTGGGTTGTTTAAAAACCAGAACAGACAGTTAAATGTAACTGCGATTTCTAGTTATTTTTAAGTATAATTTGTGTTGACGCCATAGACGCCTCTCAGAGACCCTACATGACGCAACCATTTTCAAACCAACCGGTTTGGAAACCGTTCAGGAAACTTATGTTTGCATTTCTTCGTCTTTGACGTGTTTTCTCGGAACTAGACATTTTGTCAACTAGATAATTTGTCAAAGTAAGTTTATGAAAACTTCATTACATGGTGGTACTATTGAGGTTGTAGGGTAAAAGAAAAAAGATTGAAATTGGTGTGAAACCACTACAGTTTTATTTATTTGTCTATTTATTTATTTTTTGTCGCATTTCTTCAGTGGAACAATGAGAATGTAAATGAACATAAATGTGGCTGACAAAAAAGAATGCGAATCAATGTGATTATTTGTAATGGCAGGTTTTCTCTAAAAGATTTTTTAAGGATCATCATTTATATAAAAGCTTTAAGTATGGCCATGAAATTCCTAGTAAATAGATTTCTCCAGTTTAATGCAGTAAACACATTTTTAGTTGTTAATATTTGTCATCAAAAATAAACACTTTTGTTTACATGAATATTTACACAATTAGTCGTAACGATAGGTTTATTTCTTTTTTTAAGTCATATATTTGTGTTGAGTGACTGCTTTTCTATTTATTTTGTTAAAGTTTTTTTTTCTTTTTACCTTAAAAATGCTTTTATTGCAGACACGTCATGATGTAGTCTTCTCAAATTTTTATCCTTTAGCCCATTTCCTTAAATTTAATTACTAAAAAAAACACGAATACGTAAACTAATCAAAACCACAACAATGTTCATTTGCCATTAAAACTGTTAAAGTGCACACTTAAGCCTCGTCTCGATGAAAATAAAATGAGAGTGTAAAAACAAACCAAAAAATACGTTGTTTAAATTTAGGCGTGCTAAATTCCCGATTAAATAATTTAAATTTATCAATAATGATTTTTGAAGATGAAAGCACGTCTCGTTTGCATTGAATTCACTATTCTAATTTAGTCAATTTGTTTAGAAAAACATTTAGTTTACTTTAAATTTTGTGGGCAATTTCATTAAGTGCTGAGTAATCGCTATCAAAATGTGCATCGTGACGTGCTATCACTTTATTGTCTAGACCTTGGTACTGCTTCAAATCTTCTGCGTCCTGTGGCTTAGTGAAAACAGTTTGAGACATCATGCCTTACGTCATTAAGCGTATATCGCTATGTTTATTAAATCGTTTGAAGCAGACATTGGAAATTTGCACAGAAGATCTACCACTATGTCGGCTATAAAGACAACAACAAAATAAAATTAAAATTTAAAAGGTGTATCTTCTGAACCACAACTAGTAGACCCTTGAAATTTACCCGCATTGTAAACCCACTTTAATGAAAATATTAAAAAATATAATTAAAGATAACAGGGTTCTCCATAAAAAATTTAATTTAGACGTATAATTTTAACAATAAATAAAAAAAATTAACTTAAAATTAAAGGTTAGTCTACACATGGTACGAAAATCTTCTTGTGTGAGTGCAGGCCACGCTTGAGGGATTTACTATAGTTACCTTACAACCTTTTGTTATTGCACAGCGTAACATGCAATGGCCCAAAGTTTGGTTCAACAATCTTATAGTTGCATTAATGATTACTTCATATTTGTTAGAGCGTACAGTAAAAAATGGGTTGAGGTTATTGTGTTGTTGTCTATCAACTTTTTGGGTCACTTGCCAACACTAATTTTTGAATTTTTTTTTAACAATAACTTTTTAACTCGTTCTTTGGACAATTGTTTATATAATTTTGAAGCAGTTTTTTATACTTGTTTTTGTGAATTATGTTAAAACTAGCTATTGAACCCGGAGTAGCCTGAGTCTAATTTTAGGGCTTTTATAGGCACTGTATAAAATATTGTAACCTTTTTTGCTATGGAGCTCAACATCGCACATATGGGAAACAATACTATATAATCGAAAGAGTAATTTCAGTGATAAAAATTAAAAATCTTAGAAAAGGCATTTCCTATCAAGTCCAATCGATCAAATTAGTTTGGTTCTTATAGATCAGAACATATCTATATTTTAAATTCTTTTCAAATATGATTTTTTTAAGATCGGTTAAGATGGATAAAATTGCTCGTTTTTTCTCTCCCTCCCCTATTCCCTTTTTCACAATAATTATAGAACATTCTACGCTTTGCATAAATATCTAACTTTGTTTAACATTTTATTGTCCAGACGTAAATGCTCACTTTTGCCCTTTTTCTCTTATCTAGGTCCTAGCTATCTGTATCGATATCTGGAAATTTCAATTTCATTAAAATATATCAGAGACATAGATGTGCCGGCTTCCTCTTTTTCTGCCGTCCTGGTCCGCTATTTTATCATTAAATCAAATACTTACTCGTGTTTTAAATTCTTTAAAACCGGTTCATTCGTTTAGCCGTGATTAAGAAACAAACAAACAAACTTGCAAAGAGATTTAGAATATAGATTATTCGCCTTTTTGCTGAATGTTAAATTAAAAGTAATATTCGTATGTACCTTCTCATGGCATTTCACAATTTAAATCAGTTAATTTATCATCCTACTTTTCATGTTGTAAGCGAAAACACTTTAATAGAGTGTGCCAAGGTAAGAGGAAATAAAAGTATAATTATCTACATGTGCAACGTAACAATTCAGATTTGCTTGTTTGTTTTAAAACCTTGATACATATATGTAGTCTTCAACGTATATATGTCTTAATTGTAATTAAAAATATTGCCGTATTAATGGTTAATTAAGTTTTTAATTGACAGTAAGTAACTATCAAAATCAATACGTGAATAATGACATTACTTGCAATAAAAATGTATGACGTTACCACTTCCTTAGACATTTCTTAGACATTTCGGCAATCAGGCTCCCCTTCACATATGTTCTCTTCTCTTCTCACAGCATTGTTACCAATTAATCATTATTTTATTATCTACTTAAAGCGGAAAATAATCTTGTTTGCAATTGGCCGTATAAAAAGTGAATTGTACACTGTTCAGACATGTTTTCTTTATTGAGTTAATTTAATTTTAATTGCGCAATTTAATTTGGTGTTCACACATGCTCTATTAAGCTTATTCAATTAGGTTCAGTTAGGTTGTGCAGGCCGTCGGCAAAAAGAAAGACCGACTCACTTGGGTCCCAAAGGTCCCATTGTGTTGCCTGGAAACAGGATGTGCAGAGATCAGATTGGGGTCCCTACGGTACCATCAAAAGATCGACATCCAAACCACCCTGAAGACCGGATAAACAAGTTTATCCTAGAAACATCGCAGACGGATAAGTCTGCAAGGCCATGCAGTCTCGGACTGCCAAAAGTAGCCGCTCTATTCCCAGAAAGAGCCGGGCAGTGGCAGAGCAGATGCTCCACCGTTTCCTCCTCCTCCTCATCTTGACAACTTCTACAGTAGTCATGATGAGGAAGATTCAGTCTCCTAGCGTGAGCACCAATGACGCAGTGCCCTGTCAGCACGCCCACCAGTGTGCCCAGCTGCCCCCGAGGAAACCTCAGCAGATTCGCGGTTCTCCTATCATCGTACTGAGGCCACAATGTCCTCGAGACCCTGCAGGTAACCTCCTCAGACCATCTAGACTGTGCAGTTCTGAGGAGTTCCTGCTGAAGTAAAGCTCTACAGCAGCTTAATGGGACTCCTACCAGTGGATCTGTCTCCCGGTCTCCCAACCGGGTTCCCAATCTGGCGAGTTCGTCCGCAATTATATTCCCGGATACGCCCGAGTGAGCCGGTACCCAAAACAGTTCCAGGTTGGAATGTCTCGCCATCTCGTTAAGAGATGTCCGGCATTTACGTACCAATCTGGATGTCGTATAGACACCCGATAAGGAGTTAATCGCGGCCTTGCTGTCAGTACAGATCCGGATATCCTCTCCGTATATCCTGTGGTACCTCATCCAGCAAGCCGCCCTTCTGATGGCTGAAATCTCAGCCTGTAACACGCTACACTGATCCCGTAGCCTAAACTTCATTCTGATTTGAAATCTAGGAATGAAGACGCCCCCCCCCGACCCCCGTGTCCGACTTTGATCCGTCAGTGTAAACATCAAGCACATCCCCACGCATATTCGATGTGCCCGACGTTGACACCCCGAAACTAATATCAGACATGGGGATGGGCGTGCAATAATCGATGTTGTCAGGGATGGCCGAGGAGCAGCCTAAAATGATCGCATGTCCAAAGTCCCCTGACTTCCACGTCGCCGCTGCATTCAGTCTAACCGCCGAGTTCATAGCCAGCCGCTTGGCCATGAGATCGACCGGTAGCCAGTGCAGCATCGTAAAGAGGGCCTTCGATGGAGTGGTGCGCATTGCCCCGGTGACCATCAAGGCCGAAGTTCGCAATATTCTATTCAGCATACTGCAGTTCACAAGTTTGCCCAGTGCGGGCCACCATAGAAGAACCCCGTACATGAGTATGGGTTTTATGACCGTGTCAAAGAGCCAGTACGACGTCCTCGGGTTAATACCCCAGTGTTTGCCTACGGCCCTCTTACACACATACAAAGCCACTGAGGCCCTGTCCGCCCTAAAGCGGACATTTGGGGTCCACGACAGTTTGGAGTCCAGGATGATACCTAGATACTTCGCTCTGTCAGACAACTCAAGCTCCACTCCATTTAGGAGTGGTAGTGGAAAGGCCGGAATCTTGTTTCTTCTCGTGAAGAGCACAAGCTCCGTTTTCCGAGCGTTCGCGCTAAGCCCACTCTCAGTACACCAACTACTCACGCAGCCTAGCGCCGTTTGTAGACGTTGCGATAGCGTGTCGAGATATTTTCCCGATACAGCAACCGCAACGTCATCCGCATATGCCACAGTCCTGAACCCCTTGCAGTCCATTTCCGTCAGTAATGCGTTCATGGCAAGGTTCCAGAGAAGGGGAGATAATACTCCCCCTTGTGGTGTACCTCGCTTAGCTACCCTGTGTATGGTAGCTATCCCCATGCTGGAAGTAATGACCCTATTTGTCAATAGATTCCATACAAAACAAATTAGCACAAGGCATATTTATTTCACAGGTAGTGTCGTCCGCCCTGCTGATTTCTCTTTTTATCACAAAAACAACCTGGAAGTGTCCATAGCCATTTTCGTATGATCCGCCATTTTCCTTTTATTTGTTTGTTTATACTTTTTTCCTGCGGCTTGTCAATTTTATGAATTTTTTCTTCTCACTGAACAAAGTTCCCAGAGTAAACTTACTTGCTGGCAAGGGTTACATTTCGCATCTTAATCAATTAGTGATCCAATTAAGTACTAATTGTCCAATTTATAAATTGACTTCTTGCGTAAATTTCTTAATTGCGCAGTTAAAGGGTATTAGTTAATTGCAAATAATTTTTAATTCTTAGTAGCGTGAGTATAAAAGCCTTCGATATTCTAAGTTTTGGAAAAAAATATAAAAAAATTGCTTTATAAATGTTTTATAATTTCATTCAAACATTTTGGTCATAGATAATCAAAATAATTCTCATCTATTACACTTCATACAGCCATTTAATTTTTTCAATTTCTATTTATTTTATTTTTACTGTTCTTTCAAGTGCTATTTGAAATTTTTAAAAGTAACACACATATGTATACGAATATAAAAACAAAATGAATGCCTGGCATAAAATTTTTATTAATACATCACGATTGTGATAACAATCATAAATAGTTTTAAATAAAATATAAAAAAGCACACTATCGGTTAAAAGTGTGAAAATAAAATAAAATCGAATCACTTTCTAACGAAGTAAAAAAAACACAAACAACGAAAAAGTCATGTGGTCACCTGAATCTGAAATCAATTCAATTGCAATGGCGACTACAATGCGTCATTCGCAATCATCATCATCGGGTAAGTAAAATATTTATAATTATCATCTCTGTTTTGTAAAGGGTGTCGTTTAGATTTAGTGCTTTCGAAATTAAGTATAAATTAAATACTTTAAAGGTTTAATATAATAATTTCCTTTCTCAAACAGAAGTTGACTTCAATCGTTTCGTATTTTTGTCAAGATTTACATTTTTACGTTGGTCGAGTAAAATGATGCACTTTAGATTTACGGAGTTCCAAATTATATGAGTTTAATTTCAAATCGATAAAATGGCTCGATTAAGATTATATTTTTATTATTTATGTATTTTGTATCAAATAAAAATTATTTAACATTTTTATTTGTTTACACTTGTGTATTTTGGATTATAAATTACTGCACAAAATATACGCGCCCTTCTGAACATCATTACTGTTAATTTAATTTTGTTTAATTTAAAAAATTTTCCCTGAAGATGAATAGCGAAGCTATTCGAAATATTGGGAATAAAAATTAAAAAAAAAAATTAAATAATATTAAAAAAGTGTTTTAATCACCCAAAACGGCCTTAAGCCAAACAAAGGATTTAAATCATTTATCAAAAATTAGAAGGTCAACCACAACATTTTCATTATAAATTTCTTATAGAACTCTGAGTTGATTTTTGCTTGAATTATTATCAAATAACAAATTGCTTGATAATAAAATCACGCAAAGAATGCAGGCAAAAAAATAACACTGTACAACACACCAAAAAATTACAAGGTCCGGGCTATAAATTCTGATAGAGGAGGCAAAAAAAAGATATACGTGTATCGGCGTTTTGAAAGTTTACATCTGGATTTCATTTGAGAGGGGGTTAAAGTTTCCCAGCTCTGGCACATTCTTATTGTTAAACAGCATAAGAAACCATGTGACCCTTACATTTTAGGTAAAAAATGTGTTCATCAAATTTATGTAAAATGTTACGGAGAACATTTTTGTAGAAATGTTAACCCTCTAACTCCTCAAGATATGGGTCTTTTTTGTCCTTCTTTTAAAAAATAGCAAAAAACATAATTAGAGGGTTAAAATGTTCCACAAAAATGTTACCCGTTAAATTTTACTATAAGTCCCTGAATACACCAAAAAGGAAAATTCAACCATAAAGTCAGAAATAAGACGCAACAAAAGAGAGCTTAGGGTTAATTTCGCATTTATTAAGAATTTTGTTTTAAAGCAAATTTGGATAGCATTAATTACATTTTTTTAGCTCTAGGCAATTCAACTTCATTATCATACAGTGTCCAGCATTATTCAGCGATAAGCGAATGAATGCTTTCACCTTTATCTTACGAAAATTGTTATTACTTACTGCCCTTTTATATACCTTTTATTACGAGTGAAAAGGGATAATAATTGTGGTTTTAAAAAATCTGTTTTAGAAAAAACCAATTCGAGAATGTCGATAGACAAAAAAAAAACAGGTAAATAAATATATAAAAAAAATTTCATTTGAAAATTAAAAGGAAAATGTTTCATTTAGAATAACAAATTTGAAAAAGCAATTAAATTTTATGATAAATCAGGGGTGGAATCGTTACATCCGTGTTCGTATCGACAATCGTACGAAAAAAAATTACGTGATACGTTAATCGTATGAACTAAATGGCATTATGGCATACGATTGTAAACGGATCGTAATTTTTTAAATGAGTCACAATAGTTTTGAAATTAAAATATTCTAAAGCTAAAGAAAGAGTATTCAGGCTGGTCAGTTTATCAAATTTTGTTGTTTCCAAAGGTCAAACCCGATTTTTTGCCTATAGCACTCGATTCAAGGACTGCTGCTTCAATTAACACTTCTTCACTTGGCACCAGCAGCTTTTCTTCATAAAGGCTTCCTTCATTCTGGTTTTTCAATTAAAAAAAAAAAGCTTTTTTCTTTGCTTGATACCTATTTTTGATCAGCCAAAATTATAAATATAAATATTTTCTTGCAAAAATATAAATTGCGTATGGGAAAGCTCATCCCATAGTCTGTTAGCATTAGATTTTAATATGCCCAATTAGGAAGCATATTTTTTGCCAAATTTTTGTGTTCATTCATGAATCTTAGATTTAACTTATTGTAATAATAACTTTATCATAAACTAAAATTAAATTTGTTTAATTCGCACTTTTTTTTTAGCGAATTTGTTTCATTTTTCATCTTATTCGAACTAAGTTTTGTTAACGTATGACAGTTCGTAAAAAATGTACGTTCATGTATACGATAACGTATGTTATAATCTGCGTTATTGTTAATTACCATCCGTTAACGTATGTCATAATCCGAAAAACGTATTTTTACGATACGTGTTGTACGTTCACGGATGTAACGATTCCACCCCAGGTCAATTTGGATTTACAAAATAATGTAATTAGTAATTGTGGTTGTTAAAATTCCACAAATTTGGGAATGTCCCTAATTAAAAACAGGTACTAGAATAACAAACTGTTAAACCATTTTTACAAGTCATATTTTAAATACTTGAAAAAGCTTTAAAATATTTTCTATAAATTATTTTAGTGTTCCATCAACGCGGCCATTCCTTCCATGATTGGCAACTAGAACGATTAACGATGGTGTTAACCATATTATGCAAAGACTTATTTTACTAACAGATTAGTAATGATAATTTCTACATACAATTTACATTTAAAACAAAAACCAAAAAAATTTGTTTTCAGTTCCCGTTTTGGATATAAATTATGTGAAGAATACTTAATTCTATGAAGTAGTGTTCCTAGGCATTTTTTATATGAGTATTCCCCTTGAATCTGTATTTTTTATAATCGTAAAATAATTGTTTTCAGCCAGAATAATGATTAAACAACACCTTATTGAGGCCATAAATACATTTTCAATTACTTCGCAAAATTATTTCACCCCTTAAAGATTGTAAATAACAAGTAAGAGCGCTATATTCGGCTATGCCGAATCTTATATACCCTTCACTATATAGTAAATGTAAATCTAGTTCAGAGAAGTAATTCCAATAAAAAAGCAAAAATTGGGGTGACAGAGATTAAAAAAAAATTGGTACTGCATATATATTATTTTACATAAAAATTTCATCAGCTCTTAATGCTATTTCCTTGAAGATCTTTTCAAAAGCTTTAAAATGATATCCATATTGATATTTCAAAAAATTGGAAAATTTCTAAGCTCCGTACCTCGGAAGATATGGGCGAGCTCCAATTTTTTTACTTGATGTTTTTTTTCTTATTTTTTAAAAATGCAGTTTGGTATTCCTTTGCGGTGGTTAGATCCAGGTGAACATAATGACGCTACGTGCTATGTGTGCCAAAATATTTCCATATTAAAATTGAATAGATATAGGCGAAAGAGTTTTGTATTCAAAACTGTGCCATCAGCCATGCTGCGATTTCCGCATTCTGACGAACTCCCAGTACCTGTGCTACAACTTCGAAGTCCTAGTCATTATGTTGATGGAACCATCGCTGAAACAGGAACCTTTTATTGCGTTCATATGTCAACAAAAATTCATTTTTTAAATTCCCAAATGGATTACTTTGGGAACCAGTTGTCAACAGAATCTGATGAGCATGGTGAAAAATTTCATCAGACATGCGCACCCATTGAAGAACGCTATAAAGGTAAAAGCATTCATTCGCTTATCGCTAAAATATGCTGGACATTGTATGATAATGAAGTGGAATTGCCTAGAGCTAAAAAAAATGTAATTAATGCTATCCAAATTTGCTTTAAAACAAAATTCTTAATAAATGCGAAATTAACCCTAAGCTCTCTTTTGTTGCGTATTATTTCTGACTTTATGGTTGAATTTTCCTTTTTGGTGTATTCAGGGACTTATAGTAAAATTTAACGGGTAACATTTTTGTGGAACATTTTAACCCTCTAAAACCCTGTTTTAATGGTGTTTTTTGCTATTTTTTAAAAGAAGGACAAAAAAGACCCATATCTTGAGGAGTTAGAGGGTTAACATTTCTACAAAAATGTTCTCCGTAACATTTTACATAAATTTGCTGAACACATTTTTTACCTAAAATGTAAGGGTCACATGGTTTCTTATGCCGTTTAACAATAAGAATGTGCCAGAGCTGGGAAACTTTAACCCCCTCTCAAATGAAATCCAGATGTAAACTTTCAAAACGCCGATACACGTATATCTTTTTTTTGTCTCCTCTATCAGAATTTATAGCCCGGACCTTGTAATTTTTGAAAAAATTTGATTTTGTTGTACAGTGTAATGAATCGACTGATTACTCAATAATTGCTAATAATTAATTATTAATTGCAAAAAGTTAATCGGGAGATTAACGTTTCTATTATAAGATCAAACTTGTTTGGTATATTTGCAAAGCAGTGTGTCACAAACCTTTGCGAGTAATTTATGACACTATTTAATTGAAATACTGTGTTAACTTTTGCATACTCTTATTTTTACTTATTTTTGCAGTAATTGAATAAATGAATAGTGATCTTGTTTTATTACTTCATAGCAAACATAGGCACACTGCATTATATTTTAACTACATTCAAAACTCTAGTAAAGCAGTAAATTTTTACTGATAATTAAATTTTGTTTTTATTACTGGTAATTTTTTTTTTGCAGTTATCAGTAAAATTTTACTTATTTATTTTTTATTGTTTTCATCTTTTACTGATAACTGAAATTGATATTGCATTACTAGTAAAATTTTATTGACTACTGTAATTTTTTCAGTAAACCAGTTAAAATTTAAAAAGTACTACATTAATTGGAAATATTATTTGTGTCTTGAAACAACCTTTTTTATTTAACTTGAAAACATACTTTGGATTTTTTTATTACCATTGACATTTTATTGACATTGTTTAAAACAATGGCAGTGAAAGAAATTTAACTGCCATTTAATGCTAATTAAATTTTTTAATAAAATTATAATTAAACTATTCAATTACTAATTGCAATTGAAAAGAAGTAAGAGTGCTATATTTGGCTATGCCGTATCTTATATACCCTTCATTATCTCTGTAAATCTAGATTTACATAGATTTTAGTGAAGTAACTCCAATCAAAAAATTAAATATTGGGGTGACAGAGAATTAAAAAATAAAAAAAAAAAAATGGCTAAAGGGTCCGCAACTTAAGGTTTTTTTTTCAACTAGTGCTTATTTCGTGAATAGTAACATGGTACATGGTAAACATGGCATCCTCATCGATAAACCAAAGCGTGAAAAGCCTAAAGCAGTGCGTACGCCGGAAAATATTGCTGCAGAGGCAGAAAGTGTGCGCGAAGCGCCATCGACATCAATTCACCATAGTTGTTTACAATTGAATATTTCGGAAACATCATTGAGACGAATTTTGCATAAAGACTTTGGTATGACGCCATACAAAGTCCTCATCGATAAACCAAAGCGTGAAAAGCCTAAAGCAGTGCGTACGCCGGAAAATATTGCTGCAGAGGCAGAAAGTGTGCGCGAAGCGCCATCGACATCAATTCACCATAGTTGTTTACAATTGAATATTTCGGAAACATCATTGAGACGAATTTTGCATAAAGACTTTGGTATGACGCCATACAAAGTCCAATTGGTTCAGGAGTTGAAGCTAACTCACCATCCAATGCGTTTATTTTTATAGTATTTTCAAAATGAAAAAAGTTATTTGGTGGACTAGTTACATACTCGTATATATAATTTTACATAAAAATTATATCGGCTCTTAAAGGGTTAAGCATCTTAAAAAAAAATTAGTATTTCCTTTAAGATCTCTTTAAAAGTTTTAAAATGATAATATATAAATTTAAAACTTCAAAGCCCCGTTACTCGGAAAATATGAGTTGTTTTCTTAGGCAGAGCACCAAGTATACAAGTAAGTCCATTTTTGAACTGGAGAACGACAGCTTTCAAGAGTCCACATGCATCCCTCTTGGGTGCATTTTTCTCAATAAGCTGTAAGTTAGAGTGCCATTTAAATTCATTTGACTTTTGTAGCCAGCCCCATTAGATGCAAAACCTTTGAAGAGTCTTTGAAGAGTATACATCAATATTAGGCCAATAAGGAAAAGTGAAAATTCGACCATCAAGCTTTTTCTTTAAAAATCCATAGTGATTTCGCATATAATTTTTTCTTCCAATGTAGTTTCTAGTGACTTGTCTTATTTTAAGAAGGACATTTTTTAAGCAGAAGCACATTATTGAAATTCTTAAGAGTTTAAAAAAGCTGATAGACTAAAAGTAAACCAGAAAACTGACTCCCTTGTAAAATGACCCCAATACAAAATTTTATTAATTCTTGTAGATGATCTGATAAGTAAATTACCAAAGGATTAATTAATTTTTATTATTATTATTATTTTTTTTGTTATTTTTGCACTAGAGCCAAATGCATATTTCCATTACAATAAAAATTAGTTGTCAGAGAAAAATGTCTGTAGGTGAAAATACATCAAGAAATTACAACAGACTTGGGTGAGATTTTCACAGCACGATAGAAAAATTTTCTGCATATGATTGCAAGCACTAACACATACTCTCTCACACGTAAAAATGTAAACTATATGTTACATACATGCATACATTTACACAATTCATATTTAAATAGTTCAAGGTTCTCATTTTGCTCATTTCAGGTAAAATATAACAAAAAAAAAAAAATAAAAAATGAAAAAATAATCTCAATATTATTTTTATTTTTTTTTCATTTCATTTATTTTTACATAACAATGAAATAAAAAAAATTAGATCCTTTTTATTTTGTAACAAAACAAACAAAAAGGAATCCTCTTTACAAAAACCACAACAAAAGACGACAACTTACCATTCAATCAGAAGAAAAAGAGAAATTGATGATGGATGAGTTTTTAAAATAAAATTTTTATTTGGTCCTCCTCTTTATACGCTTAGTTCTTTATTTGCCAGAAAACAATAAAAGTGTTTTCAATATTTTAAATATTTGCTTAATATTTTTATATTAAATTTCGGCATTTTTCCCTAAACTTTTTTTTTAAGAAAAAAAATAACGATAGATTGCCAGTTAAATACAAAGCAGATAAATGTGCTCGAAAAACCATTTTATAAATCAATCGTTAGATATTACGCAGAACCTCCGTTGTAGGACATTTGGGGCTGAGATTACCGTCAACGTACAAATATCTACTTCGAAGACTGTGGTTAAAAATTCTTTATTTCTTCGATTTATTCCCCACCAAGCAACTAACGACTGCAATACAAATGCCTATGGGTCACGACTATACACCCCGAAAGATTATTCTGTGGTTCGTACTATTACAAAAATTAGTTTGAATGTAATCACGAGCCAACAATCAACTTATTGGCCTTATTGTTAGCGTTTTTTAGACCATTCGGTCACCATTGAAACTTTATGGAGTTGTTAAAAAACTTATATCACCAGCTGTCATTCATCTGCATAAATTGTTTAAAGTATAGCAATTAGTTCAGTTAACATTGCTTGGACAATTTGCTGCAAAAAACGACGGAAAATTCGGATCTTTCTAAAGTCTCAAAATTTCTGCATCTCAATCTCGAGGACATATAAGCAAAATCAAAAGCCACTTGAAGGGAAAGAGAAGGGTTCAAAAAAGGATGGCAATGTAAAAGAGTGCAAGAAATTGTTTGGAGCGCTTCTACTTTCTAGAAGAATATCATTTGTGAAACAAATAGCTAGAAGATCCACAATCGAACTATTGACTATGGAATCTTTAAGGTTGTGTTAGATGAAGGCCTTCCTTGCGAACTCATTGTCAAGTTAATTTAGTTTGTTGATTGTTGATTGAATCCCTAAGAAACCCCCTAGTGCTGTTTTATGTAAAAATTAGGTGGTCCTACTGCTGACCCATGTAGCAGTTAAACTAAATGTTTTTTGTTTTTAAAGCCTTAAGTACTACAATCCTTCCAAAATTCTGAAGGCAGAAGAAGATTATATGAAATTGGATTTTATTGAGTTTCTATCAAGCCAGTCAAAACCTAATTGTTTTTTTTAAGGTTCACATTCCTAAGTTGGCAACGCTATTCTACTACCGATTTGACAGCTGTGTTAGGAACACAACTAGGACGGACGACGAATTTCGTCCAACACAACGAATACGTCGTCAAAATTTCGTTGTGTAAATTCGTCGTATGAAACACAATAACGACCAAAAACACAGCTGTTATCATTTTTGAAGTTGTTTACTTTTTGTAAGCTGCTAAGGTGACCATAAAAAAAATATTTAAAAAGTTAAACATAAGAAAAAACACAACTAAGAACTATTTTTATATTTAACTTATAATCTGTACGCTTCTTTAAAAATGCTGCAAAATAAAAATACATAAATTTTTTAAGTAAAATAACTTTATTTATTAAAATACTTCGATTCTAAAGTCAAACATGGTCACTTTGTACTGATGTGTTCGTCCTTCGCCGGCGTAAGAAATAGAAATAATTCTATTGCATAGTTCGCCGTCTATGACGAATTTCGTCTTACGCCATGTTTGTGTGCATTTTCATATACACAAATGTGTTTTATTTTTAACGACTGCTTATTGATTTTCTGAACAATATTTTTTTTCGCTATGAACCTCCTTTGAACTGAATGGGTCAAGTATCCATAATTAAAAGAATTGTCATCATTATAATGAATATAATCCACAAGCCATTAGTGGAAAATTTTTACATCTAGAGGAGGTCACTGGACCGGCAAAATATTTTTTGCTGCATATCTCTATAAAAACAACAATGGGCAGAATATTACAGTCAACTCGGAACAGTATTAAGCCTTGATTAATAATACATACATATGGGGGCGAAATACAGCCCCAAGTGCTGCGAAACGTGAATGAAAAATTTCCGCTCAAACTGCGTCATCTATGCACCAGCAGCTGACCTAAATCGTGTTTAAACATATATGGCATAAAATTAGTTTTTCAAAAAATCCAGATTCGTTTATATTAAGAACATTTTTCATTCATTTTTGATTTCAGAAACTGTTTATTATTAGCTGAACCCAATTCTTCCATAAAATCATTTATTCGTTTTCAACAGAAAATATCGAACAAATACAGGGTAGTAAATATGGTGAAATGGGCCTTTGTGGCAAGGCGTTTATTAAGCATTTGACAGATCATGGCATTAAGGATTATCATGTAAATTAGGAAAGCCTCGAAGAGTAATTCTTCATTCAGAAAGGTGATTCAAGAAATGCAGAATAAATTGTAACAAGTATAAATGGATTCATATAAGATTAGATAACCTTCCTTAGAGTAATGTGCCTTCCTTCCTTTCCGAATTGGAAATAATACTGAATTACCAAAAAATATATTGGTTCTCGAGAGTAAAATATAACCGTATACAGTGAGCAGGAAGACAATTTTATACAAAGTAATCACCCTTATTCTGTTTGGCAACATCAACACAATACAACGTCGTTTTTCTTCGTTTGGTGTAAATCGGTATTCCCGTTGTCAATATTGTCATTAATCGATGATTGTCGCCATATGTTTGGTATTTTCTAAGAACAATTGATGTTGATGTTGCCGTTTAGTTTGTCGTCGCCATTTTTGATGTTGAGTTGTGTTGTGTGCAAGGGAAAATTTAAAAAAAAAAACATGAAAAAGTATACAGCAATGTTAAAATAACAAAGTAAGAAATATAAAACATAACAAAAAAGAAATGGAAAAACTAAAATTACCAACTTCTGCCAATTTGAAAAATTAGTGGAAGAGTTAGAAAGAATCCAACCCAATGAAAAAAGGTAGTTAGTAAAGGCAGGATTTTGTCGGACAGACAAGTGAATTTGCATTATAAAAACTTCACTTATTATTTTTTAAATATTTTATTTATTATTATTATTATTAATAAGAATATCAATAAAAATTGGAAGTTTTAATATTACAAAGCTATTTGTCAGGCAGACAAAATCCTACCTTTAACTAACGACAAGTTGTAGTAATGGCCCTTTGACTATTTATTTTAATTGTTTGTAATGGTTTTGCTTATTTTATTGTTTATAGGTATTTTATTTTTTTTACAAAATTAAAATTTTCCACAACACTTACTTAACACAATAGAAAACAAATTGAATCAACTGACTCAAATATTAGATATGTGTATTTTATTTTTTTATATTATCGATAAATCGTCAACGTCGTGATTAGTTTGTTAGGGAATACCAAATGGATATTGATGTTGTGTTAAGTTGATGTTGTCTCAAAATTGACGACGATGTTGACAACGCCAAACAGAATAAGGGTGATTAGCACGCTACTTCTCTCACAAGATATAAATATGAACGTTGCGTTAAAAAAAGCCCTCAAACCTAAATATTGACACTGCGTTAAGATAACAAAATAGTCTTTGATTGTTGCAGACGATTGTTTTACAGCAGAAAAACAATAAATATTCTTTGTATTCTAAGCTAAAATTACAACAGAGGAATGGTTACAAATCTGTTTTCTATTATGTCCTACAACTACGGAAAGAAATCCTGTTCGATCCATGTAAATTATACTCAGTCGTATACATTTCTACCACTTTTGTATTTCTTTGCATGTTTTTTTTTTTTTTCTTTTTTCCATTTACTTACATTTCTCTTGTTCCCTCCATATTTTTTGTTTCTTTGTTCGACATGAATTTAAGTTGTTTGCAAATTTTTCTCAAAAAAAAAAAAAAAAATTGGCTTGAATTCAAATGTAAAAAAATCATTGCCAAAATACTTCTATGAAAACAAATTTACGAAATAATAGTGTGAAGAAAGTGTTGGGCTTTCTGTTGTTGTTCTTTAATTTAGTCTTGCTTGTCAAAGGAAAGGACTAAAACAGGTAGAGGAACGCATGGTTAGGAAATTTGAAATGTTCTTTGTGTAGTAAAACAATTATGGCACGAGAACTAATGTAAAAAAATGTAATGAAATCCTTTCGCTATTGTTTTTATTTTCTTGTTCTGTTTAAAAATGACTGAGTGTGAGAAAGATTGCTAAAGAATTATTTTCATTTAATTTACTTTGATCCAATTGAATTTAAAAGTTTTATTAAACGTGTGGTAAAAAGGCACTCTTTATTATATTGTAAACGCGCAACCCAGTAATTTCTTCTTTTAATACTCTTTACCACAAAAAGTGGCAAAAGGGCATATTAAGCTTGTCATTCCGTGTGTAATTTCTACAATATCCATTTCCGACCCCATAAAGTATATATATCCTGACTTCTAATGCATAGCGATGTCGATAGTGATGCGCGTCTATCCGTCCGTGTTAGTGTTCACATCACAAAAAAAAAATATGTCAATCGATCAGATATAGTGTCGAAAGAGGTGCTATTGGAAATCAGCATGATCGGCACATATCCTTCGAGGCAGCAGGCAAAACACTACGCCTATCTAATTTTTTATGTCATTTGGAACAATAAAGCAACTCCAATTAAAAAAATAAATATATGGGGCGATAGAGAATTAAAAAATAAGAAAAAAACATTGAGTGAAAAAATTGGCGCTAGCCCATATTTTCCGAGTTACGGGGCTCTGAAATTTTCAAATTTTTTAAAATATCAATATGGGTATCATTTTAAAGCTCTTGAGGAGATATTTAAGGAAATACTAAAATTAAAAAAAAATGCTTAACCCATTAAGAGCCGATGTCATTTTTGTGTAAAATTATTTATATGCACAACCAAAATTTATTTTATTTTTTAATTCTCCGTCACCCCAATATTTGCTTTACTAAACTAGATTAACATAGATGGTTAAGAGTATATACGATGTGACGTTGCTGAATATAGCACTCTTACTTGTTTATTTTAGAAGGGTAAAACGTTAAATTCTTATGTCATATGACACATAAGAGTGATATTTTCAGCGGGCCTTTCCCCATATCAAGATTTTTTTTGGAAATTTTGTGTTTTGTTGTATTTTTAATTTATTTTTTTCTTTTTTTTTGTGAAATTTTTATTCATTAAAATTTTCTGAAAAATTCGATGTTTTTAATGTTCAATTATTGGCAAAAGCTAATAATTTTTTTTGTTTTTTCTTATCTATTTATTCTTCAATTTTAATACTGTGAACGCAAAGAAAAAACATGATTAAGGTTACCATAACCTAAGAGCAACATATGATGTTTGTTGGAAAAACATATTATTTTTACATTTAATAATAATATAGTTAGACTTGGTACCATATTTTTGTCTAGCATAACAACAACATGCTAAAGTATAAATACAATGATGTTCAAAACGTGAACATGTTATAATTAAATGTAATAATATTATGTTTAAATATAGACATTAAATGGTTAAACTATAATATATTAATATGGTTGAAAATGTCATGTAATTCAGTCATAATATAGTCTCACAAGCGCAAACATAAGAAAAGTCAAGAGCCTTTTATCTTAATCCAAATTGATTGATTGATTTAAAATAGTAGTAATTAAATCACTTTAGCTTGAGATATACGACTCTTGAATTTTCTATACAAAATTTGTGCCATATCTATACAGACGACCTACGGACGAAATTTAAACATATATATTTATATATGTATGTATATTTATCTTTCTGAAAGTAAAAGTAGGAAAAACAATTTACTCACCGTAAAAAAATAATCCATACCTCTGGATGATTCGTATCCGAAGTTCGCGTGTGGTATGGTTGAGCTTAGCCCACTAGATATCTGTCCATCGCATCAGGGGTTTCTTGCCCGGAGTTATATGAGTTTTTTTCTTTAAAACGTTATAAATAACAAAGTGAAATTTGTGTATTTACGGCGAACAATTTAACCCGCACGGAGAACTAGACCGACGTACAGGCAATCCTGTAGCCACCAGAAAGCAGTTTTCAGGGTAGAAGAATTCCTAGAATTTCTAAAAATAAAAGAAAATTCCTGAAGAGAATACCTGAACACAAGAGAAGAGCCTAAAGATAAAGCTTGAAATGGGAGAAAAATTTATAAAAACTGAAGTTATTAACATTACCAGATAAATCTTTAAAAGTTAAATAAAAATTTTGCTAAAAATTAAAAATTTTTCTTCAAACGTTGATAAATGTTTTATTGCATAAATATTTTTCTACTTTAATAATTTTTTTGCACTGGCGATTCCCTTTATTTAACATTAATGTAAAATTAAATTTTATAATAAATTTAAAAATGTTCACTTTTTTTCAATAGAAGTTTTTATGGTTTTATACTTTTATAATGGTGGGTTAAGTCAAGCAAAGCGCGTTAAATAGCGGATTATAAGAGTTGAAAGTCTATATTCAGGGCATCTAAGAACATCGTTTGTTTATGATTCCAAGGTGAAGTGTTTAGCCTCAAGAGGGAGGCAAATCTTTATGGCGGAACATCAGCCAGGGTGAAGTTGTCGGTATATGTTGTAAGGGATGGATAAACTTATTTCAGGTGATAAATTAAATAATAATAATAACAATATAATTGTTAATAATAATAATAATAATATTAATAATAATAATAATTTTTGCGGGTAAGGCGTGTGGAATTCTGTTACGAACCATCAGCTAAAGCCGTCGCCAAAGCTGGAGTGTCGGACTCGGATACAAGTGTCCCATACCTACTTAACCACCGTACCTCATAACCAGGGTTCGCATCCCCTTCGGGACCGCTTGCGCATTACTTCGAAGGGGAAACCCTCTGTTTTGTCATTTCTGTCATCCTCTCCTCTGCTTCAGCCTGCGTCCAGGCCACCACAATATATCTCATCGCATTTCGAAAATAGTTGCTTCGAGGTGTGGCTTTTTGTGTTTGGAGCTTGTTTCAATGGCGTCGATGTGTATCTTTCTTCAGGGTTTGTAAAATAATAATAATAATATTGATAAATGATTAAATATTAACACAAAATGTTTATGGTAACAAAAGTATTGTTGAAAACTATGTATTATTACAGAGAACATAATATGGTTATTGTGACCATATCACAACCATGGTTTTTCTCTGCGTGTCACGTTAATATTATAAATAATTTTAAATAGTGGTAAATTGTCAGTTTTTTGTTTTCAAATTGTGATTCTAAAAAAAATTCGGTGTTTGGCATTTGCGATTTCTTTTATGAAAAATAAAAAAACTCACTTTTTCTTAAAATTAAGATTGTTTAAGAGATAATTTTTTCGTGAAGATTTTTTTTAGTGAAATAACACTTTATATAGCGTTATCGAGTTTTTTTAATTTTTTACGATTTTTTGACATTTTTGATAATCTTCACAGTGTGTTGTGATATTTTGTTTTTGATGAAATAATAACTCGTATAAAAAAGTTTTTGGGTTTAGTGCTTGTTTATTGTTTTTACTAATAAAATATATCGCTAGGTAGCAAGTTTATACATATAAATGTTCGTGCCACCAGAATGCAGTTCCAATAATTCTTAATAATTTCTATACAAATTGTTATGGCAAAATTATTCGTTAGCAAAAGTTTTTTAAGGCTGAACTGCAATTGAGAATGTCGTGTCGCAAAAACTTTATTTAAAACATCCATAAATTTAAAAGGTGACAACATCACAATTTATTTGCAGCAAATAAAAATAAAATTACTAATGTTAAATTTATATATTTTACAAAACCTTCAAGGGCTTTTACTTGTGGTAGCTAATTAAAGTTTGAAGAAATATGTAACCAAGAATTCCATATGGAACAAGGATTTTAGTTACACTTAATTTTTATCCCTTAATTAAAAATTAAAAATAAAAATTTATTTGAACAGTGAATTATATAAACCGTAAACAACTCGTTACAGAATTCGAAACTCGAACACTATTCCTTCTATCTATGACAAAGATGAAGGCCAGGACTCACTATCATACATAATCGCACGACTTAATCACACAAAAATCTGACAGAATTCTTTCTTACTTTAAAAATCGTTCCAAAATGGCTTCATAGGTGCCACGCTAGAATACAAAAAAGATGCATAAAACATATGGTTTTAGTATTTTGTTGTTTTTTATTTCTTCTGACCTTAAAAAATCAACTCTGATCGCATAGAGACTAATATTTTATGAATTATTTCAAAAGATTATTAAATCGTACAGATCTGTCGCACACATACTCTTTTAATGCACACTATCATACTTATTAAGCACACATGCAATGTTTGGCAGATCGTACTACTGTGTATTATAGTGAATCGTGGCCTTAAACAATACATATTTATTTATAAATTTTGTATTTTACAGTTTTCAAGAGCAATAGGTACGGACTGATAATACGATAGGAAATGTGATTAGTAACTATTTTAAACCTTAAACCTGAAATAGAAACGTTTAATGAATTAGATTTAGGTCATCAAATTAAAACTGAGAATTATTTCATATTTACTCATTTTATCAATTAAATCATTTAAAACTATACCAAGCATTAGTTTTTAATCGACCTTAAAAAGGAAGTAGATTATTAATTCGTTTAAATGTTGTTTTTTTTTTTAATGTTTGTGCCTGCAGAACTAAGTCATTTCTGAACCGATTTTAACAATTTTTGGTAATTTGATAGATTATGCATACAGATTGGTCCCGTTTTTAAAACATACATATTTTTTGCGTGTATTATAAACTGTAAAGGGCACTTTTTTAATACTTAAAATGACTGCGTAAAAAGTAATGTAATACAAACATAAATCTAAAAATTAAAGGGTGACCTATATGGGCCTATCTTTTAAACCGTTGTAGACATACACCTGAAAATTGGACAGATTATCGATTACTACGAACGTTATAATAACGAGTAAAAGCACTTAATATTACATATTAAAGGGTATCCCAATAGTTAATGTAATTTGATGTATTTGGCCAAACTTTTGAACTGTTATAGACAGCTGAAAGGAACCTGTATTAAAAGTCCGCTATAACAACAACAATAAAATTCGAGTTTATAAATTAAAGGGTATCCCAATAGGTGACGTAAATTGATCTATATGGGCCTATCTCTTAAACCGTTATAGACAAACGCTTGAAAATTAGACAGAATGTCGATTACTATGGACGTTATAATAACAAGTATAAACATTTTAAATTATATATTAAAGGGTGCCCCAATAGATATTGTAATTTGATGTATGTGGCCAAATTTTTGAACTGCTATAGCCAGATAGTTGAAATTTACAAAGATCATTTATTGCTAAGAAAAATGTAAGATTTGTATATGAAAATTAAAGAGTGTCCCAATAGTAATTTGCTGAATGTTGCGAAACTTTTAAACCGTTATAGATAGACAGCTAAAATCTGTTTTTTTGCAAGAATTTTTTGCGAGAATTATTAACTCACCGTCTCAATAAAATCAAGAAAAGAGAGGAGCAGTATTTTAAATTGAATATTTGAGAAAAAAAAAGACCGTTCAGAAGCCCATTGCTTTTTCGTTGTGAAATGCTGTAGTGGAGAGGGCTTAACCCAACTGAATACAGACTTTATTTGTTACACTTATCCATAAATATAATAAAACAGTAACGGGGTCATTTCTGTACATGAAATATTTTTAGAAGCTTTTATTGTTGGTGTAGATAGTAATCGAAACACTAACTTTTGGAATTTTTGTGTCTGTTTGTCTGTATGACTGTGTTCGCATTACGTTAAAACTATTGAATTGAATTGAACGAAATTTTATGAGGAGGTCCCTTAGAACCGTGATTCCAATATACAAAATAGAGATTTCGTATACAAAAAAGAGATAAATTATAAAAGCACACAGTTTTACAGGTATAATGGTACTAAAACAGATGTCAGCACTTTTTATTTTTGTAGATAGAAAATTTTTAACGCGGGCTACCATCTGATAGTTAGCTAAACGCTATATTTTAGATCAAAGTGTAATCAATTACTAATAATAACGAGCCTTATTTGTTTTCAGAATCATAGTTTTTATGCTCAATGTTGTTTTACCCGTTTTTTTTTAATAAGTAATAATTTTCTGCTTTGGCAACGCTGCAAAGAAGAAAATTCCAAATGAAACTTTTCGTTATCAATTATTTACTGTGGGTAGCAGAGAGAAAGTAAATTTGTTATTCTATTATTTAGAGGCTTTTATTTTACTTTTATTTATAAACATTTCATTGATTGTTTATTAAGAGACAATGAATTTTTTATTTATTTTATTATTAAATTAGTATTTGAAGGAAATTATTACGAATCAATTAAACTACAACAATAAAAATTGAATGAGTTCATTGAAAAGCTGGTTATACTTCTACCAAAGATTATTCAAGCTTTTTAAGGTTCTGAAAATATGTTGGATTTTAGAAAGATGGCTGGAATTTTTAGATTTGTGTTTGAATTTTAAAACTAGAGAAAAGTTTGCAAAAAAAAAATATGTGGATTAGGAGTATTTTTTAACTTTACTAGCTCAATTAATTAGCTCCATCTAATTCATGGGACTATAATGTTGGTGTTATATATTTGATTCCAATGAGGAGCAATAGCCAGCCGGATGAGTTATCGAATTTTTAAAAAAAATATAATATGCTGGATCTAAATTTAAACAAGTAAGAGTGGTACATTCGGCTATGCCGAATCTTATATACCCTTCACCATCTATGTAAATCTAGTTTAGTGAAATAACTCCAATTAAAAGCAAATATTAGATTGACAGACAATTAAAAAATAAAAAAGAAATTAAGTACTACATACAGTGGTGTTCGGTAAAATATAGCCACCTTGATCTAGCATTTTTCAAACAAAAAATAATGTACAAAAAACTTTATAATTATTTTTTTATATATTTCGGATTAATCGGAAACTAATCGACAGTTTTTGACTTCATATTTAAATACGCATTTAGTTAGTTTACATTTAAATTAAAGTTGTATTTAAATACAGTTTCAGTTTTTCAGTCATGAGTCACAGTTGCTTACGAACACAATAAATTACAAATTTTGTTAAAAATATTAAAAAATGCCAGCGATGCTCATTATTCACCACATAAACTAATTTTATTAACCGACTTCAAAAAAAGAAGGAGGTTATACAGTTCGGCTGAATGTTGCTTTTTTTTTATATTTGTGACGAAGATTTACCTATATGAGCCTATCTTTTGAGCCGTTTTAGACGTTTAGTGCCTGCTCAAATTTCAACACTAACACGGAGGGACAGACGGACATCACTCAATCGACTTCGCTATGCATAAGAAGTCAGAATATATTTAGTTTATTAGATCGGAAATGGATATTGTAAAAGTTACAAACGGAATGACAAACTTATATATACACAGAGAAAAGAAATTCGTTATGAGAACCGAATTTGTTGCCAATCGAATTTTGTCGGCTGTGTGTATTATCTTGAATTCGGTTGTAATAACTGAACGAATATGGCACTCACAACTGTTTAAAAAATATGATTCTAAAGTGACTATAAAATATTATTGTGAATTAAAAAAACAATATAGTATTTTTTTTTTATTTAAAAAATAAATTATAAATATTGTTGATTTTTTGTATAATTTATACCAATTTTATATTTATTATGTCAAAAATTTTCACATTTCAGAAGACATACTCGATTTTAATGATTCTAACTAACACAATTTGGTTTTCAGTAATAATGTGCTGAAAAAGTTTGGTTGCATCATCCATTTAACAGAATAGATTTTAGTGAAGACACAAATTGGTCAGGTTTACTATATCAAGCGGTGTTACAATCAACATTTAGTGGAAAATAGCATTTGTTGGCTTTTAATATAAAAAATTAATCAATATTATAATTTATTAATAGTAAACACCAATTATTGTACTTGTGATTAAATTTTAAACATATCAATCGAATTTTTACCAATCTTTTTTCTGTGTGTACCCTTTTCCATTTGAAGGGTGAAGGGTATGAAAAATGTAAATGCATGTGCTTTAATAGAAATTGCAACAATACCTATTCTCCTAGTAGAGACCAGCTGGAGTTAGTTGAGATTTTTTGGCATTTTAAAACTTTTTTGGATCCGAAGTTAAACTTTGGTCCTGCTACTTCTTTTACTGCCACCAAAGATAGGGAATTTTGTGACCCGTATATGTCAAAACAACTTTATATTTCCCTGGTCAGACCGATTTTGGAATATGGCTCTCATGGAATTACATAAATGGTCCATCTTACAACAGTCGACTAACGATAACAAAACTACCAACTTTGAAAAGTCGTCGTATAATGTAATAATAAAGACATTTGCTGCGAATTTCTTGTCGTAATACTCTTAATTATGCTCCGCTGTTAATTGAATTTTGTAGACTAAATTATTAGAATTATGTCGTTTGTGTTAATGCTTTATTTTAATGTCCTGATTTTTCGTTAAATATAAATATCATTAAGCACAAAATTATTAAGTATTTAAATTTTTAATTGTTCATTATTTCACATAAATTGTATATTTTGTAACAGTCAGTAAGGAATCTATCCATTGAATAATAAAGTTAATAAAACTATTCTCCAATTAGTGCTTGGTTTTCTTCCTCGAAGAAAGCAAAAAAAAAACAACAAATGAAATCGGATGGTTGGTTGTGGGTACGTTATTCTTAAATGTGCAAATACTTAAAGAGAAAATAACTAAAAAAAGAGTCTTCTGACCAGATACTTCTTGGGTGCGCACACCTAGGCAATTTCGATGACAAAATGGCAGGTTTTGAGTTGGTATCGTACAAACTGCTACTTCAGATTTGACTTACTTCAAGTTTTATATGTTTAAAATTAAAATCCAAACGGCGAGAACTACTAAAAATGTTGCTTCGAAGAAGTTTTTAACGAGTATTGTAGCTTAATGACTAGCACTTTGGCCTCTGAGCAATTAATTGCTTTGATGGCGTCGAAGTTCATACTAAATACCATTTTTTTTAAATATGCGTTAAGTTTCCGTTCATACTGGTACACCATCAAGTCATTGGTGAAGTTAAATAATGAACAATGATGAACAAACGATGTACCAGATTAAAGACTCTAATGCGTTCACTTAACACCAGAGGCGATTCAACACTGTCCCAGAAATAAATTCAACGTTTAATTGCAGGGTTGCGAAAGTTGAAGCTTTCTACCTAAAACTCCTCTTCACCATTTTCTCTTCTACCCTATTCACTCCCTGTATTATTCACAAACGTTATGCCACTCATTTTCATATGGTTAGTTTTGTAGGTGTTTTTTCAGTTGAATGTTGAAACATATTTTATTCACATACTACACGTATGTGAATAAATTGTTTGTATTGAAGTTAAATTCGTTTTTGTAGTAATTACTTTAACATATCGCACATATTACGCATGATATGCCATGCGGGTCACTAACTATCAATTCAAGGCGCCTTCAAAAAGGTCTTAATATTACTACATCGTTTTAGAATAAATAAATAAAAGTTTGCGGAAGTCAGGATGTGATAAAAAAATTGTAGTGGATCTTGGGGTGTGTAAAGTTCTCCCTGGATGTTCTCTTCGTGTAGCAACAGTATACACATTTGTACTTTTGCATCGCCGCATCAATTAACAAGTGTTATGTGATGTTGTGTGTGTGTAGATATTTCATTTCTATTTGTGGTGATGGGGCTTACTTCTGCTCTTATAATATATGTACATATTTCTTTTAATTTTTTTTAATTTTGTTAGAAACTACCCAGCAAAAATTTTTTGGAAAGGTAATCGAGTGTGGAATTAAGCATTTTTGGCAGAAGTACTTCCCAACTTTATTGCCAACTTAATGATTTTAACAAGGCATGAGACTTTTATAATCAATTACTGAGAATCGATTACATTAATTATTGTAGGAATAATGAATACCATCAGTACAGTATTCTCTTTTAAAACTAGTTCCATTACTACTTCCTTTTTTGGAAACTTATGTAATGTATTTTGTAAGCGAGTAACAAAATATGGCAAACACAAAAGTAAGTCATTGTATGGCAAGTACTTTTTAAGGTAATGTCCAATTTTTTGCTGGGTAATGACGACTAACAAAATTTTATACGCGTATGAATTTCAAGATGTAACTGAGTTTAATATAAATTAATTGCTAAAACTTTTTACATTAAAATGTTAATAAATAAACATATCCTGTGTAAAATGTACAAGGATATTATTAGTTACATAAACAAAATACTGCAAATACATATTTACACGCCAACATTGTGAGTGAGCGATTATTTAAAATTTTTCAAAAAACCGTTAAAATATTCGAAATTTGGTTTTTAAAATTCAGTAAAAACCAGTTAAATGGTTTTCTTTTTACAAAAAAAAATATTAATAAAAACTTGATTTATTTGTTTTAATAGAAAAATAATACAAATTCCGTAAATATTCAGGCGTGTCACAAATTCCGATCGGACTGGTTTTGATTCCGTATTAACAATTCCGATCGATTTTGTTATACCTTCTTCCGAACGATTTTGCTCATATCTAAAAAATGCTTAATCTTCACCTATTTATTTAAATGTGACAATATTGCGCACACCTAACAACATCTTTCGATAATTTTAGTGTCATCACTAGAAAATGGACATAAAATATAAAAACGAAACGAAACACTTGTAAAAAAATACAAAGAGTTAAATGGAAGGGGCGCAAGATTATTAATTTTAAATTGCCATACTGATAAATAATAAAAATAATTTTGAAATGTGTTTTATGACAAATTCTCCGTACAAAATTGTCTAAAAATACATTTTAAACCTATTTTAATACTTTAGGAACATGGCAGAAATTATTTTAAAAATTTTTAAATAGCTTTTCTTTTTAATATTTCTTCAGAAATTAAAATATACGTGCAATTAAGCAGAATTAAATTTTTTCATTTTGCAATTGCAAAAACTGAACATTGAAATATTAACAATTTTTTAAATAGTTTTGTATAAAAGCCGCTTTGTAAAAACAATGACAACGTTGTCTTATCTACGTTCAAATTCTTCTTAAAAAATTCCGCACTTCTATTTGGAATATCTTACTTCCCAAAAACTGCAATTTCTTCGTTCACCAGCATAACTTCTGCTAATTCTTCACGAGCAATAGTTAAACCAATTATTGTAGACTTTTTTAGCTCCATTTTATTAACTAGCTTAATATTTAAGTATACGCATAACAAAGTGTTTGTCAAAGATGAAAGATGTTGCAAATGTAAACGACTTTTTTCATTTTCAACATCTTCCACGCGTTCCTCCTAGATGTATGCAAGTGTAAAATCCCTATAAGTAAACAACAAGGCTAATCTAAATAAGGACGCATAATAAAAGTAAATTTGCAAACCGATAATAACAACATTTTGAAGAAACTAAATTCCACTTTAAAAATTTAAAAGTGGTTTCATTCCGAAAAAATTTTTCGTTTTTCTTTTTCAGAGGAATTAAAACCACTTTCGATCGGAATTGAGTGCTGTGACATGCCTGATTATACAATTTAAAATTTATAAATTGAAGTATTAAAGTACACAATTATTTTAAATATATTCCAGTGAAATAAAAAAAATACTTAAAAATTTACGCGCTTATTTCTCACCTAATTCTCTTTTTAACCGAATTAAAAAAAGAAAGAGGAAATCGCTCAATCAACTTCGCTTTTCATAAGAATTCAGAATATATATTCTTTTTGGGGTCAGAAATGGATATTGTAGAAATTACACACGGAATAACAAACTTTGATATACCCTTTTTCCACCTGTTGTAAAGGGTACATAAAACATATTAAAATTGTTTTCCAAAAATGTTAACTCATTATAACAGTTACAGTTGTAAAAAATACTTACCATCAGATAAAGATACTTCAGATAAGGCATAAATAACTAACAAAGACCATGCAAACTGTTTAGATCTGCTTTAAAATGATTGCTTAACAATAACAAAAAGTCAAATCGGCTTTTTGGAATGTAGATATATTGAGTATATAACTTCAAACTCTATAACACCTAAGGAATCTTCTTCATAAATAAAGAACTGAACCGCAAATTCTTTGGATTTATTTAAGAAAAAAGTTTCAAACAGATTTCAACATATTTAAATAAAAATTTAGTGAATATAAATTATTTAAAGGGCGGTTTTGTTTTATTAAAAAAACGGTTTATTCGATATTAAAAGGATCAACATAAAAATCCTACACCCGGTTGTAAACCCAGCCAATCACCCTAATATGAATAAATACGTAAATGTATGTGTGTGATAAATTTTATAACACGTAGTAGCACCAATTCACTTATATATTCAAAATAACAACTTGAGTTTTATTCTATAGAATAATAGTATATATATATATATATATATATATATATATATATATATATATATATATATATAGAATTAAAAATAAGAAAAAAAACATCAGTTGAAAAAATTGGCACACGTCCATATTTTCCGAGTTACGGGGGTCTGAAATTTTTAAAGTTTTTAAAATATGTATTTGGGTATTATTTGAAAGCTTTTGAAAAGATCTTTAAGGAAATACTAAAATTTTTAAAAAATGCTTAACCCATTAACAGCCGATGGCATTTTTATGTAAATTTATATATGTGCAGTACCAAATTTATTTTATTTAAGTCTCGGTCACTCTAATATTTGCTTTTTTGATGGGAATTATTTCACTAAACTTGATTTACATAGATAGTGAAAGATATATAAGATTTGGCATAACCAAATATAGCACTTTTACTTGTTTTTTTTTCATTACATCATTCAAATACCTACATATGTATAAATGAATTCCAATGGCGACCCTTATGTAGAAAACTGAAAGTAAAAATAAAAATAGTTTCTCAATGGCTACTGAATTTTTTTTATATAAAAGATTTTTTTAGTTTTTATTGTCTTTTTGCTTTATTGATTCAATGAAGTTCTTATTTAATCAATTTTGCTTTTGATATAAGACTTTTGAGTTTTCTATATAAAATTTGAGTAGAATCTACTGATCAGCTGCGTGAGCAGTGAAGAAGTGGCCATGTGGATATGCTTTTCCCGCAGTACATTTGATTTTTTAGTTTTTAAATAATAAATATATTATGAGAATATCACTATCATGAAAATATCATGAAATATTTATATATGAACAATATAAGATTATTAATAATTGCTTAAAATTCCATTCAATTTTAATAAAGAAAAAACTTCGTTTCTTCATAATATTTCCTCTTCACTAAAGCTTAAAACTCATCAACATCGCACAGTGACTTGAAAACGATTTGTTTTGAACAAAAACCACTTAAGATATCTGATTTGAAATTTTACAAAGGAAAAACAGAGGTGTTTTTAGTTTTTCTGAAGGGGGCTTCTGGGTAGGCCACCAAAGTTACCTTGGGCATATAATTTTTTTAATTAGACCTTGAAAATATCGATTAAAAAAGTGCTTACAAGTGTAGGTAATCTCTTTAATTTAGGCGTACTTTGGCTTGCAATTTTTTTTTAATTTTGAATGACCTTAACTTATTTTTGACATATGTCAACTTTGTTAGTCTTTACACCTTACTAATATTTTTTTGTATAAAGAAAATGAGATTCTAGTAGTGAAACGCTACTGATAAAGCAAAACCAGACGTTTTTTCTCCCTTTTTAATAAACTGATTTCAGAGTTATGCATTAAAACTGCATAAAATAAAAACTAAAAAATAAATGTAAAAGAGTTATACGTAACTTATTTACTGTTGATACTTCCGCTCTATCAAACAAACAATATATATGTACTCGTATATGTGCATATGATAAACCTATTTACGCACATATTTCTTTTATTTATATTTTTTATATTTGCACTTTACTTATCATGTATGTACTTACTTTGAATTTGATCATAGTATTTTTTAGAACCTAAAATCAGTTCACGTTAAAAAAAAATTCAAAATGAAAAAATATTAACAAAAAATTCTAACCACCAAACAAAATTTGTATTCCTAATTTTGGGAATAACAAATCATCATTTTGAGAATTAATACTCCAGTCTAACAACACTGCTTTTGGGCAAGGTTAAATTACACGTGTTTTTAGTTGGGAAGATGTAATAAAACAGTTTTTATAAAAACACATGTCAAAAAATTTGTTTAACAAGATCGCCCAACTTCTTCTCAAATGATGGGTTTTCTTGCCAAATAACAATAAAAAGAAAAAAGATTAAAATGTAAAACTTTGTTCCTAAAATAATTACTATACGAGGGCTGCTATATATATTTCTGGCCTGGCAACACTGAGTGCTTCCAAGTGCAATCTGACATTTCCATTGGAAAGTTTGTCATTTTAAGCACAATCGTACTCAAAACGTTTTGACGTACGACCATTATTTGTGTTGTTTACAGTAACTTGAAAAAATTAATATAGAAAAAAATGAAATTAACTCGTGACCATTTTCGTACCATCATTTTTCACAACTTTCGACGTGGATTATCACGACAAAAGTGCATTGATGAACTTAAATCTTTGTATGGCGATGAAGCACCATCCCATAGCACTGTGCAAAATTGGTATAATGAATTTAATCGTGGCCGAAGCTCGCTCAAAGATGAATTCCGTGAAGGTCGTCCAAAAACGGTTGTTGTGCCAGAGAACATTGATGCCGTGCGTGAACTCATAATGCAAGATCGACATGCTACATACCGAGAGATAGAGACATCCTTGGACATTTCTTCCACCAGCATACGTTCGATACTGCATGAAGACCTGGCCGTAAAAAAGGTTTGTTCTCGTTGGATCCCGCACAATTTGAAAGTCTCTCAAAAAAAGGCTCGTGTCGATTGGTGCAAAGAAATGTTGCAAAAATACGATTGCGGTGCTTCAAAAGACGTTTATAAGATCGTCACAGGTGACGAATCATGGATCTATGCGTATGAGCCCAAAACGAAACAACAGTCGACCGTGTGGGTCTTCAAAGACGAGCAAAATCCAACGAAAGTTGTTCGTGGAAGAAGCACTTCGAAGCAAATTGTCGCCTGTTTCTTCGGCAAAACTAATCATGTGGCAACTGTTCCGCTTGAGCAACGTAGGACGGTCACTTCTGAGTGGTACACTACAATTTGTTTGCCTGAAGTCATCGGAGAAATTCGAAATCCCAACAAGAGAAGACGAATCATTGTTCACCATGACAATGCGAGCTCTCACACATCGGCTCAAACCAGAGCGTTTTTGACCGGCCAAAACGTCGAATTAATGGGTCATCCGCCGTATATCCTTGACTTGGCACCTAATGACTTCTTCTTGTTTCCGCATATCAAGAAAAAAATGCGTGGTCAACGATTTTCGTCGCCAGAAGAAGCTGTTGAAGTGTTCAAAAACCATGTTTTAGAGGTGTTTCAATCGGAGTGAAAAAAGTGCTTCGACAACTGGTTTGAGCAAATGCAAAAGTGTATAAATCATGCTGGAGAATACTTTGAAAAACAATAAAACCATTTTTGATTATAAATATTCGCATTTTCACTATTAGGCTAGAAATATATAGAGCAGCCCTCGTAGCAGCAAAAAATTTGATATTTTTTTTAATTGGTAGATATGACAACATGCTTTTTTTAACAAAAAGAAAAATACAATAAAAAATTTTAAATAGTTTACTCATTCCATGCCTTCAGTGCTTTAATAAAATCGAAATTGTGACTTATAAAAGTAGAATCATAAAAAACGAATTAAAAAAAAAAATTTTTTCATGTCTAGAAAATCAATTCCTTAAAAATGTGAACTTAAAAAAAATGTATAAAAGTCGATATATAGTCTCAATTTTAACACATTTACTTGCGTCATTACAATTATTAAATGCGCCTGCAACCCACTGTAATTTTCTTTTTTCAATTTTCATTAACAAACCCTTTAATTAAAAGGTCGTTTTACTTCATTTAGGAAAATGCCATTGATTCCTTTTTATTATTTCTACTGTTTAGTTACAATAAAACAAGAAATTGTTTTTTATTTCTAAATGAAATAAGAAAAAGATTTAACATTTTCTGTAAAGTGGGAAATTACCGGAAGTTGTTCGTTCCACGAAGTCGTGTTTATATGTATTTTTATCACGCAATCAACACTGTTAACGTGCGTGTGTGTTAGTATTGTTTGCGTTTTATTTTTCTTTTAATGTATTTTTGTTGTAATTGGTTTTTAAACTTTTTTACAACATTTCATAGAAAAGTTTTTAAACTTTATTGTGTTACACAGCAGAGGAGAAAGCAGCAATTTAACTTAACACGAAACTCATAGCAATCCTTGTGTATACACACATACATACTTATATGCCGTTATACACACATACATACAATGAAACGTACAAATATACATTTATACATATAATGAACGTTAACATGCAACAATATATCCATAAAAATATTAACGACATTGTACTTACACCAGGATTAGTTGCAGAGCGGTTGTTAGCGATGGGGGTAAGAAAGCAAGGACTAAGTACAAAGTGTGTGTTCTTAAAAACACACCTAATATAAAAAATATCACTTAATGGAAAAAACATGCTGGTTTGCACATGCCAGGTGTTGACAATAATAATTTAAGTCACAAATACCTTACGATCTCAATATGACATTGTAATCTAATTCAAGTTTTGTCGTAAATAGTGAAATAATTTAAAAAACTTTAAAAAAACGTTGCGTAGTTAGTGGAGAATGCGTCCATATATATTTACATAATGAAATAGGCATCACAAAGATTGGAAATTTCAAGTTTTTATAAAAATTTATTTTAACTTTTTCAAGTTATAAGTTCAACTGGGGCGCCTAGTGCCAAAACGGCTTAAGCCCAAAAAATGGTTCTGAGAAAATGAAGTTAAAAGAAAATAAGTTTTGAAAATACTTTAATTTTTTTTATTAATCGTAAACTAATATTAGTTATAATATGTGTTTTAGAATAATCATTAGGTCTTGATTAACTTAGATAAAGACTGTTTTAGACAGTTAATATAGAAATTAAAGTGGCTTAGGCCATTTTAGAATCCATTTAAAAAATATATATTGATAGCAACTGAGAGTTAGGTCAATTTGGCTCCGTTCATTAAAACATAAAAACTTTCTTCAGATTAATAATAAAAAAAATTTTTAGGGGTTTAAATAATACAAATTAATAACAATAATTATTCGTCTTCTTCCTGAATATATTCTTCTTCGGTTCTCGAATTTGTTTTTAAATTATTATAAATTAAATGCTTTATAGGAGGTATGAACTCGTTAAGTTTCCGAAAATACTTAAGCTTTCAGTCGTTCTCCAGGATAAAACGGTTCCAATTCAAAATTTACAAACTTACTGGAGTTCCTCTTTGAAATATCAACTTCTTCAAGTAAAACATCTATATTATTTGAATATTTGTATTGAATTATAAATGACTTCACATTTTGGAATCAAAACCACAGCATCTTAAGCCATTAAAATTTTGAAGTCTTGCCTGCTGAGACTTTTCTGTTTGTCACTAGTTTCTCGATTAAGGATATGCTCTTAATATCATCTGCCGGCATTTTTACCAATAGTAGTGAAATGATAGCCTTTTTTTGACGTGATGATTACACGATCCCAATCACGAATCACATAAAAACAAAAACAACAAAAAAGCAGTGTCTACACAGCTAATGCAAATTACAGTTTGACATTTAATGGGTAGAAGCAAAATCAAAACAAACTATGAAGCCAAGATTTATTAAAATGCATTTTGAAAGAAAATCGCAACAGCTGATGGCATAAGTTAACTGTATTACTAAACTAAACTAACAAAAAAGAAAGTTTTTATAAATTGTATACTATGCAATAGAAAGTTTTTTAGTATTTATTTCAAAAGGTTCCAGTTAGATCAGCATAGTCAGCTTGATTTTTTTGAAAAGGAGGGTTAGGCCGTTTTGGCGCTAAGCGCCTCAACTGTCTGTTTGCTATTACAAAGATGGGAGTAGTTTATTTGAAGAACTAAATAATTGAATGATAAACAATGCTAATGATTTTTTTATCATTGCCAAAATTTTTATTAATGGTAATGCTTTCTACTGAAAAGGTTCTATTGATATTCATTTTTTTTTTTTTTTAATTTTATTTTTCATTATTTTTATTTTTTTAACATTAAATATTTCTTTTCTAATCTAGAATCCGCGAAGTTGTTAAGCTTGTCTGCAGAAGTAATACATTATAAATTACTAATTTAGATGTTTAAATAATAAAAAATGTGAGGTTTTATATACAGACTGTCAATATTGAGTTTGCACACAGATAACAAGCACGATTTATTTAAAGTTTTTAATAATTAATGAAATTTTACTTTATTTTCGGCTTTTTGGTTCTTTTTAATTAATTTTCTAAACATTTTTAGAAAGAAAAATTATTTACAAATGTATGCGGACGTTTTCCAAAGAAAACAAGAAAAATTAGACGCTAGCAGAATGAAATGCAGCATTTTCTGGACCGCCACATCCTTCATCAGCATTCTTTGCATCTATCTACCTTATGTTATGTACATCGTAAACATCATATATTTAACCAACTAAGCTTAATTTTAATTTGGTGAGACGAAGTTCACACACAACTTAAAGCTTTTTTCTTTGTCGTTCTCTTTGTAACTCGTCTTTAACATTTGTTGTTTTTAATAATTTCATAACATTCTTATACTAAAAAATGTACAGAGATCGTGTCGAAAAAAAATTATTAGGTTCGAAAGAAGACAGAAATACAACAGAAACAAAATTTTCCTTCATTTTACACTGTCAATAAACTCTTTGCACAAAAATTTCCTTGCACGGTTGGTTTCAGCGGACAAGTCTGAAATTTAACTCAAAAATTTTTAATATTAACTATAAAAACCTATAGCATTTACCACACATTGTAAATGGTTTTTCATTGATTCGATTACTTCTTAAGGCCATAATTCTTTGGTATTTTTTGCCACTCTTCTAAAATTGCATTTTTAAGCTATGGCTGGAGTTTTTTCCAAAAACAACCGTAAATTCTCTACAGGATTAAGATCGGGGCTTTGGTTGGGTGTAATGATGACGCGACCGTAGTTATTTAGCAGCCACCTTCTTACCATGTGCGACTTATATTTACGGTCATTGTCTTCATAGAATTTAAAACTTGGTTTGTTGTCCCTTATGAAACCAAATTTCTGCGCACTATTAATTAAATGGATTCGCAAAATGTCCAAATATTGACGCGGGTCCATCGTTGCGTCTAAAAAAGCTATGTCACTAACTCATTGACTTGTTACGAAGCCCCAAATCGTTATAGACATTTTTCCAAATTTAACTGTTAGAATATTATTTTGCTGCTTCAGATTTATTAAAGGATTACGCTACACCCTTGACGTCTATCGTTATAGTATAACATCATCTTCGTTTCATTGTAAAATATCACGTCGTCTCAATATAAATTCGGCTGCGAAACACTCCGAATAGTGAAGAAAAATCGCTTATCTATATTTGTTTCTGACAGCAGGGTTTTTTTTCCTGCTGCTCTTGACGAGTATTTAATTTTTATTATGGTCTGACGAAGTGTCTAGTGGCAAAAAATAACACTAAGCTCTTATTCCAGCTCTGTCGCTAGTTGTTGCGTGGAAATTTTGGGTTTGAACCAGTTTTCTTAAAATGAACTGCTTAGCACGTCGGCTTATCCTATTTTTTCGCCCAGCTCCTTGCTTTAACTCCAGTCTATTGTCTTTCTTGGCTCGGTTTATGACATTGTAAACTGTTCTCCATGATACTGAAAACATTTCCGACAACTCGTCTGCACTCCTTTCCAGTTGGCGATTATAATAAATCAATTGAAAGATATCATACGACAATCTCTTCCCAGCCATATTAAATACTTCAAATGTTGTAAGTTTTTGACGTGTGCAAAGTCAAAATCCTTCACAAACTTATTGAAAAATTCACTGTCAAGAACAATGTGCACATATAATATAATAACAAAACCTTTTTGTGCAAAGAGTTTATTGACAGTGAAAAATGAAGTAAAGACTTGTTTTTCTTGTTTTGAACCCAATAAATTTTTTTCTACACCATGTGTGTAAATATATACAAATTTATGTCATGTGTACAAACAAAAAATTTTTCGGTATAAATATGTTATGAAATTACTAAAAACTTTGAATAAATCCTGCTTATTTTCAGTGTGCAAACTCAATATTGACAGACTGTAAATTAAATTCTGTTAGGGTTGTAAATAAATAAATTTATTTTTTAAATTTATTTTTTATATTAACAATACTACTTGGTGGTTTGTTGAAGATTGTGAAAAGTATTACAAAAATTGTGATTCTGCCATATTCATTTGCAAACCGGGTAATTTTGAATCTGTCCTGGGCACTTCTCCTGGTGTTGTGAGAGTGATCAATTTTCTGTAAGAATCTTGTATCATTAAAGAACTCTTCAGAAATGGCTGTGTTGTAAATAATTTTGACATCTAAAATATTAAGATCTTTAGTCAGTTTTGTGAAGTTAAAGTGTGGCAATGATGCGCGATATCGTGTTATATTGTAGTTGTTATTGTTGTTTTCATTTCCTCTATTAGTATTAGTGGGATTTTTCAATATCCGGATGTTTTCTATGGAATGGGTATAGTGTACAGTACTTTGGTTTAATGAAGTTGTCTTGTTGATTTGTTGAAAGTTTGGTACATTAGTGTTGTTGATATTGGTGTTGGTTATAGTGTTTGCATGATATGATGCATTTCTAGAATAATAGTGATTCCCCCATAAAATTTTTAGTATTCGGCTTTGCGATTTTTGTAGCCTACTGTTATATTTTACGTTTCCCCATGCTGTGATGTCATGACGAGTATATGACGTAGTTAGGGAGATATATGCTTGACGCAGTACACTGTAAGTTGCACAATTACTTAAATGGTAAAGCATTTATTATGTTTACCGGAGTCTCTTTTGTAAGTACTTAATGTATCTTTTCCATTTAAAGTTACTATTAACTTAATCTCCTAGTTATTTCTATGAATTGACTTTTTCTATTACTGTTATGCATGTTTCCTTTGATTTTTTTGCTGTTTACAGTTGAGTTTTCTAGATGAGCAGGTTTTATATGCATTAATTTTGTTCTTTTTTTTTTTTTGTTGTTGATTATTAGACTCTTGTCTTGAAACCATCTTATTGCAATGTCTAATTGGTTTTGCATTTTGGTTGTTGCGTTCACTATTTTTTCTTCCGCGACAATAAGGTTTTGCCTTCCGTTAAGTACTTTAACATATCATTTGCATAAATTATGTACAATAATGGAACCAGCTTAGATCCTTGTGGGACTCCAATTTAGAATGTTTCCCCTGATTCCATTTCTTTGAAGTATCAGAAGCAGTTTATTATGAGAAATATTGTCGAATGTCTTACTTAAATCTATGAACAAGGCCAAGACGTGCAAATTTTGACTAAAACAATCGTTATTGTGGTTCGAGAAGTTACCTAAAAGTTAATTTTGAGAGCCTTCGGACAATAATTTCTTCAATAATTTTGTCTTTTACTGAAAGGATGGCTATTGGTCTATAGTTGTTGACATCAGACTGATTTCTATTCTTGTATATAGGCCTAACTACTGAAGTTTTAAGAAGGTCTGGCACAATAGCTTCCTCTATGCTTGAGTTAATTAGTTTTGTAAGAATAGGTGTCAAAAAATTGGCATTTATCTTGAGAACTTCTTCACGAATTCTATCCACACCTGCTCCCTTTCGTATGTTTAGGGTTTTTAATATATTATATATATTAAAATCAAAGTGATTGACTGATGACTAATGAGTCATTGACGAATGATAAAATGGTTTCAAAGCAATACCGTTAATAAATGTCACTCAATGTCTTTATACACTAAATAGTATAATAGAGCAAACATCACCGATATTTTTCCTAAGAATTTAGTGCAGTTCCTTAAGAAAATAAGAACTTCAGTATGAGGTTTATCCATCTGTTACGTTGAAGTTAAATTCTTCTTACCAAAGAAATTTATCTAAACACAGAAAACTATAAATTATCATAAAAATTCCAGTTCGTACTCGCAAACTAAACGGGCCTCTTTCAGTCGAGCAAGTAGTCGTGGTACATTTTTTAACTTTTTGCGACAAATAAATAATGAAGACTGTTGTAGCGCATCATTTATTTGCAGTTAATCACTGGACATACTTTAAACACATTCTTTCATATTTCTTTTCGTTCTTTCATATTTGATTTCGTTCCAGCAGATACGAGTAGAGACCGAAAAATAGAATTTTTTGTATTAGTTTTCGGATTTCTCTTCAATTGTGGAAAACTCCTTAAATTTTGGTGAAAATAAAGTTTTAAGTAAAATTTCACTGAAATTTTTTGCGAATTTTCGCCTTTAAAACAAATTTTCGTTTTCTTAACTAGAATTTAAGGGGAAGTTTCTATTTATAGTACAATGCATGGCGAAATAATTCTAGGTGGTCGCGATGGCGATTTCATTTAATATACCCTTAAACCTATATTTCAAACACCATATAAAAAAATTATACATATTTTCTTATACATATATGGAGTTCGACATTGAAGACGAAAATTAGTGAATTCGCCTTCGCGACCACCTAGTATTATTTCGCCATGGTACAATGTATAATTCGTATTCGTCTCCGGTTCGATGCGATTAATTTCAATTATGTGTTTTAGAAAATTTTTAGAATTTTTTTATATTTATGTGCTGTTTCTCTTTTATAGGCGATCAACTCGTCTGGAAATTTTATATGGAAATAACTCAAAAAATTGTGTGCTTTTTATACAAACTTTTCAGGCGAGTTGATCGCCTGTAATACAGAAACAGCACATTAGATTACTTTTTTGTTACACAAAAATATTTTTTCGGTATAATTTCAAATTTAATTTGACGATTTTGTACCAGAATTTAGGTTTTTCGTCGTTTTGTACTTTCTTTTCTGTTTCAGATGTAATTCTAGTTTCGAGGTAAAATTTCAATTTAAGGTGTTATTTTGTTATCATTAAATTAAATTAAACAACGGGAATTTCACATTAAATTAATTAATTTAAAAAAATCCTTTTTTCGTTCTATTTTTTTTTTTAAATTTATTATCCCGATTTAATAATTAAATCACCGATGTTGATTATTGAGGATGAAAGCACGTCTCGGTGGCCATTGCGCAACTGCTTACTTAGCTCTTCAGGAAACTTCTTACAAACATTTTAAATAAACTAAAGATTTTTGTCCAAACAAAAAATCAAAGTTTAAGCAAAAACAACAAAAACCAACAATGATTCAATTTTTCTTTCTCCACTGTATACGGCTGAAAGATGATTAAAAATAAAATATCACAAAACACTACGATAAATTTCTTCTATGATCGGGCATAGATGGAAATTTCACATTAAATTAAAAAACAAAAAATATCATTTTTTCATGTTATTTTTTTAATTTATTATTCTGATTTTAAAATTTTGTTTTTATGTATTTTCGGTAAAAGGTTAGTGAAATGTTCGTTGTGTTAAAATAGGAATTTATATTTAAATATGAATTTTTTAAGAGTCTTGCTAAAAAAGGTTACTATTAGTGAAATTAAGATTTTTGTAAAATTTTAAACTTTCTTTCCGATAATCGATTATTAAAATAGATTAAAACAGGAAAAGCTATTTTTGATAAATATACTTCAATAATATAATTTACCTAAGATACTTCTGGCTCTGGATTGTTAATAATATTTTTTGCATTTTCTTAATCTACTCGTTTTTATACCCCTTCTTCACCTACGCAGTTTTAATATTTTTTTATTTTGAGCCAACTTTGTTTATAACAGTTATTTTGTTTATTGTTCGACTATGTGTAGAGCATTGAACAATAACAGACTTTAAAAGAACAATAAAATAAAACTGATATTTGATTTCATTGTTATTTGAGCTGCCATTTTTCCACTTCTCCATAGGCGACACATGGCGACATAAAAAAAACTTTATCGTCATCATCATCATAATAACGAAAATTGCAAGCCACCCATCATGCAACTGTAAACATTCACCCGCACATATCTTTAAAAGCCATAAAATCAAAGGAGTAACGTTTTTTATTTAAATCCCCATCGTAAAATTTTGTTGTGATTGCGAAAATATAAACTTTGTTTTACAAAGAAAATGCTTTTTTTGGTATTTAAGTGCCGAAAGTTTTATTTAAGAATAAAAACGCCTTATTAAGGTTCGTAATAGTATTTTCATGAAGCTTTTCATTTCAATTTCCTTTTCCTATAGTACTTTCTTCTTTCGCCTTCCTTCTTCTTTTGTTCTCCGTTCTAAATGTCAAAGCTTGTTTGCGTCTTGAACATTAACAATGTTAATAAATAGTTCTATTAATAGTTTTAGTATTGTTTTTTTTTTTTTTTTGTTGTTCTCTAGTTTGTTATTCTTGCTTTTTTGTAACAAATAACAAACAGAAGTTAAAAAAGTAATAGCAGTAAACAAAACCGAAAGTAAAGAAAGTAAACAAGAATAAAAAAATAACAGTGCAATATTCGGCATATCCGAAACTTATATACCATTCACCAAATAAATTGTGTGTTTTTTTTACTTAAAAGATATGTAGTTTTGTTTTTCCTTAATAAACTGTTGATAGTTTTTAGTTATTTTTGCGCATTTTTGGTTTTGAATAAAATTTAACATTTTTTATTGCACAAACAATTTTTTGGTAAAATGTTCGTGTAAGTAAATATTTTAGTGAAATTAAATCGTTTAGTAAAATTCCAATTTTTTCTTACCTGTTTTTTTTCAATTACATGGTAGTTTACACTGTTTCTTAAATTTCGGATTTCAACACAGCAAAGCAAAATAAAAATATCTGAAAAACGAAAGAAACCATTTAATGGCCGTTTTTGCTAAGCTTAAGTAGCACCTTCTTCTAAACTTTGTCTGAGAGTAATGTAGGGACGAGGCAAAACTATTTCATTCCGATTATGGACAGACGGACATCGCTTAATCGGCTCTCGGTTATAAAGGGATAAAAAATTTATATACTTTTTGGTGTCGGAAATGAATATTGTAGAAATTACAAACAGAATGATAATTTTACTTGTGGTGAAGGGTATAAAAGTTCACTTCAAAATGCACATGTAAAAACTATTGTTATGAAAATAATATTTAAAGCATTTATATTTACTGGTCTTTTTATTCAAGTTATTTTTGAATTCTAATACAATTGAACTAATAATAAATTCTTTATCTTAAATCTAACAATTAAGTCGCCAGCCAGTGTTAAGCCTGGTACTCTGTTCAGTTTTTCATGCGGAATGCTGTCAAACTGCATATATAAAAAATTTGTATGAAAAAGTCATGGAAAAATGTTGCAGAAGTAGTACTCTGTTTTTACTGTGGAAAACATATGAAATGTTTCTGGCAACATTTTATCCAAGCTGTGAAATAAAGCAAGTAGGTATTATTTCATGCGGAATTTTTTATACAACAGCTGATCGTATATCTTTTGCTTACATTTTTGTAACAATGATACCACACTTTAAATGTCAAATATTCCACATGAAATTATCAATGTTGCCCCACAATTTTCACAAATTTAAACAGAGTACCAGGCTTTACGCACAAAAAGTTTTTTTCATAGCGGCAACAATTATTACCCTACGTCCTCACGAGCCATCGAATTGAATAAGACATAAACATAACGCTGGCGGAATAATGGTATTAATTATTCCAAATTCCTGTGTGTTGGGAAAATGTGTTGATGTTAATGTTCTGTCTGAGAATTATTTTCTCTCTGTCGTCCGGGACGTTTTAATGTTTTTAACAAAGAAGAGAGTATTCGCACTATTGATCAATATATGGCGGTAATTTGAAATGAAACAATCAAACTAAAATCCACGTTTAATGTCGAACATCATTCCTCAGCCAAATGTTCGGTTGCACATAAACGAAACATAAACAGAGACTCTTCATTAGCCACATAATGTTCATACCAAGTTGACGGCTAGCGGAGACATAGGGTTAGGATTCATTTCTCAGGAGTTCGGCCGAGAAAGCAGTTTTCCTGCTTCTCAGTAAAATGTGTTCTCGAGCGTTCAGTAAGTTTCGTGCATTTACGTTGTTGCACATTTTAAAAATCCTACTTTAAAGAATGCACGAATGTCGAAAAATTTATTAACTTGTTTTTTTTACGAAAAATGGACTGAGTGCGATTAGCCCTACGAACAACTCTCCAGACGATGTAAGCCTCACTTGACGGAATATTAGAAATGTGATAACAGGCCTTAGAGGATTGATTGATTGATTCATCCGAAAACCAAATAAAACTTAAAAAATAATCTTAATCAGGCATGTCACAGAACTCAATTCCGATCGAAAGTGGTTTTAATTCCGCAAATTGCTTCTTCAGAAAACGAAAAACGAAAAATTTCTTCGGAATGAAACCACTTTTATATTTCAAAGTGGAATATAGATTCTTTGAAATTTGGTTATTTGCGGTTTTCAAATTTACTTTTATTATGTGCCCTTATTTAGATTAGCCTTGTTGATAACTTTGGTGTGCACAATATTGTCACACTTAAATAAATACGTAGAGAAAACCCGAAAACAATTTTTGTTTTTGTAAGTTTTGTTTAATGAATTTTCAAATAATATAAATACTGGTTTATTTTAAAAGTTTCGCAAGTGCTATATTTTAAAAGCTTTTGTGTAAAATACCTTTCTTCGACAATCTATGCAATAGGCAAAATAATAGTATTATTTTCAGAGGATAAAAAAAACAGGCTTCTGGGGATCTTTGGGAATAAAAACTTTTTACTAGGTGTCGAGAATTTGCAAAAATCTAAGAACCCTGGACAAAGTTAACAGGCCCAACTATAATGTGCGTAAAATAACTAAACAAACTTAAACAACTGTGCAAATACATTAAATTATATGTGGTAAACTATAATGTACTTAAGATAACTTTTCGTCAAGTTTCGTTAAATGTCATTTCTTTAAGCAAGGTACGAAACTGATCGCACTTTCCGTACGGAAACAGTTAATTGTGCTTTGTGTAATACATTTATAAAGAATAATTGTAATTAAGACCTACAGTGTTAAATTTTAATTTTTTTAGTTAATAGAAAATGTAGAAAAAAAGAACGTTTTTGTTTCTGGACAATTTTTAACAAATATAATAAATTAATTATAAATTTGTATTTATACACACATACATTTGTATACGATGAAAGCGATGAACACCGTTGCATTTTTTAGTATGGTTGCCACAAAACATAAATATTATAATATAAAATATTTTTATGAAAATTTTTCGTAGAACATGAACCAAAAACTGTTAATGTTATTAAATATATAAAATATATTTAAATGCCTTTTCGTTGTAAATTTTTTTTTATATAGAAATTACTTTTGTCAAAAGTACGAATTAAACATAAATGTGCAACTGTGGCAAATAAGTTACTAAAGTTATGTAAGTACATTGTAGTCACCTACATTTCTTTAATAAGTTACCTAAGCATTTGACAGGCTTTTCGTTGGATATTTGACATAAGCTAAAGCGACTTTATGCACATTATAGTTGGGCCTTTAATCTCTTTTAAGATTGACCTGAATTTTTCTTATAGTCGTTTTTTATTAATTCCCACAGATTTAGGGTATAAAAGTAATCACGAGTAAAATAAAATATATGCTCATACAGATAACGACCAAAACACATTTGTACTGGACTTATCTTAAGTTTTGTACATGGCTCATTCCAAGAGATGAATCCAGAAAGGTTTGTGGAAAGATTTTCCTTTTGTTTTTGCTAAAATTTTTAAGAATTAAAAAATAAGGAAAAAGTAAACTTAATGCCAGTAAAATCAATGTTTAAAGCAAACAGTTAGACAGCCAGAAGGGCTTTTTCAAATATAGTAGGGTGTAAAGAAAAAAAGGTGCTTTTAGTTTAATTTCAAAATCATTTGTCGTCTTTTCAAGTTTGTATGTAAACGATTCGATGTTAATGGCACTTGTGTATTTGACATTACTTTTACTTATAACTAATTGGCTGGATATTTTTACTATTATTATTATTTTGTTTCCTTTTATTAATTAATGTATTTCTAATGTACAGCAATACATTAATTAATAACCTTACAAGTTTTAGTTATTTAATAATGTTATAATTTGGATAATAGGGAGGGAGTCTTATAGTGTTCGTATTAAAAATGTATTTATTAATCGAAACAAACTTAAGTACGTATAAAATAGTAGAGGATAATAAAAAGCACAGACGGTTTAAAATACAACGACAAGTTGAAACAACTTTTGCTGTTATAAAAACATTTAAAAAATAACTCCTTAAGTTAAAAAGGAAGAAGAAGCAGTGGACATATTTATAAAACGTAACTAGTGCGCAACTTTTAGTATTTTGTGTATTGCCGATGGGTATTGCCCGCCATTTTTTCTATCATAAAATTGTTAAGCTAAGCCTCAATTCCAATGCAACAGCGTTTTTTTTTTCTTTAGTGGCGGCTGGAAACTAATTTGTAAAATTTTAGGTAAAGAAATAAAATAAATTAAACCGCAGGAATATTTATTTAAATTAATTAATTTTTAAAAAAATATTGTGCTATTTTCTTTATCCCAATTAAATTGTTAAATCACCGATATTGATTATTAAGGGTGAAAGCACATCTCGATGGCCATTTCGCTACCGCTTACTGAGCTCGTCAGGAAACTTTTCACAAACATTTAAAATAAACTAAAGATTTTTGTCCAAACAATAAAGTAAAGACAAACAATAAAGTAAAGACAAAAATAAAAAATTTAAAAAGCAACATTAATCAACTGCTCTTTTACACAGTGAAAAGATGATGAAAAATAAAATATCACAAAATACTACGATAATTTATATTTGCACGTGCATACAACATATTTTTTACAAATTAATATATTTAAATATTTCGCTGGTTTAATTTAATTTAATAATCAGCAAAGTGAACGTGCATAGAACAAAAATAAATTATCACATATCTTTAAGTTTTAACTTAATAAAAATATTATAATATTGTACTAATAAATAAAAAATAACGTAGATATTTATAACTTAGATATTATACAGTCGAGCGTCGATTGATCGAAAACTGGTTAACCGGTCACATCGATTAATTTATTATTATTTTCTTCGATTAACCGTGATTACCTCTATTACCCATTATATACATACGGTCTAATTCATAAAAAGTTCCTATTGTAAGTTTAAGATTTACAATAGTTATTGAACACTTCTCGTTTAATAAACCATTTTTAAAAAATTGTATAAAAAACACACAATAACAGCTCAATAGCTAATTTACACTTTAAGCAATGTAACCTTTTTACCTGGCAACTCCTATTAGCATTTTATACTTAGTGCTTTTAAACCCAATTTTAAATTAACCCAAAAACCGAATATGATTTTCTTTTTATATTTAATTACATCAAATAAGAAACCTTTTTGGTATAAAAATATTTTCTGGTTACTGCAAATATGGGAACAAAAAGCGTAATAAACAAATATACAAATAATAAATATGTATGTTTTGTTTATTTTGGTCACAGATCCAATGAAAAGTATTCGAATAACAAGTTCTATAACGAACTGTTTACTTTTTATATACATTTCACTATTCAAGTAAATTTGTTTAAATATAAAGACGGCTGACTTTTTTCGGCTCTTCTATACAGTTAAAAGAGGATGAAAAATAAAATATCAAAAAACACTACGATAATTTATTTCTATGCACAGGCACTTTGCAGGAACTTTTCCTGAAGAGATAAGTAAGCGGTAAAGAAATGGTCATCGAGACGTGCTTTGACTCTCAATAATCAATATCGGTAATTAATTTAACCGGGAAAATTTAAAAAATAGCACAAAGTTGTTTATGAAAATTAATTAATTTGTTTCAATTTATTTTTATTTTATGCAACAAATCTAGTTTATCCCAGTAGCTGCAAATAAAATAAAAAGTTGTCCCTGGTTCAGAAAAAGTAATTTTGAGAAAAAAAAATGGAATGTAATAAAACCTGCAAACCTCATATTTTCCGAGTTACGGACCCATAAAGTTTTTGTATAAAATTTGCAATATTTAAAATATTCTTAGGAGAAATGTGTCAATATGTATATCATTGGAAAGCTTTTTAAATAAGCTTTGATAACTTAGATCGTTTTAAAAATATGTTAGTACATTACAAACCAGTTAAATGTTATTTAAGTTTTTATTGTTAATTTAACGAATATTTACACCTTGTTAAACTTAATTTGCGCTTTTTGTAACAAAAATATTTCGCTATGTGTACATACATAACTATATAAATATGTATTCTGGGGTACTTGCTAAAACTAGATCTAAGGGCTAGTTTTTCATTTTTAATGCTTGAAAGTCTCATTGGGTTAACAATTTGTTTGCGATATACATGGCGACTGATGAGAATTTTGATGAGATCTTTTATGATATCCATATTCTCCCATTCCGCAACAAAGTGTTTAAGATATCACAAAATATTTATATATACTTTAGCGATACATAACTTTAAAAATATGGGTCATCGACGATTTTGTCATTTTACATTTTCTTCTTAAAATTATTTTTTCTATCGCAGAACAAACTTTTTTTCACAAAATTCAGTTTTTTTGGTTTAAAGTGCGATAGAGGCTACAGTAAAAAACTGTTATTTATACAGGTTTATGAAAGGTTTAATAGGTCTTTTACCGATTTTTAAAGGTTTATAAACTCGTAAAGTACATTTATAAATTAGTCTGATACTACGCATACGATCAGTCAGAAACAGATGTAAATCTGTATGTACACTAATGTTCACTTGTTTAATAATAAAAATGTTAAAAACAAACTGTATACTGAAAATTGTTATTCGATTAACTGTGAAAATCGATTATTCGTAATGCTTCTGGTCCTGACCATTATGGATAATCGAGGCCCGACTGTAGTTCATTAAACAAAATTACAAAAGCAGATGTGCATAAGTTTAAAATTTTGTATAAATTCGATTCAATATTGAATCAATGAATTATTTCACAGATTTTATACATAAAATAAAAAGGAGTAATTGTTTTAGTTCGTTAAAATCATTGCTGGACTGGCAAGAGAATTAATTTATTTCTTTGAGCTTCTTTGGATCCTAAATGAAAAAATTTTAATAATTATCAAGTAAAGAGTGTTTTTCATCACTTACAACAATTAAACTTAATTAATCAGCATCCGCTAAAAATGGTAAATACTTAAAAATTAAACATTAAGTATTAGCCTTTAGGTTAGGTAGGCAGGCAGCCAGAAGGAAGGAAGAAAGTACCGGCTGGCTTGTACTCGAACTCTGCCCTTATTCGCAAGCTTTGCTCATTACTATAATTATAAGCAGTTGATTTCGTTATGATTATATGCGGATCAACTAGCTCCACTATAGTCTGTCTGGAGTGACTATCGAGCACCCATGAATCTGAAAGCCTACTTTGCTGGTCCTGTTAAGGAAGAGAAAATCATATATAATAGAAGATCGGTAACGTTTCCTAGCTATGACCTTTGTTAGTATTCTTAGCCCTTTTAACGTGATCATTAAACCTAAAGAGACAAGAGATTATAATCGCAATATTTGTCAACCCCTTAAACGCTTGAAAATATACAGGGTGTCCGCCAAGAAGGTATACTACTTTGTTTTGACGCCATTTTGGTAAAAAATAGTCTTGACAGTCGTAAAGAAGACAAATTTTTTATCAAAAAATATTCGATAAACCAACGTGTTTTAATCGTTAAAACATTTTATCAAAATCAATCATCGATCACTGTGACATTGAGAAAGTTATGTGAAATTTTTGGAAGAAACAACGTTCCAACAAAACGCACTAGTTATCGTGTAGTGAATAATTTAGAAGAAAGAGGGTATGTAGGTGATAGGCCCAAGCATGGACCAGAACGTGCTACAAGGTTGGCTAAAGACATTACTACTGCTCAAGGCAGTGTCCAAAACAATCCATCAACCTCAATTCGACGCCGTGCTCAGAAGCTTGCTCTTTAACCCTTTCGGGACTACTGGGATAATACGTCCCAGCAATTTTCAAACTGTCTTTTTTTCTTTATTTTCAATGCAATCGCCAGGGAGGTAGAACTCCCAAACGTCCAAAAACGGATAGCCTCAATATTGGATACCACTTGCCAGTAGAGCAAGATAAGCGTTGTCGCTGTGTCCGCTGTTCTTCACTTAGCATAGAAAAGCGAACAAAGATGATATGCTCAGGTTGTAACAACGCCTTATGTTACAAGTGTTTTGGGCCATTCCACAAATAAATACCTAATTGCATTCCTAAAATGTTAAAAATAAATGTAAACTTTTATCTTAATCTAATAATATTTATATCTTAGTTATCTTTTTAATTTCGAATCGCTCTTCGAGAACACTGATTGGGGTTTTATGTCCCATGAAAATACTTGTTGGGATTATATGTCCCAGGAAAAAAGGACGAATTTAAAATTTTTAAGTATGGAGAACATAATACTTTTATCATACCTTTTAAAATATGAAAAAAATTTCACCATATATAATTTGGTTTTCAAAATAAAACTCCGTCCCGAAAGGGTTAAAGTACAATTTGCTTCTATTAAAGATTCAGTTAACACAACATCTTCTCCCACAAGACCATTTACGCCGGCGTACATATGCCAATAAGATGTTACAGCTCGCCCATAAGAACTTGATTTTAATGAAAAAATCATGAGAGATGAGGCTCATTTTCATTTGGATGGATATGTGAATAAACAGAATAGTCGGTTTTGGGCAGTGGAAACCCCCCAAATTATTCATCAGTCAGCTAACAGTCCGGTGTGTAATCCGGTCAGGAGGAATCATTGGACCTCCTTGTGAGTGAGGAGGAATATCGTGATTTGATTGAAAACTACATGCTTTGGGCTTGAATAACATGTGGTATCAACAAGATAGATTAGAAACGTCACTATTTTCGTTACGGTAAAATAACTTATGTCTCTTTCAAAATTAACATCTATGATATAAATATAATAAGTAAAGCCTCTCTTAAATGTAATTGATTACAAATTTCCCTTATAAAGAAATACCTTTTATTGGGAATTCGTATTATCATAAATTTTTTTTAAGTGTCGTACACTATCATAGCTAACAGCAATTGTTTCCATCGTTGTGAAAAAACTTTTATTTAATGTCTTACTTTGTGATTGAATACTTAAAGTTGTTTTTTATTTTGCAGGCATATCATCACTCTCAAGTTGTGGCGATCCTGATCGCTTACCAGAACTGCCGCCTGGCGATGAGCAACGTTTGCAGAGAGCCGCCCTTCATTTGCAACAGAAGCTTATACTAAGAGAGTGGCTTAAAGATCATCGTCTTCAACATCACTATCAACGTTTACTTAACGTTGAAGTCGCCTCTCTGGAAGATGTCTATTGGCTAGAAGATTCTAGAGCTAGTAAAATCTTAGGCAAGGACTGGCAAGTATGGTCACAAGCAAGACAAAATCTACCAACTTCAAAGTCGCAGTTAGATGCACTAAAAGCTACACTTTGGTCCACGGTTGTCAAATCATCACAACATCAAGATGCTTGGACTTGGGGGGGCATGCTGGTAGTCTCTGTATCGGTAGCTGGCCTAGTAACGCTAGCAGCCATGACCCAGCCTTCGTTGGCACCAGAAGCTCGCCATTCCTTGTTGCAATATGTAACGGGTAAATATTTACTGCCGGCCAATTGTAAGGTTCAGTGGGACTGGAAAGATCCGGCCGTAGTGGGTGGTACCATGTGTTTTGTGGTACGTTTTTATCAGCGTAACGGTCAGCCTTATCCCATCTGTGATACAGATCAATTTTTTGTCGAGGTTACCGAAGGTAGCCGCAAAATGGTTACTATAAGTGAATTGGGTTCACCGATAGATCCAAATAATGCAAATATAGCTAAAGTCAAATTTACCGTACGCACAGCTGGCCAATATAAAATATCGGTAATGATTGGCTCCAGCCATATTGCAGGATCACCGTTTATCAAAACTTTCATACCGGGCAGCATAGATGCCCGCAGATCAAGATTCATAAGGCCAGCCAGCACCGTGATATGTTGTGCTGGTTCGCCAACGCTGTTGCACATCGAACCACGGGATGAGTTTGGCAATGCTTGTCAATTTGAGGAAAACGAAGATCCCGGCAAGGTACACCGAAAAGTTTAATAAAATCAAAATAAATATAGAATTATTTGTTTGCTTATATTTCAGGGTTATCATGTAGAAGTTTATGACTTACATGGCCATCCTGTGGAAAAGTTACGTAATGCCATTGCCTTTTCATATGATCGCATTAATGCCCGCATAGCCGTAACTGCTTTGTTTCCAGAACCCATGTGCCTGCGTGCAGTTATAAGTTACTTGGAACAAAAGCTGCCCAATGGAGACTTTGACATTATAGTTCTAAGCAGTAAGTTTTGATCTTAAAAATTGCTGTGTTTAAATAATACTGAGACTCTTTAACATTCCAACAGGTAGTGACACCACATTGGTGCATAAAAACATCGCTTCCCGCAAACACAATATTTGCTATGAAGCAAAACTTTTAAGTATATTTGGTGCAACCAAATCCAAACCTCGCAAAGTCCTTTGTTATGTAGGACCTAAACAAGTGAGTTGCCTTAAACCACTATTCCTATATAACTGTCGATGTCTGTTGTAAAATCTTATAGAACTCTTTAATATTTCAGGTAACAATCAAAGAAATGATCTTAAAGTTTATACCCAAGCGTGTAGCTACATTCCGTCTGTGTCCCTCGACCAAATTCCATTTTTTACCCCAACTACCCACTCATGTTCATGGGCCCGTTTTCATTATAGATGACGGAGCCCAGCCGAAAATAGAATTAGCTTCGCGCGACCGCAATATAATAGCGGCTACTTTTACACATTTTTTGCTGAAAAATATTGGTGGCTCGGAGACCTTTAAGGACAAACAAGATTTCTTTTATCATGAAGTACGTAAATTTCATGCGAATTATTATCACGAGAAACTAACGCTTAAGGTACACAGAGAGAAAATATTGGAGAGTAGCATGAAGGCCACAAAAAATTTCTCCATTTCCGACTGGTGTGGCAACTTTGAGGTGACATTTCAAGGAGAACAAGGTAAATTTGTTTAAAAGTTTTACAATTCTGTAAATTAATTTTATATTTTAAAAGGTATTGATTGGGGTGGCTTGCGTCGTGAATGGTTTGAGCTGATATGCAGTGCTTTATTCGACCCTCGTGGTGGTTTATTTTGTAGCTTTCACGACAAACACCAGGCTTTAGTACATCCAAATCCTCACAGATCGGCCAACCTAAAACTAAAGCATTTCGAATTTGCTGGCAAAATAGTGGGCAAATGTTTATATGAAAGTGCCTTAGGAGGTACCTACCGCCAGTTGGTGAGAGCTCGTTTTACCAGATCATTCTTGGCCCAACTGATAGGTCTAAGAGTACATTATAAAGTAAGTTTTTAAATCAAAATTATAGCAAAATATTTATTTATTATTAATTTCCTTTTTTACTAAAAGTATTTTGAACAAGATGATCCCGACTTGTATCTATCGAAAATTAAATATATTTTGGATACTGATTTAGATACAACCGATTCTTTGGAGTTGTATTTTGTCGAGGAAATATATGATGCCGGTGGCCAATTAACAAAAACTTTAGAACTAATACCGAATGGCTCAAAAGTGCGAGTGACCAATGCCACCAAGAATCAGTATCTAGACGCTCTGGCCCAACAGCGACTTTGCAATAGTGTTAAAGATGAAGTCGATAGTTTCTTAAAGGGTTTGAATGGCATCATACCTGATAATCTATTGAGTATATTTGATGAAAATGAATTAGAGGTAAGTAAAATAAAGTTAAAGGAAAAAGACAATAATTAAAGGCATCGGCAGCTCATTTCCTAATGTTGGTTTTTTTATATTCGACCCTACCGATACAGATTAATGTTACGATAATTTTGAGGATGACTCGATTTTCCAAAAAGGATCGGTTAAACGATTTTCCAAAAATGATCGGTTGACTTTTAATATGAAAATTACACGATTTTTTTAGTTTATTTTATAGTCCTACGTACGATTTTATATAAAGAATATGATATTGCCCAAATGGATGCCGCGACTTTACTTGGTGCTGTGGGTCTGTCAATCTTTCATTTATAGTGGTGCAAAGAACCGGCCAAACATGAGAGGTGCTGCAGTTTATATAGCTTTGAGCTATATAAACTGAAATTTCGTAAAAAGGAATTTCAAGATTTTTTTAAATTATTGATGATGGCAAATAACAAGCCAGCGTTAACGAATGAATTGCTTTTAACATTTTAATTATATAATTTGGATTTCCGCTATCGATTTGAATTTGAAAAGATCATCTGTTGCTTCCCAGATTGTTGCCTAAAATATATTTGACAGTTCATTCAACAGTATTCGGGTTACCACGACTATCGCTTCATGTGTAAACAGCAAACAAAACAAGTTTCCTTATTTAACGATTGCGACTATGTAGCATCATATTTCAAACGTATGATTTTTGTGATTTTGATTATAAACTTCAATAAATAAATATAAAAACTGCTTCCCTACTTAAAATTTTATGAAAAAGTCTTTCCTTTATCTATTCCACTTCGAAACATAAGGTTTCTTCAAAGTTCTTCCATCTAGACCTGTTGTAACGAAATATTTTAATTTCGTCTCATGACATTTTGAAATGCTGTTTAAACTGTTAAGCGCCTTGTAGTTTTCAAATGGTTTATGAAGCGTTTTGCTTTATCATTTGGTGATAGCGTCTGGCCATAAAATGCGTTGTATGGCATGTTTGATAGAGCGTGTTGCTTACCACGTTTCACTTCCAAGACGTCAACTATGCGCAATTAATTGCGGAGGGACTTTTGTATAGGGCGTCATGTTTTCTTTAGACGCCTGTATTCATATGTGATTTCTAAAAATTTTTAACGTATGTCATCTTCTGTACCTCCCGACACAGACATCATATATCCCACAAGCTATTGGAGATTTCTATTTGCGTGCTATTGTTATGAATTCACATTACGTTGGTCTTTCTTCTATTCACTTCCCGATCGATATCTGGGACGAGGGCGACCAAACTGTTGATTCTAATCTACATACATCATCTGCAAAGTCTTGCTGGAAGACCAAGTTGTTGTGATAGACCCTGAATATTCTCCTCGTTTCTGCCGACCTCAATTCGTTTTCGTATATGATATTTATTTAAAGCTACTACGAGGGCTGCTCTATATATTTCTGGCGTAATAGTGAAAATGCGAATATTTATAATCAAAAATGGTTTTATTGTTTTTCAAAGTATTCTCCAGCATGATTTATACACTTTTGCATGCGCTCAAACCAGTTGTCGAAGCACTTTTTCCACTCCGATTGAGACACCTCTAAAACATGGTTTTGAACACTTCAACAGCTTCTTCTGGCGACGAAAATCGTTGAACACGCATTTTTTTCTTGATGTGCGGAAACAAGAAGAAGTCATTAGGTGCCAAGTCAGGGCTGTACGGCGAATGACCCATTAATTCGACGTTTTGGCCGGTCAAAAACGCTCTGGTTTGAGCCGATGTGTGAGAGCTCGCATTGTCATGGTGAACAATGATTCGTCTTCTCTTGTTGGTTTTTCGAATTTCTCCGATGACTTCAGGCAAACAAATTGTATTGTACCACTCAGAAGTGACCGTCCTACGTTGCTCAATCGGAACAGTCGCCACATGACCAGTTTTGCCGAAGAAACAGGCGACCATTTGCTTCGAGTGCTTCTTCCACGAACAACTTTCGTTGGATTTTGCTCGTCTTTGAAGACCCACACGGTCCATTGTTGCTTCGTTTCGAGCTCATACGCATAGATCTATGATTCGTCACCTGTGACGATCTTATAAACGTCTTTTAAAGCACCGCAATCGTATTTTTGCAACGTTTCTTTGCACCAATCGACACGAGCCTTTTTTTTTTGTGCGACTTTCAAATTGTGCGGGATCCAACGAGAACAAACCTTTTTTACGGCCAGGTGTTCATGCAGTATCGAATGTATGTTGGTGGAAGAAATGTCCAAGGATCTCTCGGTATGTCGCATGTCGATCTTGCATTATGAGTTCACGCACGGCATCAATGTTCATTGGCACAACAGCCGTTTTTTGACGACCTTTACGCAATTCGTCTTTGAGCGAGCTTCGGCCACGATTAAATTCATTATACCAATTTTTCACAATGCTATAGGATGGTGCTTCATCGCCATACAAAGATTTAAGTTCATCAATGCACTCTTGTCGTGATAATCCACGTCGAAAGTTGTGATAAATGATGGCACGAAAATGTTCACGAGTTAATTCCATTTTTTTTCTATATTAATTTTTTCAAGTCACTGTAAACAACACAAATAATGGTCGTACGTCAAAACGTTTTGAGTACGATTGTGCTTAAAAATGACAAACTTTCCAATGGAAGTGTCAGATTGCACTTGGCAGCACTCAGTGTTGCCAGGCCAGAAATATATATAGCAGCCCTCGTAATTAAAGTAGAAATATTTGAATGAAAGTTTCAATGGCTTCTGTGCGTAAGCTTATGTTAGCAACAATTAATTATTAAAATTAATAAGAAACCACAACATTCAGTCAATTGTTGAGCAATGATTTGCAAAATTCCGTCAAGCTCACATATAATATGTGACGCCTGAATGAGAATATCAGTAAAAAGAAATCATATAGTGATATTTGAATGTTTTAGAAATGATAGTCGTTGAAGAGACAGAGGATATACATGAATTTGTGAACCACGACACAATGTAGATCTTGTGCTGTTTCGAAGCAACGAACGGGGCAGTAGCGCAAACCAAAATAAAACGCAATACCTTTTTTTATTTAAATAAGGAATAATAACATGCCGAACATTAAATTTTTTTGCATTTACGGAATGTCCTAATTTGCGAACTCTGTAGTGACTGACGAGAGAAGTATAAAGAAAACCTTCTTTTCCGCCTTTTTAAAAAAAAACGCATTTCAAGATCATTTTAATTCTAGACAGTATTTGTAAAATGCCACATGTTATTTTTAATTACAGCTCCTAATGTGTGGTACTGGAGAGTATTCCATAGCGGACTTTAAGGCCCATCATATAGCAAATGGCAACTCAACAGAATTTAGACGTGTTTTAGCCTGGTTTTGGGCAGGTGTTAGCAATTTCAGTCAAACTGAAATGGCAAGACTACTGCAATTTACAACAGGATGCTCACAACTACCACCAGGAGGTTTTCAAGAATTAAACCCACAATTTCAAATAACCGCTGCACCAACGTTTGGCAATCTACCCACGGCTCATACCTGGTTTGTCAAATGATATATTAACTCTATTACAAATTATCATTTTATTTTTTTGATGTCTTTTTAGCTTTAATCAACTTTGTTTGCCCGATTATGAAAGTTATGAACAATTTGAAAAGGCTTTGCTTTTAGCCATTAGCGAAGGTACTGAAGGTTTTGGCATGGTCTAGAAAAATATAGTATTTAAGTATTGTTGATCTCGTTCTTGGAGTTCTAAATTTCTAGATACGTGTGTGTGTGTGTTCCTTAAGTTTAATTTGTAGTTACTAGCGTATAAAAATGCTCTAAAATTAGTTTTTACAAAAGATTTTGTATTAGAGAAAATCTTAAACGCTTTTTTTGCTGTAAGAAATTCGAAGGCTCTAGAACTTAAAATAAGAAACACGAAATCTAACATCTGTCTTGATCATATTTATTTGTAATTTTCAAAAGCAATACATTCGTTATTATAACCAAAAAAAAAAAAAAAAACCTTTAAATATTTTTTGAAAGTAAAACATTTTAAAATATTATTTCTTATAATATATTTTTTAATTATATACATAAATTATACTAATCAAAACTGAAATTATTTTCGAGAATAGTTTTTCCTTATCGTAAATATACTCTTAACGAAAATTTAATGTATCAACAGCAAATATTGTGATAAATTGTAAAGTTACATGCAATATTTAATTTTTTTATGTATTATTTTCAAAACCTTTATTATAATTCTCCTTATTGTTCCTCTAAATCACAAAATAATAAGCTTAAACTCAAACGATAAATATTTTATGTAAATCAAGAATTTTGTTTCCAAATTATTAATCAGCAGAATATCTTGTGTTGGATTCATTAAAACAAACCAAAGAAAATAGTTGATATTATAGAAATTTAAAGTGAAACGTTAATTATCATAAATTTCAAAATAATAAAAATAAGAATTATTTAACGAAAAGCGTTATCAAGTGAAAAAACGAGAAAAATCGCAATAAATAAAAAGAAAACTACAAGCAAAAATTTATGTATTCAGATATGTGAGAGAAAATGATCGATTCAAAAACTTTCGTTTTCGAAAATTTTTTTTTTTTTTTATTTTTTTTAAGTATTTGTTTTTAAATCGGTCGATTTCTATCACATCCCTGATTGAATTTTAAATTTTACAACAATTTAAGACAAAATTTCAAACTAATTTTTAGGTTTTGTAAGTTTTGAGTGTGATGTAACACTGACATTTTATTAGCAAAAAAATGAACCCCCTTTAATTGATAAAGTTTATTTTTTTAACTTGAATTGAAATGTCATTCTCTCGATACAAATATATAATTTGTATAGATAGACACAATACAGTTTTGCAAAGAAAAAGCAAATTCGAAAGAACGTATTTTCGAAATATTCAAACATAAAGCAAGTGATTACAGTGGATTTGGTAGGATAAGAAATGTGCAAATCAAATATTGGGGCAAAATCACGTACATACATTGAAACGCAATCCAACACAATCGCCCGTATTCTAATTGTCAACACCGACAATTAACGATGTTGTCTAGTGTTGCCTACTCCAATTTATCATTCCAATTGTCGTTATCGGAAATCGTCGTTCTCTACTAATATGAGTTTGACATTCTATAAAAAAATGTGACGGTGATATTGTGTTGAGCCGGCACTGATTTTGTCGCCCCCATTTTATATGACGACTTGAGTTGTTTTGAGTCAATAAAAAATTAGGTATAGAAAAACCGGTTAAAATTAAAGTGACAAATGCGAATCAGTTTCAAAAATAAGTAGAACAGTTACAGAAAAATCCCTCTCTTGCAGTGGGTTTTCGTAGCGGCACTGTTCCCAGTAATATTAAAGCGCAGTGGGAAGAAACAGAAAAAGTTTTAAATTCGCTTTGTCCACTGATAAGATAAGGAGATGGATGGCAGAAGCTAAGAAAAAATGTATTTCTAAACTGAAACATGCCATAATTTGTAGGTTTGGCGAGATTTAAAGTTTAAAGTCAAGAAAAAATTGGTTGCAGACAAAGCCGAATGTAATGCAACAGGCGTAGGAATATTCAAGCAGTTAAGTTTTAGACCGCTGGTGGAATTAATGCAAATCTTCTGCAATTCCAAAAACAGCTGAACCCGGAAGGAGTTGTTCAGGGAATCCAGATGGGAGTTTTGAAGAAGCGGAGCATGAGTTACAAAGTGGAAGTGGAAACGCAAATAAATTTCGAGTGTTCAGTGGATCCAAATTTAATTGCAAGTGTGGATAGCGAAATAATACAGCCTTCAACGCCTCCGCAAAAAGAAAACCATGCTCAGCTGGACAATAAAAATAAATAAAAAACACTAAAAACAAGAAATGTGACTGTATTAGTTACAGTTTAGTCACAGTGTGTTACTACATAAGCATAGTTTTGAGCAGGCAAAACTGTTGACGGTCATTTCCAATTCACTACGATCAATAAAACGAAGCTTCAAAGACGTTAGCAAGCGTCAAAGATATTTACTAAAAGTTGAAGAGAAAAAACTAAAATTATTAGAAGAAGGTAATTAAATTTATAAAGAAAGAAATAAGAGAGAGGAAGAGATGCACGAAAACGATTTAGAAGTTTAAGAACTTAAATAAAATAAAACGGATGTAAAGTAAAGAGAAAAAACTCTGGAATAAAAAACGTGAACTATTATTCGAATTAAAAATGGGTTTATCTATGTTAAGCCGACTAGTACATTTGTATGTAACTATTTCAAATTTCCTAAGCAGATACCATTTCCGCTTTCCTTGTTGGAAAATTTTACTTACTATTTATTATTTAATTAAAACTAACTAAAAATACTGAATTAAAATTAAAGAAAACTTCGCTTTATTTGATTCCTAATTTCAGATGCTTCACTACTAATTTCAGTAAGTTTTATGTCACGTACTTCGACATCAGGTTGGCTATTTTCCTCAGAAATTGCATCTTCATATGTTATGCCACATTCGCATCCAAAACCTTATTCGCATTTTATGATCACAAATCTGTTATTTTGAATTAAAATAGATGTGATTAAAAATAGACAAAAAAAAACTACTTGTTAATCATAAGATCATAACATTTAAGCTAAAAAATCCTTTACGGTTAAAGTACAAATGTTGGTCTTCTTTAATATCCGAATCGCAAGGCCAAAAAGTTCGTCCCTAAGCACTATTTCGGATGTTTTCATCCGAAAGACGCTGCAATAGTCAAGAAGTTTAAAGGAAAATCTCAGTCCAAGGTTATTGGAAAAGATTCCGCAACCGACCCTGTCGTCCAGTTTCAAGCCATCGGTGTAAATGTCGACAGTACCGCTCATAACCACTTCCATCAAGCTGTGCAGCCAGACATAATGCCCTCTCAAGCTGGCTTAGGCCAGACATAGGTCATTCCAAGATTATCGTTCGGGATGTGCCCATATCGTCAATGGTGGACTACATCTCCTCTACACCTGCTCTAGATCACGGATTTCAGATCCATATTCAATTTACAAATAAAATATAATCACCCTTATTCTGTTTGGCAACATCAACACAAAACAACGTCGTTTTTCTTCGTTTGTTGTAAATCGGTATTCCCATTGTCAATATTGTCATTAATCGATGATTGTCGCCATATGTTTGGTATTTTCTAAGAACAATTGATGTTGATGTTGCCGTTTAGTTTGTCGTCGCCATTTTTGCTGTTGAGTTGTGTTGTGTGCAAAGGAAAATTTAAAAAAACATGAAAAAGTATACGGCAATGTTAAAATAACAAAGTAAGAAATATAAAACATAACAAAAAAGAAATGAAAAAACTAAAATTACCAACTTCTGCCAATTTGAAAAATTAGTGGAAGAGTTAGAAAGAATCCATCCCAATGAAAAAAGGCAGTTAGTAAAGGCAGGATTTTGTCGGACAGACAAGTGAATTTGCATTATAAAAACTTCACTTATTATTTTTTAAATATTTTATTTATTATTATTATTAAGAATATCAATAAAAATTGTAAGTTTTATTAATACAAAGCTATTTATCAGACAGACAAAATCCTACCCTTAACTAACGGCAAGTTGTAGTAATGGCCCTTTGACTATTTATTTTAATTATTTGTAATAGTTTTGCTTATTTTATTGTTTATAGGTATTTTATTTTTTTATAAACTTTGAATTTTCCACAACACTTAACACAAAAGAAAACAAATTGAATCAACTGACTCAAATATTAGATATGTGTGTTTTATTTTTTTATATTATCGATAAATCGTCAACGTCGTCATTAGTTTGTTAGGGAATACCAAATTAGTATTGATGTTGTGTTAAGTTGATGTTGTCTCAAAATTGACGACGATGTTGACAACGCCAAACAGAATAAGGGTGAATATGCAGACAACTATTTTAGTACAAATATACAGGTAAAATTGTGTGCTTTCACCTTATTGTATATTGGAATCAAAGTTCTAAAGGACCTCCTCACAAAATTTTATTCAAATCTACTTTGTTGTTTTAACGTGATGCGAACACAAACAGACAGACGGACAGAAAGACAAAAATAGGTGTTTTGTAATTTATATCGAAAATTTTCAAAAAATATTTATAATGTAGAGAAATTAACCGTTTACAGTTTTATTATATGTATTGATAATAGAAAATAGTAAATTTACTACCGTATCCTTTTGGATAATATTTAAATTATTGGCGTGTAAATATCTGTTTTAATTATTAAATTTAAATTTTCTCGGGATCATTAAGTGCCCAGGCAAAATTAATTTTAATCCAAGCACGAACGGATAGACGGACACCACACAATCGACTTCATTATGCCTAAAAACTTAGAATATATACTTTATGGGGTCAGAAATGGATATTTTAGATTTTACAAACTGAATGACAAACTTAGATAAACCCTCTATCCACGTGTTGTGGTGAAGCGTATTTAATAATAGTAGTTAATAATTTTTCATTGTAATTATTGAAAATGATGACGGAATTAGGCTTGTATTAAATTGTTTTCTTTGGATTTGATGCTATGCAGCTGCTTAAGTATCAAAGACACTTTTTTTATAACGTTTTTAGTTACAATCACTCAACAAAATGATTATAATTGTTAATTGACATGCAAAGAAATTATGGATCTACTACCTTCTAGGTTTCAATACAAACGGGGGTTAGGAAAAATTCATGATCACCTTGATTTTATTGCATATAAGGTGTAGATTTATTCCTTAAGGTTAAGTTGGTTTAAAGATAGTTGAAAGGTAAGTAAACAAATGTACAAATGTAGGATCTTTAGGTTTAGTTCAGTTTACTCATTTTCAGGTAGGTTGATACATGTGTATATATTTTAGGTTAATTAATTGATAAGTATAAATGCACGTTGATTTGAAGATGCTTGGTAACCAAGTGACTAATAAATTTTTTTAACTTAGGCCTGGTACTCTGTTCGGATTTGTGGAAATTGTTGAGCAACATAAATTATTTCATGTGGCAAACTTGACATTTAAAATGTGGTGCCTATCTCGCGATTTACTGCCATCCCTAAATTAGCGCGTAAAGCGCAAGATATCTGTCAAAATTTCTCATGTACATACAAAATATATGAAGCATCCCTAAATAGCATGGTGTCAACGCTCAGCAATTGGAAAATCCAATTTTGACAGTGCGTAAGGAAGTGAAGTTGGCTGCTTGTTGGTTTGTTTTGTTTTGTTATGGTTGAAACGTAATGACAATTTAGTTATTTTCAAGTCAATCTAGCGGTTTTATCTCTTCTTTATTTTTATACAGCGGGTTTTATAAAATTAAATGAGTTAACATTACTGTAAAAGACACAAAGTTGACGCTCTTATTTAGGAATGACATTCCAGCGCAAAAGCTATGCATCAGATTGCTTTGCGTCTTACGCGCTAATTTGGGGATGGCAGTTAGAAGAAATTAACGTTTTATTGTATTCACGTGTACTCCATTGTTTTAAAAATGTAGTCAAAAGACATGTCATTAGCTCTCCTTTGAAAAATTCCGCATGAAATAATGCCTACTTGCTTTATTTCACAGCTTTGATAAAATGTTGCCAAAAACATTTCATATGTTTTTCCACAATTAAAGCAGAGTAGAACTTCTGCAACATTTTTCCATGACTTTTTCATACATATTTTTTATGTATGTATGTAGCTTGACAGCATTCCGCATAAAGAACTGAACAGAATCGATCGAAATTTCAAACACTTTTCAAACAATGCGGAAGATCATCGTATTCATCATTATTTCAAAATGATTTAAAGCAAATCGAGCATGAGGTTACACAGCATCAAACTAACTACGAAACAGTCAGTCAAATGGACTTAACGCGAAGCCACCTGCGATACCTTCTAAATATCTTTTTTCATTACCCTTGAAGTGAAAATTGGTATCACAAATAGGCTATCAGTGCTCATTGAATGCAGGTAAGAAGAATAAGTTCTGTGAAAATTCTTAAATGGAAGATTAAAAATAAACAAGTAAGAGTGATACATTCGGCCAATCAAAACAGCAAATATTGGCGGGACAGAGTATTAAAAAATAAAAAAAAAGATTGGCCATCGGCTCTAAATGGTTTAAGCATTTAAAAAAATATATTATTTCCTTAAAGATCTCTTCAAAAGCTTTAAAATGATACCTATATTGATATTTACGAGGGCTGCTCTATATATTTCCGGCCTAATAGTGAAAATGCGAATATTTATAATCAAAAATGGTTTTATTGTTTTTCAAAGTATTCTTCAGCATGATTTATACACTTTTCCATGCGCTCAAACCAGTTGTCGAAGCACTTTTTCCACTCCGATTGAGACACCTCTAAAACATGGTTTTTGAACACTTCAACAGCTTCTTCTGGTGACGAAAATCGTTGACCACGCATTTTTTTCTTGATGTGCGGAAATAAGAAGAAGTCATTAGGTGTCAAGTCAGGGCTGTACGGCGGATTACCCATTAATTCGACGTTTTGGCCGGTCAAAAACGCTCTGGTTTGAGCCGATGTGTGAGAGCTCGCATTGTCATGGTGAACAATGATTCGTCTTCTCTTGTTGGTTTTTCGAATTTCTCCGATGACTTCAGGCAAACAAATTGTAGTGTACCACCCAGAAGTGACCGTTCTACGTTGCTCAAGCGGAACAGTCGCCACATGATCAGTTTTGCCGAAGAAACAGGCGACCATTTGCTTCGAAGTGCTTCTTCCACGAACAACTTTCGTTGGATTTTGCTCGTCTTTGAAGACCCACACGGTCGATTGTTGTTTCGTTTTGGGCTCATACGCATAGATCCATGATTCGTCACCTGTGACGATCTTATAAACGTCTTTTGAAGCACCGCAATCGTATTTTTGCAACATTTCTTTGCACCAATCGACACGAGCCTTTTTTTGAGCGACTTTCAAATTGTGCGGGATCCAACGAGAACAAGCCTTTTTTACGGCCAGGTGTTCATGCAGTATCGAACGTATGCTGGTGGAAGAAATGTCCAAGGATGTCTCTATCTCTCGGTATGTCGCATGTCGATCTTGCATTATGAGTTCACGCACGGCATCAATGTTTTCTGGCACAACAGCCGTTTTTGTACGACCTTCACGGAACTCGTCTTTGAGCGAGCTTCGGCCACGATTAAATTCATTATACCAATTTTTCACAGTGCTATAGGATGGTGCTTCATCGCCATACAAAGATTTAAGTTCATCAATGCACTCCTGTCGTGATAATCTACGGCGAAAGTTGTGAAAAATGATGGCACGAAAATGTTCACGAGTTAATTCCATTTTTTTTCTATATTAATTTTTTCAAGTCACTGTAAACAACACAAATAATGGTCGTACGTCAAAACGTTTTGAGTACGATTATGCTTAAAAATGACAAACTTTCCAATGGAAATGTCAGATTGCAGCCCTCGTAAAACAATTTTTATATTTCAGAGCCCCGTACTCGGAAAATATCCTATTCGTTTTTCGTATTTTTTAATTTTCTATCGCCTGATATATCTATTTTTTAAATTGGAGTTACTTTATTGTTCCAAATGACATTAAAAAATTAGAGGTAGGCTTGGTGTTTTGCCTGCTGCCTCAAACAACATGGACCGATTATGATGATTTCCAATAGCACCTCTTGACACTGTATCTGATCGATTGACTAACACGGACGGATAGACGGACATCGCTCAATCGACTTCACTATGCATTAGAAAACAGAATATATATACTTTATAGGGTCGGAAATTAATATTGTAAAAATTACACACGGATTAACAAACTCACTTTTTCCACTTTTTGTGGTGAAGAGTATAATAAATAAAAATTTTAAAAACTAATTCGTAACTTTATTTCAAGAACGTTATTCTAGGTAAAATCTAATTTTTGGTCGTAGTTTGCAAGACGCATCAAACCCCTTAAAGTTATCCAAAACATTGCTACTGACAAATTTCAATAAAATTAATTTTTGTATTAGATTATTTGGGCAAATTCTGAACAAATTATCTCCATTTTGGCATTCAATTCCGCTTTTAAAAAAAACAGGGTACACTATTGAGCTCTTTCCTACACTTCAAATCTTCAAAAATTTACAAGTAATAGAACCATTTATTTTCCAGCTTGTCACGCGTAATGTCACTGTGCACTGTAGTGACTAATCTTGAATTAAAAAAATATGTTAAGAATAAAGTATTCTAAATAAAATAGATAAAAACTTGCACAGTTAATGTATGCATTTTGGTTTACATGAAAAATTGTTCATGAAAATTATTAATGATTGCAATTTATGGAAAAGGGCGAACATTTCGAGAGAAAAGATATTCATGATATGGATTATTAATATCATTAATACATTCTCTATATTACGGCACTTTCTGTGGTCATCATTTATAAGAAAACAAAGTGAACAATTTTAAAGACACTGGGAAGTGAAAAAAGGAGCGTAAATTATTACTCCTTGCATTGGACTAACTCATGTATAAAATGATCAATAAGACTAGATAGGATTCAGTAGCAAGTCGCCGGTAATATGGCGTTGCATACTTTTACTAGCGCTAAAGTTTTGGTAGCAATAATTCTTGCAAAAAAAAAACCGACTTCAAAGCAGATTTCATCTGTCGGTCTATAACAGTTAAAGAGTATGGCCACATACAGAAAATAACATCAACTATTGGGACACCTTTTAATTTCTAAATTCAAATTTTATACTTATTATACCGGAATTATCAGTACAGGTTCCATGTAAATTTTAGCTATCTGTCGTGTAGGCACACCCTTTAATTTTTAAGATTATGAACTGTTTTTAAAACGGGACCAAACTGTAAGCATAATCTATTAAATTACAATTACGGTTCACAAATGACTGAGTTGTGCAGGCACAAACATTAAAAAAGCAACATTCAGAAGAATTGATAATTTCCTTCTTTTTTTTAAGTCGGTTAAAAATGGAGGAGAAAATGAGAATGTAAAACGACTAAAGAGGCAATGTCCGTCATACATACAGTTCTCTTTTCAGGATGTGACAGAGCTTACTGTTATTTTCCTTGTGTAAAAAATATCAGATGTTCATAAACAAGTGCATGAGAAGAATAATGTACATCTTTTGCAGAGAGAGATGCGAAACCATGACTTAATCTCCATGTGCAGAACTATTCAAGTTACTTTGTGAAATGGTTTGTCCATGCTTTAAATAAAGTTATGGCATACATCTGCCTCTAATCGAATACGTTAGCCAAAAGGAGTAGAGGGCGCCTAAAGCAAACATAGAAAGGATCGATTAGGCTAAAATATTATAAAGGGGATAACCTAACCGCAAGTCACATCTAACGGAAAACAATTCCCTAAACTTTGTAACGAATTTTGTTATTTACTGTAGGGAATATTTAAAAAAATAAAATTAATCAAAACTTGCAAACGAAGGGCTTCGCCGCATGTATGGACCATCCCTTAATTTTTGTGTTCTTAAAAATATGTGTTAAAATATTCGCATCTGCCTTTTATGGTTAAAAGGGCATGACAATATGAGTGAAAACTAATTCTTCTATAGGAAACGTATCGCGTATCGCAAACGTTTCATGCAAACGCATATACTTTTAAAACATTTTTAATCATTAAGTACATGAGTAAAACCAAAACAAATACTTTTTGAGTGACAAAGTGCCTAAACGAACCAATTCGCTTTTCAACCATTTCTTGCTTTACTATACCAATACAATAACTCAAATGTGTTGTGTAGTTCGCTAAAAAAATGTTTCTTCTAAATCGCCAGTGCATTCTCTACTATAACAAAAAATTCAATCAGCAAACGTTTGCGCAACGTTTTTTCATGAAACTGTTGCAGCCAGTTTACAGAACACAATTTGCCGTTTAGACGCATAAAAACGTTACCGTTTCCCATGTTTGGGTTTTTAAAACGCGAATGTCATTTTGTTTTTGTAAAAAACGAAACAAATGGTAATTGCTTCTGGTTTATGTATCGCGGATTGTAGTGTCAGACACGTCGAAAATGAGCGAAGAAAAAAAAACCATTCGTCAGGAGTTAATATTGTTGGGCAACTGCCTATCATAACACTTTGAGTCATAAAAACATCTATTAGTATTATACATACATACATTTAAAAATTGTTTGTTTTTTATAACTATTGTTTAAACTTTTTTTGTTTTCACAAATTTTTGTTTTGCAGATAAAAACTTTTACTTCATTGTTTGATAGTTTTGTTTTGTTTATTAAACACAGATGTTTCTTTTTAGGCGCCGAAGCAGGGTTATTACCATCATTTAAGGCAAAAACCAAAAATTTATATGAAAAAAAGTAAACAGAAAATATTAATTAATACATTGGCAATACTTCGATTTGACATACATTTACTTATACGAAACACAACGTAAGTTAAACGAAAAAACCGGAACGGAATGTCTTACACGGATGCTAATTATTACGCATTCGTCCATATGTCATCCGTTTTCGTTTCGCTCTTGACGTGTTCTGTAATTTCTACTATATCTATTTCCGACCCCATAAAATATATATATTCTGACTCCTTATGCATAGCGAAGTCGATTGACCGATGTCCGTCCGTCGGTTTGTCCGTCCGTGTTAGTGTTGAAATTAAGTTTGCCGAGGCACTAGATCAGCTAGAGAAAACTTAAATACGCCAATCGATCAGACATAGTGTCGAAATAGGTACTATTGGAAATCAGCATGATCGGTACATGCCCTTCGAGGCAAAGGGCAAAACACCACGCCTACCTCTAATTTTTTCACACCATTTGGAACATTGAAGTAACTCCAATCGAAAAACAAACATATGGGGCGATAAAGAATTAATAAATAAAAAAAAAACTATCAAGTGAAAAAATTAGAGCTCGCCCATATTTTCCGAGTTACGGAGCTCTGAAATTGCCAAATTTTTTAAAATATCAATATGGGTATAATTTTAAAGCTTTTGAAAAGATCTTTAAGGAAATACTAAAATTTTTTAAAAATGCTTAACCCATTAAAAGCCGATGTCATTTTTATGTAAAATTATATATATATACATATGTAGTATCAAATTTTTTTTTTATTTTTTAATTCTCTGTCACCCCAATATTTGCTTTTTTGATTGGAGTTACTTCACTAAACTAGATTAACATAGATGGTGAAGGGTATATAAGATTCGACATAGCCGATTTTATATAATAAAACGTTCGGCTTTGTTTATTTTAGTACCCTGATTTTAACTAGCCAATGACATATCCCACACACAGTCTGTCAAACTATTCGTAGGGGTATCTTGTAGAATTAAAAAGGCAAATGGTATTGTCATCAAGCCTACAACTTTTCGTGCAACGCTCCTGTGTATTTTAAAAACAATTTAAAGAATTAGAATTTTGCTCCCCTTTTAATCCAAATCTTGCTTAATTTTGGAACACTCTTTAAAACGGGTATGTGACAAGGTCAATGAAAGTATAATTTGATACTTGCTTGTGTTTAAATGAGCCCATTTAAGAAAAAAACACTATCATTAACTTCTTTAATATTTACACGAAATTGTTGTAACATTAAAATTAAAGCGCATTTATAACTTTAACACAATTAGACGCAAAAATGTAAAGCAACCAGTTTTAAAGACAACAATTTTTTTGTTAATAAAAACAAAACACTTTCTTTGCACCGAGATATACTTTAAAGCTAAATGTCGGCACTTTCGTTATGTCTTTTGAAATTGAACTTTTACATAATTTCGGTGAGCATTTTAAAAGATTTAAAATTTTTACACAATTTTTTTAGCTTCAATTCAGTGTGTGTTAAAAAGTTTAATTTATTTTTAACTCACCATACATTCGATACTTCTTGCATCATCCGTTCATCATCATGATTATTTTTTAATTTAAAATCTCAATGTTGCAGCAACTTATAACCACTATTCAATTTATTGTTGAAATCATCTTGAAATGAATATTGTGCATCCATAGAAAACTTGAAAATATCAGTCATTATCATGATTACATAATTTATGTTTAATTTATTTCATTTGTGAACTTTAAACAAATTTATGTTCGGGCGTAAAATATTTTTTTTTTTTTTAATTTTTATTAATGTTTTTTTTTTCATTATATTAAAATCTTATAAAGTTTGTCTAAAATCTGCTGCAACATTTAAAACACGCTTCAAACTCTGCGCTAACGACCATATTATCTTTCATTCATTTCACGGCAGTTGTTTTCAATCTTTTTCAGTAGTATTTTTATTAAATAATATTTAAATCATTAGTGAGTAAAAACAAGTCATCATTAATTAAAAAGTCATCGTTCATCAATGGATTGATTTGATTACGCGCCTTCGTTTTATTGTACATTTATGTAAAAATTTAATAGAAATCACATCTGTTATTGGTACAGTGTCCATAATTGTTTATCAAAATACGGAACTAGAAAATATTAAGTAAACACCAGTATGAGCTTGCGGTTATCTATTTAACATTAAAAAACCAACTGTTAATGAAAGACAAATTAAAAGCAGAAAAATTAATAACAATTACACTGTTCTGCAAAGAAACCCCCTTGAAACAAAAATACAATTATGCTGTGTTTAGACGGCATGTACAAATCATATGGAATGTCAGATTTTCCATATGTAAATCAATACATACCGTGTAAACCTCATGAAATAGAACACATGTTATTTTCCTATGAGTTAAAACATGTGTCAGTTTTTTATTTATAGCACGCTATATTTTGATATGTAAAACTATATGACAACAGATGTTTTCAGTGATGCTAACTTCCACTTTAAAAATTTCCGCTCAAAATATTTTTACAATAAAAGTTAGCTTTCTGAAAATAAAATATTTTTTTAACTTTTTAGGGAATATATTGGCATATCCCAGAAACAGTCTACCAGTCAAAAATTTTTTAACTTAATCCAACTTAGTTTTTTTTTTTAATGGAGCATGGAATAGATATCTAATTTCATAAATTTATAAAAAAAAGTTCATTTCGATGATGTTTAATACAAAAATTATTACAAAATCCTACCCTACCTCAGGTTTTTTAATGTTATACAAAAAAAGTGAAATTATTTACGTGTTGATATCATTGCTTTAGTATTAACATAGATGTTCTAATCGAAAGCAATATTGTTATTCACTCAATTCTCTTTAATTTTTTGTAAAAAAAAATGTTGCTCACTTTTTTGGAAACAGCAAAATTTGGTATGAAAGAACAGATAAATGCGTTGTAGCGTTCGTTACGGAAAATAAGGCTTTTTTTGTATTGTGAGTAGAAAAAATTATTGTTTTACAAATCATCTATAATTTTAAATTAATATCCTGCTTTTAAGAAAAAAAATTATAATTCTACAATTAAAAACCAAAAAATTACAGCATATTCATTTTTGTAGCGTGCGTAACGATTTGAGTTCTCCCAAATATTACAATAAAAACCTTTGCAATTTTTTATTTTTTTTTTTCTTATTACTTCCCTTCTTAAATATATTCTTAGCCTACATAATAAGCAGAGCAACAACAATTTAGCTTACTTTGTTGGTACGACAGGCGCAAACGGTAAATTTCATGTGGTCTCGCCTTTGGTTTCGTTTCATTAATCTGCAATTGTCTTTTAGTGTCAGTTTAGATTATGGGCATATTGATAACATACAAAATTGTTTGCTTACAGTATAATTTTTATTAATAAGAGTTCGAAAAGTGAAGACGTGTGCAGAGCGTATTCGAAAATATCGCAAAAAATACAATCAAATGATAACTTAACACAAATAGAACGTTTCAAAAATGCGAAAAGAATGTAAATTTATACATATACATAATTTAATTAATTTATAAACATAAAATATGAATTAAATAATGATATTAAAAAAGAATATGAATTCTTTTGCTAAAAGAAATACAATTATTTTTATTTATATACTACTGGAAAAAATTAAGCGTGCGTAACGCTGGGTTCACGGCTTTTGTAAAAAAACAACAACACATTTTGGCTGAAAGTAAGTTATTTTATAATTCCCTTACTTTCATCTTTCTTTTAAGTATTTAATTTTTCTGTTTTATTATGCAAAATTTTCTAAAAATCACAAAAACATACCTCAACCTTTAAAGTTACTTCCATTTTTTGTAGCGTGCATAACAATACTGTGAGATCAAATTTTTGCAACTTATTTCTGCTAAAAAAAAAAATATTTTGATGAGATTCGAAAGTACACTTAAATCCCACTAAACACTGTGCATAACTTGAAGGTATGTCTTTTGCAAGACCAAAAAATTGTTATATTTCAATCCGAAAACGCGTACGAATGTAGCGTTCGTAACGCAGGATTTGCCCATATATAAAATGATCGTAGGCTAAAAAATAATTTTTCAGCGATTTCATAAACTTGTTACCCACGACAGAAAAAACAGAAAGCCTTAAAACATTTTTAATATAATTCTGAAAACTAATTATTAATATTTTTGTTTTGTGTTTTCTAAAGATGCCACCCAACGGTTTTGCGAAATATTGAAAAAATTAAAGATAATTATTAATATTTGTATTTGAAAAGCTGACCAAGTGCTTGAAATACTAGAAAGATAATGATACAAAAGATATATTTAAATTTAGTATTTGGAGATTATTACCGCTTATTGCATTTTTAAAATTAAATTCAGCACCAATTATTTTATGGTAAAAAATGAATAGAAATTTGACTTATTGCCCTTTTTACTATCTAATAATTCATATTTGTTTTCTTAGTGGAAATGTACGATGAGTATTTAATAATTATTTTACGTCTTCTTATGTATATATGTATGTATGCACATACGTAAAAGAAAAAATAATAATGGTGACACTGAGTTTGTAACAAATATGAGTTTAAATTTTTCCAGCGTTCTAGGGTTTTTTTTTTTTGGATAAGGACGTGTGTGCCCATGGCGAAATAATACAAGGTGGTCGCGATGGCGAATTTATTAATTCCGCCGTAAACTCTAAATGTCAAACTCCATATATAAAAATATGTATAACAGATTATTGTATGGAGTTTGACATTTAGCGTTTACGGCGAAAGTAATGAATTCGCTATCGAGACCACCTGTATTATTTCGCCATGTGTGTGCCCCTTGCAGGTAGCCAAAAGTTTTAAAAATATGGTAAATACAAATTTGCTTACCAATTTTTTATTCATTGTACATTTTTAAAATATTTGTCTCTTTTACAACTTATTAATAACACTCGCACACATATTATTTTGCGTGTACAAAAAGTAAGACTTGTATGTTAATGATTTTATTAGGGCAACTAACAACCTCAAATGTAAAAAATAAGTTAAGTTTGTAACATGTACTTCATGCGAACTACGCCAAGGACCTGAACGTGCAGTTTTCAGCTTGTGACGTGTTTTTATAACGAAAACAGCATAAGTGGAATTTTATATTATGGCAAATAATATATAGTAATATAAATAATAATACGGAAAGGCAGTATTGTGCTTGTCGTTGTTCTTTTAAGTAGTTATTGCTTCAAAGTGAATAGTTGACATCACTGCTTTAAGCATTTTAGTTTTCTTTTCAACCACTAGAGGTTATGTCTTATCTACGTAACATATGCAAGTTTAAACATTATTATTATAAATCGTATGTTAAACACAGATTTTGACATACACAACAAATTCCATATGGATAGCAATTTTGATATTCCATGTGACTTGTACATGCCGTCTAAACACAGCTTTAGTATGGAGAATTTCACGGGCTTAATTCAAATCTGCTTTTAATTATTTACTATCGTCTGCAGATTTTTGGTAGGGTGCGCACATTGGTTTGAAAAATATTTTTTTGACGAAATTCGGTATCTCATGAACCGCTCAAGATATTTCAACAAAATTAAACAGAGGCAAAGCAGAAGTGTTTCTCAGTGAATCTACGGACTGTCGGCCTCCCAGGGTGAAGCGAGGCATCTGGGTAGGGCACCAAATTGGGGTACCTCGGACATCCAATTTTTTTTAAATGTAAATTTTTACGCAAACGTTAAGATTTTTTTAAATTTAATTAGACCTTGAAAATATCTATAAAAAACTGTGCGCATATGTACAGGTTATCTGTTTTAGTTTAGTAGAAAATCGGCTTACAATTGTTTTTTTTTTTCTGTTAATTTTGACCGACCTTAACTTGGTATTTTTGGCGTAGTACTCTTACTAATTATCGGATTATTTCTTTAAGACATTTGCTACATTCTTTATAAAATTTAGAATAAACAAGTTTAAGGTTTTGTTCTGATAGCGCTTTTCGTAAGAAATGCCGTTTTTTAAGGTTTTTTGCCAAAAAGGGGGTATTAATTTTTTACTTATGTAACTGAAATTTACTTAAATACTACCAAATTTTTTTTTAACCATTTTAAAGACAACCTATAGACAACGCAAATAAAAGAAAAATTAGGTCAAAAATTATAACGGCCCTTTCCAAACATAGAAAATTTTGAAACAAAATTTCAAAATTATTGCAAAGCACTGATAAAAAAAGGCTTTCCAAAAACACAGTCCCGTGATTGATAAAGGCAGGGTAGCCTCTTTTTGGGAAATTTTTCGAGCATACTTATATTGAAGTTATAGGATCTTCCTAAACCCCGCCTCCTAATGATTTTTTCGCTCATTTTAAATGTAAAAACTTAAAATGTGCATAAAGACGTTTTTTACCTCATTTTGATTTTCATTTTAAAAGTAAATTTTAAAAATCGTAAGATTTGAGTAAAAAATAAACTTTTTATGACATTTTAAAAAAATTATATGTCCGAGGTACCCAAATTTGGTCCCCTACCCAGAAGCCCCTCTTAACCCTATGCGGCCAACCGTCCGTAGACTGACTGAGACTTACCTCTATAAAATTTCGTTGAGATATCTTAAGTGGTTCAGGAGATACCGAATTTGTCCAAAAAAAATCGTTTTCAAACCTCTGTGGGGCGTGGTAAAATGTAAAACGTACACATTATGTTTTTACTTAAAAACTATATTATAAAATTGCCTTCAAGTTACTATGGCAGAATTTTTTATTACCTTATTAGTTCCTAAATTATTCTGAAATAAGTGGCAAAAATTTTTAATTTATTTAAAATTACAAATAACTCCAATGAAGTAAGTCCCATGGAAAATGAAATAACGCCCAACTAAAAAAAAAGTTAAATAACTCCCAAAGGCAAAAATTTCCCAATTTTTGGGACTTATTTCAAAATGCAAAAATAAAACCCAATAAAAATGAATTAACTCCCAATGAAATAAACCCCAACAAAAATTAAATAACTCCCACTTTTTTTCTTTTTTTTTTTTGTTTCCTTTTACAAAACGCTTTTTATTTCATAATTATATGTAAGCATATACATACGAGGGCTGCTCTATATATTTCTGGCCTAATAGTGAAAATGCGAATATTTATAATCAAAAATGATTTTATTGCTTTTCAAAGTATTCTCCAGCATGATTTATACACTTTTGCATTCGCTCAAACCAGTTGTCGAAGCACTTTTTCCACTCCGATTGAGACACCTCTAAAACATGGTTTTTGAACACTTCAACAGCTTCTTCTGGCGACGAAAATCGTTGACCACGCATTTTTTTCTTGATGTGCGGAAACGAGAAGAAGTCATTAGGTGCCAAGTCAGGGCTGTACGGCGGATGACCCATTAATTCGACGTTTTGGCCGGTCAAAAACACTCTGGTTTGAGCCGATGTGTGAGAGCTCGCATTGTCATGGTGAACAATGATTCGTCTTCTCTTGTTGGTTTTTCGAATTTCTCCGATGACTTCAGGCAAACAAATTGTAGTGTACCACTCAGAAGTGACCGTCCTACGTTGCTCAAGCAGAACAGTTGCCACATGACCAGTTTTGCCGAAGAAACAGGCGACCATTTGCTTCGAAGTGCTTCTTCCACGAACAACTTTCGTTCGATTTTGCTCGTCTTTGAAGACCCACACGGTCGATTGTTGTTTCGTTTCAAGCTCATACGCAGAGATCCATGATTCGCCACCTGTGACGATCTTATAGACGTCCTTTGAAGCACCGCAATCGTATTTTTGCAACATTTCTTTGCACCAATCGACACGAGCCTTTTTTTGAGCGACTTTCAAATTGAGCGGGATCCAACGAGAACAAACCTTTTTTACGGCCAGGTGTTCATGCAGTATCGAACGTAAGCTGGTGGAAGAAATGTCCAAGGATGTCTCTATCTCTCGGTATGTCGCATGTCGATCTTGCATTATGAGTTCACGCACGGCATCAATGTTCTCTGGCACAACAGCCGTTTTTGGACGACCTTCACGGAAGTTGTCTTTGAGCGAGCTTCGGCCACGATTAAATTCATTATACCAATTTTTTACAGTGCTATAGAATGGTGCTTCATAGATTTAAGTTCATTAAAGCACTCTTGTCGTGATAATCCACGTCGAAATAGTAATAATAATTATAGGTATAAATTTATGTATATCGTATTATATATAATTTGATAATAAAAATTATTTAAAAAAAATTTAAAAAAAAACCCCCTCGTGTCGTTAACTTCTGCACGACAAACAGGGCAATTGAATGTTTCGAGTCCATTTGCAATACTTGCAGTTTGTAGTTTTAGGACGCAAGAATTGCACGTTTTTATGTGTTTGCAAGGAATCAGCAGAATATTGGGTTAAACATCCAAGCAAACCACGCACAGAATTTAAGAGCGCGGTAGTGTTGGTGTCTCCGATCCAAAATGTAGCTCTTCATTGGCTTTTTCAATCAGTTCCGCTTTTTCGATAAATTTTATTCTTTTTCTTACTTTTTCCCTAAGCTCCACGCTATTAGCCAGCAATTCAAAATCTCGGGACTTTTTGAAATCTTCAAAACTTTAAAAACTTAAAAAAATTTCCCTGTTTGGGAATTATTTTTCTCAGCACTCCATTATATCCTTCGACGGCGGAAGCCGTTCGAGTCGTTGTTTCAAATACAGACAGTGCGAAAAGAATTGTGACAAAAAAAAAACAAATTAGAGATTAAGGGCCAGTTTTTGACTTCGTATTTAAATGTCATTTAAATTTAAGTTCTATTTAAGTACAAAATTCAGTTTTTCAATGCACACTTAAATGAAACTTAAATGACCAATCTTGCGCATTTAAAGTCCATTTCAATAATACAGTTTTACCATATGGTTATGGCATTTTTTGTTGTTGTTTCGTAAAACTAAACAAAAGTAAACAAACATTTTAGCCATTGATAGAACAATATTTTATGTTTTGCATACATTTCTTAATGAAAATATTAATTAAAAAGTTAAATCAATAAATAAAATAAGTTTAGGTGGTGAATACATGAGTATCGCTGACATTTTTTAATATATTTAAAATATTTTTCACAAAATTTGCAATTCATTGTGTTTGTTAGCAGCTGTTTTTCATAAACAATGGAGATTTATTTTGATATTTCGTAATGCTACCACATTTTGTGATATTTAAATGAGAACTTAAATAAGAACTGAAAAAATGAAACTGCAGTTAAATACAACTTAAATTTAAATGAAAATTAACTAAATGCGTATTTAAATACGAACTCAAAAATTGGCCCTAAGTGAAAGATAAGTTATACTAGTGTTGTTTAAAGGTATTTACCTTCTATAACCATTGCTTTTCGAAGTATTCCAAAAAGTTCGAAAATTCGAAATGACGCTCGAGCGTTTCTATGGACGTAGTATGTTCATGGCAAGCAACAGGACAAGCGATAATTGTTTATGATATTCCAATGACGCCTTATTGTTTTGTCGAATGAATTGAAATAATTGTTTATGTTTTGTTGTTATTTGTCGTCGTACTGCCGGCAAAAGTAGAACCAACAGCCATAGGTTTTTGCATCCAAAAATGAAGTTTTAATAGCCCTTCTTAGACTCGCTTCATAATCGGTGATAAAGGTCGCACCATTAGAATTTTGCTGACTTTTTATTCGTCAAAAAAAACTGGAAAACCCTATTGAAACAAAAAAAAAATCAGTCTAATTATTGTATAAGAAATGGCGTTGAGGCGCGCCCCTCCCCCCAGCGATGACAAAACTTTTTATAATATTTGATATGCAAAATCAATTGTTTAAAACATCCTAGTGTTTGCAATTAAAATGAAATAAGTCCCAACTGCAATAAATAAAGTACCAATGATAACTCCCGAATGAAATAACTCCCAACAAAAAAAACTGTTGGGACCAACAAAAATACCTGCCAACAAACGAAATAAGCTCATAATGAAATAAGTCCCAATTTGTATGGAAAATGTTTTGGGATTTATATCATTTTTCCATTGGGAGTTATTTCGCTGTTACCGATTTTATATACAATAATTATTGTTTTTTTCTTGTAAATCTTAAACTTACAAGTGACACTGAAAATAAATGTCAAACTACAGTAAGCAAATGAATAGTTTGTGCAAACATTCTTCCTGACAATTCTTGAACGTGTCGCTTATCTATACCAAATCATGCAACCCTGACTCGTCGAGAAATTCGTACCATTAAAATTTATAGACGTCGAGCACCAATCACACAGATCCCGTCTGCTGAAAAAAGCTAAAAGAAATAACAAAATAGATAAGAGATAAATAAATCACAAGATAATCAAGAATTGCACAGAATTTATTTGGCAGTCCTTAACGCTACTCCACCAACGAATTACTCATCAATCTATTTGTAATTAATTAAGAACTGCATTTGTCCCGAATATATCTGTTGATATAGTTCATTTCTTTATTTTGGGCCTGAGTACTTTCCTAGTTACTGGAAGATTTCTCTAGTTACTATGATCTAAGAATAAACAGTTTATTCTTATATTTGGCTAAACTATTTGAGAAATTTTGAGTGGGAAAGGTTGTATTACAGATAATCACTTTGAACAAACGCACAGATTAGTAAACGTATCAAAAAAAGGCCCTTAAGGAAAGAAAATATTGTTTTAGGCTTTCTGTAGCCGTGTATCAAGCCGGTGATAAAGTTACGTGAAATTTTTGTGAGAAACAACGTGCCAACAAAATGCACTATTTATCGTGTAGTGAATGATTTCGAAGAAAGAGGGTCTTTAGGTGATAGGCCCAAGCCCACAATGTACTGTAAGATCGGCTGAAAACATAAGTACTGCTCAAGAAAGTGTTCAAAACAATCCATCAACCTCAATTCGACGCCGTGCTAGTGTAGTTTTCTTATAAACTCACAAAGAAGTCTTTTAATGTTGTGCAGGCAAAAGTTTACAATTTAATAAACGAAACGAATAAATTTTCATGAGTACAAAAATATGATTTACAAAAACAGGTTTTCTTGATTCGAATTATAAAATAACTTAAAAACTAAAACAACAAGTATTTTTAAAATAACTACGTCACTACATACCCCCCTTTCGGAAGAATTTCATATAAAGCAAAAGATACAGTTTTTCTTTTTTTGTCTGAAGGTATAAGCTTTTCTTCAATAAATGCAGGTTTCAATCTATCTATTGAAACATTCTTGGACATTGAATTAAGCTTCAGTTTGAAAAATTTTGAACTGTTTTCAAGTACTTGAAACGGATCTTCATATGGATAAGAAAATCCAAATTTCTTAGAATCACTTCTCACAAAAACGTATTTACAAGCTTCGAGATGTTTTGGAATATAAGTCTTCATTGTATTTCTGTGATGAGATATATCACAACGAATATTAGAAATATATTTTTTAATTTTGTTTAAAAACTCTGAACTATTAAATGTTTGTCCAGAATCCACCACTAATTCGCCAGGCAAACGCAAGGATTGCCCATAAACCATTTCAGCTGCAGATGACGCAATATCTTCTTTGACTACGGACCGTAAGCCCAACAATATTATAGGTAACTCCTGTGACCAATTAACCGGATCTCCATGTGCTAAAATTGATGATTTTAGTTGACGATTGAAGCGTTCCACCATACCGTTAGATTGGGGATGATAAGCTGTGGTAACAATTTTGCCAATACCTAATATACTCGTAACCTCATTGAAAATAGAAGAAGTAAATTGCGCACCTTGGTCACTTGTAATCAGTTCTGGAACCCCAAACCTAGATTATTGCTATCATTTGCAGTATTCCTATTATTCTGTTCCTGTGTTTCTTCCGAAGATGTTCTAGCTGGAGATCTAAACATATTTAAGTTCTGTAGTGACGTTTACAATTTTCAATAATATAACTATTTTAAGAAAGTAATTAAGTATGAAATGAAGTAAATACAAAAAAAATAAATAAATAAACTAAACTTATCTTAAAGAATTCTTGACTATTGAAGAAATTGATTTTATTGTGTCCCAAGGTAAAACAGCAAATAAACCAAACTTCCACCAGAATCACCTTGACTTTCACACTTGAAGGTTTTATTCGCTCAACTGAAATATTGTAACCCAAAAAATCTATGTCTGTTGAACCAAATATACATTTCGAACTTTTAATATTTAACCCATATTTGGATAACCTATCAAAAACTAATTCTAAATGTACACAGTGCTGATCCTCATCCTTACTTGCTATAAGCACATCATCTAAATATACAAATACAAAGTCTAGACCAGATAAAACTTCGTTTATAAAACGTTGAAACGTTTGTGCAGCATTTCTTAGACCGAATGGCATTCTTACAAATTCAAATAGTCCAAAAGGAGTAATGATCGCAGTCTTCGCTATATCAGATTCTGCAACTGGAATCTGGTAGTATGCGCGAACCAAATCAAGTTTTGAAAAAATATGTCTATCTCGGAAATCGATATGCATATCATGAATGTGTGGTAGCGGGTATCTATCAGGTATAGTTACAACATTCAATCTTCTATAATCTCCACAGGGTCGCCAGTCATTTAGCTCCTTTTTGGGTACGAGATGTAGTGGCGAAGCTACGTGTGAACTAGATGGTCGACAAATTCCAGATTTAACTAATATTTGAAACTCATTTCTCGCAATATTATATTTAACAGAATCAAGCCGTCTTGGCTTTGAAAAAGGAAGTGGGCCGCAAGTGTCAATTTTGTGCGTAGTAGTATGCTTAACCACCTTGTCATAATCAGGAGCTGCTGTAATGGACGGATATTTCCTTAATATATTTATTATCTACCAGAAATAATTTAGAAAGAGATATCTTACTGAAAATTTCAATTGCATCAACTGATAAATTTGTAAGTGGATCAATTAATTTCTTATTTTTAAGATCAATTAAAAGCCCAAACTTTGTCAAAAAATCTGCACCTATAATTGGCCTGGCAATGTTAGCTATAGTAAAAGCGAATGTAAAATCTCTTCTTAGACCCAAATTTATGTTTAAAACTTTTGTACCAAATGTTTTGATGGAACTTCCATTCGCTGCAGTCAAAATAATATCTGATTTACGCATATATTCCTTAAATTTTAATGATGGTATCACTGAAATTTCCGCCCCACTATCAATCAAAAACTGTAAATAGTTCTCAGTATCAAATACAAAAAGACGACGTGTAGAGTTTATCTTATTATCAGTCGCCGAAATAATAAGATTATTTAGTTTTCCTGATTTCGTGTTGTGTATGAACACGGCTGAATACATTTCCTCGCTTTGCTGCCAAATCTATAATGAAAATGACAAAGCCAATCTCGTCTTTGGTAACGACTTCTGGATCTACTTTTATTACGATTTGGAAAACTCTCCCGAAAATTTCCAATAGATTGTTTAACTTCCGAAATCTCTAGTGCCAATTTATGGAATTGTTCACACATTGCAGAAGTTACCTTTACTAAATTATTAATAACTATGTCCATGTTTGAATAATTTTGTGGCTGTTGGCTTGGTTCTATGCTATATATTTCACTCTTATTTGATACCTCCAATATATTATCCGCTAATTTCAATAAATCATCAGTATTGACAACATTGGAACCAACTAAAGCTATATTAAGCGAATTAGGAAGTTTCCTGAGCCAAAACTTTTTAAGAAACTCAGAATCAACATTTTGACCGGCTAACTGTAAAAGACACCTTTAAAATTCTGAAGGTTTACGGTCTCCTATTGCTGAATCAGAAAGAAGTTTGTCAAGTTTCTTTTGCTCACTAAGAGAGTGTCTTTCTAAAAGCTTATTTTTTAAAAATACATAGCGATTTTCTAATGGTGGATTTTGAACTATATCAATAACTGACATTATTACATCTTGAGGAAGAGATATAATAATGTGTTCATACTTTGTGTTATCATTTTGAATACGTTTGCTTCTAAACATAGTTTCTACATGTATAAACCATGCTTCTGGATGTTCATTCCAAAATGATGGTAATTTAATCGATGTAGCACAAACCTCTGTTTCTAAATTTTCTATTCCTAGATTATTGCTATCATTTGCAGTATTCCTATTATTCTGTTCCTGTGTTTCTTCCGAAGATGTTCTAGCTGGAGATCTAAACATATTTAAGTTCTGTAGTGACGTTTACAATTTTCAATAATATAACTATTTTAAGAAAGTAATTAAGTATGAAATGAAGTAAATACAAAAAAAATAAATAAATAAACTAAACTTATCTTAAAGAATTCTTGACTATTGAAGAAATTGATTTTATTGTGTCCCAAGGTAAAACAGCAAATAAACCAAACTTCCACCAGATTTGATTTCAGCTAATCTAAGATCGGGATGTATTTCCAATTAAAATTGTTAGGATGCCCTTCCTTGTTTATTTCACAAAGTTTGCTCGTTCTGTGCAATTGTAATAAATTTTTAAGCTTTTGAACATGAAATTTTTAAAATTTTTCCATTGTAAAATTGACTTTTATTTCAGCAAACTTTTCTTAATTATTTGTCCAAAGCAAACTCTTGATTAAAGATAAAAAAAATGCTCCTGGCAGGATCGCCAATGTAGTTTTCTTATAAACTCACAAAGAAGTCTTTTAATGTTGTGCAGGCAAAAGTTTACAATTTAATAAACGAAACGAATAAATTTTCATGAGTACAAAAATATGATTTACAAAAACAGGTTTTCTTGATTCGAATTATAAAATAACTTAAAAACTAAAACAACAAGTATTTTTAAAATAACTACGTCACTACAATAGGAGTGTGGTACATAAGCCGCGATTTTCATGAAAAAATCATAATGAGTGACGAGGTACATTTTCATTTGGATGGATGTGTGATGAAACAAAATAGTCGATTCTGGGCAATGGAAACCCCTCAAATTATTCATCAGTCACGTTTGCATCCATTAAAAGTGACAGTCCAGTGCACAATTTGGTCAGGAGGAATCTCTGCGTGTAGTTTCTACTAATACTTAAATTTACTCTCAGCCATTAATACACTTAACATTACAAAAAGGGATTTAAAAACATCAAAAACTTTCACTCAAAATTCACTCATCATTGTTGCCATGATTACAAATCAGTAAAGTTCAATATGTTTCAATGTGATTTGTGTTCTTTGGTTATTTTTTATTAATATTGCAGTTAAGTTTATACAAGTCACGTTTTTTAAGGAAATTTGTAGACAGATGATTTAAAGTATTTAGGAGAAGCTGTAAGTTATATAAGATGCACCAACTTCTTTACATCCATTTGCATAGACAAATATTTGTAATAAAGTAATGGCGTAAAGTGTTGGCAAAAAATAAGTATTGAAAGTCCGTTTGGAGTAAGAGAAATATCCTGAGCCTCTTTTCAAATATATCGCAATCAGAATTTTAAGTATTTTTTATACTCGTACGCGATAATTTTTTAATTCTCTTTATTTGTAAGCAACATTGCCACATTTTTACCCTATTAAAGTTTTTTACTGCCGTTTTATGAAATACTGCATTGTATGTAGATCTATTTATATACAATAAAAAAAATTGATCAAATCTATTGCTTAAACATTATAAGCAGAAAAACAGACAACAACGGTTTTCATAGGTATGAAATACAACATATATTTAATGAATAAAATGCAATAAAAACCGCTTAAAGGCACAGCTTTTGTACACTATTTAAAGCAGGTATACTTATTTTGTTGCTGTTTTTTATGAATAATTATTTTTAGTTTATGCGCCTTTTTTTAGGAAAACAAAATGATAAAATGAATCCGTGAATAAAAGGAAAATTACTGTATATACGCTGATGTAATATATTAATTCCTCATAAATAATAATAAATAAAATAAAGTTTTTAGTTTACATATTTTATTTTGTTAAATATAATTATTGCTTTTATAACTATTTATTAATTTTAAAAATCTATTTGCTTAAAGAATAGAATTTTTAAGTTTCTATCCCGTGTGACTTAAAAAAAACCCTAACAAAAAGGTAATATAATAAACAATGAATTGTTCTTGAGTTATTAGTAAACTTTTAATGTGTTTTTAATAAATGAAAATATGGCGAATTTTACGGGATCTATTTAATTTAGTTTCTGTTATATAATAAATAAACTTTCATAATTTCAAAGAAGTATGTATGTTAGCTAATTTAGTAATTGGCGACTTACGATATTGTGTTTGATTTAATAATTCTGATCTGATAACTCTGTTTTCATCTCACTACACACGTTAAAATCTCTCTCTTGGTGTTTGTTGTGAGCAGCGTTGCCATACAAGAAATTGACTTCCTACCAATAATTTTCAAAAATCCTACCAAAATCGTTCACAGCCTACCAAAAATTTAAAAATGCGTTTCTTGCACATAAATTCTGTTATACTCACTTGGTTTTTTTCCGTAATTGTTGAGGTGGAAACTTATCATTTGGTGATTTTTAAGATGGATGTTATGATTTAAAATAGTTTTAGAGCATACTATGTTGTCTGTTAATTTTTTTAATACAAACACTTGTAAATAAGCCTTTACTCAAAAATATTGTTAACTTCAATTTCATAATATTGTTCGCGTTTCTTAAACCAGAGATGGCTACAGATTTAAACATCTTTACGCAAAAAAGCAGAGATGTTTTTATTACACCTAAAACAGTTTTTGAAAACAGTGGTAAAACTATTCACAGTTATTGTTTATTTAATTCAAAGTTAAATTTTTTTATTTTATGTTCTGAATTTTTAAGGTAAAAAATTTACTATTGCTAAAAAATTGCTACAGGAGGAAAACCTACCAAAAATTAAAAGAATGCAACAAACCAACCAAACTGTTTTTTAAAAACGAAAAACTACCAAGTTTGGTCCGATTGGACCAAAGCGGCAACGCTGGTTGTGAGTATGAGTACGAATAAAGTAAAGCCAGCATCGCAAACATTTTACTTGAGTATGGTAGACACTTATACTCAAATGGAATGGGTATAGTAAATACTCGCACAAAAGAAATGCGGTGGCGATCACACCGCAACCCCATTTAAGATGAGTATACTTAGAGTATTAAAAACAGACACTCTTGCAGTTCTCTGATACATATGTAATTAAATTGGTATATTATAGTTTTTTAAATCATGTGAGGTCTTTAGAAAACCAATAGTAAAGTCAACACAAAAACTTGCGATGTTAACAAATGAATATTCTAGATAATACAACCGGAATGACAAAAGATATAAGAGTTGAGACTGTTTTTATTAATTTATTTTTTTTATGGTTCCAACTGTTTCGAAAGTGATGTTTTCTTCCAAAAGTATTTTTGTTTCTGCCCCACTGTGCTGTTTTATCAAGCAACCATGCAAAATGATCATGCCTTTATTTCCTTAGTTGGTAATTAGTTTCACCATTCATTGATTCCCCAAAATTATATGGTGATGGCTTCCTTGAGTTACACACAGTAAAAGGTCAAACTGTTTAAAACTTAAAAAATTACAAAGTCTAATTGAACTACTGACTCAAACACTACTTCTGGTTTTGAAAATTGTGATTGATAATTTAAAAACATACATGCACACATATTAACACATACATACATATAATTTTACTATTTTATTAAATTTTAGGAGTTTGTTGGTTAAAGCAAAAAAGAAAAATACAACTAGGGGACACTTTCTTTTTCATTTAAAAATAATGACTTTAAGTACTTAATTTAAATTTAAATGATAATTATTAAATTTGTACGGACTTATACGGGGCAACAGAGATAGTTGCGTATATCAACCAGTAGTTTTTGATTGCAAACATCATTTAAACTGAACTTGTCATCTGGTTAAACATTAATGATTATCCCACACGAAAAGCTTAAAATCGTGGTAGTTTAATGAAATTGAAACTTAATTTATTATTTAAACAAAATAAGAAATATAATTATTTTTGAAATAAAAACAAAAAATTGAGAGACACGTGCACATTAATCCTAAAGCATTCAAATAAGCGAATGCTCATATTTACATTTACAAACTGAATTTTTTGCATTAAATTACTAGTTTTGAATGTATGTGTAATACTTTAATTTTTTGCCTACTTAATTAAGTGCTAACCATTATTATTTGTTAGTCACGCGCAACTGTTACTTTAGTAGACGGGACTTATTAAACTCTTACTAAAACACCATCATCATATTCATGACCACTCAGAGAAAAAAACCATTGTGAAAAATAAACAGGAAAATAAAAGTTAATATGTATGATAAATTAAAGTTTTAAATAAATATTACAGTTAAGTTTATGCAAATTACTTGACGGCAGGGATTTTTTTTGGCGGAATTTACTTTTAATTTATTTGCCAGATAATCCTAAATTTAAAATGTATTAAATTAAGCCACAGCAAAATTAAATTAATTAATTTTTTAATTTTTTTAAAACTTTATAATATATCGTGCTTTTTTTATACCAATTAAATTATTAAATCACCAATATTGATTATTGAGGGCGAATGCACGTCTCGATGGCTATTTCGCTACCGCTTACTTAGCTTTTCAGAAAACTTCTAACAAACATTTCAAATAAACTAAAGATTTTTTCCCAAACACTAATGTAAAGGCAATATAAAAAATAAAAAAATCTTTTTTTTTCTTTAAGAGATTTACAAGTTAAGTTTGGAAGTAACAAGTCACCCACCCTGTAAGCATTTGCTTCAAAAATACATTTGTTACAGTAAGAGAAACTGGACTGCTACCTCTTATGCTCTTGGCTGAAACATTTTAAGTTTTTTTCATATCAGCTAACACTCCTTACCTTTGATACTCCATTTTTTTTTTTTTTGGTTCATATATATGATCCGCCATCTAACGTTTTTTTTTTTCAACTAGTGGAAGAAGAGAAGCCCCGTCGGCTCCGTATGTTCGTTATCTTGTGAAAAAAGTGAAACAAACTGGCATCCTCATCGCGAAACCAAAGCGTGAAAAGCCAAAAACACCCGAGAATAATGCTGCTGTGGCATGCTCCATCAACATCAATTCACCATCAATTCTCCACAATTCAACATTTCGAAAACATCATTGAGACGAATTTGGCATAAAGACCTTCGTATGACGCCATACAAAGTCAGAAGTTGAAGCCAACTGATGAAATTATTTTCTATTATTAACCGGAAGGATTGTAATTTCAAATAAAAAAAGATATTTGAGAAAATATTTAGTAGTTTTTTATAGCATTAAAAAAAGATATTTGGCGGACCCTTTATATATTGCTTATTTGATGACTCCATAGTAAACATTTTAAAATCTGAATTTATTAATCGTAAAATACAAGATTTTTTTCGAGTTAGTTTTGGGGACTGTTGAAATTTTGTTATAGAATAGGTAAAAAAATGTATTTTATTAACTTCAAAGTTATTACTTGATTTTAATAGTTTCTGAGTTATTTACACACAAAATATAAAAAATTCAAGGTAATTTAAAGAATTGTTATTATACAAAATTTGTAAAAAAAAAAAAAAAATAGAAAGTGGCAGAAAAAACTAATGTTATTATTATTAGTCACTCATAAATCTATAAATAAAACAAGCTACAAATCATAAAAATCTATGGCGAAATGTAAAGTTGTCAATGGCAAGTTAATTTTAGAGCTCCGTACACAAAGTGTAAAAACGCTACCCTATTGTTTTTGTCACAATGACTGTCCTTAATTAATAGCCCTCAATCACTAAAACTATAATAGGAAGGCTCTTGAAATTTTAACAAACGATATATACTATACCAAAAACTAAAGGATGTTCCGAAAGTAACGCGATATTCATAAAAATATTATTATTTTTTAAACTTTGACAGGCAGACAATTCAAATTTGCGCAGTTTCAGTTTAATTATTTGCGCTATAGTAACAAGTAGGACAAATAAATCTTTAATTTAAAGGGTATTCCCGCATTGACATGAATTTCACTTATATCCGTTTTTCAACCGTTGAATGTACAAAAAATGAAATGAAGAGTATCCCAATAGCAACGTGCTTCTAATATGTATAATATAATAAATTTATGCATGGTATGTATTGCTAATACGCTATAAAAGCTAGTATAAAAAAATTATTTTAAATTTTTACAGGGCCTTATTTTAAATTTTTCCAAAATATCTTTAACACTAAACATACCATATCGGGTCAAATGACCCATTTTAAACTTTTGCATTGAAAATGCACGTATAATTTTATTGCGTTTGCACTTTTGACTTCATGACTTTTTCTAAGTAATTAATGTACAGTTATAAAAATATTTTTGTTTTGTTTTTTTTGTTGTTTATTCTGAGTAATCCTTGTTGTATACCGATATCTACCACAACGGGTCATTTGACCCGGAGAGAATTTTTCTGTTTTATGAGATTATCGAGTCATATTTGTAGTCAGTAAGTTGCACATTCTTCCAAAGACTGTTGCGTAAAGTATTTCAACGAAAATATCTCAGAATAATTTCAAGAAAATATCCAATTTTAGATTGAAAATAGCTTTTTAGTGTAAGAAAAAGTGCAAAAATTGAAAGTCTTGGTAAGTACCTAGCTTATATTTTATTTCGATAGGTATAGTAATACAGATAATTTTTTACCCAGAAAAATGTCGAAGCAAACAAGACAGTACAAGTTCTTAGAAGATATAAATAATATTGGCGAAGAGTTTTCAGAAATTAGTGAAGATGAATTTTCTGAAAATGAAGATATATTGGTTGCAAATAAAAATGAATTTGATTCTTCAGATACTGACGATGAAGAGGAAAATATTGTGAATGTATGTAGTGGCCGAAAAAGAATAAGATTACTCTCAAATTCGCAAGAAAGTGAAGTAGAAATAAATGAACAAAATGTTGCGAATGATGGATCTGTTTGGCAACAAATGCAAGTAGGTGGCACACCTGGAAGAGCACCGCTTCATAACATTTTCAGGCAAGAAGTAGGCCCAACAGGATATGCAAAACGCCATATAATGAAAGGTAAAATTAGTACTGCATTTTCATTGATAATTGACAACCGTATTATGAACCATATAAGAACATGCACAATCGAAGAAGCAAAGAGAGTATTAGGTTCCGATTGGAGTTCTAAGTCTACTGCAGATGCTTATAAACGTATGAGATGTCAAATAGGATACTGTAAAGAAAATAAAACCAACAAAATTTGCTCTAAATGTAAAAAATATGTTTGAGGAAAATGTACAATGGAAACACTTATATGTAAAAAATGCGATGAACTATGAATTAAAAATTTTTTAATTTTTTGCTTTTGTAATAGATATGCTCAACATACTATTTTGTTTAATTATAATAAATTTAATTTTTATTTTTATTTCCTTCCTAACATCCATATTTCATACATTCAAGCATTAAACATAAAGTCGGGTCATTTGACCCGCTATGGTAGAAATAGGTATATATTAAGTCTTGGTATGATTAGTGTTAACTAAATCTGCTGTAAGAATTTTAAAAAATAAAAGTAAAACTAAAAGAGTGACTCAAACATGGTAAGGAACGCTTCGTGTGTAAGTCAAACTTTTACTCAAACACCGTTCACTTAGTAGTGTTTTAAATTTCATTCAGCGTTTAGTCGTAATTGTACTCAACAGATATTTTCTTAAGTATTAAAAAATGAGGAATAAACTTAAAAAAAAAGTTTAAGAACGACCCGAATTTAATGTGCTATGTGTGTTGCAAATAAACCACGACAAAATCCAATATATTTCCTCAACTGCACTAAAAACGTACCCTAAAGATCTTTTTATACCCTTCACCACAGGTTTAATTTTGTCATTCCGTTTGTAATTTCTGCAATATGTATTTATGATCCCATAAAGTATATATACATTGACTTCTTAAGCAAGGCGAAGTCGATTGAACGATGCCCATCTGACCGTCGGCGTTCGTGTTGAAATTAACTTTGCAGAGGCACAAGATGGCATGGGAAAAATTTTAATACGCCATTCGATTAGACGTAGTTTCGAAATTGCTATTGAAAATCAGCAAGATCGGTCCATGTCCTTAGAGACAGCGGGCATAATACCACTCCACTTTATTTTAGAAATTAACACCAATCAAACAAAGTCAGAACGCTACATTCGGCTATACCAAATATTATATACCCTTCACAATTAATGTATATCTAGTTGAGTGAGGTAACTCCAATTAAAAAGACAGATATTGGGTTGACAGATAATTAAAAAATAAAAAAAATTTAGGTACTGCATATGATTTTATATAAAAATTTTATCAATTTTTTCAGCTCTTAAAGGGTTAAGCATTTTAAAAAAATTTTAGTATTTCATTAAATATCTCTTCAAAAGCTTTAAAATGATACCCATATTGATATCTTAAAAAGTATACTCAGAGGTCCATTACTTGGAAAATATGGAAGAGCGCCAATTTGTTCATTTGATGTTTTTTTTTTCTTATTTATAAATTCTTTATCGCTTCATATATTTTCTATCTTTAAAAATTAACACAAAATATTGCAAATATGCAATTTGTCTTTCTTATTAAATTTAGAAATTAAACTTAAGCCGATTTACAAATAATAATTTTGTTAAATTGTCATTTTACACTGAACAAAGCACTTAAATGAATCGTTTTTATTTTCCTATTAAGCGATTCTATTAATCTCTATTTAAAATCTCGAATGAAGTCTACTAAGCCTTGACAACTGTTAAAATTGCGTCAATATGCTTTACATAAGTTAAATCTGTTATAGAAGACTGCCAAAAACAAAATAAGTTAATTCAAAAATCATGGGTATTTTCATTGCTTCTCTTGCGCTCATTTTCCATAAAGCATTTTTCGTTAGTTTATCCTAGTTAAGTTATAGTTTTTGAACTCATAAAAATTTATGAAAATTCTGGAGTTAAAAACTAGGTTTAAAACTAAATAAGATAATTCTTGCAAAAAAAAAACCGACTTCTGTCTATAACGGTTTAAAATCTAGTCCCATACATCAAATTACATTAACTATTGGGACGCCCTTATATTCCATCTCTAAACTTTATACTTGCTGTAGCAGACTTAGCACTATAGCTCCTTGTTATTTTAAACAGTCTGTCTACAACTGTTCAACAGTTTGGCAATGTAACATCAAGTTACATGAACTATAGGGGCACCCTTTAATTTCTAAATTCATATTTATTAGTCTCTGTTTTAGTAGATTTGGCAATCAGGTACTTTGTTTATTTCAACCGTCTGTCTGTAACGGTTCAATAGTTTGGCAATATACGTCAAATTCATCATCTAGAGGGGTTCCCTTTAATTTTCAAATTCAAATTTTATACGTGCCGTTATAGTTGACTCAGACTTAGTAATCAGGTTTGTTGTAAATTTAAAGCGTCTGTCTCCAACTGTTCCAAAGTATGGCAATATATATCAAATTAAAAGAACTGTTGGGGCACCCTTTTATTATAATTTTAAATATTAAAACCTATTACTATAACGGTCTTAGCAATCGGTATTCTGTCCAAATTGCAAGCGTTTGTCTGTAACGGTTCTTTAATTTATAAATTCAAATTATAAGCTTGTTGATATAGCAGGCTTAGCAATACAGGTACCTTTTAAGTTTCAGCGTTCTGTCTATAAACATTCAAAAGTTCGGCACATACATTTAACATCTACTATTGGGACACCCTTTAATTTCCAAATCCAAATTTAATACTTGAAATTATTGCGGAATTATCAGTACAGGTTCCCTGTAAGTTTCAGCTTTCTGTCTATAACGGTTTATATCAAATTACATTAACTATTGGGACACCCCTTAACTTATAATTTAAAATTTTTATAATTAAATACTTAAATACTGTTATTATAACGTTCATAGTAATCGATATTCTGTCCAATTAGCAAGCGTTTGTTTAAAACGGTTCAAAAGATAGGCCCATACAGGTCATTTTACGTCCTCTATGGAGACACCCTTTAATTTTAATATTTAATTTTTTTATTACTTTTTGTTATTGGGAGCTATAGTAATACGGAGTCATTTTAAATTTAAAAAAATTGCCACTAACATTGCATAATACGCATAAAACCATGTATGTTGTATGGGGACACCCTTTAATTTTCAGGAGTATGAACTGTATTCACAACAGAACCAACGTGTAAAAAATTACTGAGTTCAGAAATGACTGAGTTCTGAAGGCACAAACTTAAAAAAAGCCACATTTAGACGAATTGATAACCTCCTTCTCTTTTGGGAGTCGGTTAAAAGGGACTTTATCGTCGAATTTTTACTGGTTTTAAGTTCACATGTAAATTTTGATATTGTGAACTCATGATCGCCCATGATAAGCTAATGCTATAATTATGCGTTTTCCCCCTAAATTGAACCAGTTTATTTTAACTAGAACCATGCATTCATTACCTACTTCATTTGCATGTCCTTTTTTGCTGGGAGCGAACGAAAATATATTCGAAAGCCGATGGATGATTGTATGTATTAAAATAGCACTGAATAATATATGAATATGATACTATAAATTATACTTTTAAAACCTAAAGGGTTATTAATTCCAAAATATCGGAATATAAAAATATGGAAAATATAGTTTTTCATTAAATAAAACTGCTAAACGAAGTGGCCTATCGATCCTATTTACGTTTTTCAACATTTCTATAGGAATCGTTATTTTTTCCAAAACTGTTTTTATTTAAAATTTTATTGGAAGTATGATGGCATATTTTTGCTTTACGGAAAACTGAAATTCACTGCTATATTGTATGAAATGTTGTGCGGTTAATTAAATTAAATTTATTAAAATTTGCGTTGCATTCTTTAGGGTGATTAAGGTGTGCTGAACACGAAACCCAATTGTTCGGTTTTTATTTTGGCCATTGTCCATGTTGTACATCTTTTTATGTCTTCTTCTAGTTAAAGCGCACTTAAGCGCACAGTAGGAGATTTGTAAAAAATTTCAATAATAATAAAAGAGAATTTAAAATTTCTTAAATCTGAATGAAGATTAAAAACTTGACAACGGTTTCAGTTTTTTATTCGCAGCGTCAGCTCTTTGTGCTGTATATAGTACATATTTAAAACTCGACTACGCATTTTCTATAGCCGTGTGATGTTTCATTACAATAATACCTTCTTTTGACAAATCCTTCACTGTGCAGCGTCGAAGATCGATTTAACGATTTTTATCATTTGTTTTCCGGTCAGAAACTGTTCAATAGTAGCAAACCACACAGTTTTAAAGTAATGAACTCGCGTAATAATTAAATATGCTAAAATGAAAAAAAACATAATCATTTCATAATCATCAAATATGTTCTTTTTTAAATTTTAGCAAAACTTGGGACACCCTTTAGTTTAAAATATTTCAAATCTATTGATTTGTTTTCAGACCCAACTTATTTTACATACATAACTTTCGTAATCGATTTAAATAAAACTTACATCAATTATATTTTTCTTATGAAAACTCTTGAAATAAAATAATAAGTTATAACTCATTTCATAATCATCAAATATGTTCTTTTTTAAATTTTAGCAAAACTTGGGACACCCTTTAGTTTAAAATATTTCAAATCTATTGATTTGTTTTCAGACCCAACTTATTTTACATACATAACTTTCGTAATCGATTTAAATAAAACTTACATCAATTATATTTTTCTTATGAAAACTCTTGAAATAAAATAATAAGTTATAACTCATCGATACTATGATTTATGTATGAAGAATTTTTTCAACTGATTTTTCAAAGGCGCCAGCAAACCAACAACATCTTTAAACTACTTAATATTTTAAAATTCATTAAATTTATTTATAAAGTGTAGAAAATGTTTATTTTAGTTACATAACTTGACAATTAAAAATTACTGGACATTTTTCTTAATCCCACTTATTATGATAATGTTAATAGTTTTAACAATCAAAAACTTTTAATAAACAAGACTTTTAAAAATTAAAGTAAATTTACTTTCCCCTTCAATTGTGCCATTAAAAATTAAAAGTAATTTAAATTAATTATGTTATTTAATTAAAACATACATTCAATTATTAAAAATAAAATTATATTTAAAGCAGTAATTATCTGAGTTAAAAAGTAATAAATGTCAGCAATTAAGTTCTTTGAAAACTTAATAATCATAAACTCGAAAAAGTGAAATTCACTTGTTTGTTATTTAATGTAAAATAAGACAAAAAAATGCATTTGAATTCAAAATCCACACATTCGTAAGTACATAAATAAAGAAGTGTTAATTTAATAAATTAACAACAAAAATATGACGAAAAACCTAATAAATGGACGTAAAAACTAAAATGTAACAATTAGTAAACTCACAGTGTTGCCACATGTAGTAAGGAAGAAGTGGTAATAGATTGTATGACAACATTGAGTGAACTTGAAGCCGACAATAATTTAACACTATGCTAAGGCTCTTGTCATGTTGGCGGTATCGGCAACGAAAGTGCCCACACTAGATTTATGGGCTTAGTGCCACGCCTATGTAACTTAAATTAGAAATTTTTTAATACAAAAAGCTCTCATATTAAACAAGAAAACTCTTATATTTTTATGTGAGAAATTTTTCACTTAAGTTACAGAAACAAGGCTCTGAATCCTTTTTTGTATGCAATACTGCTTTGAGTCATAGATTTCTTTTCAATAAGTTTGTATTCTTACCCTTACTGGGAATGTATCCTGAAACCACTCTGGGGGTAACCAATGCAGATTCTGTGAATAGAAATGAAACCTTAGATTGCGTAGTCAATGAGAATAATCAAGTTACCACTCTGAGGGGATCTTCAGTTTTAACTAAAGAATTTGAGAGCAGCGACAGATTTCATTATACTCCAACTGAAAATTTACTTTTCCGTTAACTTTGTGTCTTTACAGTAATGTTAACTCATTTTATTTTATAAAACCCGCTGTATAAGAATAAAGAAGAGATAAAACCGCTAGATTGCCTTGAAAATAACTAAATTGTCATTACGTTTCAACCATAACAAAACAAAATAAACCAACAAGGAGCCAACTTCACTTCCTAACGCACTGTCAAAATTGGATTTTCCAATTGCCAAGCGTTGACGCCGTGCTATTTAGGAATGCTTTATATATTTTGTATGTACATGATATCTGTCAATATCCTGTGCTTTATGCGCTAATTTAGGGATGGCAGTATTTGTTTTTTATTTGACAAAAAAGAACATTATTTTTTTAATACATGTTATTGTGATTCAAAATATTTAAATACATTAAAGTAGATAAATTACAAGTGAAACATACTCACCTTGGGTCGTAAAATCTAATGCATCAGTACTAGTTATGGTTATTCCATTGCCTACAAGCTTCTTCTATTTCTCTTGCACTCCCTCGCGAGTAATATACTATTGCAGATAGAGTGTTAACCTGTTACTCATAATTGCTAAAAATAACAGGCTACCTCTTGAGGGACTAATATTGAAGAGAATCTCGTGATTCCAGTAGTTCAGAGTTATTATATGTACAGCGAAATAATTATTCTAGATGAATAAATAAGAAGATGAACAGAATTACTGGAGAGTCTTGTTTTCTTTAAAGTTGTTAAATGGAAAATATGATCAAGACTTACTGCCTGTCCTACACTGACAAAAAAATACAATTATTCAAAAACATCTTAGTATATGGCAACAAATATTTGCTTGTGCGGCAACTATGAATATACCTTCTGCTATATGAAAGAAACCTATCGGTCCCTTGTCCTTAGAGATTGTCGAAACTCTGTTGGTGGTTGGCTACTACTTCTTCTCGAAATTCAAATTTAGAAAAGATCATCCGCGTCCTCCATATTAAGTATTTTCCAAGAATAAGACAAACATTGTTATTGTTATCGAACCATGGGCACCAGAAAAGCCTCAAGTATTGTACGCTCATATCCCCTATACAAAAATACAAGAAAATACCTGAAAAATCTCTAAAAATACTTGTCCCGTTTTGAGTCGCTAACGAACAAATTAAAGGTTTTATAAAGTCGTACATAATTTTTTCAACTCACTGTATTCGTGTGGCTTATTTTTTATTAATCAACTGATAATAAACACTAATATTTACAATTTAAAAAATAATAATTAAAATTACACCCTTTAATGTCAGTTTTTTTAAATGTGTAGTGTTTTTAACAGTCATCAACAAAAGCGACAACAACTTGTGTTCATAAAAGAAAAGGAAATCACTTACTCCACTCCAGCAAGTTGCTAATAAGTTTATATGTCCGTCCGTCAATTTACCGTGTGTCAATATTTTTATTGCAGGTAAATAAGTTTATATCTGTATTTTGTATTTGTTTGCCTGCATGTACATACATATGCGCATGAATGTATGAACATATATACTCGTATGTTTGTGTGTTATGAATAGATGTCAGTATGTTTTTGTAGAGAAGTAGTAACTTTTTAGCACTTTGCTCGATTTTTAAACACGACTTTAACTCATTTCTCTGATTTAGTTATTTTCATTTAACACAACAAAGAATGTGTGCCGAAGACTTGACCATTCATACCAAAACTAAACTTGAAAATGTGTAACACTTTTTTGTGTGTGAATTATGTTTTTATTATTATTGTTTTTTTTTTCTTTTTCCTATTTATTCAATATGAAATTAAAACCAAATTTCTTTTAACAATGGCCACAATTCAAAATCGTAGTCATTTAACGAACGTTGTTGCAACGTAACGGACGGAAGTAAATCGTTATTAAACACAAATAATTTGTTTTCATTTTTTTTTTACTAAAAATATTGTTTTTTCTTTCTGCGTTGTTTATTGCTTTTCAATATAACGGAATTTATTAAAACGGTTGTTAAGAGTATAAAGGATAACAGGAAATCAATATCAGCTGAAAGCAATAATCGATATGAGAAATTATTGCAACGGTTTATTCGCTTTTTTGCTAATCGGATTATTTTCTTTTTCAGAAGGTATAGAAAATATTTAAAATTAAAAAAATCCCTCTAAAAAAGTATTATTTTTTGCAATTAAGCGTTTTGCGTGTAAAAGTTAAAATTGGTAAAAAAAAATATTGCACAGTCTAAATGCGGACATAATATTCGCAAGTGTGTAACAAAATGTTTTAAAGAAATAATATTCGTTTATAAACCAAGTGTGCAAAAAACCAATAATGTGCAATTAAAGCTCAAAAAAAAAATAACTTAAAGAAAAATATTAAGAATTTAAAAGAATAATTTAATTTTTGTGAATCTAAAAGTAACATTTATTCGTAATTTGCCTACGAGGGCAGTGCCATAAGTCAAAAGCTTAAAACATAAAAAGTTTTTCCTTTAAGGAACACAAAATATTTTTTTTTAAATAACGGTTTTATTATAATTGAAATTGAACTTAATTACATCTAGTCTTAGACTAACAAGTAATATTTTTATGCTGTAGTAACCACTAAGTCTTGTGGTTTCGTTCTCTTAAACCTTCTTGAGTAAATTTTATCACTACATAACAAAGCAGCAGACGGGCTTACGAGTCTTAGTTTTCATCACTTCTGTGACTTTGATTACTTTAAGCAGAGGTGTTAAATATAAAATCGACACATTATTAGTAAAGTGAAAAATTGTGCTATTTTTTTTAATAGGTCCTTAGGGGTGATCCCTACTTTTGCAACGCCTTGTGCCAGAACTAGAAAATTAGGTTATGGGAAGGGAGATAGACGGAATAGTGCTTGTAGACATTTAATTTGAATCTTTGCACGCTGAAAGTGACTGGAAAAACCTACACAGGGAATTTATTCCACATACGAACTGTTCGGCGAAAAAACGAATTTCCTCTGTAATGCGTAATGCGATTCACTGGCCAATCGCCTACAAAGGGATACGTTCTGGAAATTACTGGTTTCAGGAATAAGTTCGTTGTAGCAACGATAAGACAGTGAAACACACCCCACATTGTGTCGATGCTCCAGTGAATCAATAGAGCTGGATACCCTCTTGTCAGCGATGAGCTTCTTTGCTTCTTCCTGCTCCAAAATAGTCTTTAAAGCACCGGCCCATACATGAGCGTTGTATTTTATTTTCGGTCTGATAAAGGTGACAAACAAGCGAGAAGATCAGATGACGTCAAGTATTTCTGATAGCGTTTCAGAAAATCTTGGCATTTGAATCTTTATGCTAAGAACTTCGAGAGCTTCTGATTCCTTAGTACCTATCTAGTTGTTTGAATTAAGGAGATATCCAACTTCCAAAAAATTTACATGTTTAGTTTTGCTGCGACATCTATACGCAAAAGAATAAGAAATTACAAGTAATACCAAAGGACTTTCTTTTATAAGAATAAAAATTTATCAAAGTGCAGATTTTCGTAAAAGGAATTGCATAGAAAATAAACCAATGTCGGCATATTATTAATTTTTAATAAAAAAGAAGTTAATTAGGAAAGTAAATTAAATCACGGTAATACTAAATTAATTAATATTTTATCCCAATATTTTATCAAATCGCCAATATTGAATATTCAGAGGGAAAACACGTCTCGATGGCCACTTCGCTGTTGCTTAGTTCTTAGTTCTTCATAAAACTTCTCACGAACATTTTAAATAAATTAAAAATGTAATCATTGTTTATTATTGTTGTTTAACCAAAATATTTGATTTTTGTCTTTACTTTATTGTTTGAACAAACATCTCTAGTTTATTTTAAATGTTTGTGAGAAGTTTCCTAAAAATTTAACAATGTAGGTCTTCATTACGTACGGAAAGTGCGATCAATTTTGTAATTTGCTTAAGGCAAAAAATCCAATTTAAAATTACATTTTGTTTATAAACTATTGCACTCCTAGTAAAATTAAAATTCGCAACAAACCAAATGAAGCAGCAAGGAAAATTTACTAACTCATTTTACGGAGCTACATCAACACAATCATTTGCCATTCGAAAGCCTTTAGAAATGAGGGATTTTTTCTACTAAACTGGTTCTGCTTAAAAATTTCTTAACTTATTTCAAAAAATACTCTTCTTTAATTCCTTTTTTGTCTCTAAAAGGAGCTCTTTAATTTATAGCTCAGAAGATACAAATATTTGAGCGTCATATAGGAGCAATGGCGTGAGCTATTTTAAGGCGTAGTCAGAAAAAAGCTTCTAGGTGGGTTCTTTTAAGGGTCTTTTTTAGAATGCGCATTTAATGGTTGGCTGGGTTATAAGCAGCAAAACAACCCATTCTAAAATTGAATTTTTATTATGGGATGTCACATTATATTTGCTTTCACACTATCACAATTTTTCATAATTCTTAGGTGTTGGACAAGTGTTAATACTCAGCATTATAGTGTGAAACGGGCTTTAAAGAAATCAGAAGAAATTTGAAGAAACTTGACGAAAACATTTCCTAAGTACATTATAGTTTGCCACATATAATTTAAATTATTTGCACAGTTGTTTGTTTGCTTAAGTTGCATATTATAAAAAAAAAATAAAGACTAAAATAAAATTAATCCCGAAGTTTAAATTAATTTTAATAAAAATTATGTTTCATGTTGTGTTGAATTTTACTTGCAAGTAAAAATATTCGATTTTAAAAACTCATTTGAGAAAAACTACCTTACTGACTGAGACATCTAATTGAATGTTTTTGAACATGAATGTAACTTTATAATAACATAATGTTTTAATCAAACTCCTCATTTAAAGCTTAACTTACAGCTAAAAATCATAGTCAATCATTTTTAAAAGAAAAAATTGAATTTTATTTGCCACGAATGTTTTAGTTACTAAAAGTTTAATAAAAAACTCGATAATAAATATGTTTTACGGTTATAATAAAAATAATTCAAATAGTTCATATACACACATTTTTAAATTAAATATGGGCCATTTAATTTAAAAATTGATTTCAACATATGAAACAAATCAAAGGAATGGTAAAATAATCATACATTTTTTGTCGATAGTTTATAATTCTTATGACGATTTATTTTCGAATTTCTGACGATTTTTCCCGAAAAAAGTCTAACATCCCTGAGTACAAGATCTCTGTGTAGATCATTTATTCGAAAAAAGTAAGTTGCATTTACGATATTCTTTAATACTTGTTTTGAGATCATTAAGTAATATCAACATAGTTTTTGGCAACGCATCCCAACATTTGAACTCCTTAAGTCCAAACTGGGGGCTAATTCTCTCATCCGTTTACGAGCGAAATTATATTCGAACGTGCGAGTTTTTTAACTTTTGGGATTCTCTCATTCGATATTGAGTATCAAGTATCGAATTTTCTAATGATGGCATTCGATAACGAGCTACATTTCGAATGCAACCTTGCGAGTATAAACCCGTTAGCAAAATATCTTTCGAGTTAACGTTTCAAAGTACAAAAGTGAACAGAAAAGAAAACGTAAATTTAAAATTTATGATTTTTTAAAGTAATTTGTTACATTCCTAGGTCAAAGTTAACAAAAATAAATTTTTTTCAAAAAGAGATCCTTGGGAATTTTATGGCAAAGCACACAGATTTTGCAAAAACCTTTAACCGAATTGTTCGCAAGGGAATGCGTGGGTTAACCAACTTTGGGAGCCACTAGCCGCGAAACTTAATGCTTTTTGTCCACCAATAAAAGATGTGAACATGTGGGGGAAGATAATATAAAAAGAAAAAAACTCTCAGTCGAGCAGAGGATTTCTATCGTGTTGAGGGTCTGAAGGCTGTGCAAAGCTTTGGATCAGTTTTAAAAACAAAAACAGAGCCAAAGTCAAATCTAAGACTTTAAGGTGATGAACTTAGTGCCTGAAGATCACAATAATGGCTTGCCATGCGCTTCTTCGTCTTTAATCTTCGACAGTAACCACTCCATGTACAGAAGATGATGATTTAGAAAAATCAGTGCCAGAAAAAAATATATGGAGACATAAAACCACAAAACTACTTTGCTAAAAAAAATATATAACGACTACCGAGAAATACCAGAAGGAGATGATAGAAAGATTAGATTCCCTTATAGAAATTAGGACTTGAATTAAAACAAAAGAATGTTTAACTAAATATACATTTAATTGAACTGAAAAAGAAAAACAAATCAAAGGAATAGAGTTGCAAATACGAAGAAAGGAGTTAGAAACTCTTAATATGGGTATTGAAATGCAATAAAAAATAAAAACAGCAATCTTTGACTTTTATAGGCTTTAATTTTTTTGGTTTTAATAAATATGAATTTTTTAATAGAGGTTTTTCTTTTATTTTTTTTAATAAATATATTCAAAATATTATTTAATTATTAAATAAAGCTATTTTAATATTATTTATTAATATTGAAAGCCTCCGGACGCCAAGAGCGATAGAGTTGCTGCCAATTGAATTTTTGGGCTAACCAAATTTTCCAAGTGCATATTTAAATGCTCTTTTTGTGAGCCTAAAAGGGTTTTTTTAACCTAAAACAAAACAAAACTTATTTAACATAATATACATACATACCTATTTTAAAACATTCTTTACTTACTCATTGCTTGTCAAACTTAAGGGATCAGTTACATTTCGTGTTCTTTTCTTTTTGATAGCAGCTTATCAATAGATAATTGTAGCTCTGAGCAGGAATCAAATTCGTTGCATCCAACTGATAATTTACAAGTTGTTTGTTGTTTGTTAAGCATAGTATATCTGTTGTATGTAAAAGATACAAAAGTTATCCAAGGATACTAACAGAATGAATGAATGAGAACACTCTTTCTCTATGTTCGACTCTAAAATAACGATCACTAATGTATGATTCTAAAACATCAGTGTACTCTATAGGTAGTTGTCAGAAGCCTGGGGAATGTCTAGAAATACAGCTAAGCATACTTTGTTTTGTTCAACGGCTTCTTCTATAGCCTGGGCAATTCGATGCACTTGGTGAATCGTTAAATGTTTTTTTTTTAATCAAAATTGATACAAACGAATTAGTTTTTTGCTTAAAACTATTTCTTTAAATCTTCTAGAGATTTCAGGTAACAAGGATATCGAGCGATAAGACGACATTACATTGACATTTTTTCCACGTTTATGTATCATTACAACATCAGAAATTTTTAAAGCTTGAGGGAAATCCTTTAGGTTTAAACACGCATTCATTATGGTGTTTATATTAATAAATTCAATAAGGTCGACCCCAGGTTTTTTCTCGCCTTCAGGTTTGCTATGTGCTTCATTTAAAATTGATGGCTTAAAAATGTTAAACGAAAATTAAATTAAAGTGCCTGCGTTATATAACAAATAATAAAAACTGTAAAAATGAAACTGTGTAGCAAATAAGTGTTGAGCAAATACATCCGCTTTTTCAGAGTCGGTCTTAGTCCATTAATAATTTCGCCTTTTAATGGAGGGGTTATGAAGTGTGGGACGTTTTAAATGGGTTGCTGCTTTCCACAAAGAGTAATCCTTAATTTGTTCCGCTGCTAAGTTTTGCATTTTCAAAGTAAAGTTTCTTTTGATGTTCTTGTATCTTTTTTTTAAGTTGCCATATTAAATGATTAAGTTGTATTGTTTGCTTATTCTTGTTTTTTTTTTTTCGTTTTTTTTTCTTTATAACAACTAATATTTCTGGTGGAAATGTTTGTAGCGATTTAAATAATGCGATTTATATTCTTTAAAGACCAAGTTTTATTGCAGAGCAATTCTGGGATGATTAAATCTCATTTGTCCTTGCCATTACTTTTTAAAAACAATCAGACAGTGTCTTTCAGCCTTCGAGGCTGTTGACTCTAATTCCAGCATTGAATAATTGTTGTGGTGTTATTATTTTTAATGTAGATTCTTTCATACATGCATTCATACCTTTCAAATTGAATTGTTGAAGATAACTATAATAATTATAAAATTAATTATAATAATTATAAAAAGTTATTTGTATACAAAAAGGAGTAAAAGAATTCTAAAACCAAAGACCCCTTTTAACGCGATAGCTTTTCGGATGGATTTTTGCTCAAACGTGACCAAATGCGGCATCTATTTGCCCAGCAGCCATTTCGCGCTCAATTTTTTTGCTGTATTAAGTATTTTAAAAGAAAGAAGAGTTTTTATTAAGCCGTTAAGATCTTACAAATAGCGTCACCAATAAGTTGTAATATACCCATTTTGTGTCTTAACGTACACAAAGCCAAATTTCATGCAAATCAGTTGCGCAGTTACGGACTTTAACATGTTAAAATACAATATCTCATGATTCTTATTTTTCCTTTTCTTCTTCGAATTTTAACAAAATTTAAGCATTAGAGCACATAATCACTTTCAACGACTCCTTCATAAAATTATGTTCAGGAACTAAAAACAATAACGAGGAAGGTCGTGAACCGGTAGCAGGACCTGTTTTATTTGTTTCCTGGCAGTTCTATTAAAGAGAGAATGTTTTGTAGGACTTTTTAAGAATGGCCACAACTTCGTTATACCCTACATTAGAAAGAAAGTTATATGCGCAGCTAACTCTAAAAGTAAAATCTAGGAAAGCGTGTTCCTATATCCCACATAAATACATAAACAATCTAGTATTTATACGATTATGTACGTTTGCAAATTGTGTTGCTATTAACAAAAAATAGCTTAAAATAAAAAGCGAAAATATTCCTTTCTCAGAAGTTGCAGTTTTGTTTCAAAACCTTGTACACAATATTTTAAAGAAGAGAAGAATTTGAAGAATTCAGAATTATCGAATGCAAGTACCCTATTTACTATAAATTATAGCTTTACGATTAGGCTTTAACGACCTCGCCAAGGGCTTAAAACTGTAAAAATTTCTTTTAGTCTAATGAACAACAAAACAATAGCAAGCGCTAACAAAACTTAAACCTGCCTCCTAAAACGCCGCTACTAAAAGGTGTGGAAAGCTCAAACTCTAAAATTAAGTTCAAATAGTCTTTAGCCACTAGTATTTCTAATTTTAGCTGCTTCAACTGTTTAGAAATTGCTTATTTATTTTTTTATTATTTTTATTTTATTTTTATTTTGTTATTTTATTTTATTTATTATTATTTTATTATTTTATTTATTATTTTTCCCCACTGTGCGTCGTTTAGCTTATATCAGAATGTGTTCAAAAAGTAGCAAATGGAATTCAGACTCGATGTTTCTCTCCATAGCATAAATTATGGAATTATTCTAATTTAATTAAAAATAAATAATAAACTTTTAAATTAATTTAAAATTTTATTTGGTATTTCACTTTTGAAGCATACGTTAAATATTATTTAATTCAATGACTGCAATACTAAGAAGAAGCTTTAAAAAAATTTTAAAAAAGATTTTCAATTATTTATGTCACTATAAATTATACTTCAGGTCTCAAATTGTTCAAGTCATTAATCACTCAAAATTTTATAGTGCGTTTTATCACTGACTATCTACTCCGGGTGCGCTTCGCTACCTCAATGGAAATAATTGTAGATCGACTAATTTTCCGATTCACCCAGTTTTCTATCTAAATATTCACATTAATAGAAAATTAATTGTACGAAATTTTAAGACCTTTCAGTCTACAGCTTCCAAGATAATATACAATAACTTTTCACATTTAATGACAAGTACCTACCGCGGCCACTGTCCTCATCCATCTGGTAGTTCGGTAAACATGCATATTAATAACGAAGTTTAGAGCGCAAAAATTCAGGGCTCTAGATACATTTTGTATGGCAGGTACCACGCCCACTATTTCAATTCAGATTATTTTTTCTTTAGCTATGCACATTAACAGCAGGGTTATTTGTGCAAAATTCCAAGACTCTACCTATTGCAGTTCTCTAGGTACTCGATAACAATTATTTACTTTTTATGGAGGGTAACACGCCCACTATTTCAATCCAGTTTGTGTTTCTTTTTTTTAATAAAGAGAAGTAGCATTTCAGGCATAGTATTTTTAGTTATTTTCGTAACCGTGCTACATTCTTTAGGAAAGGGATAAATAAAAGAAAAGACAGGTGTTGAAAGGAGATAGATACAGCCATTTTAATAGTTAGTTTACTTCGCCGGCAAATATGCTATGAAGAAGTAACAGAAAAAACAAATTTATTTTTTTTTTTTTTTTTTTTTTTTGATTACCGAAGGGGTTGAACCATGGACATTAGCCTGAGTTTCTCTAAATTATGTGTATTAATATTGGGATTAGTGGTGAAAAATGTTAAGAGTCTACCTATTATAGTTCTCTATCTACACGATAATAATTTTCACATTGTATGGTAGGCATCCCATCCAATCTTTCAATGCAGCCAGATTTTTTGTTATATTATGCATACTAAATTTAAGGTGAAACCTATTACACCAGCATAAATATTTACTTTGTATGGAAAGTGACACTTCCACGTGAAATATAAAAAATCCTATCTTACCAACCGCTTATCTGTTAGGAAAATCGGTACACCATATATATACATTTCCTTAATAAGGCAAGGTTATAATTTGTCTACACTACAGGCACTTTTAAATTCATTTGCTCAATTGTAGCTAAAATTCAACCATGCCACGAACTTCATCAAACTTATCCCTGAATTTTTGAAATGATCTGGTTTTGAACTACAAAAACTATATCATGTCAACAATTAAATCATTCTTTCTGTGTTAAAATATTATTAATAGTTAACAAAACATGACTTACGTCCGAAAGAACAATTCCAGGAGATAATTATATCCTTCACCACAGACCGACTCCATAAACTATATATATTCTGAGTTCAACTTTGCCAAGGCACTAGGTGAGCTAGAAGAAATTTAAATACGCCAATCGATCAGAATAGTTTCGAAAATTTTGCTATTGAAAATCAACAAGATCGGTCCATGTCCTTTGAGGTAGCGGGCAAAACACCACGCCTGCCTCTAATTTGTCCATAACATTTGAAACAAATCTAGTTTAGTGAAGTAGCTCCAATCATGAAAGCAAATATATGAGGCGATAGAGAATTAAGAAATAAAAAAACATCAAATGAAAAAAATGGCATTCGCCCATATTTTCCAAGGTATGGGCCTCAGAACTTTTCATGGAAAAGTACGATCGTGCAACATATAGGTATCATTTAAAAGCTCTTTAAAGAAATACTAAATTTTTTTTTAATGCTTAGAGCCGATGGCATTTTTATGTAAAATAATATATATGCAGTACACAAATTTTTTTTAGTTTTAATTCTCTGTTACAATATTTATTTTTTTGATTGGAATTACTTCACTAAACTAGAGTTATATATATGGTATATAAATTTCGACATAGCCGACTATAGCACTCTTTTTTTTTTTTTTTTTTTTTGTTATTAACTTTACTTGACTCTATTAATTTTTAAAATTTAATATCACTCTAGGTAAGCCATGTCCAGAGCGAACTAAGCAACACAAGACCCGCTGTGATGTCTACTACAAATGTACAGAATTAACAGCCAATAAGCACGTTTGGGTGCCAACACTTTGCGAAGAAGGACTCGTTTATGAACACACTTTGTCAGTTTGTGTTTTACCAGCTGATGATTGGGAATGCCAGACGGACACAAATATAAATAAAGAACAACGTCCTACAAATCTGACAAGAAACGGGAATGCAGATATTTTTGTATTGTCAAATGCTGAAGAAGAAGATATCAGTTTAAGTAGCAAATATGACGAAGGCAAAATGGAAATCATTATCGGACCAGATATAAGTGATGAAGATAAAGATGAGCAAGAGGAAGATGAAGACGAAGAAGGACTTTATGATGGTAGTGGTAATGGAAATGAACTGGTGGAATTAGATGGTTTTATGCCAGCGCAAACTCGAAACTCCGAAATTGATGATGTACTAGTGCAAAAAAAAGAGAAAAAGCAGAATACAAATATGAATCATTTGGAAAAAGTACAAAAAATGGAACCAAAAGAACAACAAGCAGAGATGTTACAAGCTATAAAAACCAAAGCTGACTTAAGAAAACCCTCTACAAATATAGATCCAAAATTAACAGCTCATCTACAAAGATTGTCACAAATAATCGATGGTTTAAGACAAACCTATCAGACACAAGCAGATAAATCTCAAGATGAACTCAATCTTAGACCTGATCAATTAAATGCTTTCTTAGCCCATTTCAATATTCGAAACAAGGTTGATTCTTTAAATCCTACCTCAACTAATTCTAACGGAACCTTAGAACATGAACACAAGAAAAATACAAAACTTAACCCCGAGACAAAAGTAGTTTTATCTAATATGTTACCCTATCATTATAGTGGCAGTAAATATGACAAGGGCAACTCAGGAGGTGATTATTCAAATTCCCAAATCGTAGTCAGTCAGCCTGAAGGTTCTGCTCTCTTAAGTTTGCCTGAACATCATTATATAAAACATCCTGAATATTCTTCAGATAATATTCCGAAAATTTCTGAAGAAACTTTAAAAACCGTTTTGGAATTATCCAAGCAAATGATAGCCCAACAAAATGTGCCCAAAATCATACCGAATCCAGCATATTTCCCTCAGCCCTTTATGCAGCCCGTTCTATTGACACCGCATGTTAATAGTCCCTTCTCTACTAATTATATCGCTCAAAATTCGAATACTCCAGTCTTTTCAGGGCACTATACTAATGATGGCGCCATTAATCAAAACTACAAATATAAAAAAATAGAGAAAAAACCTCATTACGATGGTGGTAATAATGCTTATATTGGTAATGATTATAACAGTTACGAAACTGACGATCATAACGGTTACAGCAATAATAAACCAGGAACTACTATTATACATAACAACCTTATACCAATCCATTTAACTACCGCGAGTTCAGGGGAAAAAGAAATTTTAGATAGTTACGGCCAAAGTTTAGGCTTATATCCACCCCTTAATGAAGGAAGACCTGATACAAATTCAGAATATCATGGCAATTCAAATAATAATAAATATTCAGTATCAACCACAAAGAGGCCTTCGTATATTAGTATAACAGCAACCTCTAATCCTAGGCCACTTGAATTCGAAGCTACCTCAAGTACGATTAATCAATACTTTACGCCCACTGAGCATTTAGGAAATCATAATGTCAACAATATCTTTTCGACGATTGACAATTATGGCAGCATACCCACACCTTTCAAGGGCAAAAAACCAAGTCTACAATATTACAAACCACCTCAGGAAAATTTCAATAATGAGAATGGCTATAGTTCTCAAAACCAGATTTTTGTCCATGCTAATAGTCACAAAGTACCTGCAAAACCCAGCTCCCAAAATTTTGAGAGTTTTGAAAGCGATAGTAATGATATCTCAAATAACTATCAAGATGACAACAATGATGACAAATCTCAATTTATTACGTACACCTATGGCAAGAAAAAGCAACCGACACAACAACAATCCCCGTTTTCAAACTATGGTGATCCTGATTCGCAGACATCCCTTAACACAGTGTTTAGTACCAATAAACATTACATGTCTCAAACTCAAACGAATAGTCACAACCCAACGATGACTTCCAACTCCTACTATTCGTCAGGTAAAAATAAATATACAGCCATAAGCTCGCCCATAACCTCAACTTATGGGGAAGGTACGCAATTGGTTAATGTGGGTGGAAATTTTATAAGTTTCGACGCTTTTCAGAACTCAATACTCCCCCTAGTGGGAGACAATGTGGCAGGACTTTCATCCTCTCTCAACAATGTTGAAGTAATAACATGTGCAACTGGGGTAAGACAACCCAATATGACCGATTGTACACGCTATTATGTATGCAGTAAAAAAGATGGTAAAGTTTTATCCTACTCCTGTCCTCCCTATACCGCTTTTAATACTGATTCTCGAATATGTGATGCCAAAACCTATGCAATTTGCATCAATGATCCTATTGTTCCAAGTTACTCTGTTTCTGAAAACAAACGCCATCAAATGGAGACTTTAAAGGCCATACATGAAGCTCATCATCGTCAGATGTTACAGCAACAACAAGCTACAAAAGCACAGAGCATGGCAAATATGCACTATGGCCCATCCACCTCATCGGTTTTTAACAATCAGCAAACGCTGTTAGCATCAACAGGTGAAAATAGTTCCGAACAAAACGTTATAAATCCATATATACAACAAGCAGCCTCGATGCCTCAATCTTTTGGTACAACGTCCACACCTCAACCTGCGATGCCCACTGTTAAAAAACGAAAATACTATTGCAAGGACGGTGATAAAATTGCAGATCAAACTTCAGTTTACAATTATTTTGTTTGTTACAAAAATGCCAAAGGTCAAATGAAGGGTCATAAAATGACTTGTTCCAAGGGTTTGCTGTTTTGTCCGAAATCCACCATGTGTACCTTGCCATCGAAGTGTTCGTAATTTTTATAAATTAAAACTATAAATTATTTATTAGCACCTTAAGCACTAGCTTTCATTATTTGATAATTATTTATTTTTATTTATTACATAAGTTCAATTAAAGAAAGCCACTTAAAAAGAATTAATTTTAATTTTTTATTAAAGACTTTGTAGTTCTTCCTTCCTAAAGCTTTCAGCCTAGAAAAGGGGATCTTAATGTTGTCACATCCTTTCAAAGTATATGAATGCGACAATAATCATAAGGGAGGGTGAACTTAATTGAAAGCATCAAATTGTAATTTTTAACACTTTTTACCGAACTTTGCAATAAATATTTAAAAACACATTTTTATAAATTTGAACTTTAAGAAAATTAGAAATGACACGCTGACGAGGTCGTGGGCACTGCTAGTAATAATAAAATAAAATGGCGTCTGTTTAATATTTTAATAATGTTCCCTAAAATATTCCGGCCAGAATTGTGGAAATAAAATTACGTACAAATTACCTTCAATATTTACGTTTTGAACTTTTAACACACACTTACACCTCAATGCACATGGATTAACTTATTTTGTGGCAGTTGTCACTGCAGTGTTTAAATGTGCGTGTCTAGATCACTCCCATTTCAATGAAATTATGATGTTTTTATTAGTTCAAAAAGTGGTTGAATTACAAAAATTCAAAATGTATTTTCAAATTACTATTTAAGTTGTTCAAATGTAAGTAAATAAATACCTGAAGCCTCATTTTATATTTTAATTGTAACATTTATTAGTTTGAGGTATTAGGCCTCATGGCGCCCGCCGTCCTGTTGAAACCAAATATTGCCAATATCCTCCTCTTCAATTTTTGTAAACAAAAATTCGTTCAACATTGCCCTATAACTCTCGCCATTGACCATAACGGCAACTCCTCATTTTCGCAGAAAAATTGCCCAATTATTTTTTTCAGAGAAGTAGCACTTCCGGCATTAATAGCTACTTAGTTTGTAGCCGTGCTACAATCTTTAAGAAAGGGATAGATGAGAGAGAAGACAGGTGGTGAAAGGAGATAGATATAGTCATTTTATTAATTACACTGTCCAACAGCATTTTTGGAACAGAATAGCGACCCTATAATTCTGAAAGGGTTTGTTGAGTAGATCATTTTTGTAGAACAAACTTATGGTCCAGCACGTCTGAGTTTTTTTTACAGTGGGTCAAAGTTTTCATTTTTTGTTCGAAGCGAGCATTACACTGTATGAAAAAAAATGCTGTAAGTTAATGTCTGAGAGAATTATTATGGTCTGAGTTATATTGTGGAATTGTATGAGGATTATTTTTGTGGAAGATCTTAACCCTCTAACTGGTCCCTTTATGAGTCAATTTGACCCTTTTTTCGAGAAAATCAAAAAATATCCTTTAAAAAAGGACATTTAAGGATTAAAATATTGCACGAAAATGTTTGCCGGAAAATTTCAGTGGGGGTCACCAAAGACACCATCGTTGTAAAAAAAGCTCTTGACGCTTAAACAGGTAAAAACAGCGTCAAGTTCGGCCGGGCCAAACACTGAGTTATCGCGTCTAGTCAGCTGTGACTTGATATTAATTAAAATTAATAATAAAAAATAAAAAAAATCTGGCATAATTGAGCTACTCGGCAGTACGTGTCGGGTGTGTCTTTTACTAAAATTAATATAAAAAAAGGAAAATTGAAGCTTAAATAAGCATGGCGGATTCTGTTTGCAAATTAAGAAATTGGTTTTGTTTTATTTGTGGACATTTTACGCACCATCAAAACAGAAGAAAGATATTCCCTATCATTGAACAACCATATTTTCTTTTCTTTGGAATACGATTTTTATCTGAAGCTTGGATACCAAAAACTGTATGTACTACTTGCGAAAGTGGTCTTTTGACCTGGTACAAAGGCAGTACTAAGGCGCTGCCATTTTCTGCGCCTATGACATGGATTAAACCTGAAGATCACAAATCATATACATGCTATTTCTGCGTAAATTAAAAATTTGGTAGAAGCCAAAGGCACTACGCGATAATGACATACGAAGCAACAAATAATGTCATTTTACCAGAAGTGCGCTGTGAAGGTGTTCCGGTGCCTCAACCGCCTACACATATATTTTCGGCCAATATGACATATGCCAATACAGAAATAACAGAGGCGACAGATATAAGTTACTTGCCTCTTGATGGTTTAAACATATGTCCTAATTTGATAGACCAAGCTTATTTTGAAGATCTTGTAAGAGATTTAGGACTAACAAAAGAGAAAGCTGATATATTATGTTCCAGATTGAAATACAGGAATTTGATAAAAGCTGATGTAAAAGTTACATTTCCAAGAAAAAGACACGCAGATTTGGAAAGTTATTTTAAAAAATCAGAAGAACTCGTATACTGTTGCAGTATTGAAGAGTTTCTAAAATATCTAAAGCTTCCACTAATACAATTTTAAGAAATAATTTATTTCATTTAATGTAAATTACCTTTTCTAGGAATGCTCGTTGGACCCGATATAAGAAAATTATTACAAGATGAAGAATTTTATGGTCATATGTCAGATATGCAAAAGACAGCATTTGACTTTATGCAGTTGGTTATATCAGAATTCCTTGGAAACTCAAAAGCACAAAACTATGCAGAAAATATTGAATGCATGCTAATCGGTTTTAACAATATTGGCGTTAAGATGTCACTAAAGCTGCATTTTCTGCACTCTCATCTCAATTTTTTTTAAAGAAAACCTCGGAGCGGTTTCAGATGAACACGGTGAAAGGTTTCATCAGGAGGCTTGCACAGAAACCTTGACCCATCGGAACATTCACGTCAAGCTAAATACAGAAAAAAAAATATTAAGTTTAATCTTTAATCCATTGTCATACTACTGCTATTTCCTAATTCCGAAAATTTGAAGAAAAAAAATAAATATTTACATACTAAATAAACCACTATTAAAACAAAATTATAATTTTTTTATAGAAGTTGCCATGTAATTTTGCCAATTAATCGTAAAAAGCTTTTTTTTACAACAATAGTGTCTTTGGTGACCCCCACTGAAATTTTCCGGCAAACATTTTCGTACCATATTTTAATCCTTAAATTTCCGTTTTTAAAGGATATTTTTTGATTTTCTCGAAAAAAAGGGTCAAATTGACCCATAAAGGGAGCAGTTAGAGGGTTAAGATATTCCACAAAAATAATCCTCATACAATTCCACAATATAACTCAGACCATATGAAATCTCTCAGACATTAATTTACAGCATTTTTTTCATACAGTATAATGCTCCCATCGACCAAAAAATGAAAACTTTGACCCACTGTAAAAAAAAACTCAGACGTGCTGGACCATAAGTTTGTTCTACAAAAATGATCTACTCAACAAACCCTTTCAGAATTATGGGGTTGCTATTCTGTTCCATTCAAAAAGTCTTAATTTGTTGGACAGTGTTATTTTACTTTGCCGCGAATATGTTATGAACAAGTACCGACGAAGGAGGCTGCATGTTTTTTTTTTAGTGTTAGATCTGATTATGTATTACACCATTAAACAGAAAAAAATATTTTTATTGTTTTACTGCTGTAATGGTTGAACCCAGGGCAGCCAGATTTGTAGTCAACGTTCTTACCACCATCACTACAGCATTCTTTGGACCAAAATCCGCACAAAACAATGACTCATTTTGCGGGTTTTCTGTGCCCCAAATGCGACAATTTTGCTTGTTTACATACCTGCCAAGATCAAAAAGAGCTTTATCTGAAAAAGCGTTTTTTTTAGCAAAATCGGCATCTGAATGGCGCGATATTTCCCAGCGTTGTTCAAGCCTATATACAACCATCAGCGTTGTCAACTTTGAAATTTCAAAACGCATCAAAATGGAGAAAAAAACGCACCATTTAAGAGAAAATGCACCAAATTTTAAAATTTCTTTTTTATTTAAAATCTTTAATGATTTAGGACTCAGCAATACAGGTTCGTTGTAAATATCAATCGTCTGCCTACAACAGTTTAAAAGTATGGCCATATACATCAAATTTAATGAACTATTGGCGAACCCTTTAATTTATAATTTGTAATATTAGTACTTGTTACTATATCGGCCATAGCAACCGACATTCCGTCCAATTTACAAGCGTTTGTCTATAACGGTTCAAAACATAGGCCCATATAAGTAAATTTACATCAACCCTTTAATTTTTAGATTTATTTTTGTATAACTTTTTGTTAATGGGAGCCATAGTAATACGCAGTCATTTTATATTTTACAGCATCGTCCTTTACAGTTCATAATACACGTAAAAATATGTATGGGGACACCATTTCATTTTAAGATTATGAACTGTTTATTAAACGGGAACAATCTGTAAGCATAATCTATCATATTACCAGCAATTTTCAAAATCGGTTCAGAAATGATTGAGTTCTGCAGACACAAACATAAAAAAGAAACATTCAGTCGAATTGTATAACCTCCTTCTTTTTTTGAAGTCGGTTAAAAGTTAACTGATCACGACAAAACTCTGCTTTTGCTAAGCTGATACGACAGCAGCCTTTACTACAAAAACAATGACCATGAAAATCTAAAAGGGATAGTATATTCCATACAGTGAAATGTTTCTTTTTTACATAACATAAATTAATACAACAACAATATATGTTTCATTTTGTGCTTATGATTTGGTGCGTCTTAAACGAAATGGTATTATATTTTTTGTACAAAAAAATTTTTTGTGGTGCCACCACAAATTAAAAAAAGCACCAAAATTTAAAAAAAAAAACGCACCACGCACCAACACGTGAAATTTTTGGACAAAAAATTCGAAAAAGCACCCAAAATGGTGCGAAACGCACCAAGTTGACAACGCTGACAACCATATTCGTTCAGCTAAAGGATAAATTAATTAGCTGTCAAATCAGACATGAGCTAAATCTTACCATTCACGAAATAAGCACCAGTTAAAAAAACGTTAGATGGCGGACTCTGTATGTATAACCACATTTGCCATACTGCAGATTTCTTGTTGAATAGTTTAAATCTAAATCTGCATCAGAAATTCTCTCCTACTATTAAGTTTTTTGTTCAAAGAAAGCTTTTTTCCGATAATTATAAGTTTTGCTTAGGGTTGTTGTCCCAACTTAATTTAATTAATTATGTTTTTATAAACAACAACCATTTACAGCGAAAACTTAGGTCAATAGGACAGACGGACATCGCTTAATCGACTTCTCTATGCATAAGAACTTAGAATATACATATGAGTATTTTGAGAAAAGGTGAAACTTATAGCTCTTGATTAGCACTATAATTGATGATGATGTTAATTTTAGGTAAATATTCCTTTTTAAGAACCCAGGCATTCGCATACGACAAAAACAGAAGTCGCCTTAAAGGCGAACAGTTTAAACACTGATTTCAGCAAAACCTGATCGAATATATTAATGAAACTTATTTTAAAATGTGATGAATCGATGTATCCGAATAATAGTTTTTATTTGTTATTTTAATTTTGAAGAGTATTTTTGGTCAGATTTGTAATCGATGCGAATAAAAACTTATTCCATTTTTTCCCAACATTTCGTCGGTTTTTTTTAGGGGAGTATTTTTATTACGAATTATTCTAGTGACAAATTACAAGAAATAGTTAATATTTAAATTTTAGTTATGATTTTAATCCTTATACCCTGTTCAGACATACGTTTTAATTTAGACAATTAAAATTTAAATTGAGTAATTAATTTTGCTGTTCACACATATCCAATTTATTTTACTCAATTAAAATTTGACAGTAGAATATAGTTCTGTTCAATAACAAGAAGTTGTTACTAATTGTTATTGGAAAGTGTTTACTTCAGACTTAAAAAGAACCAACGAAAGAGTAAACAAGAGTTTAAGATGTAAATGTTAATAAATTTGTTACCACTTTTGTTACTGGCAAGAACAGAACAGCTGATTCTTGTTCTGTTTTACAAAATAAGTTAATAAATATCAAATACTTTTAATTGAAAGTGTTTAATAGCACTTCCCACGAAAATATTTACATCACACGTTGCTAGACTAAAATGGTGTGGCTTTTTTGCCATAATTTGTATGGCGATTTCAAAACCGAATAGCTACAGCTGAAATTTTGATAACCACACAGCAGAAAATATACATAACATTTATAGTTATATAAATATTTTTATACAAAATATTTTAAATTGAAGCTAACGTTTGTATAATAGTTAGAAGAAAGCTGAGAAAACTATATACAAGTAATCGCCAGGATAATAAAACAATAAACAAAAGAAATAGAACAAACTAAAAGTTTTACAAAAAAGACGGAAAAATGTTGCCAATTTTGCAAAGTATTCGAAAAAAAGTGTTCACAATCGATGACAAAGCTCTTGCAAATGCTTACTGTTGCAATGCAAAATTCTATAAGCATCGAATACCGCTTTTTTGCTTCTTTAGATGTTTATTTTTATGGTTGTTTGTTATTATCGTCATTTCGCCTTTACTTTGCATTTTTTTTTTTTTTTTCAAAAATGCGTTTATTTCGTTTTTTTCGTTTGGAATAGTAATGTTGTAAATTTTTATTTTACTCTATCGTTTCTAGTTTCTGCCGAAAATTTATTGAATTGACCTAATTTTTACATTAAAAATTTGTGTTTGTAATTTTGGAAGAATGAAGAGAAGTTCGGCTTTAAAAGAAAGTTTGCTTGTTTTTATTTGAAATATGGAACTCTTCCAGTCAGTACGATCAAGTTCTGACTGCACGCTAGCTTTGAATTTCCATTAAATTTTCAAAAATTTTTCATTTCATTTAATTTGAAAATATTTTATTTTTCATTTTTATGGCATTTAGTTTTTCTCTCACTGAACACACTTCAAAAGGGTTGTATGAGGAAACTTAATCAATTAATGGCACAATTTAGTACTAATTGATAAATTTATTAATTAATTTCTTATATGGTAAATTGATTTCAATTAGGGCCTTAATTGCGTAAATTCCTTTATTGCGCAATTAAAAACGTATGTCTGAACAGGGTATTATAATTTTACTCACAATTTGTTTTAATTTACATTATTTAATAAATGAAAAAAGAACGATATGTTTGCCAATTACGGTAAATTTTTTCTTTCCTTTACCATATAGTTCGATGTCGCGTGCCACACTAAAAAAGGAACATTTGTTATCAGTGTGCCGTGCCGGCGGTATTTGTACAATAGGCATATTAGTAACAATATATATTTTTATTGCAAATTAAATTAAATAAAAATTGGTGGAAAATAATTATTATATGCAAAAAAGAAATTTAAAAGAGCAAATGTCAATGTATAATGTCGCTTAGTAGGAACATTAATCAAAACAAAACAGTTTAAAACGGAACTTTTGCGCTTGTTCGACTTTGCGTTTGAATATATTAAAATATGTTATGAATAAATATAATTTTTTTTTACTTTAGGTAAATTTGGCAGATTTCCCATAAAAATATGTTAAAACAACATAATTTTATTGACTTTGAATTTTTTGGTTGCAGTTGACATTTCTGTAGAAATGCCCATATATACATACATATATATATATATACTTTATGGGGTTGGAAATGGATATTGTAAAAATTCCAAACGAAATGACAAATTAAGATATATCCATTTCCACCTATAGTGAAGGGTATAATAATAGTAAAACAATTTAGTTTACATTTTCCGCTGACGTTTCGCTGATTATTCTCTAGTTCTTAAGGGTATGTTATCTATTGAATTAAATTACATTAATAAATTTTTGTTGCAGTTCTAAATCAAACCTAAATTATGTAAAAACAATATACCTACGAGTACATATAATCAAACAATTAGAGACTGCACATACAAACGCTTTTAGGACAAATCGACAAATGTTTATATATAGGACTTCCATCCTTGTGTGTGCAATCCAATGAAATTTATGTTAATGAAAAAGATCTTATCAAAATTATTTCATGAAAGGAGTTGTCCAGGCTTGCCATTTTAGCATTTTTAATGCTAGATCTAGCATTTTTTTTTTCGATTTAGCACTCAAGAATTTTAGAACAATGCTAAATGCTAGTTTAGCATTTTTTTAAAAATATTTAGCATTTTTAGCATTTTTTTTTTAATATGTTTACATATAAAATTTTCGCAAAACAAATGTTATTATATCAAATTACGTTATGTTACGTTAAGTGAACTATTAAGGTACCAAAAAAATGCATATATGATACTACATTTTTATGCAACTGTGTCTTCGGTCTATGCTTTACATCGTTTTTTATATTCGAAAAATGAAAACAAAGTAAAAATATGTAACTGACAACAGTTTTTGTTTAACGTCAATCAAAAATTATATTCTAAGAAAAAAATATAGCAAATGCAAAGATAAAAACAATAACTTTACACCAAGAACAAAGAGTTTTGTGCGTGGTTTATTTCATTTATATTAAATCAAATAAATTATTTATTAGTGTAATACAATTGCGAATATGGAAAGGTATGTATTTTAGCGTATTTACATATATTTATTGTGTAAATTCATTGAATTAAATTATTTTTAAATGAATGTTCATTAAAATTTCAAAGGTTTTTAACAAAAAAATCCGAAAAGGAAAATAAAATTAAACAAGCCCCTTCATCAGCTTTGACTGCAAATAACGACATCAACAATAATAATAGCGATGTTGTAGTTTTAGACAATGAATCTGAAGATTCTAACACATCACTGGAAAAGTAAGCAATTTTATATATATTAAAACATGCCATTTACTAAATTTTCTTTCAGGAAAAAAGTGTATTTACAAAAAACGAGAAGAAGTTGGTTGCACAACCCTTTATTCAAAGATTGGATTTTAATAAATGAAGACGATAACTTTAACGTAAAGTGTAAATATTGCTGTCAAGAAATGCAGTCAAAACTTTCAGTTTTAAAGTCACATGCTTTGTGCAAAAAACACAAAATTTATTCCTACCCGTTTAAAGGATTACAAAAGAAAATTGAGTCCACTGCAAAAAATGGCTAGAAGTTCTGAAGCTAGAATGGCTTTGTACATTGCGTGTCATTCTTCTATAAATCCAGTAGATCATCTCATTAATTGCGTAAAGGAAAATCATAAAAGTGAGCCAATGTCGTCTGAATTGACATTAGGAAGGACAAAATGTACTGCAATTTTAAAAAACGTATGGGCTCCATATTTTAAAACGCAACTCAAATCTGATTTAGCAAATAGTTCATATAGCTTAATAATCGACGAAGCTACTGATCTCAGTAATGTAAAATTTTTAGGAATAATAATTAAATATTATAGTATAAAGCGACGGAATGTAATCACAACTTTTTTAGCAATGATGGAGTGTTACGACAGCACCGCTGATGGCATTGTAGATGTAATTAAAAAAGTGCTACATGATTTTGAATTATCTATTGAAAACTTATGTGGTTTGGGAACAGATAATGCCCAAGTGATGGTGGGAGTACACAATAGCGTTCACAAAAAACTACAGGATTTAAAAAATAAGAAATATTTAACGCTAGTTCCATGCGCATGTCATTCTTTACAGCTCGCAGTAACGCATGCGGTTAAAAAATCATTTCCACCTAACTTGGAATACATTTGTAACGAAACATATTCATGGTTTTCAAAATCGGCAAAACGACAACATCTCTACAAAAATATTTACAAAGCCATAAATAATGAAAATCAACCCCTTAAAATTCCCCGCATTTGCACCACTCGATGGATGTCCATAGAAGTAAATATCAAAGTTATACGTATAAGGGAAGGCGTAAAACTGGACAACGTATGCTGCTGCACTATCAAAATATCGGACAATATTGTAAATAAAATTGGTTCATCAGAAAAGTACCAAAAAGAATCGTCGTTATATGAAGAAGATGAAGACGGTATAAGTGAAATTTTGAACACTTTGAACAGCTTTGAATAAACTTTTTGTGTACAAGTATAACTTTTACACTTAAAATTAAATAATGTTTATTTGATATACATATAAAAAAACTGAAACTTAAATAAAAATGTTAACTGAATTTATTAATTGAATTAATAAAAAGCAATATTGGATTTACAAATCAATTGTTAAAGCTGTTGGTTAATTTAGCATTTTTTTTCTGATCTGTAGAACATTTTAGCATTTTTTTTTTTTGGGGGGATTTAGCACTTTTTCTTTTTTATATTATGGCAACACTGGAGTTGTCATATCACCGTTCACAATTACAAACAAACGCCATTAAAAAATTTATTTTGCTTTTAAAATTACAAAAGTTGGGTAAATTATAATAAACATATTAAATTTATTATGATTAAGAGTGGAAATACAACCTTACGGTTGCGGCGACGGATTCCGCATGTCAGAGAAAAAACAAATAAAATGAGTTGCGGCGACGGATGCGGTTTTTATTGTCATTTTTTTTATTTGTTTACTAAATTTTTTATTCTTCTTTATTGAAATATATTTTAAAAAAAATTTTTAAATGTAAATAAGCAATAAATTGAAAAATTTCAAAATTATTGTTGATTTTCAATGACTTTTTACATTTTCTTTCTCTTCTTTTTTCGTAGTCATTCACAAAAAATATTAACAAATAGAATTTTTTGGTAGAAAAACAATAAAACTGTGGCAACATGCTGAAAGAGAAAAAATTCAAAATTGAGAGCTTGAGAGAAAACGCACTCAAATTAAAATAGATTCTAATTTCATGCGGATTCGTTGAACGTTTTTTATTGTCAAAACTCCATATAAAAAAACAACCGCATCCGCAACCGTGAGGTTGTATTTCTACTCTAAAGATATTAAATATTATTGAAAATTTGAAATTTCATGAGATTATTATGAGAACACGTTTCCTTTGTTTCGAATAGATCACGGTACTTTTATTTTACTAGGTAGTAGCGGCTCTACAACAAATACAATATTGAAAAAACAACACAGCTTTTTATTGTTGCTTTGTACGGTTGAAATTAAGAAAAAAACAAAGAGAGATAAGAAAGATTTGCTAGAAAGTCGTAAGCAAATGGCAACTTTTAACATTTCCAACTTCAAAGCAACAATAAAAAGCCATGTGGTTTTTGTAATAAAAGCAAATAAAAAGAGAAACAGCTAGGTGGACGACATAACCTAGTAAAATAAATATGCCTTGGGCGAATAGTTAATATAATTTGATGTATATGACAGAACTTTTAAACCTTTATAGACAGACAGTTAAGATTAACAAAGAACCTGTATTGCTAAGTAAGAACAAGTATACATTTTGAATTAAGGAATTAAAATTTGTTCTAATATTTGATTTAATTTGACCTATAGGGGCCTATCTTCTGAACATATATAACCAAACTCCTGAACAATTGTAAACAGACGATTGAAATTTACAAAGAAACTGTATTGCTAAATCAGCTATAACAACAAGCATAAAGTTTGGATTTGGAAATTAAAGGGTGCCCAATAGTTTAAGTATATAACTAAACTGTTGAACAGTTGTGGACAGATGCATCAGAAAATAACGTTATTATTGCTCTCGCTGTAGTTGATCAAACTGCAAATACACTAGTAACTAAGCCATTATCTAACACAGCTACCATATTTATAGAAGAAACCACTGGAATCATTCAAGCAATAAATATGTATTAAGATAATTTACCTGACCTCAACATCCATCTTACATCAAAAGCTAAACAGTCAACAAGCTTCAAAACTTGCTAATTAGTTTTAAAAACATAGCATGGATTCCTGATCCTTATGGTATAAGAGGTAACGACTTTGCTGATGCAGTGGACACCTTAAAGAATATAAAATAAAAAATTAAATTAAACAAGGTACCTACGATAAAAAACGTGACATCAGAGAATACCATTTCTACCAAATAAATCCTCATAAAAAACCTGCAATATATCCACTTAACATGTGCAAAAACAGAATAAAAATCTTCGTGAGATTACGTATGTAATCAACACAACACCTGTAACTTTTGTGGCTCAATTATGTAACACATATTCTTTTAGCATGTAATAACTTGGAGACTATCATGAAAAATATATGTGTCCAACAATGGTATGAATATGGTTGTAGATACGTCAGAACTCAAAATTACTTCATCTTAAAATCTCTAAACCTAGCCGATGACCTTGGCACCCAGTCTTAATGTTTATTACTAAATATTATATTTATATAATATAAATTAAATAGATAATAATTATAAGCAAAAACACTTTTATTAATATCACAGCATATTTAATTGTTATGTCTGCATGCAAGAAAAAACCAATTATGGGGTTGAATTACAGATTTTTTAGATAAATATCCCAAGTGTAAACCCTAGTAATGCAAGAAATGAGTAAGCGAAATTTATCCATACACAATTTTTACTAAAGCCTTTATTTGCAAAAATTTATACTGAAACGGCGTTGGCGTTCAAAATGCAGCTAAGAACAAGTTTTGTAAATAAATATTTTCCAAAGATCATGAAAAATTTGCATTATATTTTTTTTTAATAAAGTCACTGGCGACGTTGTTTGCTACAGACATCACACGTTTGCAAATGCTTACATCACTTTTTGCATTTTCTTATTAAGAATGTGATATAAACTTCGTTCTACGCTGTGTTGGCTTTTTCCATCATCAGTGATTGTCATTTGATGGATCAAATGATCGTCACTATTCTTATAGGGTTTATTTAACTAGGGTGTCAGACGATCAAGTTTTCATTCAATTTTTAAAATTTCTCTCATTTTTTTACCAATACACTCTCACTTTAAAAACTTGCTGAGAATTTGCTTTCAAATTTTCGTTCAATTGAGTCTTTCAAATTTTCATTCAAGAGAACAGCTGATTGAAGATTTTTCCTTCAAATAAATTTTTTTTGGTTTCTTTATGACATCTTGCTTAAAAACTTGCTTTGAAATTGCGTGCAGCCTACGTCACAGCTTTCAATTTTTGTGAATTTTGACAAGCAGTATGTGTAAATTTCTTGAAAGAGAATTGAACAAAAACTTGGCCGTGTGACTGCACTGTAACAAATTCTGATTGCTAGATTGTTTTTATGCTTGAACCACTGTTTTTTAAGTAGTACTATTTAATACAACCCTTCTATAAATTATCAATGACAAGAACCATATTTTTTACAGCTGGACAACAAACTGAAAAAAATATCGACTCAATGACGTTTTTAATCAAAATAAACCGAACTTGTTTACGACAAAAAATAAAAAAATTTAACTAAAATTTTATAAAACAGGAGGAAAAAAATTATAATAATGGCACAAAATGAAACGAATCTCTCTGAACAACTAGATAATGAAGAAGTACGAGAAATACTAAAAAATACAACAGATTTGCGACAGTATTCTAGACAGATTGAAAAGGAATTCAAGGAAGTTGAAAACAAATCAATAGAAGATTACATTAAAGAATCGCAAAATATAGCTGCTTTACACAATCAAATCGGTGAATGTGATGATGTGCTGGAGCGAATGGAAAATATGTTGTTAAGTTTTCAAAGTGTTCTCAGTAACATTAGTACGGAAATCACCCAGCTGCAGAAAAAGTCAGTGGCCATGTCTGTCCAACTCACTAATAGGCAGTCAGTTAAGGCACAATTGTCACAATTCATTGAGGACATGGCCGTTTCAGAAGAAATGATTATGTCTATAATGGAAACGCCTGTTACAGAAAAAGAGTTTGAAAAACAATTAAATATTTTAAATCACAAATTATCTCTGGTGAAGGAATTAAGCTTCAAAGAGTCCAAGTCTACAGCTGACGTGGCCGACGTGCTGCATAAGTTGAGATTAAAAGCTATGACAAAAATACGTCAGTACATGTTGGAACAAATCTATAAATTCCGCAAACCCATGACCAACTACCAAATACCTCAAAATGCAATGCTTAAACATAAATTCTTTTTCGAATTTATTTTGTCGAACGAGCGCCAGGTAGCCCAGGAAATATGCAATGAATACATAGATACTATGAGTAAAATATATTATAGTTACTTTAAGGTGACATTTAATGTTTTTGCTTGTAAAGAAAATTAATTCTTAAAACACTTGTTTTAGAGCTACTCATCACGTTTATCCAGCTTGAAATTTGAAGAATCTTGTAATAAGGATGATTTAATGGGTATTGAGGATAACATTTCGAAGGGATTATTTGCAAAAACTACAAGCTTAAAAAATAAAAGTACTATTTTTACGATTGGAAAAAGAGGAGAGATCTTAAATCAGCAACTGGAAGCTCCCATTATAGTACCGCACGCTCAAATGAAGAATAGGGTAAGATATATTAAAAAAGCGAATGATTTTTATCGTCTTTAAATCCTACTCACATTAAATTTTGTAGTTTTATCTTTGACAGCTTACTACTTTATAAAATTTTATTTTGTATGTTAGCGGTCAATGAAAGCTTATTTCGTGGTTCGCTTTGTAGACAGTACGTAATAAGCAGTCCTGCAGTGTAAGGTCAAGTAGCTTTCAAACAAATATTAATTTATATTTTTATTCAAAAATAGCATGTATATAAACTCAAAATTAAACATTATTACTACGTAGCCTTTCTCAAAATTTTCTTTTATACATCCTTCTGGTAATACTTGACAGAGTAAACCATCCACATCCACAGATAATTAACAACACCTTTTTCATAAATCACCCAAACAAATCTTTATTTTAATAATCTCTTTTATCTAAGTTTGGGTAAAAGCCATCGGAGCATCAGATTTTTTTATAAACCTGTATTTTCCAATGACATTCAGCTTTAGAAATTCAAAAACAAATTTGATTTAAAAAAGGATTATTTGTAACATGCAAATTTTTAGAGCAATACTTTATTGATCATTAATTAATTAATTGTTGTAGTTAAAAATCAACGTGCGTTCGTGTCCAATCGATGATCGGAACAAAAGCAAAAAGCAAATGTATAAGACGAAATACAAAGAGAACATTAAAGAAATACTTTGAAATACTACTCGTATTCTATTTGCAAAGTTAGTTGGTTAAATTGGTGATGTTTTTAATTACACAACTAAGGTAGATGATGATAAATAACGTAGTGGTCGGTCCATAAAGTTCAGCATTACATTCTGCTAGCGTCTAAATTTTCTTGTTTTCTTTGGAAAACGTCCGCATACATTTGTAAAATAAATTTTCTTTCTAAAAAGATTTTTAGAAATTAAAATAAATGAACTAAATCCGAAATAATTTCAATTCATTTCAATATTATATTCAGAGTTCAAATCATACATATAGGCATGTTCTGAATTCCACACGAAATTTTCACTTTAAATTTTTCAAAGCATTGTTTTTGTAATTTTATAGCAACAATGCTTTGAAAAACTTAAAGCGAAAATTTCTTGTGGAATTCAGAACATGGCTGATATTTTATTAAAAATTTAAAAAAAGCTAGAAATCAACTTTACGGCCTGTTACAGTTTATTACGTTTTTTTTTTTTTAATTTGGACAAAATATAAAAAGTTTAAGCAATTGTTTCAGCATAATGCACTTAATAATCTATAAAAGTAAAATTGAGGCTGACTTCCAAAATGTATGAATAAAAATTTTGTATACAGTTTTGCTGTGGTATTTAGATCTTGTACATAGTTGCGAAACAAAGCATCAATTTAGAAACTGATGCGCATGTTGCTCGGTTGCAACGTTTCTAATACTTGTCTGCAACATTTGGAATTGTATTGCATTGTAAACATTTAGCACCCCGGCATTATGAAACACAATACATTGTTCGAATAAAAAAGCAAATGACGTTTTGAAAGTCAGCCTGACATTGACGAAATTTTTCTAAATTGTCGCGAAAGGTCGACCTTAGTAAATAATCGCTAGTGAAATCGAAAAGTTAATTTTGGACGACAAGAAAAGTTGATTTACCATTCACTTATCTCAATTAAAAAAAATGGCTATAACTCGTCATTTTCAGATTTTTTTATTTTTTGAGAAAATTATAAAAGTCCTTCTTAAGCTATGAAGAATTCTGTAAATCTTCGAAAATCGAAAAAACGTTTATTTAAAAATTAAAAATATTTAGTTATTATATTTTTTATTTAGTATTGCAAATACTAAAAAAGGCGACCAGTTCAATAGTTTTTGGTTATTTATATTATTTTCACAAAGCATAAGTATCCGATAAGAGAGAACATGTATAGATAATAATAATAATATCTTTTTACCGAATAGCACTGTCCCTGTTTCTCAATTTATTAGCAAGATAATAAAATTGCATTAGTGTTAAATCGCAATTTAAATTAAATATTTCTTTTAATGAATTGTGTAATCGCATTTGACGTTGCAGCTGTATTCTCAGATAATATTGAAGTCGTATCACGAATAAAACCTTCTGATAAAGTTTTACCTCTCATTAACAAGGATTTTTTATTGAACAAATTTAATAAGATTTTCATCATTTGCTTTCTTTATATGAAATATAAGTCTATTTAAATCTACAAAATACATACCTAATTAAGACTATTTCTAAACAAAACACTAATGGCATGCAAAAATTATGTTAAATAATCTGAAAGCTTCTAAATATACTTTAGAATGTAATTGCACTTTTAAAATAATCTTTGAACTCATATGTATATTGTATTATTTCAGTACACTTTTGAAGCCTTATTCCGCTCGGAACAATATGCTTTAGTGGATAATGCTTGTCGTGAATATCTGTTTGTTACAGAATTCTTTATGGTGCGCGGTGCTCAAGCCCAGGATCTATTTAATCAAATATTAGGCAAAACTTTAACACTTATGATAGTAAGTTTACTATTTAAGCCCCTGTTATGATAATTTTGTTAATCAATCTACCGTTCTGAAATAGAAAAATCTCGACACAAGTATACAGGATTGCTACGACACCATAGCCATGTTCTTATGCATTCAATTAATATTTCGCTATCAGTTGATGTGCCACAAAAGATGTGTTCCAGCTTTGGATAAGTAAATTTAAGTTAAACAAAAACAAACCTTGTGAGTCAAGTTAGTTTTTTGTAGATATTGGGATTCTTTGCAGTCGGTGTTTTGGCCACGTTTCGAGCATGTATTTCGCCTTAATATACAGAGTATAAGAGATTGTGATCCCACGAAATTTAATAAAGAACTAGGACCTCATTATGTGAGTATATTATTAGTTCCACACGTTTGTTTTTTAAAAACTCTATTGGTTAATCAAATATTTATATACAGATAACTCGTCGTTATGCCGAATTCTCTGCTGCCATAGTGGGCATCTCTGAACATTTTCCCAATGAACTAGTAAGTCGCTTATTGCTGGAACTACAAAATGAAGTTGAATGTTTTATATTACGCATGGCAGCTATATTCCCAACACGTAAAGAGCAACTTATATATTTAATAAATAACTACGATTTAGTTTTGGGCATCTTAATGGAGCACACTCGTGATAATTCCAAGGAAGCTGAGGCATTTCGGGAACAACTTAATGCTCGAAGCGCGGAATATGTCGAAGAAATTTTGGCTCCACACTTTGGTGGCATAATACAATTTGTTAAAGAATGCGAACCTTACTTAGAGAAAGAACAACTAGAAGAGTTGCGCAAGCAAGATCGCAGAAGTCTAGCCTTAGTGGCCAATTTTTCAGCTAATTGGAAAAAAGCTTTAGAAGATTTAAATCGAGAAGTCTTGCTGTCATTCCCTTCATTGCTGACTGGCTCTCAATTATTACAGTTGGCTTTAGCCAGTTTAGTCCAATATTATCACCGATTCCATAAACTTTTAACACCAAATGCGCGGTCACAGTTGACTAACATACATGTAGTTATGGTGGAAATGAAAAAATACAAATGCAATTATTGAAAACAAAGAATGATTACTTTTTAGTCATAACTTTAATAGAAAATATATTAAGATAAGAAATAAAAACAATTTGAAATTTAAATAATTTTTATTTTTACATTTCGCGGTAAACAAATTTATTCGTCATCTTCAAACATCATTTCTACTAGTTCCTTATTGGAACAACGTTCGCCATCCAAACGTTGAGGCGATTTCCAGCGTAGCAAAGTAGGTAAGAACACCAAATGTGTATTTGGATCTTTGCGGAAGGGACAGTTTAGGTCTTTCCAACTGTAACAATAAAAATGAACATGTATTTCACAATAGATTATACAATATATACATATCAGTATATATATATGTATATGTTTTTTTGATACAAAAAAACAACTCTAACGATATTAAATTGTTAATTACAAGTAGCAATTAAATCGTTAATTACAAGTAGAAAAATATACTTACTAACTGCGTTCTCCTACATCCACATGGACGAAATGTGATTTTTCTGGAGCTTTAGATAAAGCATCATGAATTACTGGTTCGGCTGGAAAATTATATAGAGCTAAGATTTTTTCTATCACAATCTACCATCATATTTACCTTTAACGCAGTAAGGGCACCAACTCTCACCATTTTCGTCTTTACCCCCCGAAAACAATACATGAATTGGTTGGCCAGAACCTTCCAATTCTTCTACTACTTTTGTGAATTCATCGTAACCTTTAACGTTGTGGTGTAGCACCATTGTTTTACTCTTGATTAAACTATGCCCTGATCGTTGTTTTCTGTTTAGGTATAGCTGCCTTTGTGATATTTTATAAATATCAACAGCAAAATTCTTTAGTAGAGACGTTTTGATATATGTTTTGTATGAAACTTCAGAAAAATCTAAATTAAAAACTAAAGTCACAGGCACTCTAACTTTTTTAATTGCGTCGTCAGTTTCAAAATGATTCGGCGGCAAAAAGCGATTTGCTTATAAATCCACAAGGCAAATTGAACAGGTAACTGCAAGGCGAATTGATAACCAGGTGGTATCATCAGCACAGATAAATAACGCATATTTTAAGTTCTGTGTTTTTGAGAATAATAAGTAAAAGAATTATTAACGTTTTAATATAAAATAATTTTCTGCTTAACTAGCTGTTGTTTTTTTTGTTCTGCGGCTGTCAATTATTCGTCTTTATGCACGCATGTGTGTGTATGTTTTGTGTTTTATACGCACGATACAGTTGCCAGTGAGGTTTTGTAATTATATGTACATAGGCTTGGAACAGGGTAATGCCAGAACAGTTAGGAGAGAGGAGTTAGTTTTTAAATTTGAAAACATTAATGAATAAAAAATTTCTTTCTGTTTATTGTGAGATCTTGGTAAGAAAAGCTTTTACAGCATTTAGGATGATGGTTACGTTACGAATGAAGGGTTGGGAACATAAGAAAATTAGGCTAAAGTAAGGAAAATATGGGAGAATAAAAATATGGTGATGTGGAGGAAATTTCTAGAATAAAAAAAGATGGCAGGCTAAGCGCGAAGAATGGGCTGGAAAATGTGGAAAACTTATTCACCACAAAAGTGGAAAAAGCAGGAAGAAATAGGAGAGGAAAATCAAAAGTAAAATTTAATATTAAAAAGTGAGTGAAAGTGTTCGCAACAGTTTAACCCGGAATAGTTATTTAAGAATTCATAAGGTGAAAACGTAAAAAAGATATATATAAAAAAGTTTGTAATATTTAATTTTATATTAGTTTGTTATTGTTTGTTAGTTTCGTGCAAAGCACAGATAATCTGTGGTGCAAAGTTCAAACATCCTGTGATATAAGGGCACAGGAATAATTACTTATAAGAAGGAATAATTAAACGTAAGGAAGGAAATATCTTTGTCATTGTAAAATTGTAAGTAGGGAATGTTTTTTGTGCTTTTTTTTGTGGAAAACTAGTAGCTGGCTGGAGAGAGGAGTGTACTAGAAAGTCGAAGGAGTGTACTAGAAGTGCATGGGATGTGAACTAAAGAAGCTAAGAAAAATAAAGACTTTCTAGATCATAATACAGCCAGGTAAAAATTCATTATTCCAAGCTTGCATTACGCGATTCCTTGCATTGGTATACATAATAAAAAAAGGTGAAATTAGTAATTGAACCAACCGGCAGTGCCATGACAAGAGGAAATATTCTAGAAAGGAAAAAGAAATTTAAGGTTTAATTGTAAAAAAGGAAGTTTGTGCATAAGTTTAAACAAAAAAGAAAACCTAAATAAACAAGAAAGAGTTTAAAATTTAAAAAAAAGAACATAGAAGAAAATTAAAAGGAAAAATCATAAATAGAGTTTAAAACTGTAACACATAACGTTCCTGTACTCTAAATATAAGACTAAATCTTGTTGTACAGGAAATGAACAAATAAACAAATAAATAAATAAATAAATAAAATAATATAGTATAGTATTATTTTATTTATTTGTATATTTGTTTATTATCTATTTATTTATATACTTGTTTATTTTTAATTATCTATTGGTTTGTTTGTTAAGTACGTAGTTATTTAAGTGCTGTTTCTGTATTACAGGCGATCAAATCGTCTGAAAATTTTATATGAAGAACACTCAGTTTTTTGAGTTATTTCCATATAAATTTTTCAGACGAGTTGATCGCCTATAATATAGAAACAGGACATTAGTTTTATATAGTACATTGTTAGCGCCTAAAAGCAGCGTTTTTTTTAGAGATTTTTTTATTGCCAGCTAGAACCGTCCACAAGAGGGCAGTAATAGATGATTTTTGTTATTCTTATAAGAATTAATTTGTAGGAAAATAGAAACAGGGAACGTAAAGTTTTTTGCTTGTTTTATTTGCAATTGAAAATAGCTCAAAGCAGTTAGTTTTGTTGTAGAGAATTAATTTATTAGTTTTTATTTTATTTTATTAAATTACTTGCTTTTATTTAACAGTATGGAAAAAGTTTTTCTTGTGTTGTAAATTTAAATCTTAAAAATTGTATAGGTTTAAGTTTTTTTTTTTGTTTTAATAAAATATGTATAAGACAGAGTTCAGAAAGTACACTCATCGAACACACAATGTTCTGTTCAAAACCAACCCTAACATATTTTTCTTTTCATAACAATTATGTGTGTTACTAAATTTTTAAATTTTCCGCACACAACCACGAAGGTGTTCTAATAAAATATTTTTTTGTGCACTCGAACGCGAATGTTCCACTAAAGCTATTGTTTGCGAACGCGTTCTCTACTTTTAGCACGCGTTCTGAAAAAAAAATTCATTGAAAAAGTAAAATAATTTCGTGGTTGAAAAAAGTGCACGATGAAGAAGTAAAATAATTTCGTGGTTGAAAAAAGTGCACGATGAAGAAGTAAAATAATTTCGTGGTTGAAAAAAGTGCACGATGAAGAAGTAAAATAATTTCGTGGTTGAAAAAAGTGCACGATGAAGAAGTAAAATAATTTCGTGGTTGAAAAAAGTGCACGATGAAGAAGTAAAATAATTTCGTGGTTGAAAAAAGAGCACAATGAAAAAGTAAAATAAGTTGGTGGTTGAACAAAAAAAAAAGAACACGGTAAAATTAAAATAACTTCGTGGTTGGAAAAAAGAAGCAAAAATATATGCGTGTACGGACGGCAAAATATAACATGTTAGGATAGACCAAATATAATAACATTTCTTATTGAAGGTTTTTTTTAGTTAAAATTTAAGTATACCGTTGCAGATTGTTTTTGAATATTGGTAAGTAGTAGAGTTCCTTGCAAATTCAATAAAATAATGTGCAATAAGTGCTGTTATATAAAGTAAGGATTAATGCAATTATACCTAAGGAAGGAATTTTTTATGTTTACTGATGATACCAGTAAAATAATTATTTTTATTTGAGTTTTGTGTTTTGTCATTTAAGTTCCTTGTAAATATAAGCGAGAGTCGTTAATAAAAACATGCAATAATTAGTGATTTAAAAAGTAAGGATTAGGGTAATAATTTTCTTATCTTTAACATTATTGCAATTATACCTGAGGAAGGAATTTTTTATGTTTACTGTTACGATAAAATAATTACTTTCATTTGGGTTTTTTGATTGTCCAATTGTTTTTCTGCTTTAAATTTGCATGTGTTATTTGTTGTTGTGGTTTTTTAAAGCAGTAGATGTGCTTTGCTTATAATTTAGGTATGGGACGTTTAGTAGTGCATTTGTTATTGTTTTATTACTCTCTTCATTGATGCTTGCCTTATTTGTTGTTTATTGGTAAATGCGTTTTGCTAATGTTTTAGGTATGGAATTTTACTTGTAAATTTGTTTTTGTTATCTTCATTACAGATTGTGTTGTTTTTGTTTTTAAACGGTAGATGTGCTTTGCTTATGTTTTAGGTAGGGGGATGTTTAGTTGTGAATTTTTAACTGTTTTATTACTATCTTCATTGTAGCCTGCATTATTTTTTTGTTGTTAAGCGTAAATGCGTTTTGCTTATGTTTTAGGTATGGGTTGTTTAGTTGTGAGTTTTTTATTGTTTTATTACTTCTTAATTGATGGTAAAGCACCAAATTATTGGTACTAAGAACAAGACTATAGAATTGGTGGTAAAAATGAATTTTTCTTGTTAACATTGCAAAATGCAAAAAATTTAGATCGTTTCTACCTTTTTCTCATACATATGTATGTAAAATAAATATAAATGTTTAATATACCAGAAAAACGGCTGTATAATTTTTTTTTAAAACTTTTTATCGTCAAAAATACGAAGCGGTATATTTTTTTGACACTAGTCCAATGCAGCATTTTAGGACGTTTAAGATTTGAATTATTTTTTGCACTTACTTCTTTTTTACAGGTTTCAACGAGACACGTAAATTTGTCTGTTTCTTCATTAAAAGTTGAAAATTTCTCAAAACAAAACTTTTTTCGTTTATTGTTTGCCATCGCTTTTTACACGTCACAAAAAATAACACTTTAGGCCAGGATAAGTATTTTCACACTGAACATGAATGAAAATTTGCTTTATTATATATATCCTTATATGCATTATTTGTTGTTCTGGTATATTAAACATTTATATTTATTTTACATACATATGTATGAGAAAAAGGTAGAAACGATCTAAATTTTTTGCATTTTGCAATGTTAACAAGAAAAATTCATTTTTACCACCAATTCTATAGTCTTGTTCTTAGTACCAATAATTTGGTGCTTTACCATCAATTAAGAAGTAATAAAACAATAAAAAACTCACAACTAAACAACCCATACCTAAAACATAAGCAAAACGCATTTACGCTTAACAACAAAAAAATAATGCAGGCTACAATGAAGATAGTAATAAAACAGTTAAAAATTCACAACTAAACATCCCCCTACCTAAAACATAAGCAAAGCACATCTACCGTTTAAAAACAAAAACAACACAATCTGTAATGAAGATAACAAAAACAAATTTACAAGTAAAATTCCATACCTAAAACATTAGCAAAACGCATTTACCAATAAACAACAAATAAGGCAAGCATCAATGAAGAGAGTAATAAAACAATAACAAATGCACTACTAAACGTCCCATACCTAAATTATAAGCAAAGCACATCTACTGCTTTAAAAAACCACAACAACAAATAACACATGCAAATTTAAAGCAGAAAAACAATTGGACAATCAAAAAACCCAAATGAAAGTAATTATTTTATCGTAACAGTAAACATAAAAAATTCCTTCCTCAGGTATAATTGCAATAATGTTAAAGATAAGAAAATTATTACCCTAATCCTTACTTTTTAAATCACTAATTATTGCATGTTTTTATTAACGACTCTCGCTTATATTTACAAGGAACTTAAATGACAAAACACAAAACTCAAATAAAAATAATTATTTTACTGGTATCATCAGTAAACATAAAAAATTCCTTCCTTAGGTATAATTGCATTAATCCTTACTTTATATAACAGCACTTATTGCACATTATTTTATTGAATTTGCAAGGAACTCTACTACTTACCAATATTCAAAAACAATCTGCAACGGTATACTTAAATTTTAACTAAAAAAAACCTTCAATAAGAAATGTTATTATATTTGGTCTATCCTAACATGTTATATTTTGCCGTCCGTACACGCATATATTTTTGCTTCTTTTTTCCAACCACGAAGTTATTTTAATTTTACCGTGTTCTTTTTTTTTTGTTCAACCACCAACTTATTTTACTTTTTCATTGTGCTCTTTTTTCAACCACGAAATTATTTTACTTCTTCATCGTGCACTTTTTTCAACCACGAAATTATTTTACTTCTTCATCGTGCACTTTTTTCAACCACGAAATTATTTTACTTCTTCATCGTGCACTTTTTTCAACCACGAAATTATTTTACTTTTTCAATGAATTTTTTTTTCAGAACGCGTGCTAAAAGTAGAGAACGCGTTCGCAAACAATAGCTTTAGTGGAACATTCGCGTTCGAGTGCACAAAAAAATATTTTATTAGAACACCTTCGTGGTTGTGTGCGGAAAATTTAAAAATTTAGTAACACACATAATTGTTATGAAAGGAAAAAATATGTTCGGGTTGGTTTTAGTTGTTCGTTTTTAATTTATGTTCGAGAATTTTGCACAGTGAGTGTACTTTTCTGAACTCTGGTATAAGATTATATATTCGAGATGAATTTTTCTTTTTTGTTATTGGAATGATGGAGTGGTAAGTGAAGGAGTTATCCAGTGTTACGACATGGTTGGGAGGGCAAATGAGACGACCATCTGTCTCAAAATTCTCTGTGTGTAATTCGGGTAGTATTGTTTTTGTTCTATTTTTATGTGTTCGTATACGCGGCTGGTGAGAAGGGTTGGGACCACCTGAGAGGAAAAGAAGAGCTAATCGGAAACCTCGCCAGTCCAACCGATCCGTAACAACCAATGAATTGCTCCACATATTTTTACAAATAAAAAAGTTTTAACACGTGTGGATATGATAAGTCATTATAAATACATGTATCAAACTTCAACGCAAATGAAAATTATTGTTTTGTGCTCACATCAAATTTTGTTCTTGAAATTGCCTCTTCGTAATTTACATCCATATAAAATTTAAATTTTAGTTGTTTCTTTTTTGTTAACTAAAATATATGCCTAATGACTTCGCCTGCAAAAAATGTGTTTTTAAATATTTATTCCAGAGTTCTGTAGACATTGTTAAAATTTTCCATTTAAAAAAATAAAATGTGCAGACAACTGTTTTAGTACATCACACCGGTAAATTTGGGTGCTTTCACTGTGAAATTTTTACAATTGTATCTCTATTTTCTCTACGAAATGACATATTTTACGAAAAAAAAGTATTCTATATTGTAATCAAAGTTCTACAGGACCTTCTTACAAAATTTTGTTTAAATCCATCCAGTAGTTTTTACGTTATGAGAAGGCAGACAGACAAAAATTCCAAAATTATGTGTTTTGCATTCTATACATATCAATTATTATCTACACCAACATCAAAATTTTTAAAACATATTTCATGTACAGAAATAACCCCGTTACAGTTTTATTATACATATGTATAGAATCATCTTCAGTTGCATGTTTCCACTTTCTACTCTACTGCTATAAATCATTGCATACCTAAAGGCGTAATAATTTACTTTAGTCATATAGTCAAACTCAACAACATAATTACGTACTTAAAAGGACCTTATTTATTTTCATTCTAACTAAAGAGGTGGAAAATGTATATCTAAGTTTGTCATTCAGTTTTTAATTTTTACAATATCCATTCCGACACCATAAAGTATGCATATTTAAGCTCCTTTTATAGTGAAATCGATTAAGAGATGTCCATCTGATCGTCCGTGTTTGTATTGAAATTTAAATTATATATAATATAAATATATATTATATTGCAGTGTTTAAAATCTATCTAAAGAAAGAATCTCTGTTCAGTATCTAAAATTTTGACTAATTGTTGTTAATAGAACGTGTTCACGTATTCGTATAACTAGCAATGAGTTTAATGTGAGAGAGTAAAAATTTGTTGCAAGTTTTTGGTAGTAAAAATTTTTACTAGCAAGAAATATTAAAAGAACTTTTTTTTACAAAATAATTTGTTTAAACAATGCATGAATAAAGAAATTATTCTAACATTGAAGAAAATGTAAGTATTTGACAAATAAAAGAATAAAAATATTATTATTACTGTTATTATTATTATTAGACTTATAAATAAATTAGTAAACCTAATATTAATAACAAGGAGGACTATCTTCACAGACCATCCATCGGCTCTAGGTTTTGAATAATTATTATTCAAAATCAAAAAAATTATTAGTAAAAATAAAAACATTAGTAATAGTAAGGTTTAAACATTTATTCTAATTTGACTTATAAATTTATATATTTTTGCTATATTGTCCTCGGAAAGAAATTTGAGAAATTTTTTTTGCGCTATCCGATCCAAATATGGTACATCTGAGCTTCTGCTAGTGCGAACGCTTCATTAAGTGATGATTGAAAGTGAGCGGTAAATTACATTTAGAACAAGATGGAGTTTGTCTTTTGTTGAGTACGTATGAGGCTGTGTGTTGCATTTGTGTGTCCTAGTCCTAGGCGGGAGAAGACTTAGATTTAGTGCCCTGTAACATTAGTTGGGTACTTCGGATGAATAAATTTTTCGTTTAGTTCCTTGTAATGAGGATGGCAGTAATTGGACCGTGCTAAGGCTTATTTTTAAAAAATGTAATCTTTTATTTTTATATTTGTATATTTTATTCGACCTTTTATTATATAAATTTTTTATTTTTATCTTTGGGCTCTAGGTCGCTGTTTTTATTTTTATTTAAATAAAACTCTTTTTATGTTTTATTAAAAAATCGGCCTTATTACGGTTGTCGAAAACGACATTCGAGAATAGTCGTAGTCGCTGTCGATAGTTAGTTTTTTTGGTACTATGTAAAATTTTCGACAATAAAATATTTTGTAATAGATCAAAACATAAAATTTTAATAAAAAATTTTTGCAGTAGCATTTTAGGCGTTAAATTAACACTTAAAAATAACAATAAAAAACAAAAGGACTAGCTCTTAATTCAATTTGAAAACTTTTGTATTTCATTTGCAATTTTCTTAAAATTCAAATTTAGAAAGATGTGTTTTTAAATAAAAAAATTTTCCACGTACAAAAATAAAATTGGGTGCTCTTACACTTGTATCTCTTTTTTCTATACAAAATATCTTATTTTTATGAAAAAAATGTATTCTATATTGGACTCAAGGTTCTGAGGGACCTACTTACAAAATTTTGTGCAAATCCATACAGCAGTTTTTACATGATGTGAACACAGACACAAAAAATTTGTAAAATTAAGAAAAAACTTAAAGTTATTGTAGAATAAAACGTACTCTGCCTATCAGTTCTTCTAAAAAATTTTTGTGTTTCCTTAAAGACCCCTTCAAAAGCTTTTAAATGATGCCCATATTGATATTTAAAAAAAAAAAATTTAAATTTTAGAGTACCGTAGCTCAGAAAATATGGGCGAGCGCCAATTTTCTAATTGATGTTTTTTTCTTATTTTTTAATTCGCTATCTCCTTATATATTTAATTTTTTGGTTGGAATTACTTTATTATTCAAAATGACATGAAAAAATTAGATGTAGGCGTGGTGTTTTGCCTGCTGCCTCGAAGGACATGAACCCATCATGCTGATTTCTAATAGTAGCTCTTTCGACTCTATATCTGATCGATTGACATATTTGTTTTTTTGCAAAGTTGATTTCAACATCAACACGGACGGACAGACGGACATCGCTCCATTGACTTCGCTATGCATAAGAAGTCAGAATATACATATATACTTTATGGGGTCAGAAATGGATATTGTGGAAATTACACCCAGAATGACAAACTTGCCCTTTTTCCACTTTTTGTGATGGTATAAAAACAGCATGCAAAAAGTAAATTAAAATAAGCATAATGTAAAAATCAAAAGTAAACTTATCTTTTGTTAGCGTTCAATTTAAAAATTCACGAAAAAAAATTGTTTGTCGTGGACATAAATTTCAACGACAATATTTGAACAAATTATCATTCGAATACGACAAACGTAGTACCGATTTTTGTAATAGATTTGTTTTTCGAGTAACATTTTTAACAATAACGACGTGCGTAGTACCATTTTAAAAAAACGTAGGATTTTCGACACGAGAACGACAACCGTAATAAGGCTGAATAATTGAAGTTACTGTTTTTATTTATTCAATATTTCGGACACCTTTGGTGCCCTTCTTCAGGAACTTAAAATACATCAACATTAATTTTTTCAGAAAACAACAAAAATATAAAACATAACACTAAACATTGCCTTACTTTGAGTAAAGCCGTTTGTTTATATTTTGTTAATATATGTCTATAAGAATGCGCGCGGGGGAGTGTTTGCTCATTGCACAATGGGCTGTTAACGCTGTTTTTTGTTCGCTTAATCCTTTCCTTGTTTTATAATCGGATTTGTGTGCTTCCAACCTTGTTTTCAGTATAGATTTTGTCGTTCCAACATATATTTTTTCACATATGTTAGACCCGTCACCGTTACAAGGAATTTTGTATATTACATTGGCTTTATCTAATTTGTCGATTTTTGTTTTAGTGTTAGCAAACAACATGTTCATGTTGATTATACAACAAGTATAATCAGTCCTAAGTGCAATATTAACATTTTGTTTGTCATAAATGTTCGACTGTATGATCCTATCTGAAAAGCCTGGAACATGTGTCATAGGTTTAAATATTTTTTCTTGTTTTGGTACTACTGATTTTTTTAAATCTTTTTTGGCATTTTTAATAATATTTGTTGCCATCTAATAGGAGAAACTGTTTTTTTGCAGTATTTTCCTTAATTTTATAAAGTTATTTTTGTGAAAATTTGTGTCACTTAACTGAAAAACTCTCTTTGCAATATTTTGTGCTGTGTTGAATTTTACATATTTTGGATGATTTGAATAGAAATTTATTATCCATCCTGAAACAGTTGGCTTTTGATACCAATCCGTTAATAAAGCGTTTCCTTGTCTTATAATTAATAAATCTAAATATGGTGGTGAATTTGATGTGTTTGTGAAAAGTATTTAGGGCTTTCAGAGTTTCTTCTAAGTCTTCCTTTTTTATTATACAGAATAAGTCGTCAGCATATTTGGTCATAACTTTCGGCTTCCGTTCTAATTTTTCCAATGTTATATCTAGTAATTCTTCCATTACTATGTCGGCAACAACAGGAGACGCCCAGATCAGGCTTTTCCGGTTGGTTTAACATTACTATGGGAGCTTTACAATCGAATTTGGCTGCGTCATCTGCATGTTCATTACATTTTTTATTAACATCACCTGGGACCCCTAAAATCCTAGAATGCGATTAACTTTAGTCTATTTGTTAGAAGTTGGATTGCATACGAGGGCTGCTATATATATTTCTGGCCTGGCAACACTGAGTGCTGCCAAGTGCAATCTGACATTTCCATTGGAAAGTTTGTCATTTTTAAGCATAATCGTACTCAAAACGTTTTGACGTACGACCATTATCTGTGTTGTTTACAGTGACTTGAAAAAATTAATATAGAAAAAAATGAAATTAACTCGTGAACATTTTCGTGCCATCATTTTTCACAACTTTCGACGTGGATTATCACGACAAGAGTGCATTGATGAACTTAAATCTTTTTATGGCGATGAAGCACCATCCTATAGCACTGTGAAAAATTGGTATAATGAATGAATCGTGGCCGAAGCTCGCTCAAAGACGAATTCCGTGAAGGTCGTCCAAAAACGGCTGTTGTGCCAGAGAACATTGATGCCGTGCGTGAACTCATAATGCAAGATCGACATGCGACATACCGAGAGATAGAGACATCCTTGGACATTTCTTCCACCAGCATACATTCGATACTGCATGAACAACTGGCCGTAAAAAAGGTTTGTTCTCGTTGGATACCGCACAATTTGAAAGTCGCTCAAACAAAGGCTCGTGTCGGTTGGTGCAAAGAAATGTTGCAAAAATACGATTGCGGTGCTTCAAAAGACGTTTATAAGATCGTCACAGGTGACGAATCATAGATCTATGCGTATGAGCCCGAAACAAAACAACAATCGACCGTGTGGGTCTTCAAAGACGAGCAAAATCCAACGAAAGTTGTTCGTGAAAGAATCACTTCGAAGCAAATGGTCGCCTGTTTCTTCGGCAAAACTGGTCATGTGGCGACAGTTCCGCTTGAGCAACGTAGGACGGTCACTTCTGAGTGGTACACTACAATTTGTTTGCCTGAAGTCATCGGAGAAATTCGAAAAACCAACAAGAGAAGACGAATCATTGTTCAGCATGACAATGCGAGCTCTCACACATCGCGCTTTTGACCGGCCAAAACGTCGAATTAATGGGTCATCCGCCGAGCAGCCCTGACTTGGCACCTAATGACTTCTTCTTGTTTCCGCACATCAAGAAAAAAATGCGTGGTCAACGATTTTCGTCGCCAGAAGAAGCTGTTGAAGTGTTCAAAAACCATGTTTTAGAGGTGTCTTAATCGGAGTGGAATAAGTGCTTCGACAACTGGTTTGAGCGCATGCAAAAGTGTATAAATCATGCTGGAGAATACGTTGAAAAACATAAAACCATTTTTGATTATAAATATTCGCATTTTCACTATTAGGCCAGAAATATATAGAGCAGCCCTCGTACTGATTTTATAACTGATAAACTATCAGTACAAACCACTGATTTGAGCTGATTGTGGTGAGTTATTTCCATAGCTTCAATAATAGCAGCCGCTTCAGCTGTAAATATGGATGAATTATTAGGAAGACTTTTGTGACTAAGGATTTGACCATTCAAGTCGACAACACTGATAGAAAAAATCATCGTTGGTTTGATGACGCTATAACATCAAAATTTAAACATCAATGTTATGAAAGATGTCATCAATAAGGTATAAAATGGCATCAATGCAATGACAGACATCATCATAGAATTTTGTCATATTTTAGATGTCATCTAAGTTATGACTACAATGTCATCAACTTGATGCAATATTTCGTATACGATTATTTCGTAAAATATATATTTAAGAAAAAAGTAAATAGAGTTATATAATTCCAGTTAGCATTTTAATTGCAACTTGATTATTTTTTTTTCATAATGTTTATTTTTAAAAGCGTTTTTATGAATTTAAAAAATAAAATCACATTGATGTAAGTTCATCATCATTATTATGACCAAACAAATATATAACTAAATATGCACGGCCTTTTGAAAACAATGCTTAAAAAGCAAAAGCATATATACAACGAAAATGATGACACCCTGTCGTTATATTGATGACACATAATTATGATTATAATCATCAAATTTGGCGCCAACGTAAAAAGTAATGAGAGAAAAGTGCTAAACACAGAGAATTTTCTCATATTCATAGGGAGTGATGTTAATATGTCATCAGATTGATGAACTTTTAGCATCATATTGTTGACACAATTTTTTATGTATATTTTATAACTTTTTATTTTAATTATAATATAACATAAAAATTACCGAAAATTATACCAACAGTATTAAAATTGAAGTTCTTAAGTTTTCTGTTTTGTGAAATATATACATACATATTGTAAATAAAAATTATATGTATCTTTATTGTTACAAAACACATGGATTTGAAACTTTTATTGCTTCCGTATTACATCAATGACACATTGCTGCTTCGATGATATTCTGCCATTAAGTTTACATTATATATATATATATATATATATATATATATATATATATATATATATATATATATATATATATATATATATATATATATATATATATTGTATTGATGATATTTTTCATTAAATCAAGAATTTTCGTCATTACATTGATGACATGTTTTAATTGAATACAAAAGTTTTGTCGTTGCATTAATGACATTTTTTCATTAAATCGAAATATTTCGTCATTGCGCTAATGACATTTTTTATTCATTCGAAATATTTAGTCTTCGCATTGATGACATTCTTTCATTAAACCAAAAAGTTTCGTCATCATTTTGATGTCATTTTGTCATTTAATTGATATCGGTTTTTCATTCCGTTTACGTCAGCGTGTCATTGAATTGATGACAAAATTGTGATTCATGGTATTGATGACAAAATAAGCAAATAATGACATGGTTGACATCGCAACAATGACAAGTGTCACGGGGTCAAAAACGAAGACATTTGTGTTATTGTTTTTTATTTAAGCTAATTAGGCCTATTCAGATAAATGTAATGAAAACCAATTTTATTACATTTTTTTAATCCCGACGTTTCGTCAATTTTTTGTTGACTTTTTCAAGGGATATTCGTCTGTATTTAATAAAATTATTATTATTAAAATGTATATACAAAAACAACAATCAGAACTTACAATAATTTAAGCAATATTACATTTAAGAGTAAACAATAAAAAGGAATTTTACAAAAGACAAACATTTAAATCTTGCACTACTTATTTTAATAACAGTTGTACTTTTAAAGACATTTGTCATTGAATTGATGTTAAATTACTTTAGCGTTATGATGATTTTTCTATCAGTGAACAGCGAAAGAAGTGATTCCATTTGCAGTTTTAGACCCATCTGTGAAGTGGCCAGCCTTTTACAAGGAAGGTATGTTCTTTTTCAAAGTACTGTCGTTTAAAGTGTCATTTGAGGTGTTTGGCTTAGCAAATTTTGATAGTGAAATATCACAGGAATTAATTAAAAAAAAACCATTGAGGATATCTACACTTTTTAATTTGTTGCTAATGACTAAAAAATTTTAAATATTTTACATACATATTTTTGCTATTTAGTTCGGATTTACATGTGCGATTATTTCATGCCATTTTCTTCAATTCTGTTTACTCGTAAAAGTTTCAGCGAATTATGGCGAGATTTGATATTCGTTACTGTAGTTGTTTGTGTTATTTTAAAAAATACACAAACAGAACACATATGCAGCGAACATTCACAAATCAAGTTCGAAAATCCCCTCAAAATTCAGGCCATGCCATTTTTTCTACTCCGCTTACGTTTCTGCAGCATTTCATGAAACTAGTTTCACGCAAAATGCCATCGTGTAAAATACCTCTTAGTTACTTAGAGTATTGTTTTTCCTTTTGGGAGACATCACTGGTCTATTGTTTTAATTTACTTTCGGTGGCATTAAGTACAAAAACGCACCTACTTAAAATGTAATCTGAAAGTTTTATCCCAAAAATTTAATAAAATAAACTTCGCAAATATGTCAGGAATGTAAGAACATACAAAATACTTGCATTTTATTTTTACTATAAACTTTTGCATGTTGTATATTTTGTTTGACATCTTGTTTTGGAATAGCGCAATCAGCGTTGCCACACAAGAAATTGACTTCCTACCAATAATTTTAAAAAATCCTACCAAAATCGTTCACAGCCTACCAAAAATTTAAAAATGCGTTTCTTGCACATAAACTCTGTAATACTCACTTGGTTTTTTTCCGTAATTGTTGAGGTGGAAATTTGTCTTTTGGTGATTTTTAAGATGGATGTTATGATTTAAAATAGTTTTAGAGCATACTATGCAGAATGAACACCTTTCCTGGAGCCAATCAAATTCGCTCAACCATTCGGTTTTAAAATTTGTTTTTACTGTTTCTTTACATTCAATATTAGTAAATATTTATGTAATTAAAAGGTACATATATACAATTAATAAAGTTTACTTACTTTTCCCTTTTGTCTGTTAATTTTTTTAATAGAAACACTTGTAAATAAGCCTTCACTCAAAAATATTGTTAACTTCAATTTCATAATATTGTTCGCGTTTCTTAAACCAGAGATGGCTATAGCTTTAATCATCTTTATGCAAAAAAGCAGAGATGTTTTTATTACACCTAAAATAGTTTTTGAAAACAGTGGTAAAACTATTCACAGTTATTGTATTATTTTATGTTCTGAATTTTTAAGGTAAAAAATTTACTATTGCTAAAAAATTGCTACAGGAGGAAAACCTACCAAAAATTTAAAAAAAATGCAACAAACCAACCAAACTACCAAACTGTTTTTTAAAAACGAAAAACTACCAAGTTTGGTCCGATTGGACCAAAGCGGCAACGCTGAGCGCAATTGTACTTTTCGGAATTAAGAGTTATTGTTTACTTGCATTTTACCGAACTTTAGACAAACTTTACTCTTGTTTAAGAGTGTTAATACCAACCAAAACAAACACAAACACATATCGTCCCCTCAAAGTAATTAAATTAATATCATTTTATTTCATTTTCAAAGTAACCAGAATTATATAAAATTTAAAAATTAAGGTCAAATTAAATAAATGCGTTTAAAAACAAAATCATTTTAAATCTAAATACTTAATCCATGTCCAACAAACGCTGACGCACGTGCCAACGTAAACTGCTATGTGGAGATTCTCCAGGAATGTTTGGACGAAAATGTTCCCATTCATTCTTATAATACTGATACAGGGCTACAGGATCGGAATTCGGTTTTTTAAAGCGTTTTTGAGATTTCGGACGAGGAACTTTAACAAAATAAAATTTTAAATAAATTAATTTAAAAAAAAAAAAACAAAAAAAACTTACTTAAAACACTTGAACTAGATTTACTACGGCCGCTACGTGCACCTGAAGATGTGGCCGGGCTGTGGGACCGTGTTACTTTTACAGGCTTGTCCATTATCTTATCATGGAGACTGGGATCTTGCCACTCTGGCTTTTTCTTTGGAGATCGTTGCAGACGTTTAATACTTCCTCCTGCAGTCCTGTTTTCTTTATCAGTTTTTGATTTCTTTGTATTTTTACTTTTGTCATTTTGACTGTCTGCTTTTTCAAAGGACAATAATTCTTCAACTAAAGATTGGGAATCCAGTTGTTTATTGCCATTATAATGAGGAACTGGTTCTCGTGGCAATAAATTTGTATTCTCCTTCGACAATCTTAGTTTTTGTTGTAAGTCCTGATTTAAATTTTTAACTCCTTCGTCGGGATTGTCAGTTTTGGAATTTTCATTTTGTATATTTGCAAGTTTTTCTTGCAGTACTTGTGTTGCAATATCTTCTATAATTGATTTAAATGATCCCGGCTCAGAAGAATTATTTCTTTCTCTTAAAGGATGACGTAAATCGGAAATTTTTTCTTTGAGAACATCTTCAACTATAGATTTAATTGGTGATTTTTCTTTCAATATATTATTATGATTTTTATCAACAAATTCTTGAGAATATTTCTCCTTTAAAATTTCTTCTAAACTTTTTTCTATTAAGGATTTAAGAGAATTGGCATCGGTTTTAGTTTCTCTCTCTAAGTGGCTCTTCGCGGAATAAAAACTTTCTAATACATCATGAGAAGAAGTAGATGCTTTTCTGTGATTTCTTTCACTAGAGATTTTTCGATTTTCAGCTGGTGCTGCTGCTGTCTGCCTACTGGATGACTGTATAGATTTTCTTTTATTTGTACCGCTTTTGTCATTTTCTCGATCGATTTTAGCTCTGTAACTGGCGGTCGTTCTTCTGAACAAACTTTCGTAGTAATCATTTTGTTGAGTATTGACGCCCAAACGCTCTTCATATTTTATTAATTTGCGTAAATCTAAGGTGAGTTTTAAATATAACAAAGAGAATTAATACTTTTTTTATTATTTTTTGTTATTATATTTACTAACTTGGGTAAACGGTTCCAAGTATATTTTAAAACTAATTAAAAATCTATAAGCAATTGAATCATAATAATTGTGTAATGCAAGGTCTAATTAAATTTAAAAAATTTTAACATTTGAATTAGAAAAACTTATGATTTCCAAAAAATGTTATGCTCGAGGTACTCAACTTTAGGGCCTTTACCCTAGGGGGCCGACCGTTCTCAACACTACTCAAAAAGAAAGGAAACGCAGAGGGTCTTTTCTCTGTGAAATTTCATTAAGATATCGGTCCTGTTCGCAAATGCATCACTGCACTGCATTTGATGCGCATGTGTGATTAGTTTGCGATGCAAAACAGCTGATGCTGATACTTACTCGATGCACAAACAAAAATAAACTATCATTTGTTTTAAAATTTCAAATGTTTAAACATTACTAATGGAGAAGATAATAATGAATTTATTATTTGGTTTAGATGAAATAAAAATGAAATAAAGGCGAGCAAACGACAAAAGAAAAGAAACAAACGCTATGTAACAAAATATAATTAATAAAGATCAAATGCATCAGTCATTTTTTTTTAACCGACTTCAAAAAAAGAAGGAGGTTAACAATTCGGCTGAATGTTGCTTTTTTTATATTTGTGCCTCCAGAACTCAGTCATTTCTGTTCCGATTTTGAAAATTTTTGGTAATATGATAGATAATGCTTAGAGATTGGTCCCGTTTTAAAAACAGTTCATAATCTTAAAAATTAAAGGGTGTCCCCATATAAAATACATATTTTTTACGTGTATTATGAATTGTAAAGGGAACTTCTGTAAAATTTAAAATGAGTGCGTATTACTATAGCTCCCAAAAAAAAAAAATTATACAAAAATAAATCTAAAAATTAAAGGGTGCCCCATAATTGATGTAAATTTACTTATATGGGCTTATCTTTTGAACCGTTATAGACAAGCGCTTGCAAATTTGACAGAATGTCGATTGCTATGGCCGTTATAGTAACGACTATTAATATTACAAATTAAAGGGTGCGCCAATAGTTCATTAAATGTGATGTATATGGCCATACTTTTGAACAGTTGCAGACAGACGCTTGAAATTTACAACGAACCTGTATTGCTAAGTCCGCTATATTAACGAGTTTATAATTTGAATTAAAAAATTAAAGGGTGTCCCATAATTACTGTAGATTTACTTATATAGGCCTATCTTTTGAACCGCTATAGACAAGCACTTGTAAATTTGACTCAATGTCGATTGCTATGGCCGTTATAGTGACAGCTGATAATATTTAAAATTATATTTTAAAGGGTGCACTAATAGTTCACTTAGTTTGGTATATGACCATACTTATCAACAGTTGTAGATATACGATTGAAATTTACAAAGAACCTGTATTACTAACTCCTCTATGACAACAAGTATAAAATATGGATTTGGAAATAAACGGGTGTCCCACTAGTTGATATAATATGGTGCATGTGGCCGGACTTTTGAACCATTATAGACAGGTAGCTGAAATTTACAAGGGACATGTTTTGCTAAGTCCGATATAACAAGAAGCTTATAATTTGAATTTAGAAAGTAGAGGGGTCTTCCCAAAATTAATGTAATTTGTTCTATATGGCCGTATTTTTTGAACCGTTATATACAAACACCTTTATTTTAGACAGAATGTCTACTACTTTATTTGGTATAATAAGAAGTATTAAAATGTTATATTTTAAATTAAATAGCTGATATAATCGGATGTGTATGGGCAAACTTTGAACCGTTACAGACAGGCGGTTAAAACTTACACAGAACCTGATTGCTAAATCTACTACAACAGCAAGTATATAATTTGAATTTGGAAATTAAAGAGTGAATCTATAGTTGCTGCAATTTGATGTAAATTGCCAAACTATTGAACAGTTGAAAAAGTATAAAGTTTGGAGATATGTGTGTGTCCCAATAGTTAATGTAACCTAATTTATGTGGCCATACACTTGAGCTGTTATAGGCAGACAGATGAAATCTGCGTGATGAGTGTTTGACGTTTGTTTGCGCATCATATATTTCATTGATGCATTTTAGAACACATGAAATTTGCAGTGAAGCCAACTGATGCATTTTCGAACGTACTGCGCATCAGATGCATCGCAGCGATTCATTTCCGAGAAAGCCAATCCTCTGTGGTTCATGAGATACCGAATTTTGTTCAAAATAAATCGTTTTCAAACCATTGTGCAACAGTAGACGATTTAAGTATACAATTGCTTGTGTATCACGTTTTTTCTAGATTTGATTGCTAGATTCGAGTTAAGTTGTCCCCCACGAATGATCAAACTTTAATGAAAAACAAGTAAGAATGCTATATTCGGCTATGCCGAATCTAATATACCCTTCACCATACATACAGTGTATCACTAAAGTGAGTATGCAGCGATATAAATAATTGGAATGATTCAAAAAATTGCTAGAAATTAAAATAAAAACATAAAAATTTATTTTTTCATTTATTTTATATGGGAGCTTAAGAAAAATAATACAAAGTAAAAATATTTCTAATTCATTACTGATTAAAAACTCTATTATAAACAAAATGTTTCGAATTCAGATCACAAAAGTGAGTATGCACTTTACAAAAATCTGCGCTATGATTAAATTTCTCAAGTCAGACTTATATTTAGTATTTTGTTGGTAGCCCTTAGACTTTTTGACTGATTTCAACCTTGATGGCATAGATGCGATAAGATTTTGGGTAACGGAAGGTGGAATTTTATTCCACTCCTCAATTAGTTCAGCTTTTAGGAAATCTTTGCTTGTAACGTTATGACTTCTAATTTTTTTCTCGAAGTAATCCCACAGATGTTCTATTGGGTTAAGATCGGGTGACTGGGGCGGAGTTTTTAATTGTTTTGGTGTGTTATACAAAAGCCATTCTCTTACAATATGGGCTGTATGTTGCTCGAATACAAATGATCCTGTTATCCACAATTTAGCTGCACTTTGATGTAAATTATTTTTTTAAATGTTTAAATAAACCATCTTATCCATTGTTTCTTCGACAATAACCAGATTTCCAACACCTGATGCTGCAATACAGCCCCATACCATAACAGATCCACCACCATGTTTTATTGTGGCAGCCATATTTTTGGGATCGAGCTCAGTATTTACTTTTCTCCACACTTTTCGACATCCATCTGAGCCAAAAATATTATATTTACTTTCATCGGAAAAAATAACTGATTTCCAGAAATTTTCATACTCCTCTACGAAGTCCAACCGTTTTCTTCTATTAGTGCTGCGGATGTTACGGCCATGGTAACCAGAATTATACAGCACCCGACGAATGGTTTGCGGGTTACAGGTTTTTCCACTATCTTTTTCAATATCTGCCATTATTTTTGGAGCGCTCATCTTGGGATTTACTTCTATTTTTCTTGTTATAATTCGTTTCTCCCTGTCAATAAAGATGCTTGGACGTCCAGTTCGAGCCCTGTCACTAGTATATCCCTCCTTTTGTATATTTTTCTATAATCTTTTGATAATAACGTCTTTTAAATCTTGTGAAAGTTCTTTTCCATGAGGGGAAATGATTAGAATTTAGAAATATTTCCAATAAAAATTCAATTTCGGCATTTAATAATAATTAAAAAACAATTAGTCACTTTTTTACCGATTAAAGTTCAACTTAAATGAAAGTCAAAACTTTAATAAGTGCATACTTACTTTTGTTATATGATTTTCTCTATATTTCGTCACATTAAAGACCAAACAACCTATCAGCTAATTTTTCAAAATAGTTTTTTATTTAATATTATTCCCTATATCATAAAGCATATGTATGCAAAATTTTAAACTTCTAATATTAGAAATAACCAAGCTATTACCAAATTACTAAATACCCTATCTGCAAGTGTACAATTTTCTGAAACCAAATAACCTATCAGCACTCACGCTAAAGAAATCAGAGTAATCATTTATTTGAATTTTTTTTTAAACACAGTTACTTTTGATTTGTTGTTGTTTGTGTTTTATTACATTTTATTTATTATTAGAAGTGAAAAGAACATAAAAAAGTGTTAAAAAGCAATAAAATGTATTCCATAAATGAAAATAATCTTGAGGCAGATATGCAAGTTCCTAAAAAAGTCAACAAAAAAAGAAAGAAAGAAAAATCGTATAAACGGTAAAGAATATGAAGGTTTTTCAAAAGGCAAAATCGTTTGCAGGAAGCCAAGAGAAATGAAACCTGTACCTCGTTTCTGTATTTCTCGAATCGTAAAAGTTTTCGCATGAAGCAACTGAATTTTTAGAAAAACGATGTAAATTGAAACAGAAAATAGGTTTTCTCACACAAGTGTTTCTGTATCTTTAAAATGCGAGAACTATATGTCATTTAAGTAATTTTCCAACAGTTATTGGAAGTATGCGAGAAAAAGTGTTTCTGTACCAATATTTTGTGAAAAGTTTTACGCAAGAACTGTCAAAACAACTCACATTTAAAAACAGTGCGAAAACGAGTAAGATTAAAAATATATTTTTAAATTTGTGTAAACATGGAGTCTAATTCAGACGAAAAGGTAAAAAACAATTTAACTTAATAATAAAAAAGTATTATCAATAAGTATTCATGCATTTATTTATGTTTTGTATCTTTTTATTTACAAAATAGAAAATTTAATAAAATTTCGCCGATCATTCTCTTCAGCTATTATTAAGACCACACTATACATTTTTTTCGCTATATTATTTAAAACTTATTTTATTTATTAACTTTTATATTGTTTGATAATTTATTTCTTTATTTTAACGTTTTGTTTTTATTTGACACTAGTACTGGAATTATTCCAGTAAAAACAGAATCAATGTTGTCTGTTTTCGCATTAAGAACCAGAAACACTTTTTACTCGCAAATCGAGAAACGAGGAATTTTTTTGTTTCACTCTTGATGTGAAAACTTTTACGATGCGAGAAATACAGAAACGAGGTACTGGGTGCACATCAAAATGTTGTGAAAAGGCTTCAAATCGACATTGTTCTATTTTTTCTGAAAAATTACGTGAAGAAATATTTCAACGTTTTTGGCAGATGTCATGGGACCAGAAAAAACTTTACGTAACCAGTACTGTTGACGTTTTCGCCAAAAAGAGGACTTCTGTCCTCTCGACGCTCAAATTCAAAAGCGTTCTTTTTATACAACAAAACAAAGCGCTATCAAGTGTGCCGTAAAATGTTTTTGTCAACCCTCGGAATTTCGGAAACTATGGTAAGAGGTTGGATTAATTCCTGTGAACTTCATAATGCTCAACTGGGACCTGATAATAAGAAAATCTTGCAAGCTGAAAAACAAACAAATACAAAAAAGGGTCAGGAGTATGAGGTTCGTTTAAATTATTTTAATAAATGGTTGGAAGGCATCCATAAATTAGAATCGCATTACCGACGTCAGTACACGAAAAAAATATATTTCCAGATTTTAAATCTTATGCATCTGTGTATGAAGTTTACTCCCAAGATTGTGATTCGCAAAAAGAAAATGGTATTTCACCTGTATCGTTTCCTAATTTCATGGATGTCTTGAAGAAAAAAAATTGCTCAATTTTTAAGCCTAGAAACGATATGTGTGACACCTGTGTATCGTTTGAGTCAAAAAATATATTGCAAAAAGAATACGACTTTCACAGAATGCAAATAGAGGACATGAGAGAGGAAAAAAACATGATATTGAAAATGCTAAGGAGGGTTATTATGCATGGATATGCAAGCCGTAAAACTAATACCGCAGTTAAAGGCAAATGCATCGTACTACAAAATGAAACTCCAGGTCCACAACCTTACAATTTATAACTCATAAGTCTGAAAACTACGTATGGGATGAAACAGAAGGAAATCTAATTGCCTCTACCTTCACCACAATTATAGTAAATCATTTAAAAAAAGAAATGCTCAATACGCCAAATGTACATCATTTTGTAATATATTCTGATGGGTGCTTCTATCAAAACAGAAATGTTGTATTGTCCAATGCCTTACTTTCGTTTTGTGTAGAAAATAATGTTACCATTGAGCATCAATACTTAGTCGTGGGACATACCTAAATGGAATGCGATTCCACCCACTCATTAATACAAAGAAAAATCAATAATAAAAATATTAATTTGCCCTCTGAATTAATTAAGCTAATGAAAGATGCACGAAAAAATCCATATCCACTTACTGTTCATCACTTATACCATGATTATTTACACGATTATGAAAATCTTCCAATGCGATACACTTCTATCCGTCCTGGTATTTTCTTTTATTTTATTGCCATTTAACTTCATTCTACCTAAATAAAATTATTTTTTAGGAAAAAGGATTGGGGACCCTAAAGTCAACATGATTCGTGTTTTGGCGTACGACCCAACAGGATCTATACATTACAAAATCAATATTAAAGACAATTATCAGCTTTTACCACAAAGATCTGCAACACGTTTTGAAATTCGTCGTCCTAAGTTATTACATTCTGAAAGGTTAAAAATCTCCAAAAAGAAATGGCAACATTTACAAGATTTAAAAACTTTGCTTCCGGCAGACTGCCATTACTTTTATGATAACATACCTTTTGAATATTTTTTTTGCGGTAGCTTTATTTAATGAAATGTTTTCTTTTTATTTAATTTAATTAATTTAACTTTTTATTTAGTTAACATTGCAATAAATAAAAAATTAGATTTTTTTGTAAAACCACCTATAATTTTATTTAAAAATCAAAAACTTTAGGAAAATTAAAAAAATTCTATTTTAAAAGGCCGTGACGTACTAAATAAAGAGGAAAATATATCATCCAAAATCATGATAAAAGTTTAATTTTGTTGCATAGTGTAATTTAAGCAAACATTAAGCACTTTTTGTTTAAACAAGTAAGAGAAACTATAAGTATTATTATTTAATGTAACTAATAATCATGTGTTCAAAGGAATGCCTAATTATTTATACTAATTAGTATTGCTGATAGGTTGTTTGGTTTCAGTTTTTTACAATTCCAAATTACCTAAGCGCCATAGCATAAGCTGTGTTTAGAAAAATAAAGCTTTCTCAACCGATATATACTTCTGGTTTCATTTTAATCATAATATATAATTTTCGGTTCAATATTGCAAATAGTTCCAATTTTATAACGTTTTTTCTCTCTCCTGTAAACTTTTGAAAACTGCTGATAGGTTGTTTGGTCTTTAATGTGACGATTTGAAGAAATCATAACGGAATATGATAACGGCACAATTTTTTTTTTTTTTTTGATATGTTTGCGTAAGGCAATACTACATATTATTGCTAGTGTAAAAAACATTAATACTTTTGCAAATTTTTTAAGGAAAAAATAAAACATTAATACGTTGTTTAACTATTTCGATGCTGCATACTCACTTAGGTAATAAATACACTGTATATGCAAATCTAGTTTAGTGAAGTAACTCCAATCAAAAAAGTAAATAATAGGGTGACAGAGGATTAAAAAATAAGATATTAAGCCATATCGATGGCTTAATATAAAAAAGGCCTACAGCAGAAGGAGAAAAGTTAAAAAAATCGCAAGAATTTTAGATACAACAAAAATTGTTATGCAAGTTTTCTTGTATATAAAATTTTTAGGATTTTATTAAGTTTTTTCCTTCTCCTGTAAATTAACAAAAAATTGAGTCAGGACTTTTTTTATATTAAGCCATCGATATAATTTTACATAAAAATGTCATCTGCTCTAAATGGGTTAAGCATTTTTAAAAATTTTAGTATTTCCTTAAAGCTTTTAAATATACTCTTATTGATATTTTAAAAAAGTTTTCAGGCCCGTACCTCGCAAAATATGAGCGAGTGCCGATTTTTTTCTCATTTTTCAATTTTCTATCGCCCCATATATTTGTTTTTTTGATTGGAGTTACTTCATTGTTTCAAATAATATGGGAAAATTAGAGGTAGGCGTGGAGTTTTTCCCACTGCCACGAAGGACATGGCGCGATCTTGCATATTTCCTATAGCACCCCTTTCGACACTATGTCTGATCGATTGGCATATTTAAATATTCTCCAGCTGATGTAGTGCCTTGGCAAACTTGATTTCAACACTAACACAGACGGATGTTTTTACACTTGCTTTGTGCACGTTTTGTTTGTGTGTTATTTGAATTAACACAAACAACAGCAATAACGAATAGTAAATTAAAACGAAATGTACAATTTCCGATGGCATGAACAATTTCATCGTTTAGAAACGAATTGATAAAAGTTGCATGTTGTAAATCTGGGCTTAATTGTCTATTAACGTTTAAATTCTAGTTAAAGTTCGATCGATATCGAATACTGTAATTTTCTTTTGTCACCTTAATACATTTTTTCTTAGAAAACAATAGCGATATGTTTAAACAACACAAGTACTTGACGCTTTTTTTGATTTCAGTACTATTACTGGTAGAAATTTCGGACTTGGTCCTAATTTCGATCTCATATACAAACAGGGGGGTTATTATGTATTTCTATTCCAATCGAAAAATCATCGAATTCGTAAAAATGCGATTACGTAGTACGATTTTCGGAAATTTATTTCCGAACGTTCGTAAATTGAGGTAATTTTTTAATTCCATTCGGAAACCAAAAAAATCCCTTTCGAAATTGCCATTATGTAGTACGAAAGCAAATATCAAATGTGTTATTAACGTATGTAGATTTTTCGAATGCCATTTTGATTGCGGAAACTTTATAGTTATTTTTTTTTTACATACATAAAAGAAATTAAGAATACACATTTGAAAATGTAGTTAATAAAAAAAACGTATATTAAATGCTTTGATTTTAAAATTATTTAAAAGGAGTTTACATACGTAGCTAATGGCGTTTTCTTTTCTGACAAAAATGTTGCATATGTTTAACACTTTTTACACCTTTGTGTTCTTTTCTAAAAAATGTTCGATAGTGTAAATTAAGTTTATGTTCTTTTGAAAATATGTTGCACTAAAAAGTGTAAGATATGTTACATATTTTACCCTGAATTTTATGTAAGGGTAAGTATGCTACACTTTTTTTTAGTAGTTCTTACTCTTGATAAGTGATGTTTGCTTTTGTTGCTGAACCCAATATTATACTACTTTATGTTTGAAACGCTAATTAGACATTACTGACATGTAAAGGTAGTCAGAAAAATTCAATAACAGTTTTTGTTCTATTGTAGCTATAAAATGTGTAGCATTTTACGGGGTTTAGGCAACATGCAAAACATTTTATGTAATTGTTGGGTAACATTTATTTTCAGAAAAGAAAACGCCATAAGGCAAAATTAAATAATGGTGGAATTAATAACATTGCATACAAATTTAACAAAAGGATACCTAAATGTTTCCAATGCCAAAAGCAAATGCAGGGGGTTAGTTATGGCAGAGACTATCCCAAGATTAAAGTGCTGCAGATTGTAAGCAACACATAAATTTAAAGTCTCGCCGTAAAAAAATAATATTTCAGAAACTGGAGGTGGACCAAGATATTATTGTTCCTTTCACCAGTAGAGCAAAAAGTTGCGGAACTGCTTGCAATTAATAATTATATTGAAGGAATCAGTAGTACGTGTAGATATGGAGCACAAATAAATATTCCTACTACAATAAGTATTAGAGATGATGAAGTAACGGAAGAAATTCAATACCTTGCAATAACTTAGGAGTAAACAATAGTGAGACAAACTTAAATACACCATATACTCCTCATCGATATACCCGTGGTAGTATATCCAAATATCAGACATTATTATAAAAACAAATACACAATCAAATTAAATATTAAGAAAATTCGATACAACTTAAAAACTTATTATTAAAAAAAAATAAAAAAACATATTAACAGAATTAGGCGCGATAAATATAAATATATCAACAGCCAAATAATACTTAAAACGGAGCAGTGCTACAATGGAGCGCATGTACATATTCAAAAAAGAGAAGTTTAGATTTTTCAAGAAAAAAGAAATGGAAAAATATCACGGGAAGAACGTTTGTTTAATATGGAAAATGAGATTTTAGAATTAGTTGAGTTTTCCCTACTTCCCTTTAATTTTTTTACAATACTATTATGAATTATTTTGTGTTATGTTTGTTATGAATTATTTTTCTTTTTTTGTTTTGAATATGTATACAATGTACATACATACCTATATAATTACAAATATAAATGTTACGTAGCTCAAATGAATTAAAGTTTTTGTTCACGTTCCAAATAAATATTTATATTAGATTTATTTACAAATTTGACTTTTGTATCAAACAGTGCAAAGTCCTGCCAAGTTTTGTCACATAAAAAAGTGCAATTATTTAAAATTTCCCTTAAAATTGCAAACACAACTCTGCAGGCCTTTCGAACGTACTACATAATAATTTTCTTTCGATTCGGAAATTCTTTTCGAAACTCTTTTCAATTCGAATAGAAATACATAATAATCCCCCAGGGCTGGATCAAATGTGTTTTTACACTTATTCGAAATAAAAAGAAATTGTTTTTTTTTTTTTTTATTAAATTAGGATTGTTTCTTTGTTTTTATTAATAATATTGCAACATAAAATTGTTACAACTTTACTGACATCATCTTTTTCTTTTCGTTTTCATTTGTTTTGTGGTTAATTTTCTTTTAAAAATTAACCACATATATATTACTTTTTTGGATTATTACATTTAAATTATACACAAGAAATTTTTACAATTATTTTTAAATGTATAATTATTATTCTTTTTCTGTTTCAATAATAAATTACGTTTAATGTAAGATGCATTGATGAAAAAAAAGGAATTTAAAATTAAAAAAATGACAGCTATTTGATTACAATTATAAGTTAAGAAAAAATTAAAGAAAAAAACTTAATTTGTTTAATTAATTAACATTATATACGATGTATTATCAGTATTTATCAGCTTATTTATAGATTATATTACAAATATATTTTTATTTACTTTCTTATTTATAGATAAATATTATTTTATAGAACAAGTTAAAAAAAGAAGCAAAATGTGAATTTAGGATTTTAAAAGAACATTATTTTACATTTAAATTGGCTGTTCACAGAACCGTAATAGTGAAAGGAGGGATGTTAAACATAAAACTAAAAAATCAGTTGAAAGCATTTGACTGAATTTTTGAAGAAAACATATTGAACCTAAACGACAAATGAAAAAAACATAACAAGAATGGAGGGATATCCGTAGGGTTAACAAAAACATTTATAGTTTTAAGGAATCTTATAATAATTAAATATAAAGTGTAATCAATCGGTATTTTTTGTTGGTTTTGCATACAAATTTTATTATAACATATTTTAGTTATTAATTTATTTTTCTTTATTTAACTTTATAATAAATTACAATGCATAATATGGTTTAAAAAATCTATAAGATTACAATACAACAATTTTATTAGTATTCCTAATAAGCTCTTTAGGATTTTTTATTTTTTATTTTTATATTCAATGAGCTTGTTTTTATCAACTATTATAACTAGTTATTTTCAGTCAAATATAGGTATCAAGATATAACCCTGACCCTATCTACGATAGCGAAAACGTCGAAACGGAGCTCGCAGGCGCCTGCATGTGACTCGAACTTCCTTTTTTAGAAATTGGGAAATGGCCAACGATTTGACAGCTGCTGTTGCAGCCTCTGCCGCACAAGTGGCTGCATTAGTAGGTGCATACTTTGATATATCGAATTTTCTTCTTGGGGTAGCTATGCTGCCATTATTATTGTTGTGTATAGATGTATTAAGATGATGATGATGTTGATCTTCTTCATCGATGGCTACATTGGTTGTTGATCTAAGTTGGCAGTGTGAATTACTTAAATCCATATCTGTATCTAAACCATCTGAAGAAACCGTAAAGATATCAGAATTATCACCTGCTTTTTCGCTGGGACTAATACAACTCCCCAAACTGCCATTAAGTTGCGGCGTTTGACGCAGCGCTCTCATGAAAGGTGTGGAGGGTGTGGAAGTGTGTGCAGCATTGGGATTTAAAAGATTTATTCTCACTTTGTCTACTGGACTTACTTGTTGGCAACGTGGACGTTTTTCTTCCGGCTCATAGGAATCTTCATCATCATTTTCGATTATTTTCGGTATAATTTTTTTAGATTTCTTATTGCTTTTTTTATTAAAATCCATGCATTTTTGTTGAACTTGATTTTTTCTGATATTGCGTTCCTCATCGTCGTCGGCCTCTTCGATATCAGCATCAGCATCTGCATCTGAATCAGCCTTTTGTTCTCTTTGTTCCTCCTCATCTTCTACAGAATCAGCTAATGTTTCATTATCTTCCTCTGTTACCCTTCCGCATTCTACTAAATCGTCTTCTTCCTCTTCAATGCCATTGTCGTCATCATCGTCATCATCATTGGCTGTTTGCGAGTATTCATTAAGATCCATTTGTGAGTCTTCTTCCATAAGTAGACTTTCTTCATACTCTTCGTTTATCACTTTATTTTGATCTCCAATATCTTCTATGTCGTTATCCGAATAAGGTGGCGTTATAACACCACTTTCTCTTGTCTGTTCTTGTGTAGTCTCATCCATGTCTATGGCCATACTGTCATTGATTTCTTTTTTCTCTGCAGCTATTTTACTATCGCGATTTTCTTCTCTTATCTTACCGTTTTGCAGAAAATATATCTTATCTTGAATTGACTGTTGCCTCGTTACTGCCTTCTTTTTGGGCGCTTTGGGCCATCCTGTGCGATTACTTTTGGGATTTTTACGCTTGCGGTAATACTTATTCAAATGAACCGAATTGAATATGCTAAACTTTTTTAATCTGCGATCTCCATGATTTACACCATCGTCCTCTTCCTGCAAACGTTCGGAACTCTGATTGATTATGTCACACAGATCAAAATCACTTGAAAAGTAGTCAGTGGCGGGTGGTGTGATGAGAACAACATCGTTAATGGCCGTAACAGTATCTACCGTTTTATTATGCTCTTGATCCTCATTCTCGGCATCTCCATTCTCTTCGACCTTTTCTTCAGGTGGTGTTGTAGCATTAAGCGTTGTCGATAACAAATTGTTCTCATGTTCCTTATGTGATAATGTGAGAAACTTATCAATTTGCCATTCCAGCAGTTTCAAATTAACGTAATCTGTAGTGGCTTTTTCTAAAGCCTCAATAGCTATTTTATCTACTTCAAACTCCAGTACACCCTTCTTAGATCCAGTCTTACGTATGGAAGTCAAAACATTTTCAGAGTTTTTCGGTAAGTTATTATAGCCCTTTTGTCGCCCTCTTCTTCGACGTCCTCTCGTTACTGAATTGCCTGCTGTATGTGGTTTAAGATTAGTATTTGTGGTATGAGAACTCTTTTGGTTTAAGGATTCTAAGGCCAATGTTGGAGTTGTTACTTTATGCCTACTACCAAATAAATTAACTACATTGTTCGATCCTCCTCTTCCACGACCACGCGCAGAGCTAGGCCTTCCTACTCTTTTTTTAACAAATGGTGGCGAAAAATCATATTTATTTCTTCCCCTTCTCATTCGTTTAACCGTCTCTGATATCTCGGTGGCAAAACGTAGTTCTTCTATAGGCGTGGCAGCTTGTGATCTTGTGCATGGAGACTTAACTGCATTAAAAAACGGAGATTCTACAGATGTTTTTGGCGCTAAAGGTGGTGGAGTTTTAGGTGGATCTTTTTCATATACTTCAGAAGCACTTAGTTTTTCCGCAGCCATTGCCAGGACTTTTGATTCTGTTTCTGATGGTGTTAGAGGCGGTTCATCGGTCTCCGAATTTGGTTTGCTCAGCGAATCCTGTCGCTGTTTTATTATGCAACTAACTAATGCTAAAGTTGACGCATGTTCCCGCGGAGATTTTCTTGGTGGCAATTCCAAATTGGCCAAAAATGATACTTTATTTAGCAGCTTGTTACGCATTTTCTTAGATTTGCAGTTTGTGTGTGTGCTGCTAGCACAACTGCTGGCATTACTGTGGGTAGATCCTGCTCGATCATTTCTGGAAGGCAAGCAATCTTGTAATACATCCTCTGTTTTAATTTCGCGACTGTCATTTGGACTTATTTCCACTTTATCTTCTAACTTTTGACGTTGCATTTGTTCTTGCTGTTCCAATTCTTGACGATAACGTTGCAACAAATGCAGCTTTTTATGTTTATGAGCGTATGATTTTGTTTCCACGGGATAAGAAGAGCAAGTAAATTTGGAATGTTGTTGGTCTTGATCATGGCTGCTAGGGATCTGCTTAAGTTGTTGATGTTTATCTTGACCCGATGACAAGTAATCGTGATCTTCCAGAGATTTAAGCGAGTTTGTATTATTGTGAGGATCGCAGGGTTCTGACTTTAGCTCTAACTGTAAATCTCTTCGCACATGTAACTTTTGAGCTTTATCACTTTCTTTTTTCAACCTGCCATTCTCGCAAAGTTTGCAGCACATTTTTTGTTTGTTATGATCAAGAAGCGTGGAGTCAAATGGTATAGGACCCAACTCATATGGCAGTTTCCGATATTTTGTCGAACCAAAATATTGAAAATACTTTTCTTCGCAATTGTCCTGACGTTTGTAGACATGATACCACAGATCGGAAGTTGGCAGCCGTTCAAAGGCATAATTAGTGGCTTTTAAGCGCTCACTCTTAGTATAGTCGAAATAGCGAGAAGGCAGCGAAGACTCCTGTTTGATGAGTGTCGTGCTTTTTACGGGAGATGTCTTTGGGGGAGTTTCAGGTTTTGGTAGTTTCATAGGGCTTTTTGAATGTGCTTTTTCAACATCACCCTTCTCAGTTTTCTTCTCAGTAAACTTAGGTGTGGGTAACTCCCTTAGATGCTCCTCTTCAAAACCAGTTTGTAGTTCTAATTGTAACTGAGTTATAAGACGACTTTGTCGCCTAGCTAAGCGTTCTTCACGCATAGATAAGTTCGGCTGCATTGTTGTTTTAACACAACGTTTACCCTTTGCCACACTTTTTAATGCGGGTGCTGTCATTTGCACTGCGGTTACGCCAGACGAAGCTTTTTTGGCAGATTTCTTTGTCAATGCTGATGATAATTTTGCTCTACTTTTGGATGATTGAACAATAAAATCTTCATCTTTTTCATCATCGTCCTCACTATCGATTGTAATATCATCTTCGTCTTCGTAGTCATCTGCATCGAATCCGTGTATTATTTTTCCTTTATTTAATAAATTTTGAGGCTTTTTATTTATATCCCCCATCCTATCCTCCATTTTTACAACTGAAATATGACTATAACGCAATTTTTTTGACTTTGCTGTTGTTTTATGTTTAACATCATTGCCGTCGTCATTCTCATCTTCCTTATCCTGATCAGAGTCATTATTTAGTTCCTGCTTTATTTGCATCTTTATAGGAGCAAGATATTGCGGGGAAGGAAGAGGATGTTTCGGCAGTCTCGATTTTTTCGACGTTTCCAACTTGTGTTTGCTTTTGGCAGCTTCAACGGCAGCCTGTAACAATCGGGTACTAGTTGTAGCTGCTGTGACAATAGCCGTTGCAGTTCGACTACTTTTTCTTGTTGCCTCTGGCAATACGATTTTGTTGGAAACGGTCATTACCTCTGCCATATTTTGTGTTCTTGCAGGACGGCCTCTTGACGCCGTTTTTGATTTTCTTTTTGCTGTTGTTGTTGATGTAGGCTTTGATTTAGTTTTCAGTTGTTCTTTTGGCTGGATGGGGGTCTTTGGAAAGCTCTGTTTGATTTCCCCTCCTAACGTTGATTTAGATGTCGAAGACTTGCATACTTTTGACAATCTTCTTTTGGCCTTGATAATGGCTTTTTTACCTTTACGTACTACCTGTTGTGGCTTGTCTTTAACATCGAAATCCTCATCGGGATCTTGGTCTTCGGACGATGAAGATGATGTTAGACTTTGCTGAGACGACTGCGGAGGTTGCAAGCGATCAGAGGTGGTTTGTCGATCTATATCAGTAAGTAGTTCGCTGGAATCGCTGCGTTTTTTAGGGAACATAAAGTTTTCAGCTTCGCCATTTAATACTTGCAGCTCTGTAGTGCGTACTTTTTTAAATTTTACTATTATAGAAGGAGAGCCCATGACCTTTGAGTTGTTACTTAATCCAGCCGCTAAACCTTTCCCCCGAGCTGGTGAACAATTTAGTTCTGTGTGGGTTTCCACTACCTTGTACATGGAACTTGGTGGTAGCATGGCACGTATAGGCGGTGATATAGCAGCAGTAGAAGGTTTCTTTCGTATTGCAGAAGTCTTTACATCAGTTGCAACTAATGTTTTCTGAGGACTAGGAGTCTTTGGTGCTTTTATGAAAGAACAGTTTTTAAACTTTTCTGAGGAGTGTTTACCTTTAGTAGATCTCTTCGATTTTTCTCTTAGTGTAGGAGAAACTATCTTAGATTCAACTGACTTATGCTTGTTATACGAGGAAGACTTCTGCGATCCATCATCATCGTCATAATCATCAACGCCGTTGTCGTCATTGTCGTCATTGTTATCGTCGTCGCCGTTTTGATTTTCATTTTCATCCTCACTACTTTGCAAAGGATCCTGTTCATTAATAATAAGACCCTCATGTTCAACTTCCATTTCATCCAACTCAGTTTTTATTTCCAACTTTCGTTTCTCATCCAAAAACTTGTTAACATCAGCGGAGGAATGAATTAAAGAATCAAGAGCCATAAAGTTTTGGGAATTTTTGGCAAAGTACTCGTGATCTTTTGTTTTAAGATGTAGAGTAAGAGCATCATATTCTATTTTACATATTTCACAAACCCCACATTGTTTGTCGCTGGAGTCCTTTTGATGTTGGGGTGTTTGGTTTTTGCACTTGGCAGATTGCTTTTGAGAATTAGCTGGTGATTTTATAAGATCATTATCTTTATTCTTTAGTTTGTTATGATGGTTTTGTGATGATTTTGTACGGGATTTACGTGTCATATTGTCTACTAACACACCGCCGTGTAGAGCTTGGGGTATTTTGTTTATTACCTCTACCTCTTTTAGGGGTAAATCTTTTTTAGGCGAAAGTCTAAAAGCTCCGTCTTCTCGACTCAATTGGATTTTTGGCCACTCTTGTGGTTTCTTGAATAGATGATAGTATGGCCTGAAGTTGCGCTTAAGGGATTCAAATTTTATAAAACTACCTTTAAGACTTATAGCTTCTAATGTATTAGTTTTGCTATTTAATTTGTTCGAATGATTCAAATAATCTTTCAGTTCGTGTTGTACTTTTTTAAAAAATCTAAATGCGACTTCACACTGCCAAACTACGTAAAAAAACTGTTGAGTGTCAGTATCATTATTGCATGAATCTTCTTTATGTTTCAGAGGAGTAACACAGGTCGTTTGTTCTACTGTTGCAACTTTGGTGGAATGCCGACTTGTTGTGGGAGTAGAAACGGTTATTGTGCTTTGTCTACGTGCTCTATTTAATATAGCATCAGCTCTTGAGTTTCTAATTGGTTTCTTACTGGTAAGTCCATTATTTGATTTTGTTGAGTCCGCTAAGCATTCTAACGAGTATGGTGTATGCGGTGTTTGAGGAGTTTGCGGCGTAGTCGGACAACTGATATTTAAATTGTGGCTATTATTTGTATTGTTATTGTTTGTTGTTATTGTCGAATTAATGATTTCTTTATCAGTTATAAAATGTGTAACTCTAGGAGTTAGAAAAAATTCCAATGTTCCACCAAGTAGTTTGATTTGTTCCTCTATGCGTTTCGTTAGTTGATGATCACGGATATCCAAATAAAATTTAAAATGACACAGAGGTTTCTTACATTTAACAACCTTTACAGCAGAACTGCGTTTTGTAACTTCTCGTGCAGTTGCAGTTGCTGCTGCTGTAGTTGTTGTTGGATTTTCTTGCAAAATTGATACTGGTCCAATTGTTTTAGTTGTTGTGTTTCTGGTTGTAGGTGTTCTTGGCTGCTGCTGATTCTTAAGTTTGCATTTATTGTTGATTTCCGATTGTGATTGCATACCTTCAAGCGCAATATGGCTATTTCGTTTCATTTTTTTTACAGAGAAAATCAACATAGACAAACAGGGAAACAGAATTTTTTGTTGTCGTTTATTTAATGATTGTTTTAACAATATTTTTACATTGACAGTGGCGCATTTTTATTTTTATGTATGAAAAAGCCGCATACGTTTTTTGTGTTGAAAGAAAAGAGCAAAGATACAAAAAAAAAGAAATCAGTTACAAAGTTTATAAACATTTTTAAAGAAAACTTAATTTTTATATGTAATAAAAACTTATAAATCAATTAAAAATTCACAATCAACTACACAACATCCTTTTTGCAATGATAAAATGAAGAGAAAAAAAATAAAGCAGGACATCAAAAAATGGGGAACGTAATGAAGTAAAACGAAAAATGTGAATTGTTGAACATTAAAACAGAGAAACATTAGACACAAAAGCAGACAGCTATACAAGATCATCCCTTTTTAATTAATATCAGTACAACAACAAGAAGAAAAAAAAGGACAATAAAAAATTAAAATTCAACTAAAACCAGTGTTGCACGTTAAGCGATTCTATATATTTAAACTTTTTTAAGATTTAGAAGCTCTGATTCGTGTAAAACCTTTTTTTTTTAATTTATTTAAGCGACTAATGCTGAACACATTAAGCGTTCTATACACGATCAAAATACTCATACAGTATTATGGTAGTAATTTACTAAATTAGATTTTTACTACAAAATAAAAATTATTTTAATAGCATTTGTTGACAAAAACTTATACTTGTTCTGCTTAGTTGACTTAAAAATTTTTAGAAATAAATATGCAAAACGTAGGGAGTTAAGGAATTAATTAATCGAAAAAAAGTCGGCCGTATACAGTGAATAAAAGAAAAATTAAATCATAGTTGATTATTTCTGTTTTTGCTTAAATATTTGTGAGAGGAGTTAAGTAAGCGGTAGCGAAATAGCCATCGAGACGTGCTTTCATCCTCAATAATCAACATCGGTGTTTTAAATATTTAATCGGTATAATAGAAAATAGCACGAAAAAAATATTTTTTGTTTGTTTGTGTTTTTATAAACAAAATTGTTCATGTTTTATGTAATAATTGTGTTGTACCGTAATTATGGTAAAATAAAGGTATGAGGATATTATGCCCATTTTAAATAAATTAATATATGGTATAATTGGATTGCTGTATATAAGCAATACTTGATATTTTTTTTTTTTTTTTTTTTTTTTTTTACTATTGTAGGTACATTTTTGTATTTTAGGGTCTTTAATAGCATTAAGTAATATTGATTTTTAGTTACCAGGTTATTTATGAAAATTAAGAAAGAGTTAAACATATGAAACAAACCAAAAATGGGCTAATACAGCCTTTTGTAACTGCATCTTATTGATGCACAAATAAGGTTTTGTAAGGTATTGAATTTAAATATATTTGATGCAAAAAACGATATCTATGGAAGGATGCTATTTGCTATGGAAATAAATATTAAGGTTGATCTACACAAGAAAACTGGAAGCAAACAAATGCAATGCAGTCCTTATTTACAAATTAAGTTTTCAAATTTTCAATGAGACGATGTGCTAGAAGATTTTTGTCAATGTCCTGATTTACACTATGCAATTTTTTGAGCCATTTTTTTTTTTCTCAATTTTCTATTTAAGTTACAGCGTTATGCGTTATTTAAAAGTAAACATTAGCAACAGTAACATCCCCTCAAAACTCAAGCAACACCATATTGCTTAGTCCGCCTGCTTCACATGCAAACAAAAATTTCATGCTAGTTTCATGAAAAATTGCATAGTGTAAATACCGTAATAATGCTAAAGAAGTATCGAATTCGAAAACTTTTTAGAAAAAAGAAAACTACCTACTTTAATAATGTGTGTAAAATATAATGTTCAAATTGATTACTGGACCCGCTAAATAAGATTCCTTAGAAACAAACAAGTTTTTGAATCTATTATTTATACTCGGTAAAAATTTAAGGCATTTACCAATTGAAGAAGGCAGAGACTACGTTGAAACTAATCTACTTTACACTATTAGTTGTTTTTTTAAGAAACATAAGTACAATAAAATTTTTATAGAAATGTCTGGACGTTTCGAACCAAGAGGATATTATTTAATTAAAGTTTTTAAAGTTACTGATTAACATTTAGTGTAAAATAGGAACATAAATTATACATTTATACAAACAAATACCATATGTTAATGTAACGATGATACGAAATTAATAAATAGAATGAATATTAAAACATATAATGTACCTAACCTACAATGTTGCAGCTTTATTTAATGATGTCTTGCCATATACATATGTATGAACATTTTATTTTCATAAATAATCAGAGTACATATCTATTTTTATTTGTACTTTAATAAGAAAAAAATACCAAAACGCAATGTATGCGTTTATGTGTTTAGTGTTCAATACATAAGCTTCTTTGAACATTCTTTAAGCAAACATTTGTGTTTTCTACCGGCCTAGCATTTTGTTTGCAAAAGTATAGGTAGTTTTTGTTTATACCTTACACATAATTTCAATTTTGCGATATGTACAACGCACTAATTTTTGATTTTCAAACTTGGTTTTCGACATGCTGTCCCACCAATCAAATGTTATAAAAGAACATTTCCGATACAAATTTATTAAAATAAAGCCGTCTCTTAACATAAAATATGAAATTTTCATTATTTTTAGGGGTAATTAAGGCGCACTCATTTATAATTTTGTGGTGTGACAGTGGCTTATATATCAATTTTTGCGGTTGTTTTAATTGTCAAAATTCATTAAAAACTTTTTATTCCGGATAGGCAGTTTTTAATTAGGCGTTTTTGGTAAGTTTAAAAGTATATAGAAAAACTCATTATCATTTACTTAATTCTTTAACGGCCCTATTTTTTGCAAATTTATTTCTAATAATTTTTAAGCCATATTTAAATAATTTTTATTTTATAATAAAAATTTAATTTAGTAAAATACTGCCATAATACTGTAAGTATTTTGATCGTATATAGACTGCTTAAAGTATCACTTTGGCTTAGCCGCAAAAAATGCAATAAGCCTTTTCTACACTTTGCAACTTTTGTTGGGAAATTCTTGAGTTTGTAGGTGAGACAGAAAAGACGAGTAAACACTGGTACACTGTTTCATGTAATACAAGTAATGCAATTCTCTTTTGTGTTCTTATTCGTCTAAGCATTCAATACAGAAATTGCAGAAACAAAATTTGAATGTGTGGACACGAGTGCAATTCTATAAGAGAATAAAAAAAAAATTGCATGTCTGAACGGGGACTAAGCAGGTAAATAGTTGGCGTAAGCTTATTAGCCGCCGCCTAAAATAACTATTTTTGCTACCTCCAAATTATTTCAGTCGGTTTGCTTCTCCGGTGTAAACTCTGTATTATTGGATCTTTTATATTTAGTCCAAGGCGAATCAATTACCAGGTGGCAGCGTAGGCGAATTCATTAATTTTCGCCGTGAACACTACTGTCAAACTCCATATACAAAAAATCTGTGTATATTTTTTTTATATAAGAAGTTTGACAGTACCATGGCGATAATATACTAGGTGGTCGCAATGGCGAATTTATAGTTTTCGCATCAAACGTGAAATGTCAAACACCATATAAAAAAATATATACACATTTTTTATGTATGGAGTTTGACTTTAGCGTTTACGGTAAAAGTGATAAATTCGCCATCGAGACCATCGGTATTATTTAGCCATGCACAGTACTTTTTACCAGCAAAAAATAATGAATTCGCCTACGTTGCCACCTGGTAATTGATTCGCCTTGATTTAGTCTAAACAAAAGCTTATTACATGATCTCCAAAATTTTAAGATCATCTAAATATTTTATGTTTTTATAGTTTTGGAAATTTTCGGTGTGCTAAAAATAAATTATTTGTTACATTTTGTTATTTTTCGTTATAATACACGCTTTTTATCTCACCACATGCACAGTTGTATTATATCGATTATATTTTAACATTGATCAACACTGTTTTAATTAAATAAACTGGCGCACAAATGAAACCGAATATATTCTAACAAAATATTCAAGAATTGAAATAACATTTAGCTATTGTTATATATGAGCATATGTATATAAAAATAAAATACACCACTGTAATGAAAAATATGATAAGAAAAGAAATTAACACACAAATAGAGGGTAGAGAGAAAAACGAAAAAAGAGGTAGAGAAGTGCCACAAACATCTAAAAAAATAAAATCTGAGAATATGTGTAAGTACATTGGGCCACTACTGGGGTCTGTGTTATTTTTATTGAAACAAAAAACTGTTGACGTCGCTAGTACAAGCAGTAATATATAAAAAAACAAATAAAAAACTCTACTATTTATTGAAGTATTTATTAAAGTGTGTTTTAGATACTTTTTCTATAAAGTAATGGAAGTATACACTGACAAATAAAAACTAAAAAAGCATATAGTTGCTTTAACGTTTAGTTGTGCTTGTTTTGTTGCTTTGATAGATGTATAAATATTTAAATGTAATAAGCGTCAAACAGACAAATGAACACAACGACACAAAGTGAAACCTAAAAATGTTTTTGTTTCTTTGTGCTCATGTTGTTATGGTTGCTGTTTTAATAGTTTAACTTTTGTTTGTGTTTTTTAAATATATGTGTCTACCTTGACTATACCCACAAAAACAAGATTGTATATTGAACATACAACAGCCGGCTTTATATACAATATGTATAAATGTATATATACATATATATACATTAAATGGCTAAACCTTACTATATTGCAATAGCAAAAGCTAAGAATATTTATATACTTGTTTACTCGAAATACACAGACAGTTTATTAATACAAGTGCTTTCAGATTTAGATTTCTGCATATAGTTTGAATGGTTTTATAATATGAATTTATAGGTATAGTATAGTTAATAAAAAAGGATTAAGGTTATAGAAGAAAGATGAAATAAACAAAAATTATGAACAACAAAAATGTTTTTGTTTACAATCAACTTTTGCTCTTCCTTTCTCTCTTTCCATCTTTCATTTCACACACAGTTCAAGTCATTTACTCATAATTAAAATAATAAAATATAAGGTTTTTTGGTGCTATTATTATTATTATTATTTATACAAGAAATTGGTATTATAATTGTTCTTACCTTTTAAGAATTCTTTGAGTTGTGTCGCTGATATATTTCTGTAGCCCAATTCATTTAAATAATGCAAAATGGCGCGTGCATCCAACGGCAAATGTGACATTTTCTTATGGGCCTCGCACTACTTTTATACATTGATTACGTTAAGTGAAAGACAACACACTGGCTTGCAAAACATACAAACAAAAAGAAAGTCCCCACACAATTGATGTTTTTCTGCTGTTTAAATGAATGTAATATATAAATTTAATACATTCGTATGATTCGTAATACTCACGAGCTAAGAAAATGTATTTTTGTAATATTTCTGGTTATTTCTATAAAAAATGGTTGCTTACATTTATTTTGCACTTTGTTGGTATGTAGATAAAACAAGTAACAATTTTTTGTATATGTCGTATATTTTATTCCACGCTTTCCTCTTCAAATTCATCACTTCATACTAACTTCTTATGTTTAATGTCTTTTCTATTTTATTTTCAGAAAGTTCTTAACGTTTAGTTTTCTGTTAAAATTTTACTTTTTTTAATGAAACGTTCCCTTTTTTCTTTATAAAAGCCAGCACCATTTAAATATTTTTGCCCAACTGTATCCCACAAACATTTGGTTTTTTCTTGTCTTTAACTTTCTCACTCTGGGTTTTATTTTAGATATAAATTTAATAGCAATTAGGCTAAATTAAATTCTTTACAAAACTGTTGTGCAATCTTTGTATGTTAGCAGTTTTTCAAAAGTTTTTTCTTTTAATTTAATGCCGTTTTATTTAATTTTATTAAAAATGTATAGTAAGTAAAAATTTTCCCTATCGTCGTTTCGTTTCGGTTTGACGCTCGTTTTCTTGTATTATCTTGCATTTTCTATTCGTTCTTTAGTGGTGAGTTTTGCAGATATACCTCTCGTTATTCCCTTTTGAAAGAACTTTCAGTGTTGCTTATTTAGAGTTACATATTATGAGGCAACCCCAAGGCGAATTAAATATTAGGTGGCAGCACCACGTCAGTGTCCAAAATTAGTGACTAAACACAAAAGGAAATCGAATTCAAATTATTTTTAAAACTTAAAATTTTTACTTTTTCAAATTATTTGAAAATTTTAATTTTTAAAATTTTGTCAATAACGTTGAATATAAACAAAAATCAGCTGGGCTATTAAGACTACTTGTAAACTAACTCGACTTGTCAGGCCGTAGCGCTATTTCAGCATATAACGCGGATATTAATAGTTTTTTGGCTTTAAACTTTATTTTCGGCTCAAATCTGGCTTAGCGAAGCTATTCTAACAATAAAATACCCAGGATAATAAAAATAATTACTCCTTATCTTTTCATTTTCCTAAAGCACACATTATTTAAGCATCAGATGCCGTATTCATAAAATATTAAAATAAGTTTGAAGTGTATTTTAGTCCCCGTCTAGACATGCAATTTTTTCTGCATTTTTTTAAATTCTTTTATAAAATCGAATTCGCGTCTACATATTCAAATTTTATTTCTACAATTTCGGTCTTGATTGCTTAGACTAATGAGAAAACAAAATAAAATTGCATGAAACATTGTACCCGTTTCTTCTCGTCTTTTGTCTCTCTTTAACAAACTTAAGTGTGGACGAGGATTTCGGGCAAGTTTCTATGGAAATTTTTTCATAAATATTCATAATTGGGCAGTTTTTATGAATATGTCAGTAGCTCTTTAATAAAATAAAAATATTTTGTTTTTTATTCAATATTTCGCCGCACCATTATCAGGAAACATGAAATAAAAATATTCCTTTTTTTAAATATAACAAATATACCCACGCCGTTGCGCAAATATTGATAACAGACAAAAAACAATATTATTATTTTAAAAAAGACCTAGCGCTTAAATAAATTAGACAAAAAACTAATAATAAAGGACATAAATCTTTAATATCTAATTTTTTCTCTTTTATCATTAAAGCATATGTGATCTGGAGTGTGGAGCATATGTGACCTGGAGACCGTAGGTACATATAGTCAAAAAACTATATGTAGGTTTAACGCTCTTTTCAATGAAATAAACGGAATTTTAAATGTATTTAAAGACAAAAACATTTGTCATAGACCACAGTTCAAAGTTATTTAATTTTTTATGAATATAGCAGTAAAATTATTAGTTCTGAAAGTATTCTTCTTCAGTTGTTCAGAAAATATATTTTCTTACTATAGGAAGGTTTTTGCAATTGAGGATTCCAGATCCCGTGGAATCCCAGTTTGCAGTCAAATTGTTCCCTTACTTCAAAATTGGGTAAATGAGAGCGGCTTTGGAAGAGTAAAGTTTTTCTTCTTGCACGAAACAGTCTTTAACTCTTTCTTAGCGCAAGTTGTTTAAATGTTTGTGTTTGAAGCATCTTTAAAACACAAAAAAAATAAATAAATTTTCTTTTTGCTGATTTATTAAAATCAATTTTTCTTATGAAAACAGGCAAATTACTTATAGTTTTTTTTTTGTGTTTAAGATTTAGATTTCTCTTTAAAAAAAGTAAGCAGACCTTATACCTATTTTCCTCTTCTGTAAATATAATATATTCGGCTATGCCGAATCTTATACTTTTTATCATATACATATGTAAATCTAGTTTACTGAAGAACCTCCAATGAAAAAAGCAAATATTCGGGAGACAGAGCTTTAAAAAAAAAGAAAAAAATTAAGAACTATATATATAGTTTTGTTTCCTTAAACATCTCTTCAAATGCTTTTAAAAGTTGATATTAAAAAAATTAAAAAATTAAGAGGCTCGTAACTCAGAAAATATGGGCGAGCGCCAATTTTTTCACTTGCTATTTATTTCTTATTTATTTATTCTCTATCGCTCTATATATTTGTTTTTGGATTAGAGTTACTTCATTGTTCCAAAGAATATGGACAAATTAGAGGTAGGCGTGGTGCTTTGCCCGCTGCCTCGAAGGTCATTGATTTTTAATAGCACCTCTTTCGACACTATGGCTGATTGTTTGGAGTATTTAAATTTTTTAACACGGACGGACAGACGGATATCGCTCAATCGACTTTGCTAAGCATAAGAACTCAGAATTTATTTATTTTATTTATTTACTTAATATTAAGATTATATAAATATAAAATTAATAATATTTAACCCTGAAGGTTAGCACTGGCTGCCAAGGCCATCGGCTGAATATGGGATAATATCAAGTTTAAACTTTAATTTTAAGTTTGGAAATGAATTTAAAGATAAAGTTTATATTATGCTCTGTTGGATATGTAAGCATCATAACCCCGTTGTTGTGCAGATATTGATTATGATAGTCTTTTAAGTTGGTACATGTTGAAAGCATATGTAATACTGAATTCGTTGAACCGCAGAAATCGCAGGTGTTATGTTGATTTTTATTTAGAAGGTGTAAATGAGTAGCTATGGTGTGTCCCATACGCAGTCTCGCAAAAGAACTCAGAATATATATGGATATTGTAGAAATTACAAACGGAATGAGAAACTGAGGTTTACCCTTTTTTCACTTTTTGTATTGAAGGGTATAAAAATTCGCAGAAATTCGTATCTTTACAGAATCCTAAAATTTTTATATATAATTTGTTATATTTCGAGTGCTTTGCTACAGAACAAAATGTCTATCATAGAATATGTGTTAGAAGTTATACGGTAAAATTTAACCCAGTTTGTTTCGTACCAAATAAAAATTAATAATTCTTCTTAATTGTTGGTTAGATAGTTAATAATATCTATTTACTAGAAATATTACATGCCTATGTCAATAAATATATTTAAATAAATAAAGGCTTATTAGGCATTTCTCACTAAAATAACCTTATACCTTATTTGGAGCACTGCGCTAAACAGAATGGGTTCCAAAGTTCTTATGCCATGGTAATAGGGTGACTCGGTATAAACGCAATATAATTAAATACCGCTTTAAATTTTTGAGAAATACAACTCTATTGGTCTTCGCCATGTTGTCCTTTCCTTTGTTTTCAATTTTACTTTCAGCTCTCTACCAACACTAATGCAGCTCAAGGCAGATTTATTTTACTAGGTAGTGTCGTTTGCCCAGCTGGTTTGTAGTTGGAAAAGTCAAAAGTTGTTTGTATTTTCCTTTGTTTGTTTACGAATTTCAAAAAAACACTAACAACAAACGTGTGCGTAACAAAGAAAGCATTTGTATTGAGAGCAATTATTTTTTATTTCTCTTTGTGTTTTTGACGTTTCCAACGCACAAAACAACAATAAAAAGACATGTTGTTTTTGTTAATGTTGTATTTGTTGTAGAGCCGCTATTACCTAGTAAAATAAATCTGCCTTGATGCAGCTATTGCAGCAAGTTCAACATAAAGGAAATAGAAGCAGACCAAGAAACACACTTGCAAGAGAGGACAAAAAACAATATAGAATAAGGTTTTCAAGAGAACTAATTACAAAATAAAGTGCATTTTATTTATTCATATAATTAAAGTATTTTTTCTTTCACTTTGAGTGAAATCAAATATTAAAATAGTAAAAATGTGGAAAAAAATAATAATTACATTGTTAATAGGTAAGTGCCTTTTCGTTAAATTCATATCGTGCGATTTATGCAAGATATTCGTAACTTGAATATTTGATAAAAAAAAAACTATGATTTTATCTTTAACCGTGTAAACTCTGCGGATAAAATTGTCTAATGGCCTTCAGCGTTCAAAATATACTTACAGTTAATATGCCTTGCTTACAGCTTTATTCATTTCGAGTTTTTTTAGATAATAGTCTCTTGCATTAAAGGTACGATATGATATAAAAAAATTGATGCTGCCTGTTTATGTACGAGATTTTAATTGGGTTTTATGGTGTCTTTATTTGCAGTTACCTTGAGCATAAGTTATTGTCAAGCGGGTAGTTTACGAAGCCGTTCAAGCGGATACAGCTCAAAGCGCACTTACTATGGCTCACAGCAAACAGCACAACCCACTCTAGCACCCGCCATTACTCCCAAGGAATATTTGGATAGAAAATCTGGCTTTTCAACCTTTGGCATTATAGCAATTATATTTGTAATAATTGTTAGCTGTTTAGCCTTTTACTATGGCATCATATGTTATCCTTTTTTGTGTCGAGATGAAAAGAAATATCGTTTTATGGATGTTTCTTCCACTACTACGGAGGCTACATCACGTTCTATACAATCAATAGAAAACTTTCCGGATGACCAAAAACATGGACAAATTAATGACGGTCATAGTTTTAAATAATTTTCAAGGTGCATTTAAATTAGTCAAACAATGGAACCGAGTTAACAGAATAAGTAAGCAAAAGTTTGTTGTGTGTCAGTTTCCATAACTTATTTCTCTTTAGTAGTTTAAAATTAAAATTCCTTATAAGCTAAAATAATACTTTACACAAACAAATTCTCAAAAGGTAAACTGATATTAAACAAAACTCGCAGACGCATTCTTCAATCAATGTGGCCATAATTGTTTGCAAGACTAATCAATGATTCTATAATATTGAAGACTTAAAGCAAAAAGCAAATTTAGAAAATTTCTAGTTTATATGGGTTTTGAAATGTTTTTATTCCTTAAAAAATTAATTTTTTGTGTTTCATAGATTTTTTATTTAGTCAGAACACACCATGCCGTCATATCATTACTATCAGGCTTAATCTCCAACTATGTATATTTTCTGCGTATTTCCCTTTAGCCATCATTTTGATTTCTTTGCCTTGTTGTTGTTGTTTTTTGTTAACGTGGTTTAAATCTTTGTTTTTTTTTGTCTGTGTCCAATTATTTCTTGTTGGTACAAACATATTTTATTATTTCTTCTTTATTCTGCTTTCATAACTTCATCTCGTTATCAGCAGGTATAAAAATCCACGTTCGGATTTAAGTTTCTTTTGTGTAAATTGTTTGAATGTGTTTGTTGTTGTTGTTTTTTTTCAATGATTCATGGTATAATTTCCATTTAACTTTTTTGATACGGAGTTAGACGTTCAAGAAATTGCCTAAATAGTTTCAACAAATTATACTTGAAAAATTATTTTTTAAACTAGTATGAATGCTTATGGACAAGGGAGAAGGATTTCTGTATCATCTGAAAATCTGTATCAGTTAAAAATTGTCATTAATAAATCATTAACTTGTCTATTCATCTTATCTTGATTTGTGACGATATGTCAAAAGTCAACAAATTAAAATTTTTTATTTAAATAGTTAAAGAAAAATTTGTTTGCAAATAATACGCCTTAACAACTACTAACTTATTTAAGTTATCATTAAAAACAGGCGTTTTCTGCATTTTACATGAAACTATCAATTTAAATCTTTCCAAATATTATTGCTGTAATATTATTTTTTATAATAACAATGCTTTAAAAAAACGAAATGGTTTTAAGATTTTAAAATCATGTTGAAAGTAAAAACAATACGACTATGAAAATTTTTCCAATACGACCAAGCTCTAGTTAAATAGTTAAACAATCGCTTTTTTAACGTTCAAAATGAATTACAAATGATAAAACAACATTTTCATTTCAATTTGATAACGTCAATGGAATTTGATAATATAAAACTTGGTGTATGTAATTTGTTTTTCAGAAATTACTAATTGCATTTCAAAATTTTTTTATTATATTGCATTATTATCCACTCGGTTTTCACAAACTTCCATTTGCATTTTTAAGTAAAAACATGGGAAATATACATAAATGGAAAACTTTATAATACAGTTCAAAATTTCTGCCTACGGCGAAAGAAAAAAATCACCCAATTATTCAAGCGTTCAAACTAATAAAATATAAACTTCCTAAGCCCACGAATACTCATTATTAAGTTTTTTCCTTTTTTATACTCACGTGCTTGAACAATAAAATAACAGAGTATCTCGAGCGATTTTTTGATGTGAGCTTAACGAATGCCTAGATAAGAAAAACCATAAAATTTACGTTTCAAATTTTTATTGAAAAAACGAAAATCATCTTGAACTTTATTATGCAAAATTTCAACTTTATTAAGTTATTAATCTAAACAGATTGGACGAATTAAAAAACAAAAAGTAAGAATGTAAATTTTAAAAGTATAAAAGTCACAATGTCTTGGGACAAATTAAAACAAAATATATTAACAAGATTCGTTTATTTAATTTTTTATTTAAACTGCAATATTTTTTAACACTTTCTAAATTAAACAAAACTATAAAAAAATTTAGAATCCATAAAAAGTTTTTTAAATTCTTATCTGCGATAGTTGTGCTTAATTTCAAGTAATAAATATCTTTAAAAAACTGAAAATCTGGTTTAAATTCAATTGACACTAAAAATTAATTGATTAAATTAAATTAATGGTTCCATTCACAGCCCCTTTGTATTATTATATTACAACACAATAGTATTAAAATGTTAGGATTTTTTCAATGTATTGTAATTATACAACTGCAAAACGTGTTTCGAAATGTTCAAATATTCGAAAATTACCAAGTCATTAAAAGTAAAAAGCAAATCAGGTTCTGGTAAACAGCTTAACCGGGTTTTTATGAAATGTCACAAATTCCGTTCGGAATGGTTTTGATTCCGCATTACCAATTCCGATCGATTTTGTTTAACCTTCTTCAGATTCCGATCGATTTTGCTTATTTCTAAAAAATGCTTAATCTTCACCTTTTCATTTAAATGTAATATTACGCACACAAATTCAAAATCACACAACATGAAAGCCGAAAATAACAAAATTTTAAAGAATCTAAATTCCACTTTGCCAATTAAAAGTGGTTTCATTCCGTAGAAATTTTTTGTTTTCTGAAGAACCAAATCACGGAATTAAAACCACTTTCGATCGGAATTGAGTTCTGTGACATGCCTGTATAATTTATAAAAACTTGGTTTATTTGTTTATTGCAATTTAAATACATCCTCTGAGAAGAATTTGATAAAATTGCACATCGAAAATGCTCTTTCTTGAAAAAAGTAATAAATCATCTGTCAAGTCTTTTAGTTGTTTATTATGACTTTTAAATAAATACCAAATCATTAAAACAAGTTGTACTATATATTTTTTACTTAATCGTCATCTTCAAACTCCAGAACACCAAAAACGTTCTTCATTACTTAATAAGCGATAATATAACTAAGCCCCAAATTCTTCAGTTTCACTAAAGAAGAACAATTAAAAGGATAAGAGAAGAGGTTGTGAATTGGACATTTATTTTTATACTTTTAAAATATTTAAACAAAAATCACTTTCAGGTACAAAAGAAATATTTTTTAAATTTTAAAGTTTCTTTTTCGTAACTATTTTTTCGGAATTTCGAACAAGTGAATTTTTGCAAAAAAAAAAATCAATTTCTATAGCTAAATACAAACGTAAAATATAAATATATTTCTCGAAATTTTAATATTTTAGTTCCGACAATGAACTTTCAAAGTTTATACATAATTATTAAAAAAAAGAATCTTCAACAAAACAAAAAAATAATATTTCATAAAAACGGTGATTTTGAAGACTTACATTATTTTTATAAAAGTATAAATGCACCAATGACATTAAAAAGATTTTAGAATTTAAAGTAAAATTAAATAACTTTAGCTTATATATTTTTTTATAAATAGAAAAACAACAAAAACAATCAACTTTATTATAAAACTCTTTATTTTCAATATTTTCTTTTAACTCTTATTTTCTTAAAGTAAAAAACAATCTGCGCTTATTTAATTATAACATAAAAAACTCTCGAATATAAATTTTTTAATTATTTTTATTTAGAAAAAGTAGGTTGTATTTTAAATCTATTGTAGATTATAATTAAAAATAAGCCCAAAATCCTTCTTAGATTAACCACTTTTTTTTACAAATATTAATTTAACAAAAACGAATTGTTAATGCATTTTCCTTAAGAAATTTATATTTTACAAAAAAACACTATAAACATTTTACCAATCATTTTGAAGTACATTTATTATAATAGCAAGTAAATTTTTTAATGTAGAATATAAGATCTAACCTTTTATATACTTTACATTTTATACATACTATACGTAATTGTATTTTTATAGAATTTTTTTTACAATTTTTTACAAAAGTTACAAATAAAATTTTGGAAAAAAAATAAAACTTAATGTTCGTGTTTAGGCCTTTTTTTATTTAATGGTTTCTTAGGTTAAGTTGTGAAGATAACTTATTTACAGAATTTTCTTGAATGAAACTTTCAAGTCCTTTTCTATCTTGCTTTAAAAGAAATTGACTGTATCATCACGGCCTACATTTTACGATATCGCCTTTCGTGGAATCTTTTGCTAAATCATCGGATATTTTAAGTGTTCTTATCACCTCCAAAAAATCCGGGTAGTCCTTCTCTGATATTTGCTCAAACCGAACAATGACCTGGCACATGGTCCCTAAATGAGTTTAATAACACACTTTCAGAAAGTGGGGACTTGAAAGCACTCTCAAACTTCGTACGGTTAACTTAGTTACAGAGGATTGATCTATCTAGAGAATTATAATAGAGTACTTAGTTGTATCATATCAATGGATAAACCCTGGATTTTAGCTATTTTAATATAAAAATTAACCTATTTTAGAGACGTGTATGCATTAAAGAGGCAGCCATGTCAAAAATATATAAACTAAAAAGATGAAAGTGAAGTGAAAGCCTGACTTCCAAAACGTCAGTTGCTTTGTATTCAAACAATGTATTGTGTTTCATAATGCCGTGGTAATAAATGTTTACAATGCAATACAGTTCCAAAATGTCGCAGACAAGTATTAGAAACGTTGCGACCGAACAACTATCGCATCAGTTTCTAAATTGATGCCTTGTTTCGCAAGTTTATATATGAACAAGATCTTAATCACCCTTATTCTGTTTGGCAACGTCAACACAAAACGACGTCGTTTTCTTCGTTTGTTGTAAATCGGTATTCCCGTTGTCAATATTGTCATTAATCGATGAATGTCGCCATATGTTTGGTATTTTCTAAGAAAGATTGATGTTGCCGTTTAGTTTGTCGTCGCCATTTTTGATGTTGAGTTGTGTTGTGTGCAAAGGAAAATTAAAAAAAAAAGTATACAACAATATTAAAATAACACAATCACCCTTATTCTGTTTGGCGTTGTCAACATCGTCGTCAATTTTAAAACAACATCAACTTAACACAACATCAATACTAATTTGGTATTCCCTAAGAAACTAATGACTACGTTGACGATTTATCGATAATATAAAAAAATAAAACACACATATCTAATATTTGAGTCAGTTGATTCAATTTATTTTCTATTGTGTTAAGGTCTTATCTATGGTGTTAAGTAAATGTTGTGGAAAATGTAAATTTTGTAAAAAAAATAAAATACCTATAAACAATAAAATAAGCAAACCATTACAAACAATTAAAATAAATAGTCAAAGGGCCATTACTACAACTTGTTAGTTAAAGGTAGGATTTTGTCTGCCTGATAAATAGCTTTGTAATATTAAAACTTCCAATTTTTATTGATATTCTTATTAATAATAATAAATAAAATATTAAAAAAATAATAAGTGAAGTTTTTGTAATGCAAATTCACTTGTCTGTCCGATAAAATCCTGCCTTTTTTCATTGGGATGGACTCTTTCTAACTCTTCCACTAATTTTAAATTTGCAGAAGTTGGTAATTTTTCCATTTCTTTTTTGTTATGTTTTATATTTCTTACTTAGTTATTTTAACATTGCTGAATACTTATTCATGTTTTTTTTTAATTTTCCCTTGCACACAACACAACTCAACATTAAAAATGGCGACGACAAACTAAACGGCAACATCAACATCAATTGTTCTTAGAAAATACCAAACATATGGCGGCAATCATCGATTAATGACAATATTGACAACGGGAATACCGATTTACAACAAACGAAGAAAAACGACGTTGTTTTGTGTTGATGTTGCCAAACAGAATAAGGGTGAATAAGAAATATACAAAATAAGAAATATGCCAATTTGGAATATTAGTGGAAGAGTTAGAAAGAATACATCCCAATGATCCCAATGAAAAAAGGCAGTTAGTAAAGGCAGGATTTTGTCAGATCAATAAATGGATTTGCATTATTTTTTTATCCATTTAATATTATTAATAATAATAGCAATAAAAATTGGAAGTTTTAATAATACTAAGCTATTTATCAGGCAGACAAAATCCTACCTTTAACTAACGGCAAATTGTAATAATGGCCCTTAGACTATTTATTTTCATTGTTTGTAATAGTTTTGGTTATTTTATTGTTTATAGGTATTTAAATAATTTACAAAATTTGAATTTTACCCAACACTTGCTTAACACAATAGAAAACAAATTGAATCAACTGACTCAAATATAAGATATGTGATTTTTATTTTTTATATTATCGATAAACAGTCAACGTCGTCATTAGTTTGTTAGGGAATACCAAATTAGTACTGATGTTGTGTTAAGTTGATGTTGTCTCAAAATTGACGACGCCAAACAGAGTAGGGGTGAATGTCTATGGACAATATAGGTGAAAGGGTATATATAAGTTTGTCATTTTGTTTGTAATTTCTACTATATTCATTTTCATAAAGTATATATGTATGTATATTCGTGATCCGTATGCATAGAAGAGACGATTTTGCAATGTCCGTCTGTCCACAATCGGCTTGAAAGAAATTTTTCCTCGTCCCCAGATGAGCTGCAGAAAATTTATGAGGTGCTATTAAAATTTAGCAACATCGGTCCATATATGAGGGAGATATGTTCAAAAAAGGCGAAAGCTTTTTTTTCTTACGTTTTTCATATTATATTGTGCTTCTTATGCTTTTGACTTTGTTTCATAAGAAATCGAAATTTTACTAAATTATCTAAACTTCACCCAAATATTACATTTTCACTAACATTTCACCAAATATATTAACTTTGCTAGAAAAAAATTGTTTTTGCAAGACAAAATTTTAAAGTTCATAAAAACCGAACATACCTATATGTAGATAAAAAACTATAAATAAAATTTTGCCAAAATATTTATTTTCACGAAAGTTTAACCAAAAATTTTAATTTTTCTAAAAAGTCGTGCTTGCATTTGATTTGATATAATATCATCAAAATCAAATATGCGAAAAAAAATTATTTAAATCTATTAACAATTAAAATGTTTTCTAAAACCACACTTTCACAAAAAACACATTTTCACTATAACCTCACCACAGGTACCAATGGTTTACATCTTTTATAGGCAAATGTGTAGCCACCACTTAACATGGGCACATATTGACTGGTTATTTGAAAATAACAAAGCAGCAGTGAAGCCATAGTTTACACAAATTACTTTTGATTAAAGAACATTAAACGGACTAATGCTTTAATTAATTAAGTTCAGCATGCGGCCCACGATCGCAGATGAGCTAATGCATTCATGGAGGAGCAATGGCCTCACAACTAAAGACGTGCACCAGTATATCCAACAGTATGGCAAAAACAGATATATCATATACATAACAAGTAAAACTGATACAAAAGAACGCATGAGTGTAGTTGATATTGTATGCTTTTGCTTGTGCGTACTCACACTATGGATATAAACACATACAGTTGTTTATGGTATTGCATAGAGTAACAAAATTATCAGTTTTTTACTCTCAAATATCTGTTGTACCATGAGTATTTGGATATATCTGTTTATGAAACAGATATTTAAGATGATTGTGTGGTGCTTATGATAAAGGCAAGAGCTAATAAGCAGGATTTTAATTTTGTACGTAATAATGTTATTATTATTTTTTAGTTTTAGTAATTAGTTATATGATTTTAAAGGTAGAATTAGAAATATTAGCAATGTTTACTACATTATCAATAATTAAACAAAAAAAAAATAAACAAATGAAAAATTATTAAATTGTTGTCTAGAACATAAAAACCAAAAATTTCAATAACAAAAAAATGTAAGAAAAAAATATTTTTACCTTTAGATAAACATATAGAATTGATGTTATATAGTCGATAAAATAATATGTAATTAACGTATGTGAATATTAAAAAAAATACATAATATGATATTTTGAGTCATATTTTGAGGAAACATGCTTTTTTTGTTAATTACTTGTGTTATTGGGAAACTGTAAAGTCTCTAACATGTAGAAACATTTACACTTTTTTCTATATTAAAAAAGTCCTACAGATTAAATAAATAAATAATGAAGGTTTTAATAAAATCATTTTGATTTGAACGATTTTTGCAAATGAATTGGAGTTTATCATTCAGCTTGTTATTAATTGTGAATAATTGTATAGAGGAAAGTAAAATTTAGAGTAAAATTTAGTAGAGTGAAGCGGACCTTCTGGTTCGCTGTACTTGCTTGCTAAAAATTACGTTCCTTAGCAAAATGAAAAATTAATATTAAATACTAGTAGAGTATAATTCTTGGTAAACCCTAAAAATTGAAACTGAATCCTATTGGAATTTTTAGCAACAACAACATAAAGCAAGAAGTACCTGTACATAAAAAGGAATAAGCAATGCTTGCTGTATACTTTTTGTTTGTGGTGGAATTTATGCATTTTCATCAGCATAAATACATTTTTTTTAATGTATATATTTTCATGTGTCAATAAAAATAGGAAAATATTATGATGATTACAGGTATAAAAATTGTAAGAAAAATAACCAGTTAATGCAGTTTAGGTATTTTTGGCTACTGTATAGATTTGGTTTTGTTACAAATGTTTTTGTTTTATGACTTTTAAAACGCACAATTTTTCAATGAAAAGTGTGCATATGTATTTTTGTCATATATTATTAGAAGCATATAAGGCACAGTGGGAATAAAACGGTTTGCATTGGCTTACCTGGGTTTAACCCATTATGTGTGAATACTGCAATTCAAATTATTCCTTATATATATTTTTTTTCTTTAAGCAATACTTATTTTTTATTTTTTTATTTTTTTTTTTTGTGAATTAAAAACATCTATTAAAAGCTTTACACCCACAAGATGGAATACAGTTTATCTGACTTTATTATCTATAAAAGATAACTTTAGTACTATTCAAAAAATACTATGTGAGAAAAATTTAACAGACAAATATAGCATTATAAGAGAATATCATTTAGATCAATTAATAGAAATTCTAAAGCCTTTCATGGATGCTTCGACAGAACTGGAAGGCAGCTCCTACATAACAATTCATTTAGTTCATCCGCACATAAGAACACTTAAAACCATATGTAATAGCATCAATAATGATGAATCTAGCTTTATTTCAGAATTTTAAAAAAAATTGCACGAAATTTTAGTTACGCTAGTAGATCCCAAGATCACAATTTTTCACAAATTAGCAATATTTTTATTTCCGCCAGCTAATCAATTAACCCAATTTAATATTGAAGAAAAAACTGAAGTAATATTAAAGTGCAAATCGTTGTTACAGTCTTATTGTAATGACACATACTCAACTACTTCGCTCATTGAAGCAAATTCTTCAAAAATTTATTCATTGTTTGAAAATTATGTGCAACCAATAGAAAAAGCTAATTCAAGCGAAAGCATAATTGAAAATGAAATAGCCAAGTATGAAAATACTATTGTGCCTCTAGATAACAATTTTAATACTCTTAAGTGGTGGCATGATAGAAAAAATGAATTCCCTATGTTGTACAAACTAAGCTGCCGAATATTTTCTATACCAGCATCTAGTGCTCCTTCAGAAAGGATATTTTCTATTGCTAGGGCTCTTATTACAGACAAGAGATCAAAGCTTGGTTATAATGAAAAATCTTTTAATAATATTTTATTTGTAAATATTAATTCAAAAGACTGATTTTTATTTTGACTAGAAATACTTACAGATACTTTATTTTTTAGTTTAATTGTTATTTTTTACAGCCTTATTCATAAAGAATAACTTAGATCTAATATGCATTTTCAGCAAACTTTTCACGTAATGCTATTTGATTTTAAATTAGAAATTTTTTTTATAACTTCATTTAATATTTAAAATACTTTTACACTAAAGAAAAACATAAAAAATTAGATTGTTTTTCTTTTCCTTATCGTAACGAAAGAAATCTTCCGAAATAAATAATGTACACCTGTAAAACTTATTAAATAATCATAATAATATTTTTAATTAATTCATACGCATTAAATCTTAAGACTCATTATTTGTTTTTGAAATACCTATTTATATATTTATTTATCTTGAATAAAGCATAATATAAAAATTTACAATATTGGTTTTTTTTTTAAAACAATAATGGTTTTTTTTTATTTTAAATTAATACGTATTACTGAATATTACTTCGCAGCATACAATAAATACTTATGGTACAACCATCAATATCTGTTTATATCAGTTTGGTAAAAACATAGGAGAACAGATATGTTACTCTCATTCTCTCTTTACTCATTCGCATCCATCCAAAGAGAAAAAGTAACAATATCAATTTATATCAGAAACAGCGTTGCCGCTTTGGTCCAATCGGACCAAACTTGGTAGTTTTTCGACTTTAAAAAACGGTTTGGTAGTTTGGTTGGTTTGTTGCATTTTTTTAAATTTTTGGTAGGATTTTCTCCTGTAGCAATTTTTTAGTAATAGTAAATTTTTCACCTTAAAAATTCAGTACATATAATTAAAAAAAAATGTAACTTTGAATTGAATAAACAATAACTTTGAATAGTGCTACCACTGTTTTCAAAAACTGTCTTAGGTGAAATAAAAAACATCTCTGCTTTTTGCATAGAGATGATTAAAGCTATAACCATGGCTTAAGAAATCCGAACAATATTATGAAATTGAAATTAACAATATTTTTGAGTGAAGGTTTATTTTCAGAAGACGACATACCATCAACCAGGTAAAACCACTCTTAAAATTTTTCTTTTAAAACATTTTTAAATAATATAATACTTTTAGTGATCATTGTAAAGAAACAGACAAAAGAAAATTTAGAACCGAATGGTTGAGCGAATTTGATTGGCTTCAGGAAAGGGATGGGTGTTCATTCTAAAAAGATAAACTTCCATCTCAACAATTACGGAAAAAAACCAAATGAGTATAACAGAGTTTATGTGCAAGAAATGCATTTTTAAATTTTTGGTAGGCTGTGAACGATTTTGGTAGGATTTTTGAAAATTATTGGTAGGAAGTCAATTTCTTGTGTGGCAACTCTGATCAGAAACATAAACGTACTCACCAATACGCACTCATAAGAGTAGACACACAAAAACTGATATAAACAGATATATCTGTGCACGTCTTTACTCACAACCGAGCAATGTTTATTTTCTTTGATCTGAATGAATGACAGTGACTAAAAAACCATAAGGAGCCAAAGTTCTCTTTTAGGAGCTAATGGAAATAAGAGTCAATAGAACATCTGAGAACTCCCAGTAGACCATGGAGGACCATTGTTTCGTATTATATAAAAGACCATTAGATCATTATAAGACCACAGTGGCTAAACAAAGGGCCTTTGAGGTGGATAAAGGACCCAATAGCCTATAGCACTTTCGTTATTTTAGTTTTTTTTTAAAGGTTTGATTATACATACTTCCATAATAATTACTTTGTAATAGAGCTGTGTCGTTCGCGAACGAACGGGTTAAATTGACCGAATTAATCAAGTGAACTGAGTGATCCAGTCATTTCGTTCAATAGTGTACGGGTTAAATTGAACGGATGACTTAATTGAACGAAATGAGCCAGATATTTTAGCGGCTCCTTTCGTTCAAACTGACCGATTGAACGAACGAATCAGTCTTTGATTATTGACCGAAAAAGACCGGTCACTGAAACAAACGACCGGGCACATGTCTACTTTGTAAACTTTCATGCATACCACAGATAATAACCAGATAAGACACGGAAAATTCAGTGTGGCCAGATTCCAGCTTTCGTTAGAGAGGGATAGTAATAGTTCTTGCATTTTTTATATTACTACCTTGTTTCTTTATTTCATATTAAATTTTTTCTATATTCATTATTTCACATTGAATTTTTGTTTTATCTACATATAATCATTATTGTTTCTTTATTTCATATTGAATTTTTAATTTTGTCTATATTCATTATTGCTTCATTTTTTCATATTCATTCTATATTCATTCTATATTCATTATTTCATATTGAATTTTTAATTTTTCCTATATTTATTATTGTTTTATCATTCATATTGAATTTTTTACTTATTTTATTACTTGTTACTGTTTTATTATTAATGGCTAGTATGTTGAATTCTTTACCTAGCTTTTTGTTTTATTTTTGTTAATGTTATTTAATTTTTATTTATTTAGTCAGTCTTCGACTATCTCTCAGAGCGAACGGTTGTATTTCTTTGTTATTATTTATAGAGTAAATAAGCTAACGGTTATCAACACTCTTTAATTTTTCTTTTACACACGCGCGTGGTTTTATTTGACTTTCGTTTTCTTTACTTTTTATAAAAACAAAGTGAAAGTTTAAACTTAAGCAATAAATAAAAGAAAGAAAAATGCCTCCGGGTCCAGACCCTCCGGACAGGCTCTCTAACAATAGGTTTCATCTATTGGGAGATTATATCGAAAATTCCTCCAAAAGACTAAAACCAAATGACTATCCCGATCTACCAACACCTAAAATAGACACAAATTCCGACCCAAAATATGTCGTCATATCATCCACAGATCCTAAGAAGACTCTATCTGACATTAGCCCATTTGTTCTCAAAAAAAGCATTGAATCAATAAGCACTGAAATTAACTCGATCTCTCAATTGAGCGATGGCAGTCTCCTTATTCTTGCCCGTAATACACGTGTTGCTGATAAATTTCTCAAAACAAAATTGTTGGGGCCATGCGCAGTCTCATGCAAATTCCACTCATCCTTAAACTCCGTAAAAGGCGTTATATATGCACCCTGCCTTAAAAATGTCCCCGAGGAAGAAATTATTAAGGAAATGAAAAATCAAGGCGTTATTGAAGCATATAAGTTCACTAGATTAAACGACGATGGCAAAACACGATCACCAACCGGGAAAATAGTTTTAACGTTTAACCTTCATCGGCTTCTCCCTGTTATTGACGTGGCTTGGTACAAGTGCAAAGTAGACTTCTACTTCCCTAATCCCATGCTATGCAAAAACTGTCAAAAGCTCGGGCATACAATAAAACGTTGCAAAGGTAGCCCCACTTGTCCACAATGCAGCTTGCCTCCACACGAAAAAGAAAATTGTTCACGCACGTTATGCAGTAATTGTTCAGGAGCACACTCGTCAACACACAAGGAATGCCCACGATACATTCAAATGAAGGAAATTCTCAAAATAAAAACAAAAAATTATTGCAGCATAGGAGAAGCCCGCCGTAAGTATCAAGCCATACATCCATTACCAAAAAATCCTAAAACAAACACATATGCGTCAATAGCCTCAGAATTCACAACAAACCAAGTAGAAACCGTCATCCAACAATCGAAAAGTGATAATCAAAAAAACACCCCAACAGCCACAACCAAACACCTTAATACTGTTCGATCATCTACATCTAAACATACCATAAATACCATACCAACCAACCCTAATAAACCATCCACATTGGAACACGCTGAAACCGCTATAAATACACAAACAAAAATAAATGACAAGCCAACAAACAAAATAAATACCGCAAAATCAACAACACACACAGATGACAAAATTTCTTCACAAACACAACCTATTTATCTCCAATCACCAATATCCAATTTAACACAGCAATTACTTAACACTAATTCATACTTCATTCCAATGGAATCTCTTGATGATTCTTCTATGGAACAATCAACTCCGTAACTGCCAACAAGGCTCAGAGTCTTCAAATTTTCTCCTACTCAACAACACCCCTGCAAAAATCTGTATTTCATCGCCATGGGCTTCGACATAATTCAATGGAATATTAAAGGATTTCTTAATAACTATAGTGATCTACAAATAATACTGAGAGAATTCGACCCTAGTGTTATTTCTTTACAAGAAACCCACTGTCCTTTTAATTTCAATCCCATACTTCCTAAAAACTATAACGGATACTTTCTTAATTCAGTACTTAACACTACTGCAAAACAAGGCATCGGAGTATTAGTAAAATCCAACATCCCCCACCGACAACTACCCATCAACACCAGCTACCAAGCAATCGCAATCGAAATCACTCTCAATATCAAATTTATTATCCTCTCCATATATATACCACCTAACAAAGAAATTGATGAAAGCGAACTGTCCACATTATTCTCCTCCTTTCAAAATCCCGTAATAGTCAATGGTGATTTCAACTGCTGGAACACAATCTGGGGATCGTCAACTAACAACGTTAGGGGTCTTATCCTAGAGAAAGCAATCGACATTTCAAATTTATGTATCTTGAATGATTGCAGCCCCACGCACCTATCAACTCATGGCACCCTGACGCACATTGACTTATCCTTTACTCAACTGGTCAGTCTTTAACGAACTTCACAACAGCGATCACTTTCCGATACGCATTTCCATGAATATTCTAGAAAATAACGTCATTCCCCTAAAATTAGGAAAATATCTTTACCATCGCGCGGATTGGAGGAATTATTCTCAAAAAGCTGAAATAAAAATTCTCAACAAATCCTTTTCTAAAACTAGCAATCAAGACGCAGCTCTTTTTATTAAAGCCATACGCACCGCAGCAAATAAACACATCCCACAAACAAGGAACTCCGCCCAAATGCCAAAAAGAATAGTCCCATGGTGGAATAACTTACTTTCCCATTTACGTAACCAAAAGATGACTTCATGGCAAACCTTTAAAGCCAACCCAATCCAAGCAAACCTTATTCTTTACAGAAAAGACAACGCCAAGTTTCGTCAAGAACTTAAAAAAGTCAAAAAAGAAAGTTTTGAAAATCTGACAAAGACAATTCACAGAAATACGCCAATCTCTGACATCTGGAAAAAAATTAACCGTATCATCCAGAGAACTCAAGCTTCTACAATAAAAGCAATACACGACCAAGATGAAGTCTTAACCGCACCACTGTCAATCGCTAACACCTTTGGAAAAACATGGGCTGAGTACGCATCAGATAAAAACTTTTCGCAGTTGTTTAACTCAACGAAAGAATCATTTAACTCAACATCGTTAGATTACACCACAGATAAAACGGCATCCTTTCTGGAAGAACCAATCACAATGATAGAACTCTCCAGTTGTTTTAGTAGAGTTAAAGGGTCCACCCCAGGCCTAGATCGTGTGAACTATCAGATGATCAAATACTTAAGTTATAATTCCAAACAGAAATTGCTAGAGCTCTACAACATGGTGTTTAAAAGCGGCAATATCCCACAAAACTGGAAACTCGCAATAGTAATACCAATCCCAAAAACAAAAAATGCCTTTACCATTGATGCTTTTCGGCCCATATCGCTACTTCCCTGCACCTCAAAAATAATGGAACGCATTATTGCTGCCATATTGTTATGGTTTTTGGAAAGAAAAAAACTTATCGCCAAAGAACAGGTTGCATTCAAACCAAATAAGGGATGTGTTGATGCATTACTGCACTTCGACAACTATATATCAAAAGCACTATCCGCCAAAAATCACGTGACAACTTTATCGATAGATTTCGAAAAAGCGTTCGACAGAGTCGGCTCACATGTCATTTTAGGTATCCTAAAATCTTGGAAAATAGGTCAAAATGTATTTAATTTTGTTAAATCCTTCCTTACAAATAGAAACTTCAAGGTAAGAATTAATGGTCACTTGTCAAAAACATTCCCTTTAAAAAATGGAATACCACAGGGGTCCCCCCTCTCAGTAACGCTATTTCAAGTAGCATTTAATCAAATAAGTAATATTCTAAACCACATACCGAATGTTGACCATTATTTATACGCAGACGATCTATACATTCTATGCAAAAGAAACATCAATAACGAAACGTCAAGCATCTTATCAAAATCTCTCAGTGACATCACTAAATGGTGTGAATACTCGGGGGCAAAAATCTCATTGCAAAAAACAAAAAAATTCCATATTTGCAGAAAACGTATTTGCGATTCAGACAACCATAACTTACTAACAGACGGTATTACTTTACAAAACGTCGATGAACTAAAAATCTTAGGAGTAATTTTCTCCCGCAAATACCACTGGAAAGCACATTGCATTAACCTGAAAAACTCACTTGTAGCTAGAGCAAATATAATCCGCTATTTATCATCGAAAAGTTCTGTACACATAAACACGCTGATTTATTTAACAAAAACCTTAATACTGAGCAAAATTGATTACGGCTTGTTCCTGTACGGAAATAGTCCCAAATCAACAATAAACGTCATAAAATCAGCATACCATAAAGCTGTTCGCTCCGCAGTTTACGCATACAGGACCACACCTGTTGACAATATTCTTACTGAAGCAGGTTTACCATCCATAGAAGGAAGATTCACGGAAATTAAAGGGAGAATACTATCAAAACTCTTATCGAGCACCAACTCTATAAATGATTCCGATGTCTCATCTAACATCTCTGCTAAAAGACCTAAACGGATAAAATCTGCAATTGCCCTAAGCTTAGACCTCGCACGCAAATTAGGAATTCCCATTAAAATTACAAAGAAAACAATTCTCAAGCCACCTTGGAAATTCAACAACGCTTTAGTAGACCTTTCATTATCCAACCTCAAAAAAGCCGAAACCACCAAAGAACAATTTTTAAATCTATGGGCCGAAAAGAAAATGGAGCTAAGGAGAAACGGTTGGTGCCTCTTATATACAGACGGTTCAAAATCCCAACAAGTTCTGCCATCTTACGCCGTAGTCAACGACGCAGGGAATATCGTGGCACTTAATACACTTTACGAGTACTCCTCTGTTTTTACTGCCGAAGCTTGTGGCATCTTTTGTGCTATCCGACATGCAATCAAATGTAAAAATAAAACTACTATTTTTACTGACAGTCTGTCAGTACTTAAGGCAATATGTAACCCTTACAATAATAAATGGAACAAAGTCACTGAAATTAGAGATGCCCTAATAAACAACGGGGGGAAAATAAAAATTCACTGGATTCCTAGTCATACAGGAATCATCGGCAATGAAAATGCAGACATCGCAGCACGGTACGCCTCGCATGCGCCCATCCTCCTAAATGACACAGTTGAAAAAATAGATCTGCGCCGACATATCAGAAACTCAACCAAAGATATGGTCAATGATAAGCAAGTACAACACCCTCACTATGCCAACATAAATCCAAACCTTAAGCAACCTACATATCCGACGGATGTCGCCAAAAACAAAATAAAAATATTCTCCAGACTTCGACTCGGCCACACAATATTCTCCCACAACTACATCTTAAAAAACAACACCAGACCCATATGTGCCACCTGCAACCGCCACGTTACTGTAAACCACCTACTCAATGAATGCACTTCTCTCATAGACATGAGAATTAAACACTTCAACAACACCCCAGCTCACATCATTTTACAATACCCATCAACAACTAACATCAACATTATCCACAATTTTATAAGGGAAGCAAAACTCTTAGTATAAGTTATTATACCACGCTATAGTAATATATATTTATCACATTGAGCTGATAGCCCTGGCAGCTATGCTCGTTAAACTTTATTTAATCTTAGAATTTATTCATAAGATTAATTTAATAAATAAATAAATAAAATATTTATTTAGTATCCCAGCACACAAGTGTATTTTAATTGTTGTTTAAAAGTTACATTTGAACATTGTTTGCTGGGATGGCATCTAGGATAGTTTGAAAAAGTCAAACAAAAATCCAGGAACAAGTGTAGCGAACATTTAGAGCTTCCCCTTACTCAAGACCGTCATGCTTGCTGAAGAGCCACACCCTTCACGAGGTGATGCTGTTTTTAACAAAACATGACGGATCTAGACCAGATAAGGTCGAAAAAAAATCAACTGCTGAAATTCAGTAGTGTAAAATGGAAATAAGATCGTACTCTTCCAGTTTTCAAATGTTTTTGTTTTTAATTACTGAAAACTGGAAGTAGATCGATGAAATTATGTTTATTAAAATAAAGGTATTTTAAAATCTTCCTTTTTATATTTTAACACAGATTGTAGCGATGCATTGCTAATTGCCCTGAGATGGAAATCGGTGGCACTGATGATATCGGTATGTAGGAAATGACTTTTATGTCCGCTGCCTCATAAAATTGGGGCTATTTTGTTTATTCGTTCTTAGAGCTTTTAAATAACTTTAGTTCTCCGAAGGAATCCAGATAATTTTTAGTTTTTACATGAATATGACTAAAGCGTATTAACAACCGTAGGCGGCTGAAGAACATGAATAATTAAAATTACTTTTAAAAAAATATTTCCAATTAACCGCTTACATGTAACTACAATTGACGTTTATCAAACGCACAATCGTTAAACACAATTTTTAATTATAAAACAGAGGCCGTGTTTGCTTACTTTATCTAAAACAGGCGTCTTCTAACATAGATAAGCAGTTTAAACAAATAAATAAACAACTATTTATTTTACTCTCACAGTTTCTATTTTAACTTTTTGAAATTATAAGTTTGTATATTAAAATTAATTTTTACTAAAGGATACAAAAAGAAAAGCCAGAGAGGTACAGAAAAGTAGTAAATGTGTAAAAAATTAAAACGTGTAATACAAAATATCTTTAAATACATAATTTTTTTTAAGAATTCATGATTAATTTAATGACAGTCTTATATAATAGATAAAAAAAATGATTTGTGTAATCGGAGGAAGTGTTAGATTAAGTTATATTGGTAGCCTGTCATTTACAATTCATCTTTCACATCTTCATCCAAATCAATGTCAGACAGATCAATATCTTCTTCGGCAGGCAATTGTCCATCCTTGCCATCCCAAGCGGGAACGGTGTTAATTTTTGGTTTCTTGGCTCCCTTAACGGGGGAAGTTTGACCGCGGCCAAATGAAATATCACGTAAAAATTCATTAATACCATCTTTTGAGAAAGAACCCTTAAGTACAGAAAACTTCATTTTTTTGAAATTAACCACAGCCATGGCAGGGTAACCAAATCCGCCAATTTCTAATGATTCTTCTAATTCCAATTGAGCAGTAGCCTCTGACCAAGCCCAACCCCATTGCTTCTGTTTAAATTTGTCACCTAGGGAGCGTAGTGTGTCTAAAAATTTGTTACGGCATTTAGCATCACAGTCAAGAATATGAGGTAGCACAGAGATGATACACAAAGGTTTTCCTTCGCAGGCATGATCAAATGATGATTCATCAACGATTTCCACCAGCTCCGGTGGAGGTACATTGGCTGCGTGTTTGTCTAAAGCCCAAGTAACAATATCTGACGATGTACGGCCTCCATCGTATTCTTGAGCATCTGACGAGCGTTTTTTGCCAGCAGGGAAATATTTTATGGTAGGGTAGCCTCTAACACCGTATTCAGCAGCCTTGCTTTGATGGACTGTTGCATCAAGAGCACCTAATTTCACCTTGCCTTTAAGTTGACTGGCGGCTTTGGCCCATTCTGGAGCCAAGTTCTTGCAATGTCCACACCAAGGAGCAAAGAATTCTACCAACCAGTCATCTTCTGATTGCAGTACCAATTTATCAAAATTATCATCAGTTAATTCAATGACATCATCATTGTTTGAAGAACTACCGCTGTTGCTGCCGCTGCTTCCACCGCCAAAAGCAGCTTGTACTTTTTTCTTAGCTTCAGCTAAGGCCGCCTCCGCAATGGCCTTAGCTGTACGTTGACCATTATAATCAGTGGGCGAACGTTTGTTAGCGCCAAAGATTTTAATTGTAGGAAAACCTTTTACACCATATTGGCCGCCTAAAGATTGATGCTCATCTGCATTTACTGAACCAACTTTTACAACACCTTTAACAGCCTTGGCTAATTTTTTGTATTCAGGCACTAAACTTTGACAATGACCACACCAGGGTGCATAAAACTCTACCACCCAGATGGCATCATCCTGCACCACTAGTCTGTCGAAATTAGTAGGTGTCAATTCTGTTATACCATCACTTGAAGTATAAAACGCCCACGCCGAAGAAAGCAGCACAGAGAAGAATAAGCAAAGGCCTGCTTTAAAAAAAACTCTTAAGATTAATAATAAAATTAAAAAACTTTCACTGTCTTACCTTTAACGAGCATTTTTATTTTATATATTGATACGTTGTTCTTTCCTACTTATTTATGAACTTCCAGAACAAATGGAAAACATTAGCTGCAATAAGCCGGTGACGTTGACAATTTTTCGTTTTAACACTTTTGCTGATGAAATATTAAAATCTTTTTGTTAATGCTTTTTAATAGTTTCAATAATAACTTTTTTGTTTCAAAAAATATGTTTTTTTGTATTAGTTTTGTTTTAATAAAATTATAAGCCTTTATTAGCCCGATATTGTTTATCTTACTTTATTACTTTGAAGACTGTCAAACAATTCTAGTTTCTCTTAAAGTAACAGTTCTCTTCTAAACGTATCGATTTCTGATTGGTCGGCATTGGTTTCTGTAATATTGTACGGAAAGTATTATTAAGAGCCTAAAAAATTCAACCGTGTGAGTAATTAGTACTGCCACTGTTTTGTCACATTAAAAATTAAGCAGTATACTTTAAAATGTAAAAAATCCTTAAATTTTTTTTAGTTTAGCTCAAAAACTATTCCTTGTGTACATATTATCGATCGACAGATGATTAAAATAAACATTCGGTGAAAAGTGTTGAACAAATTATAGTGAAACTCTCCTTACTTCCCTGCAGTCAGTAGGACTAATCAATAGATTACGAAAATACCTTTTAGAATAGCTAAAGATAAGTTTCTGTACCAACATAAAACTTTTATTAATTAAACCAAAGTTTGGAAATATTAAGCGATGTCGGTAGTTGTGCTTTTAAAAAAGAAGAATCTCTAAGGACGTACAATAAAATTTTCTGGTTATCACTTTCGCCATTTTAAAAATAAAGGAACTACTCATAAGATATTTTTCATTGATCGAAATAGTTTTAAAGTAATTAAAACGTAACTAAAGGTATCGATTATACTTCCATTCAAAAGTTGAGGATAAAATTACTTTTCAGAATTGGTATATTTTATTTTCTGAAATTCTTGCATTCAGAAGATATTTCGTAGCAAGCTTATGCTAAGGAAAAAAAAAGCTTGTTAGTAAAAAACGACGTCTGTAAAAATTTCGTGCAAACATACTACAAATGTGAAAAAAATTTACTAGATTTTAAAACAAAAATAAGTTTAAAAACGGTAAAAAAGGTGAAAATCTATAAGAAAATTTTCAAGCGAACTTTTGAATTATTTTTTAAATATAAAGTTTTTTTCTGAACTGTTTTATTGCAAGAGCAATATATATTGGAAAATTTAATTTTCTTTGTTAAATTTTGGGGGAAAATTTATATTTTGAAAAAAATTACGATTGAGAATTTTTTAAACGAACTTTTACTAAATTTGCGGTTCTTATATAATATAATTTTTTTTAATTTCGATTTATTGGAACATGTCTTTAAAAGAAAAAATTATCTTAACGCATAAATTTCTGATTGGTCAGCATCGGTTTGTTTAAAATAGGTCGGAAAATAATATATTTGACACTAAAAACTACAACCATGTGACAAACTAGTGCTGCTTTTGAATAAGATGCTTGTCAATTACTCTGGAGCAGCAGGATCAAGTTTTCCTTTCAAGTTTTTCATCATACTGCTTGTTAAAATTCATAGTATTTCTAGAACCAAACATAACATTTGTAGAAACAAAAACAAAGATTAATTCAAGAGAATTATGAACAGCTATGTAGGAGATCACTTGTAGTCACCTGCCCATCACTGATAAAGGTGCATTCACTATTGTTAATCCCTTTATTTGTTTGTTAATCCAAGGTACATTAATATCTACGAAGTGGAAGTAGATCAGTTCACTTTCTTGTTTACGTTTTCAGATGTCAATTTTTGTTAACACAGTGGTGTTATGGAAATATATTTAAAATTTTTATATAACAATGAAAAGTTTCACACTCTTTTTGAAACTGTATTTAACAAACTTTTGAACTGATATAGCTAAAAAAAGTTTTTAATCAAACGGTGAAATAAAATTTAAGTTTTTTGTGTTAACATATAAATTCCCGGAACGGGGAGAAATGTCCCAAAAATTTGTTTTTTTTTTGTACAAAAGAGGCCTGGCCTTAATTAATCACAGGGCTGTTAAATCCTTTTTGAGTATGTAGCAAAATTTCGGGTCTTACCATTTACATTTTTTTAATCGGTGCTTAGCACTTCGAGGAATTTTACAATAATTTTAAAATTTGGTTCCAAAATTGGCAATGTTGAAATGGGCTGGAGGACCTCTGTAATTGTTCACCTAATTTTGCTTTTATTTTCATTTGCTATAGTTTGTCTTTAAAATGGTTTAAACAAATTTGTTTGAACTGAAGTAAATTTAAATGACATAAGCAAAAAAAAAAGAATATGTATCACCTTTTTGGGGAAAATCCTTTAAAAACGATATTTTTAACATTTTTTTAATTCAGAGGCTTGTAACTTTTCAACGAAAAGCACAAAACAAAACTTTAAACTTGATTATTTTTAATTTTATTAAGAATATAGCAAATGTCTTGAAGTAATAATCCGATAATTATTAAGCGTAATAAGCTAAAAATACCAAGTTAAGGTTGGCTTAAACGAAAAAAAAAATTGCAAACAAAATTTTCCCTGTACATTAAAGCATATTTTTATAGATATTTTTTAAGGTTTGATTAAATTTAAAAAATCTTAACATTTGAGTTAAAAATAAACTTTTTATGAATTTTTCAAAAAATTATATCTGAGGTACCTAAATTTGAGGCTCTACGCAGAAGCCGTAGGAGCCTGGCCGGCCGTAGATTCACTAAGAAACACCTCTGCCCTGCCTCTGTATAATTTCGTTGAGATATATTCAGTGGTTCATAAGATACCGAAATTTGTCTAAGAAAAAAATTGTTTTCAAGCCCCTGTGCGTCAGTTTATTTGACATCTGAAAATATATTTTACAAAAACAAAATACATGTTCTTTACTTATTGTTTCAGTTGTTTTAGAACTACTATTACCTGTAAAACGAATGTGCCTTGGTGTGTATTATGGAAATATATTTAAAATTTTCATAAAAAAAGTTTCACACATCAAGTTTGCATCTTTTTTGTATAATAGTGTGGCACATACGACGGCATTTTGGAATGGTTTTGAAAATGGGACAGAATTCTGTCAGATTTTCGTCTAATTAAATCGTACGATTGTATATGATAGTGAATCCTGTCCTTTACACATATTTTTGGTTTTTATATATAAAACGAGCAAAAAAATTATGAGAGGGCGAGATTTAGGAAGCTCCCATGGCTGAAATATATGCTCGATACACATAAGTAGCATTAAAGAAAAGCCTAGACTTCTAGATTATTAATATTATGATTTTTTTCAAGCTACATTTTTTAAATGACATTTACCTCAAAAACTAGAAAAAATCCTGTTAAGGTGGTTTTTTGAGAAATTTACTACTGAAGTAAAACTGTTACAAAATCATAACGCATCGAGCTATTCTTACAGAATTTAGAAATCAATAAGCTTACTACCTCAAAAATACTAAGTTAAGGTGTGGCAAAGTTAACAAACAAACAAAAAAAATTGTAACCCAATTTTCTCCAAAACTAATTTATTTTAGATGTTTTCAAGGTCTAACTAAATTTAAAAAATCTTAACATTGGTTAAAAAATAAATATTTTATGACATTTTCAAAAAATTGTATGTCCGAGGTATCGAACTTTTGTGCCTTACCCAGAAGCTCCCCTTCATCCTAGCGGTCCGACCGTCCGTATAATTACTGAGAAACACCTCTGCTTTGCCTTTCTAAAATTTTATTGAGATATATTGAGCGGTTCATGAGATACCGAATTTTGTCCAAAAAATCGTTTTCAAACCACTGTGCGTCAGTTAATTTGACATATGAAAATATATTTCACAAAAAAAAAAAATACATGTTGTTTTCTTATTGTTGTAGTTGTTTTAGTACTGTTATTCCCTATAAAATTAATGTGCCTTGGTTAATCCCTTTGTTTGTTTACTTGTTACATTGTTCTTGTTGTTAAATTTAAATATTAATACTTTCAATGCATTTATTTTTTTCGATGATTTTTTTGCTTATATTAACGGTCAATTTCATAATTTAAATACTTTTGTAGCCCAAAAATTTACATATTGTAATTTTAGTTTTTAGGCTTAAAATTGATGTGAATAAAGAACCACTTATAGAAAATAATAATATTTCGCCTTTTGTTAATTAATTTAGAAATAGATAATTTTCTTACGCGACAAGCTGTTTTCTTGAACGTAACTTGAAACACTCAACTTGAAAGAAAAATTGAAAGCAAGTTCGTTACAATTTTTAAAAATATGAGTGTATTGGTAAAATATGTAAATGTATTAAAACTAGAAGCAAAACTTGATCGTGTAACCCTTGACGTTATAAAATAAAATATCTCTGTGTATTGCGCGCAATTGTCTTTAATTTTTCTTTCTGTCTTTGACATTTCCAACGCACAAACAACAATAAAAAGCCATGTTGTTTTTGAAATGTTGTATTTGTTGTAGAGCCGCTATTAACTAGTAAAATAAATGTGTCTGTAAGGCATTAAAAAAAAGAGTGCTTTGAATTAAATTGAGTGCTGCCAAGTTTAAACACACCGAATGTACTTCGATTTTATAAATAATATGGCAACATCTACATAAGTACACAGTCAACCATGAATATCGTGCATGAGTAAAATTTCTTTCTCACGAGGGTGCATCATCAAGAGTAAAAAACACGCATCATCCTATCTCAGGTTTCAATTTAGAGTTGTAAAAATATGAAAATGTAATATTATAATGAATGTTTTTGTCCCTTGTTGTTGCTGATTCATCAACTGCAACCAGGCATAGAAATTTGATGTTTGCCCTGCCATCTACAAGGTGTTTTTGGTAAAACTTTAATGAGCGAATATGATATTGAAGAAGTGTGTGTCCGTAATCGTTGTCTAATCGATAAATAATGGTGGCAAACTATGATAAGCATTAACGCCATTGACTTGGATTTGCTTAGAAATTAATTAATTTTTCAAACCATCAGGCATGTTCTGAAATCCACACTAAATTTTCGCTTCTGTATTTTTTAAAACATTGAAAAATTTAAAGTGAAATTTTTATGTGCAATTCAGAACATGCCTGTATCTATGCAGCAGTTTTCTGAAAAAGGTTAAACTTTAAAGGACCGTCATATATACATTATTATTATTATTATATTCTTTGTAGGTACACCTAATGTAAATCCTTTTGATTTAACTTTTCTAATTTGTTTTTTATTTAACTGAATTAGCTTTTGACATTTTGTTTTGGTTTTTATATATTTAATTGTTTTTGGAATTCATTCAAGTTTTAACTTTACACAGAAAACATTAATTTTCAATTATAAAACTTTGTGAATAAATGCGATTTAAATTGCACGATTGTCTATGGATTTTGTTGATTTGAGTTTTTAACTTCAAAAAAAGGATTTGGGTGAACTACATTCTTTACCACAAAAAGTGGAAAAAGGTTATATCTAAGTTTGTCATTCTGTGTGTAATTTCTACAATATCCATTTCCGAACCCATAAATTATATCCATATATTCTGAGGTCTTACACATAGTGAAGTTGATTGAGCGAAAGTTCGTCTGCCCTCCTATCCGTTCCGTGTTAGTGTTGATTTCACAAAAAAATAAACATGTCAATCGATCAGATATAGTGTCGAAAGAGGTGCTATTGGAAATCAGCATGATCGGTCCATGTTCTTCTAAGCTGCAGGCAAAACACCACGCCTACCTCTAATTTTTTCATGTCATTTGGAACAATAAAGTAACTGCAATCAAAACAATAAATATATGAGGCGACAGAGAATTAAGAAATAAAAAATTTTGGTACTGCAATAGCGAAGTGTCCGTCCGGTATTGAAAATCAGCAAAATCGGTCCATGTTTTTCGAGGCAGCAGGCAAAACACCAAGCCTCCCTTGTTATTTGGAATAAATATAGTTTAGTGAAGTAACTCCAATAAAAAAAAACAAATATATGGAGCGATAAAAAATAAAAAAATAAGAAAAAAAACCTCAAGTGAAAAAATTCGTGCTCGACCATATTTTCCGAGTTATGGGCCTTTATACTTTTCATCGCAAAGTACGATTCTGCACCATAACTCAGAAGATATGGACGAGCGCCAATTGTTTCACTTGGTATATCACTATCGCAGCATTCCAAATGACATGAAAAAATTAGAGGTGGGAGTGGTTGTGTTTTGCCTGCTGCCTCGAAGAACATGGACCGATTATGCTGACTTCCAATAGCACCTCTTTTGACACTAGGTCTGATCGATTGACATATTTATTTTTTTCTAGCTGATACAGTGCATCGGCAAACTTGATTTCAACACTAACACGGACGGACAGACGGACATCGCTCAATCGACTTCGCTATGCAAAAGAAGTCAGAATATGTATACTTTATGGAGTCGGAAATGGATATTGTAGAAATCAAAAATGGATTGACAAACTTATTTATACTATACCTTTTTTCCACTTTTTGTGGCGAAGGGTATAAAAAAGTACTTAAATGCGTATTTATATGAAATGCTCATAAAAATGCACGTACTTACATGCATACATATGTACATAACTGCGTCTAATATATGGCAGTCAGCATTAAAATCCAAATACAAAAAATCATATTAAAGATAAGTAAATATAAACATAATCTATTTTATTTCTTATTATTATTTTTTTTATCGCATTTTAATGCATATCGAATGTCAAACTCAAACATAAACATACAAATAAAAGTCACACATAATTTTACTTTCCATCATAAACTGAAAAAAAGTAAAGGGTTAAAAATATAGTTAAACATCTGTATCGATATGCTTTCGTACGAACAAATAAATTTTCAATGTTTATTCGTAATGCCTTTGTAATGTACGCTAATACACAAAAGTGAAAAAGCTCATTATTTGATCGTAAAAGCTTCAAATATCTACCTACGCAAATAAAAATGTGGCAAATTTTTCAATAGGGACGGGTAGCTGTTAAAGTTGAATAATACAAAGTACGTGAGAACATTATAAAATTTTTGGATTTATTTAAAAAAAGGCTTCCTGTATAAAATACTAGATTGTGTAAAAGGTCGCATAAGTATCTGGTGTAAATTTAGGAGAGCGCACTAATGGTTAGTCTGAAAACCATTTAAGACATTTGAATTTTATCCACACTAAAAAAAAAAATAGAAAACACCTTCACGTGAACTTTATTCTACTTATGAACTGTTCGGTTAAAATCGAATTTCATCTGTAATTCAAGCAAAAAATGAGCAAAAGCAAACAAGTAGGAGCTTCAGTGAGTAAATAAAGTTTTATAAGCTTTTTTTGTCAATTCCTTCACCCGATTGAGTAGCAGAGCACAGAATAAGCTGTGAAGCATAATTTTGTATGTAAAAACACTAGAAGATCTGATAGAATTTATCATCCCTTATATCAAAACTATACCTCTCGAGTGCTTCTCTTCTATGTTTGCCCTACCGATATTACACTTTTATTTTTATTTTTTTTCAGAAATGTTAAATTAGAAAATAAGACATATGATATGAGAATCTTGCAGTACCCCTGAGTTAATATTGAACTCGTTTAATACAAACGCCTAGCAAATATTTATAGAAATCACCATCCAAAATGGAAAGGAAAATCAATAAGTTTTACTTACTAGAACTTGTTAATTATGTCATTATTCTCCTTTGCCATATAAAGAATGCAGATGACTGATGTAGCGGTCCAAAAAATGCTTGTGGTTTCTTTGGAAAACGTTCCCAAACATTTGTATATAAGGTTTCTGTCTTATCTATAAAGTGGTAAACATCGCCTATGAGGCGAAGCTCCGCTGCGTTGCTGAATAATCCATAGCTTAGTCGCCAGGGAGGTGAATTTTAGCAATTAAAGTAATTTTTTGGACATAACAGTGTGTGCATTTCAGAATTTTCAGAATATTGATGTATCTTATCAAAGTGATGTTCAAGTCATATTGACTTATGTCCAGGATAATGTTGACACATCGGAAGTTAAAGTACAACCAGCTTGTGAGGATTGGGTTACTACATTACCGCAATTGGTAATGAGAGGTGTTTGCTCCTTCGCTCCGTCTTCGACAAAAAGAAAATCGAGCAGAAATCCTTTGAAACATAATGCACATTATGTCAGGGCCAAAAGGCAAAGCCAAGGACATTATAGATCCCTATGCACTGAATGGTGCCCTAGCCGTTTAGAAGAAAGGCCCCGAATGCAGAAAAGAGTTTGTACAGCAATATATGACGCTATTGGTCATAATACTGACGATTATGTTGGCGAACAAGGCATAAGAAGGTCAAAAAGATTAATATGTGATTTATGTCGTCCGAAATCAAAGCGTATGAGCGTATTTATCTGCGCAAAATGTAAGAAAACATACTGTTAAGAGCACAGATCACCAAACTGTAATGCAAAAAAATAAATTGAAAAACTAAAAAATTTATTTTTTTGTACACAATTTTTTTTCCCTAAAAACTTTATATTATATTTTAAAATGAAAATTACATCCAAGATCTAAAGGATACAATAGCTTTTTTATCTTGAATGGTGTTTTTGATACTTTTTCAATTTTTTTTTCTGTATGACCTCTTCTTACTAGTTATTAAGATGTGTGATCGAAACATTAGTTTGGTAAAGGTTAAAGATTTTTATAAAATGAACAATATCGGTAATTTAAATAATTAATCGGAATAATAGAAAATAGCACGAAAAAAAAATTTGTTTTAATTTAATTTCATATTTGCAAAGTGTCCGTGCATATAAATAAAGTATCGTAGTGTTTTGTGATATTTTATTTTTCATCCTCTTTCAACTCTATAAAAGAGCCGAAAAAAAGTCATCCGTATACAGTGGAGAAAGAAAAATAGAATTACTGTTGGTTATTGTTGTTTTTGCCTTAACTTTGATTTCTGTCTTTGCTTTATTGTTTGGACAAATATTTTTAGTTTATTTAAAATCTTTGTCAGAAGTTTCCTGAAGAGTTAAATAAGCGGTAACGAAATGGCCATCGAGACGTGCTTTGACCCTCAATAATCAATATCGATGATTTAAATAATTAATCGGGATAATAGAAAATAGCACGAAAAAAATATTTTATTTTGAGAACTAGTTCTAGCTTATTTTTGTTACTTAACATTGAGTAAATCTGTTTTTTTTCTTTTATTTTTCTTTTGTTTTTAAAGTCATAAATGCGTTTTTTTTATAAAATTCGCCTCATAAGCGAAGTTTACCAGTAAGAAGCTGAAAGCTATATTTACCATCCTTGGGTTCAGAAATTTTAGAAATTAAAATTAAAGTGAACTGAAGTTAATTTGAGCAGTAGTGTTTCAGCGCCGCTAGCCTCTTCCGTTTTGCGCAATCGCGTTACATTAGCAAACACATTGTTAATAAAATAAAATGACAGAAAAGGGTACAAAATGGATTCACTTACGTCGCAGAACACGGCTTCAAAACCAACACTTTGATCACAACTGACCCAAGATTCCCTCTTTATACATGTTTAACTTCCCCTAACCAGCAATTTCAAAAGTCAGACGAGCTTGCGAAATGCGGTTTTACAGTTTTTATTTAAACCATACGAAAGGCCGGCATTTCACCTTTACAAACAGTTGAAGTAATTTTTTTCTACGATTTATATATTATTCCTTTACTACTTGTTCATCTTGCAAAACCCTTTTTTATATACGAAAAACGAAAAATATTTATGATTTTTAATGAAAAAGTCATTGAAAGAAATATCGATATGACATATATTTGTGTATTTATGACAGCAACACCTTAAGGGTGAGATGGTAGCGAAGTTAGGCTGTTGGGGTTGATTTTGGTTAAAGTACAAATTTTTAAACCATTTAAATCACCATGAAGTCAAACTGTTAAAATCCTTTTTACCATAAATAAAAAGATGTCACGCGAAATAAATGCACTTAGTATACAAATAAAGAAACAGTGGGTCGCGAAATATTATGAATTCTAAGTCTTTAATAGTGTGTTATCTGCTGAACAGTAGTAGTTTTTAAATCTTCAAAAAGTAAAATATTAAAGTAAACTGCTCAAATTCTGATTTCTTTTTTAATTTTCTTTCGTTCTTTATCAGTTTATTTATGTTGACTGGTGAATGTAGACTTTTTATACATCGCCGAGTCCTGTGATCTTTAAAATTCGTTATGTGCATTAGAATGCTTTGATCAGCTGACTGAGCTCACTTAACCGCTAGCCTTAAGTTTAATTCTTTCACGCCATTAGTATGAGCCTGGGTATGTTCCTAAAAGTAGTCTGTGCTAGTGCATCTTCTTTCTAGATTTTGATATCAGAAAGATATTTTATGTATTCTGTCAGTACCATGGTAACCAAGGTAAGTTTAATTCAGTTTTATTCCAGCATCATTCCCGCTTGCCTTTAGAAAGACTCGAAATTAAGATCTTCTGTTTTACCTATTATCCTTTTTCTATATAACTTAGACACGACTGCTATGCATTATTGTTGTGTTCTTCCCTAACTAATGCTTTTCTAAGGTTTAGACCACAATATTCTTGAATAATTATAAGGAGCCTTAACCATCTCAGCTGCACTTATAATATCCAGGCGCCCTTATAAAATTATCTGCCACAGCTACAGAACACACGTTTTTCTTTTTCAACCGATGCTCGGAGAAGTTTTAACTTCCATTTTTATTAATTCGCAACTAATGCACTAATCTTCTGTTTAACAGACAGAAAACTCTATCAACGTAGCTGCTGAACATCTCTTAGCTTGCTTTTCCGCTTATTCTATTCAAACACACCACACTTTGTTAGTTCTGGAGGTAACAACAAATTTAGCTCTGCTTACCTGCTGGGTCCCAATTGTATAAATTGAAGTTTGACTATCTTCTTGGGCTGATTCGTTTATTCCGTACTCATTCACACCCTTTTTTGCTGGAGTTACATTCGGAATAAGCAACTATAGCGAAGGAGAAAGGAAGTCCATCGGCAAAGATTTTAACATTACGAAAGAATGTCTGTAGGATGACAAGTACTTAGCATGCTTGGGATTTTTTCATTACCATTGAAATTTCATTGGTATTGTTTGAAATAATGATATAATGAAATAATGAAATATTTAACCACCATTTAATACTAATGATTTTATTTTGATTATTGATTTTGTTTACTAATGGTAATAAAATTTTAATGAAATCGTATAATTACTAATTACAATTGAATCAAAAATAATTGTTTTATGAAACACAAATTTTTGATCGCAGAAACTTAAAAAAACAATGCTTAAAATAAACAAATCTTAATACTTTTGTATTAGATGTTTTTTTAAATAATTATCAATGAAAGCTTTTCATTAAAAAGCATTATGATTAGTAAAAATAATGATAATGCTAAAAATTCATTAGCATTATTTATGATTCAATGCTAATTGTCAATTAATTAGTCCATCTCGTTAACTAATAGCAATATCAGCGATTAAGTTTAATGGGGACATAAATATAATAGCAAGTATCGCACACCTAGTTCAAAAGTGACACAACTAACAATTTTAACTTTTCAGAAATCGACAAAAAAACTGTTTTTGACCTGAATAAAAATGGTTAAATACAAAAACTTTGGACTATTTATTAGAAAATCCATTCCGATTATGATATAAAAAGTTATTTTTAGTTGTTTAATATTTATACATTAGATAATAAACAATTTAATTTAATTTTGAGTTGTGTCACATTTGAACTAGGTGTGAGATTTAGTTTTAATAATTAAAAACTTAATCACTGCCACTATTAGAAAATTCCTTTCATACTGCATCATTCGCCAATTTCATGGTGTGACTGGCGAACTCATTGCTTAAAGCAATCGATTATCGTAATTGCCTATAAAATTAATTTTAAATGGAAAATATTTTTGACATCTGGACCTTCTAGCACAGAGTATAACAAGCTGAAATCCCCAGTATATATATACATATACAGTAGATCGATTAACTGAAGTTGGAGTAGTTTTGATCTCATTTTCCGCTTGTCATTTTTAACTACTGTTCAATGTGTCGTAGATTTGAATGTACGCGAAGATAACAAACATAATCCTTTTATGTCAAATGTTTGCCAATAATGATAAAATCCAAGATGTCAATGGTGATGATGATGATGCCATTGATGCTGTTGTTGAGATAATACCCAAAGGAGAAACATCACATCCACACATTTTTTTTATTGATATCCATTTGTTTGTACAAAAGGAAGCAAAAAAATAAAAAATAAAAAAATAATGAAAAAAGTGACACAAAAAAAGGGGTTGTGGATTTTTGCATGTGCTGAAAATATTTAAATGGGTTTGTTTGCTATTTGTTTATTTTTCTCAAAACGTTATTGATATGCTGAGTCAATGTTTATTTTTTTCTTTTCTTGTTTACCCACGATATTTTGACACTAGCATCCACTCACCGTAACCACACTTTTATTTACATACACTCAATCAACAAACAGAAGACACGCCTCGTTCTTAGGAAAAATTTGGTAATCAACAAGAAAAGGTACTTCTTAAGCATCTTGTCGTTGTCTTTATCAGTTTTTGCCATTTTAACCGACTTCAAAAAAAGAATGAGCATATCAATTTGATTGAATGATGCTTTTTTATATTTGTCCCTCCACAACTCGAGCATTTTTTTTTATTTAAAAGGTGATGCTTACCGATTGGTTCCGTTTTAAAAATAGTTCATAATCTTAAAAATTAAAGGGTCTCCCCATACAACATAGAGGTTTTTACATGTACTATGAACTGTAAAGGACACTACTTTAAAAAAACTGCATATCACTAAAGCTATCAATGGCAAAAACTAATAAAAAAAAATAATAGGTGATATAAATTGACCTATATGGGCCTATCTGTTGAACCGTTATAGACATCCGCCTGCAAATTGGACAGAATATCAATTGCTATGACCGTTATAGTAACAAGTATTAATATTCAAAAGTATAAATTAAAGGGTGCCGCAACAGTTAATTTCATTTGATGTATATGCCATACTTTTAAATAGTTGTAGACAGGCGCTTTAATTTTACAACGAATTTGTATTTCTAACTCCGCTATAGCAACAAGTGTACAATTTGTATTTAGAAATTAAAGCGTATCCCAGTAGTTGCTGTAATTTATTTTATGGGGCCAAAATTTTTAACCGTTATAGACAGACAGCTAAATCTTACAAGGAAGCTGATTTAATAAGTCCTCCAAAACAACTAGTTTATAATTTGAATTTAGTAATTAAAGGGTGTTTCCAAAGTTAATGAAATTTGACCTATACGGCCGTAATTTTAAACCGTTGTAAACAAACTCTTGAAAATTAGACAGAATGTCTACTACCTTGTTTGGTATATTAAGAAGTATAAATATTTTAACTTATGAATTAAAGGGTGTTACCATAGTTGATGTACTTTTATGTATATGGCCAAACTGTTGAACCATTACAGAACTGTTTCTGTAATTTGATGTATATTGGCAAAATGTTTAACAGTTGCAGACAGACGGTTGAAATAAACAAGGAGCTGTAGTGCTAAGTCTACTAAAACAAGTAAAAAATTTGAAGATGAAATATATGAGGGGTTCCCAATAGTTAATGTAATTTGATGTATGTGGCCATACTTTTAAACTGTAATAGGCAGACAGATGAAAACTGTTTTGAAGTCGTTTTTTTCGCAAGAATTATTTTTTTTTCACGATATGATTGCTTATGATTTGAAGTTTTACCCCAAATAAAATGTTCTTATTTTTTAAAATGTGTTGTTTTTTTTAATATTGGAAAGTCATAGCTCTAAACTAGTGAAAGTTGTACAGAACTTCGACAATCAATTTTAGTAAATTTTGTCACATTTATTTATGTTAGTGACATAGCAATTCATTGAGTGAATATTGTTACGAATAATAAAAAAAAATCTGACAACCCCTGTAGTTGTTTCCGTATAAGTGTGGTGAATAAAGTTAATTCAACAACCAATGGTGTGTTTACGGAATAACAAAAATCACAAGTTAGCCAACAAAAGCTGAGCAGCCTCAATGGCTGCGTTGGTAGAGGTGCGTACTACAAACCAGGGGGTCCGAGTTCGATACCGCATGCGGGCATACGTGCAACGAAAAAAAAAAAAATAAGAATTGCTATAAGCAATTAAAATTAATAAACAGCAGTACAAACCTCCCGATAGGCAAAAGGCAATTATTGTGTGAAGCCATGGCAGACAATTTAGTGGAGACGTCCAATTTAATATAAGAGTAACAGATAATTGTCAAGAAGCCCTTTACAATAAAAAGTAAGAACGGTAGCGGTTAGCGTGCGGAAGTGTAACAGCATAACAACAGTGTATGGCAGACATGTATTGTGGCCATTGGATTAAAGGAGATGACTGGCTTGGATAATAGGAGTAGTGGAGATGTCTGTGGATGGTTAAGGTTACTAAACGAGGCATCGAGTAGTTCATGTCTCGCCGGAGTAACACAGTAGTGTAGCGTGGATGGCTGCGTTTGTGGTGGTAACGCATGTTTAGTAAATACGAGACCAAGGGTTCACAAGACCGGTAGGATCGAGAAGTATAGCCAGAGAAAGCCATAAAAAAGTTCGAAGACAGAATTTAGCCACAGTGGTATTTGCAATCAAAAGAATCCGTATGTTTGTTCTGCCTGCTAAACGGGTAAAACGTAACAATATGTTTAAATGGTGACAGCTAAGTTATCAACATCAAAGTAGCTTCCATATAAAAGTGGAAAATTGCAACGATGTCTAATCCAACGCTCTATTCTGGCTTTTCAGTTCCAAATATTCAAATATTCTTGGTGATACTAGCCAAGAAATAGGAAGAGTATAGCGGTGATTATAATAAAACAATAACAAATGCCTAAAACATGAACAAAGCACATTTATTGTTCTGAAAAAAACCACAACAACAAATAGCACATGCAAATTTAAATAGCACGAAAACAATTGGACAAACAAAAAAACCCAAATAAAAATAATTATTTCATGATAAAAGTAAACATCAAAAATTGCTTCTCTAGATATAATTGCAATAATGTTAAAGATAAGCAAATTATTTCCCCTAATCCTTACTTTTTATAACACTACTTATTACATTTGCCTTTTTATTAATGAGCCATTCATTAATACTCACCAATGATCAAAAATTATCTGCAATGGTAGGTTTAAATTTTAACTAAACAAGAAAGAAAAAACAATAATAATAACAATAATAACTGTTATTATATTTGCATGATCATATAATGAAGACGTTTGAAATTAGTAATCAAATATCGCATTCGACATCTTCTCAAGAAGAAAATGACAACATGTCATTTTCCGAATGTTCTACGTCGTTAGATAATGCTCCAACTATGTCAAGTGCCGCACAATCTAAACTAGCACAATATGTCAACCTACTCCTACATACATCGAATTTGACAACACAAAATCAAAATTATCTAACAAAAACAGAACTACTTGCTTTATTTGAAAAACCAATACAACCTCTTGATATTTATATATTGGAATATTAGAAACAAAATGGTCAACACAATTCAAAATTAAGCCAGCTTGCCGAAGTGATACTTGCTGTATCTGCAACACAAGTAGCTGTAGAACGTGCATTTAGTGCACTTGCTAGAGTCTTATTATTAACTATTAATCAATTATTACAATGAATAAATTACTACATATAATTGTAAATAAATATAAATAAATTTTTTAAACTAAATAAAACAATTGTTTTCCTTTGCATTTAATAGGTTTTTCCATTCGCTATTTTAATTTTTTTCATGTGAGTTTTTTCCGTACACGAATTTATTTTAATTTTTTCAAGTACTTTTTTTCGGTACACGAAGTTATTTAAATTTTTTCTTGTACGTTTTTTCCGTACACGAATTTAATTTCATTTTTTCCTTGTACTTTTTGTCCATACATATACTGAAAATAAAGTAAACTCTAACTTCTCTGTCTTTGATGTACGTTTTTAGTCGTACACGTACAAAAAAATAGCTACAGTCGTACATTCACGTACGTGAGCGCAAATAAATATTTTAATAAAACTCATACGTGGATGTGTACGGAAAATTTGAAAATTAAGAGACGCACATAATTGTTATGAAAAGAAAAGTATGTACGGGTTGGTTTAAATTGTGTGTTTTGCATTTATGTACGCGAATTTTGTACAGTGAGTGTACCTTTCTGAACTCTAGAAGAAGCAGATCTTTAAATAAATTTGAAAAGACTCCAAGAAATATCGTGCAATCAATGTTAAAAATAATCGATTCAGTCATGCGTCGATATTTAATTAAATAAATAGATTTTAATTTAGATACCAAACCACCGTTTTTATTTTTACGATGAAAAATTTTGCAATTTTATTTTTATAATTTCATGCCAGTATTATCAGTTTAGAATTTTTGAAGCTAATTTCTAATTTTACATTGTAGTATTTTTAAAAGTTTTAACTTAAGTTACAATCAATTGTTAGTGTCTAAAACTCTTAACCATCAAATTATCAAAGTGCGAATTTCTGTTAGCATTTTAAACGTAAGCGGAAAGAGAGGCGCCAGCTGTTTGTCCAAAAAATCAATTACCATCAACCAATTATTGCTGTTTTAAAATTTAAATACCCTATTTTACAATGACAAAAAGAAGTAGGTTCAGCCGTTTAGCCGTCATAAACGCACGGACAAACAAACAAAAAAATAAACAAACTTGCAAAGAGATTTATAATATATATTAGATATTCACCGTAGCCTAATATACCGATCCCAATTGTTTACTTTATCATTTCGTTTGTAATTTTAACAATTTCCTTTTTTATCTTCTGGACGGTGCTGGTTACATCTGCTAAGAAAGTAAAACAATCGACTAACAGAAATTTTAATGGTCACATTCGCGTTAAAATAATCGAATCAAAATAAGTACCTGGATAATGATTTTCTTAGTATTCACACATTAATATTCGACTGTCGAATTTTAATCATGAGGTAAAATTAAAAAAAAAAAAAAAGAAAAAAAAACAATATATCTGGATAAAACCGCCATTTTTCAAAAGAAACATAAATTCAGGAAAAACGGAAAAATGGATAAATTGTAAAATGACTCAAATTCAACAAAGTTATATATTTTCTCCAAAAACTTAAAAAAAGACGCTTCAACTAAAAATAAGAATTGGTAACTCCTAGCACAAAGCTAATGCTGGCTGCCTAAAATTTGGACTATGTCTTCGCTAAGAAAGAACAGAAATGAATAAATTATTCTTCTACCAATAATGAGTGCAGAGTGGTCAGAATAAAAGAATAAGTTAGCGCTGATAAACGCTGAGAAACTGCGAACGGGGTCTAGATTAGCAAAAAAAAAAAAAAAAATGATGATTAATGTAAGTAGCTGCTAAAGTGAAGCCGTCAGTATATAAGCAGCGATGAGGCGGTTAAGAAGCCAGTAATAAGAGAACATCAGTGAAATAAAAAAAGAAGCCCGTAACGTAAAGCGAAGACATTTAAAAGGAAAACAATTATTGTTTAGCCATGGTAGAGGACTTAGCGAAAGCAACGCGTTTTATTTACTTGATGTCTGCAATAATCACTACACAACGATTTTTAATTTTGAAAAAAAAATTATTTATTTTTTATGTTGAAAACAGCTGATGCCACTTGCTTCGTCCGATCAAAATAGAACGAGCTCACGTACGCCAAGATAGCGACGACGAAATAGCGTCGACTTTAGGAATTAAAAAAACCGGGAAGTATTAATACGCTGGAATTGGGTATTTTTAATTTATTACACTGTATACGGCTGACTCTTTTATATAGTTAAAATATAATGAAAAATAAAATATCACAAAACACTACGATAATTTAGTTTTATGCTCGGGCACTTTGATTAAATAGTTTCCAAAAATTTATTTTATTTAAACTATCTCGATTTTATTAACAAATCACTGATATTAATTATTGAGGGTAAAAGCACGTCTCGATGGCCATTTTGCTACCGCTTACTTAGCTCTTCAAGAAACTTCTTACAAACATTTTAAATAAACTAAAAATTTTTATCCAAACAATAAAGCAAAGACAAAAATCAAAGTTTAAGCAAAAATAACCAACAATGATTCTATTTTTCTTTCTTCACTGCATTAGTGTCAATTTTGTATCTTGAAGAAGGAAAATTCATGTCAATTATAAAAAAATAAATAAAACAATCGTTTATTTACAGAATACTACCCAATTCCAGGGAATTTGTTTTTACCCGGTTTTTGAATTCCAAAACTCGACGCTATTTCGGATTTTTCAAAACCTTTCAATTTAAAAAAATATCTAATACTCGTTTAAAGCAATTTATTACTTGAATAGCCATATATTTTCACATGCAAGGAAATATTTTTCCAATTAAGAAGGAACGATTTTGAAAGATCACTTCCCTTATGTCATAATGCACTTTCGTATTTTTTCTCTTTGGAGTTACGTAAGCAACTGATAAAACTTTGCAACAAAAATTATCAAATAACAGTTCTACACTCTAAACTATTTATCGCACAATATTCTTAGAAACATAAATTGAAAAATCTCTAAAAACGAAAGATGGCCTTCAGTAATGTCTCAACACTTTGAACATGTAATACATAATAAAAGATTTATTTATTTATCTTCTTGCTGAAATGGACCATTGAAATGAAATTTTCATCCACAAAAAAAAAAAGAACAAAAATAAAAAACAAAGTGATTACGCGTCTATTAAACTGTTTATTTATGTGTTTCTTGACTCCCATTAATTTCTGTGGTCAATTGCCTGTGGTAATTTTTATGGTTTCACTCCATCTCTGTCGCAATCTTCTTGCGTCTTTTTTCAGTGCAACATTTTTGTCCTTTATCTAAAACTCAACAGCCTTTCAACACAACAATGTGTTTAGTTTTTGTAAATGAAAAACTTACATAAATCTTATGGTTAAAGGGCAAAGTAAAGTAACAGTAAAATTAAATAATTTCTAAGTTAAATTTTACTTTGCTAATGATCTTAAGTAAAGCAAAATAAATAAATGGGTCAGTTAATATTTTGTATGGGGCCGGCGTGTACGTTTAACAAAATGTCGTTCCATTTTCTTTTATTGATTAATTATTTCTTCTAAAATAGAAACATTAATTTTATACTGCCATCAAACAATTTTAGCCAAGAACTGTGATCTAAGTCTAAGTTTAAAGTGCATGTAATTAAGTATTGGAGTGTGCAAAGAGAGAATGAATTTTAAGCAATTCGGGTTAATCTTCTCTAATAACTTTACCACTCCACTTCAAGAAATTTTTTTTACAATCTTAGAAAAAGGTTTGAAATGCTCCCACCCCATAATCTTATGGTCCTTCGAGCTTGGTAAGAACCAGTAAACTAGACACCAAGAGTCTAGAAATCAACAGTAAATAAAACGAAGGCTTTAAGTTAGCAATTTTACTCCATTCAAACATGGCTGACTGTAATTGCAGGAAAGATGAATCTGTCTATTTAAAGTATTACTTCAGAAATATCAATCACAACTACGAAATGATTCTGAAAGCCCAGAAAACTGATTTTTCATTTCCAGTTTAATTTCTTGGCTGGTACCTAAATGTTTATAAAACATTTGTTGACCACTAGAAATACCAGATAAAACCGGCCTTAAGAAAGCAATAGCAATAAAATTGACTAGAAAGCTAAAGGCCTTAGTTTTTTATGTACAGAAAAGTAAAAACCGATATATTGAGTATAGTATTGGAACATTCAAATGAACATATAAAAACAACTACCGCAAATTAAAAGCCATTGAATTGAATAAATTTAAGTATTTTTTCTTTCGATACTTTTGGCAAACACACAGCATAAAATCTAATTTAAACTGCTAAAAAAATAAGAGTGTGGCCGACTTCCTAAACGCCTGTTGCAATGCATAATTGAAAAAAATGCGCATGCAAGCTAAACATGTCTTAAGTGCAAACTTGCGTTGCAGAGACATTCTTTGCATTTTATCGGCATTTAGGAACGTCGCTATGCAACTCATACATAAAACAAATGTCAAAAACATGGTATAAAATTGAATAAATTTTGTTAGAAAAATAGAGGTTACACAAAATTATTTATCCATTTTGTTGGCAAGTGCTGAGGAATTATCTCAGGTCAAATCTTTCAAAAAATATTGCTTTGCTATAAAAACCTATTAAAAAGAAAAGAAAAAAAGTGACAACTTTGTTAAGGACAATAAAAATCCCGGGAACAAGTGATCAAAAATAAATATTTTTTTAAGAATTCATTGAATTAATGGATGATGACATTTTTCATTCACATTTCATTTTAAAAATAAACAAGAAAATACTTAGCCATTACAGCTCAAATGTTTGCATACAAAATAAAAATGATGCCTGATTTTGATTTCTGATACTCATTAAAGTGAGTTGCCAAACGATTAGGAACATTGTACGTTGTCAAAAAGTTTACATATGCATTTACGAAGTGTATGCATTGTAAATATGTATTGCAACTTGCGTTTAGGAAGTCGGCCTGTTATTTCGGCTGTGTCGAAACTTATATACCCTTTACGAATAGAATTGTGTATTTATTTTCTTTAAATATAGTTTTATTTGCCAGAATATCTTTATCTCAGATTAAATGAAGATATTTGGAATAAACTTGTTTATTTGACACTTTGGAGTCGGCTCTGCACTCTCCTCCATTAAACAATCTATTAAAATATAAGAGCAAATAGCGAGGTTCTCAGTAAATAAAGCTTTTAAATATTCTCAAGATGTCAGATTTTTGGTTTTCAAAAATGCTTTTACAACTCTAATGCTTTTGCAACTCTTTTGTTAATATACAACACTTGAAACCAATAGTTTGTATATACCGACCGACAGCTGCCAAATCGATCGGAATCTATCCTCATCCATCGCAGTTAAAACCTTATTTCGAAAATTTGATTTAGGTACTGCGGTAGAAAATCCTCGACGCCACCCCATCACAAAATACATTTTCTGCCAGGACATCTAAAATTCCTTTCACTGCTTTATCATTACTTTTCATGCATGTAATCTTTTTAGCAACTTAGTCTATCAAAGCTTTTCTTAGACATATTTTGTTGTTTGTTTAGATAATTCAGTGGAAGATATTGCTTCTTTTTATCAATCAGCAGTAAATTTCGTGTCATGGAACTTATCCGAAGAGGTCATTCAGAATTGATAGAAAATATTTACAATTGCAAATAATTACACAATTCTTTTGGTGAAGCGTTCATTTATTCGCATAATTACATGTAAAACAAAAACAATTTTTGAGAATTTGTTATTGTTTTGAATGTAATTGTGCAAACGAACGAACGATTGTGACATCCTGAAACTGGCGCTAAGTTTTTTATTCCGTATGTAATTTCTACTATATCCATCTCCGACCCCTCAAAGTATATATATTCTATGTTCTTAGGCATAGCGAAGTCAACTGAGCGATGTCCGTCTGTCCGTTCGTGTTAGTGTCTAGTTCAGCTAGAGAAAATTTATATACGATAATTAATCAGACATACTGTCGAAAGAGGTGCTGTAGGGTCTCCCAGTTACAACTTTATATTAAGATTTAAATTTAAATTGTCGTTAAACTTTTCAATCAAAACAGTTTACAGCCCTATAATTAGAATGCAACGATGCAACATACTGCTTTTTATTCAAGTGTGTATTAATGCTATAATGCGTAGGTATTTTGTAAGAATATTTGCACTCATATATATGTACAGTCATACATGTAAGTCTCCATACATACCCGATATTTCATATATTCGCCAAGTCAAGTGTGCAAAAAAATAATTTTGTGTACCAGACATATTTAATTCCATTTTAATTATGAAACAAAAACCAACATTTTCATTCAAATTAAAAAAATAACGATAAGTCCAGAAAAAAATAATTATAAAGAAGGACAAAAGTATTCATACATAACAGATAAACGTTTTTGACTTCCAAAAAGTAGTTAGTTTAGATTAATTTTTAAAGCGTTAATATTTTGTTGGCCCAACGTTAATATCAATTACTGCCTGCAGACGTCTCGGCATTGAAGCGACAAGATTTTCGGTCATGTCAGGAGTAATTTCGGACCAGCACTTTTGTAATGCTTTGTTTAACGTTTCTCTGTTGATAATACTAACATAACCGATTTTCCGCTTTAAAATATTGCAAACGTGCTCAATCGGGTTAAGGTCCGGTGATTGTGGAGGCGATTTCAACTGCCTTGGTGCATGATCAATCAGCCAATCTCTCACAAAAATCGTTATCTTGTTGGAAGATCCAATCATGATCAAGACCCTACATATCAACTGATGGCTGCTAATTGCATTCTAAAAGCTGTTTATAATAGTATCGGCACTTAATACCATCAATAAACACCAACCGACCCACTCCAGATGCAGCAATGGCGCCCCAAACCATAACGTTGCCACGATTATGTTTCACTGTGGATACAATATTCTTTCGCTCAAGTGCTGTATTTTTTTTACACCAAACTTTTCCACGCCCATCATTGCCAGACAAGTTAATTTTGTTTTCATTCGGTAACAATACCTTCTTTCAAAAATCTGCGCCTTTGTAATGCGTGCTTTTGTAAATTTAAGGCGAAGCCTTCGATTGTTTTCAGATATCGAAGGCTTTCTGCGGGGAACTCTGCTTGCATTCCCTTTGTCTCGTAACACTCTTTGAACCATTTTTGGATGAACTTTCTAATCCGTAATATCTTCGTTTCTGCTAGTTTAGGCCCTGATATTCTCGGTTTTGTTGCCACTTCTCTTAAAATAAACTGACATCTCGCCTAGAGAGCTTTTTCGGTCGCCCAGATCTTGGCTTATTCTCTACGGAACCAGTTTTTGCACTTTTTGATTATGTATTAGACAGTGGCAAATGGTATTTTAAAATTTTTGCTAATTTCGCGATAAGATTTTCCTGCTTTACGCTCTTGAACAATAATATCTTTTACATCGATGCCAATTTCTTTACGCTTACTCATCTTGACAATTGAAAACTATTTGAATACAAAAATACCAAAAAAGATAGTTCAACAGATACGGGGGCCTACTTCGATTGCAAGAAACTAACCGTATTTGAATAATTACAGGTTGCAAATAGGGATTAAAACAGAAGAGATTTCACTTTCGTCCATCTTTATAATTTGTTTTTGCTATATTTATCGTTATTTTTTGAGTTGAATGAAAATGTTTGTTTTTGTTTCATAATTAAAATGGAATTAAATATGTCTGGTACACAAAAATTTTTTTTGCACTTTTTGTTTGGCGAATATATGAAATTTCGGGTATGTATAAAGACTTTAGTCCTTGACTGTATATTTTTTTAGTCAATAAAATGGAGATTAGTGGCGTTAATTTAATATAAAAAGAAACACGTTTTTAACCTCTACAATTGGTGGCCCCTAGCTAACGCTTCTACTGCTAATTCTGAAAATAATACAATTGTAAATAGAGTGTCAGTCAAAGCGCCACCTTTTTGGTCAGAGCAGCCCGAGATATGGTTTTTCCAAGTGGAGGCTCAGTTCAACATATCAAGCATAAACAACGATGTCTCCAGATTCACCACGGTAGTTGCTGCCATTGAAAGTGGAGTTCTGTCGCAGATATCCGATGCCATTTTAAACCCACCCGAACGAGACAAATACGAGAACCTAAAGACGTGCATCATAGAGAGATATTGTGACAGCGAATAGAAAAAAATTCAAAAACTCATTTCCAAAATTGATTTGGGTGACACGACATCCAACTCAACTGTTGAACGATTGGATTAGCTAAAGGTAAAATAGGTAACGATTTTTTAAAGTCACTTTGGCTACAAAGACTTCCAGCGCAAGCCAGGCATCAAATGCAGATCTACCAGAATTAGCAAAACTAGCTGACAAGATACTAGAAGTATCAAACTATCACCATGTAGCAGTCATGTCTACACAGCAACATTAGCAAGATGAGATTACTCTTGGTATACAACGCATCAAACAACAACTAAATCAACTAGCAAGCATGGGTGGATGGAAATTTTATGGAAGAAATACCCGTCCTAATTCCATCAGTAGACACCGTCGATCTACCACACCAGTTTCTAAGCGTATCAATTTTTATAAATTGATCGTCTCTTGATTGCAAAAACATTGAAAAGTATACATTTTTCTATTATTTTTTCTGTCTATTGCTTAGTCTGTGGTCACTAGTGTTGTCAGTTATGGCGATTTCTCGCTAAACGTGGCGATACAAATTCCTTTTTGGCGATAAAAATTTTAGAATGGTGAAAGGTGAGATTCTTTGCGATATTTCAATATTCTGCGATATATTTGGCATTTTTCAAATTTGTAAATCAAAAAAGAAAAAGAAAACGAATGGTTTCCCTTCCGCTTTAAAGTTTCATCTAACCGAATCCAGTGATGATATCATTATAAGCAATTTATTCGCCGATTTCTTCTCAACAATATACTCAAATGCAAAGTACGATGAATCTTTCAAGTATCCATTCAACATCGCTAAAAGTCAATCAATTAATATACCATTTATTGATAAATCAACAATCATCAAGGAATTAAAAAGTCTTAAATTCTCATATAACAGTGGACCTGATAAAATTCCTAGCAATATTCTGATAAATTGCGATGATAGTATTTCTATCCCTTTAGAAATTTTGTTTAATACATCAATAAAATATGGTAATTTTCCCGAAATCTGGAAGGATTCCTTTATCATTCCTTTTTTTAAATCAGGAAACAAGTCCGATGTTTCAAATTACCGTGGTATTGCAAAATTAAGTACTATACCTAAATTATTTGAAAAAATTATCACCGAACATTTATGCTTTCATACATCAAATTTGATAACACATCGTCAGCATGGATTTAGAAAGAGATGCTCTAGTATAACAAATCTTTTACATTTTTCAACAATTATACATCATGGGTTTCTGCAGAAACAACAAACTGACGTGATATACACCGATTTCAGCAAGGCATTTGATAAAGTCAATCATATGCTTCTGAACAAAAAAATTGGAATTAATTGGTTTTACCGATTTAAGTGTCAAATGGATATACTCTTATCTAACAAGCAGAAAACAAATGGTTTGTTTTAATAACTCCTGCTCTAGAAGCATAGATGTTGTATCTGGGGTTTCACAGGGAAGCCACCTTGGGCCGCTTCTATTTTCGTTATTTATTAATGACTTGCCTGATGTCATTCAATCATCCAATATTTTGATGTATGCCGACGATGTAAAAGTTTTTCGTAATTACAGTCAAGTAACCGACCAGTAACATCTGCAAGCTGACCTTAACTCGCTTCACAATTGGTGTAAAATAAATCTTATGGAGCTAAATCTGAAGAAATGTAAATATATGTGCTTCGCTAGAAAAAAACCGATACCTGCACGCTATTTTATCGATGACTATCATCTGGAAGAAGTAGATAAAATATTGGATCTTGGATTGTTACTTGACCCCAAACTTAATTTTATCTCACATATAAATTTGACAGCAAACAAAGCTAGAGGTGTACTGGGATTTGTAAAACGTTGGGCTAAAGAGTTTGATGACCCATACGTTACTAAAAGCCTTTATATGTCGCTTGTCAGGCCTATTCTGGAGTACGGATCCATAATTTGGGACCCTATGTATAAAAAATATTTAGATATTCTTGAATCTGTTCAAAAACAGTTCCTGCTTTTTTGCCTCCGTGGATTAAACTTTAACCTACTCGAGTTACCTGCCTATTCAGCCAGACTTTGTCTTATAAAGCTACCAACTCTAAGGAGTCGCAGAACAGTACTAAATATTTCCTTTATTTTTGGCGTGATTAGTGGCGATTTATCCACTCATTTACTTATTAACAGAATTACTTTAAAGGTACCACAACGCCCTACACGTAATTTTATCCCTTTAGCTGTAGAATTTTTTCGGGTTAATTATGCTAACGCAGACCCTTTTAGGAGAATTTGTGCAGATTTTAATAAATATTATAAGTTTATTGATTTTAATTTGTCACTAAGCTCAATTAGAAATATCATATTAGTTTACCCAAACAACTAGTTTTTTATTTATGTACAGTTTTTTTTTTATTTGTTACATTTTTATTACTGCATGCATGTTTAATTTAAGCTAATTGATTATGTTATTTAAAGTTTTTTTATTATTGTATGTATGTTAAATTAAGCTAATTTCATGTTGTATTTAAATTAAAATGTCTGCAAGGATTTAAATTTCCGTAGACAATTAAATAAATAAAATAAAAAAATAAAAAATAAAATAAATAATTAAAATTGCAGCTTTATTTTATATGTTTAAGGTCGACTTAAAATGTAGGTATGTGTATCGGCGAATCAATCAAGTTCGCTTTGATTTCTATATATTTAACTATAACTGATACTTTGATTTTATAAAAAAGTTGTTTTCTATTTTTCAAAAGTTGCTAAAGAAAATGCTTGTTTTTTTTAACTCATATTACATACTTTTATATATTGGCGATGTTTGGCGAAAAACTGGCAACACTGGTGGCCATTCATATGGCAGCGGTTCGATCTCTCGTTACTAACTTACGCTTTTTATAAACTTACGTAGCTATTCACACCACAATACTCTGTGACTTCGCCCGTAACGAACAAGACCCGAACTCACGGTCTACAGTCAGGCCCATTAAATTAGCTTAGCCACGACTATGCTCTCACTAACTGATACTCCATTTAGGCTTGGATCTTGACTTCCTTCTTTTTACTATATTTTTAGTCAGGTGTAATTAACTACTTATCTGCAGCGGCTATACAAAGTTGTTTTAGTTTAACACTGTACAGGCACTTTAACCTTTTTATCTGCTGTTGTACTATTCAGGCGCCTTTTTTAAACTTATCTACTAAGACTCCAAGAGATTTGAACTGCTGTTTTTCATTTCTTCGCATTTTGAATTCTATTCTTCTCTTTAAAAATAATCAGATATATTTATCTTTTTATTATACTCATACATACACATACATATACCAAACTTTGTCAGTGATAACAATATGTAACATTCGACCTTGTAGTTTTTACGATCTTTTTAAATAAATGTACATATATTTAATTTATAAAAATTAAAAATTTATTTATTATTTTTCAAGTTTTCTAAAAATATTTAACATTTTCATAAAATCAACTAGTTTAAATACCACAACGAAATTTTATAGATTTTTCATGTTTTGACTTAAAAATGATGGAGAGAAATTCCATTAACATGGCAATAAAAAGCATATTAATGTATTCATAACTGGTATTGGCTTTTTAATTCTAACTTTTCGATTGCAGTAAATCTAGTTTGCAATTGATATTTATTGAAAATGTTTCTTAAAAAAAATGTATATATTTTTTATAAATTAAGAAACTATTATGATTTCAAGACATACATCGAATCTTTAAGTAGGACTAATTTGTAAGCAAATTTATGTCTGTTACGGTTCAAAAGAAAACCTAGATAAGTTTTCTTATTATATTTTATACTTTTAGTGCAAAAGTACTTTTTCTTAATAAGGGTAAAAAATAATAAAATAAACAAGATTGTACTTTTTCTTTATTTTCTTTGATTAAGAAAACTATTTGAACTAACAGAGCAGGAGCTTAAAAAACGAGATAAAAATGATACTAAGCGAAGTAATTTATCATAAAAGGGACAAAATGGTACTCTTTATTTAATGCAAAACGGTATGCTTGACTACAATTACCTTTATTTTCTGCTTGATATTTTTTTGTTTACAAAAACTTAAGTCAGTTGTTAATTATAATTTTTTGTCATGAAGTGTATAATTCCGAAGTTCTAGTTTAGTTGTAGGAATATTTTAGCTCCTTCTTTGGCCACCCACATGCGCCATCTTCAACTTAAGCCAACCGTTCAATATTATTTTCGTATTGACAGTTTGGTGTCGGTGTATAAAATAACAATATTGTGGGGTCGTTTGTTGCTGTTATTATTTATAGAATGAGAATGAAAAATTTCGTAGTAGTCATGTCATTTAAGTATTTTCCGTATTTTATTTTTGCTGACGTTAACTTGAAAATAATTTTATATTTTCAATTAAAGTTTCGTTTATTTTTTGCTTTCCAGTCAGTATCTTTATATATGATTGCTTTCTAATAGATTTTCTATAATAAAAAAATAAATAAAATCATTGTAACGATGCACAGTGATCTTATAAAAATAAGCACCGGTGTGATGAGATACAATTTGTGTTTGTTAAATTTACAGAAACTCAAGTTCCAGTTGCTTGGCCTTAATAGGTGAAGCTTAGACTGCAACACAGTTCATTTAATTGAATGCTTATTTTAGTTCAAAATTCAAAATTGAATTAGTTCAATTTTTAGTTCAAAATGCCTTCTTAGTTCAAAGTTCTTTTAAGTTTATATGTTGTTTTAATTTAAATGTGCTTTTGCAGTTTCATTCAAATCTAAACAAAAATAAATTATTATTGTAGCCTAATGTCTGGCATTATTCCCTTTGACTAACAACAGATGTCAGTGAAAGCTTCTCTATGTACATATTTTACAAGCAGCACATCGGTAATTTTCATCTTAAAATTGAAATTAATATACTTTATAAAGCTCTGTACAGACGGTTGTCAGATCTTACAACATTGTCAGACAATGACAAGGCAAAGATAAATTGTAACCACAATGTAGATTGTTAGTTCACACGATTGCAAGGCATCTGTCAGAAAGCTGACAATTCCATTGTAAGACAATTATCTGACAATAACTTTACCTGACAACATTGCCAGACAAAAAATTGTTAGTTTACACGGTAGTAATAATTGCCAAGTGTTAGAATAAAAAAATGCAAAAAATTTATATTTTATTTAAATGTTACAAATTAATATTATAAATCTTTATCAAAACAAATGGACACTAATCAAAACGAAGAAACTGAAATGATTCTAACAACTTATGTTTTTTTTTAGCAAGGATCAAGAAGAATAATTCTTGAAAAAATAAAATAAGCCGACTTCAACACAGATTTTGGTAACTTGTCTATAAAGGTTTAAAAGTTTGACCACACACATCAACTATTGGGACGCCCTTTAATTTTTAATTTTAACAATTTATACTTCTTTATATGCCATACATATTAGTGGACATTTTGTCTAATTTTCAAATTATATACTTGCTCTTATAGCGGACTTAGTTCCTTTTAAATTTCAGTTGCTTGTCCATAACCTTTCAAAAGTTTGATTACATGCATTAAATTACATCAATTATTGGAACACCCTCAAATTTCTAAATCTAAATTTCATACTTGCTGTTATAGAGGAATAAGCAATACAGGTTCATTTAAATATCAATCGTCTGTTTATAATCATCATATTCATAAAATTTAATGATCTATTGGGTTACCCTTTAATTTATAATTTTGAACATTTTTGTTATCATAACGTATAGGTAGATATATATATATCAAATAGGTTAATTTACATGAAAAATTTTGGACGATAAAACACTTGTTCCATATTCCGGTTTGCTATTTCCAGAGTACTTGTCAACAAGTGAGTTCTTTCTCACCTTCAATGTCGTCCTGTGTATTGCGCTCGCTGTCCATTTTTTTCGTTAATACTTTCTGTTTTAATTTTAATTTTTTTGAAAGCAATTTTTTCTTTTTTTTTCATTTATTTTAAGCTGACAATGTCTGGCAATATTCTGACAATGGAAAATAAAAGTGTTCACACAATTGTAATATATCTGACAATATTTTGTCGGATAGAAGTCTGACAATTATCTGTAAATGGTTTTTATAACAATATTGCCAGACAATAACTGTAAGTTCACACGATTGTTTAGCGTTTTCTGCATATTTTTCTGACAATATTGTAAGATCTGACAACTGTCTGCACAGAGCTTGACATATTCTCTTCTTTATTTAAGGAATCAAGGCATAGGTTGATCAACTATAGTTCTAAATTATGTTTAAACTGTTTCATTAATAGTGTTTCTGACACAGTAAACAACGAACGATATACAAGCAATTTAATTCATCGTGTAGTAGTTCAAACATAAAGCATAGTTCAAACCTGAACTAGGTGACGTAAAAATTTTAACTAGTTCATTTAGTTAAAGAAACGGAATCTTTTGTTTGAACTAGTTCGTTTATGATACTGCTGAAGCCTATTGAAGATGTCTCTTAACTTGATGAGAGCTAAGAAAATGCTTTAAAATTTTCGTATTTTCAAATTCTTCTTAAATTATATTCTGTCTTAATATATTTCTTTATTTCTTTTCCACTGTCCATTATCTACTGTCTAAAGTCTTTTTGAATTTGATAAAGTTTTTTTTAAAAGATAAATCTTTTATTATACACTGCTTTGTAATTGAAAAATAAGTTCTTCTTAAGAAAAAACGATAATTAAGAAACTTCTTTTATATTTAATTAAAAATTTAATAGAAAAAAATAATTTTACGATTAAACTGCAACTTTAACATTTCAGGTTGGTAGAAGGGGAAAGTAATGATCAAATTGATGATTATTAAGGTAAACAATTTTAGCCTTTTGTAGATTAGTCGATCAAATTAGCCATATGACTCCTCAACTGATTAATAATTTATTTTTGTCATCATTATTTGTTTCCCGTCATATTTTTAAAATCATAGAAAGCAAACATTAGGAGATCTATTTGGCCAGCTCCATTTTATTAGTCAAAGCTTTAGATTTATAAAACTAAGCAGCAGCTGATTTTCTATTTTTAAAGGCATCTGCTGTCTCATTTACTTTCGTGGCATTGCGTCTTATTATTCACATCGGATTTGATTTGTTATATACTAACGCTGCACTAAATTTAAGCTTCAGCTAATTTTTAGCTTAACTTTAGAGTTAATGCTGGTTTTCCTTATGGATTTCACCACCGGCTAACATTTCTTTCTGATACCTCCTAAAACGTAAAAAGCATGACAAATCCGATACTATCAAATATATGTTTTTAAACGAGTGTTGGAATAGTGCGTATTTTTTCAAATGCATTACGTTACGTTAGAACCTCTTATTTTCTGAAGTTTGAAATAAAAATGCTTGGAGCAAATATCAGTGCAGGTGGAGTAGCGGCCAATGGCTCCTCGTTAGGGTTAGAACATCTAAACATACCTTATCTCCAAGGCTGCCCTAGAGGAATGAAATGTACGTCCGAACCTCAATAGTTTTTTTGTCCGAATATTTTTTAGAAGATACTTACTCTTTTTCCCCAAGCCAATACCTTTTTTCTTCGTTTGAAATATTATTTGGAAATCGGTATGTTTCTCCTGTTGCGACACAACATATGATTGTTACCCTTTATTATTGCAACAGCTTTTTCGGCAACGTTGTTAACGAGCCTTTTCTAAGTTTCTGAAATCTGTTGAAAACCTGAAGCGTGTGAGAAATGTTGGTGTCTCAGGTGTAATTCAATGGTTTATAGTCTTCCTCATGAATTTGTTTTCGGGTTTAAGGCAATTCTTACTACATGTAATAGATTAACACTATTTTGATTGCAAACCGTTTTCATCTTCTTCTGTCCCGATATTAGCCACGTTACATTTCCCACTGTTCTCATCCATCTTACCTTTCGATAACTCTTTCTCTTCTTAGAATACATGAATTGCATTCTTCTTTTTTTTCTCTTGTTTTTCTAGGGAATATTCGTATCATAAAATGTAAAGCGTCAGCTTCAACACTGACATACTACAGATGTCCACAGAGTCTCTTCAATAATCGCGACACAAACTTTTAAAACTTTACCGCTATTACTATCAAAACTTAAGTGGAAAACCAGTCATTGCATATACTTTTGGTTGGCAAGTTCTTACAGTTTACCCGTGTAGGGACGACTAACTTTTATTTCTGAGGTTTTTATGGACTGTTGTAATTTTACGTTTAACATTAACAAGGAGGATAGAGCTATCCTTATCCATGACATACAACATACAACACTTTTCCATCTCTCTCATAAAAATACTTCTCTTGCTCACACGTTCCATTGATCCATCTATTTTTGAGTGTCCCTGTACCCTTTGTGGCGACAAAGAACACTTTTACGACTATCGTCCTACCCAGAGTAATGTCAAGTGACTATGTGTTCCATACTTAAGGCCACATCTGATGATAATCCCTTGAAATTCTGTCCTTCGTAGAAAAGTCGCAGCAAAAAGTTAAACAAGAAAAATGCATCTTAAAATGCAACTCTGATCGTACAAAAACTCGTATTTTTTAAAATTTGTTTAAATGTTAATAAATTGGACAGACTACTTTAAAAATCTGACAAACATTTTATTGGAATGTACATAATCCTACCTTTTGTGATACACATGCCATTTTTGGCAGATAAACTTTAAATCCCGTAGTGTACAATGGGAGTTAATGTTCTTAAACAAGTTTAACGGCGGCAATCCCGACATTGCTTTTAAAACTTATGTTGGTGCGGAGCGTTGTATTCCATCTGATTTAAGTTTGTGAGCAACCTGTTGCCACCAAATGCGGACCTCATTTTCCTTTTGTAAATTCCAGAGAGCATCTTTAGGTAGAATGCCCCATTTTTGATCGCACATCTACAGCAAGTTCTTGTTGCTTTCTTTGTCTTGTCATCATGTTAACTTCAAGTTTCGCATCTAGTTTTACCCCTAGAGGAAATTAAATTTGCTGACTCGATACTCCCCGAATGAGTTTACTATTCAGTGAATGATTTGTAAAGACTCTGAAAAACCTGGAAGTCGAGTAACTAATTTTTTTTGGCAAATTGCTTTCTTCTTGAAAAGTTATTTTAAAATTATTATTAAAGTTTTTTCTCCCCGTCACTTAATTATTCTTATCTACTAAATAATAAAGAACAGAAATTCTTTTTAACTTTGTGTGTATTTTTAATTTATTAATTTAATTTTCTTTTGTAATTTTGTTTTTATTTCGCAAATAATTGATTGGAAAAGAAAGAACGTTGGCTTTGTGTGGTTTTGAAAACCAATACAGAACACAACACTGTTTGAAGTAATTTTCTTCGCTTCTTTTTTATTTTTAAATTTAATGAATATTGGGAAATATTCACTGGTGTTTATAAGCAAAAATCAGCTTAGGGGCTCATTATCCACGTTTATAAATAATGAACAAAACAACACACAACAACAACAACAACAAAACAAAAAGAGAATTAAGAAATATTTTTAATTAATTTTTTAACACAGAAAAAAATGCAGAATAAAAAATGAAAATCAACTAACAATAACATGAGAAAAAATGTTAAAAAAAAAGTTGAAAAGGAAACTGGGTGGTTGGTTGGTGATTTGGTTTAATGCTGAATATTAAAGCAAGCAAAATATTATTTTATTTTTTTTTTTTGTGGAACATCTAGGGGTGTTCAGTTTCCCCAGAAGTAAAGTAAAGAAAAGAAATATATAAAATATAATAATTTTTGTGCTTTTTATAAAAAGTTGTCTTGTTTCTAATATACGTTTACTTTTGGTAATTACTTTATTTTAATTCTTTTCATTTTTTTGTCATTAAGGAAAGGGATGAAGGTGTTTCAGTATATCAGGTGTAATTGTAACATTCTCTTTAACAAAAATTCATAAAAAGTTTTAATTATTTTGTGGGCCATTCAAAATGGTTTTGATAGCAAGAGGAAAATAAAAAAAAATAACGAAGCGAGCAACATTTTAAAACTCATTAATTGATTTTGGTTTATTTGAAAAGGGATTTGTTTTCTTTATAATATTTTTATTTTCTTTTTTATTTTTAGATTTTCCTTTTGTTGTTCTTTTGAGTTTCTTATTAAACCGCAAATACAATTAAAGGAAACTGAAATGCCAAACCTTTTGTTAAATATTTGAAAATTCATTTAAAGGAATCTCATTTCTACGAAAACGCTATGAAAAGGAATTGGGTGGGGTTGTGGGGGTACATAATAAGGAATGTTTTTTAAATCCAGCCAAAAAGTGGCTACAGGCACTCTGACAGGATCTTAAATTAATGGATCAAAGACTACACTTTTTATAAATACAATAACAGATGTTGGATCAGCCTTTAATAACTTCCGGTGATCTAAATATTCCGGTAGAAAAAACTTCTTTTCAAAAGCTCATTTTTAAAAAAAGGGTTCTAAGAAACATTTGAAGTTTTCGTTAACCACCGCTGCTAAGGTAAGAAACCGTTCAATGATCAGTTTTAACCACTGCAAATCTGAAGATTTCTTTCAAATGATATAATAATTGAATCTTAAAATAATTGAGCTAACAGTAAGTTTTAAAATCTAACATCTAAACAATAATACTTAAGTTCAGCCAGTGCTAATGCCATTAGTTTTCATATCTCTGGTGGATGTTCCACTAATGCTTTGGTGAATGTTCTACCTAATGAACAGGTTTTTGATTTTTTGTCGAATGTAACTTCGGTCATTTGTAATGTTGGTTGTTAGATAATTGGGACGTGTTCATTCATAGAATCTCACCGCCCTTAATTCTTTTCTAAGTTTTAAGGCGATCCAGAGCTTTAGAGTTGTATTTAAACGTAAAAGTTTTCGTCTAAGCTAAGTGAAGAGCTTTGTGTCAGTTTCACTTCTATATGGCTTTCCAAGGTAGTTATCTTCCGAGTGTTTAGATCTTATTTGATTATTTATCAGAATAAGAGGGCATGATTCTCTGCTCAAGTTAAATGTGTACACATTTTTTTTTTGCTAACTTACAGTTATTCCCAGATGCTGTCTGACACTCATTCCTAGAGAAATACACGCAAAGTTTCTAGTTGAAGTTCATGCCGAGTTCGGGTTCTAACCAACGCATAGCAGAATAAAATTTGGATTACACGTCTAACCTATGATTTCCATCTAGACCATGTGCCACAAACCTTGTTCTCTGTTCCCACTGGAGAATAGTTGAAGGGTGTAAAAACATTTCAAACAAAACTAAATTTAAAACTCCATGACGACAAGGACTGTAAAGTAAATTAACTATCAAATAAAGTCATAATTAAAGGATAGCGGGTGATTTAGCCTTCGGTATAAATATTTTTCTGTTTGTAGTCACTTAACCCATGTGTGGAAGGCAGTATTAGTTTAAGACTGAACCCAGGATACTATAACGTGGATTTTATCGTCGACTTTGGTGGATCAACCCTGGAGGTCGATTTACGGATCCATGAACCCTACGTTATAATTCCATTGATTATACCCCTTCTGTGGATTGAAATATATTTATCTTTATTTATAGCTTAAGTAATACGCAATTACTTATTTCTGATCAGTCAAGAGTAACTGGCTTATAGCGGTTGAGTTAATACTACAAATCAGTTGAGAGTAACCAGCCTAATATGGATAGCAGCATTGATAACAGCGAATGTTCGGCTTAACTCGGGTATCGGTCGGGAGTCGTCATCAAATACTTTTGCCTTCTCTGTGTATTAAACTCAGTCGGAGTTGCAGCAGTTTTTGTTACCCTGATAGTTAAATAATATCAGCAGCTTTTTGGACTTTATACTATCGATTGCCTTTTCAATATTCATAGGTTAATTCTAAGGCAGACTACTGTTCAAACATTGACCCGCTGCAGCTTTATTAGTCAATACATTCGGACAATATACCTTTTTCATATATAGTCAACAAGCAAGTTGCCCATTTTAGTATCATTTCTTGGTCTTCCTCCACACGATGCACAGAGGAGTATTTTGCCAATCTAGCCGGACATTAGGGACAAAACTAATTTTGAGAAATGTAAAAATTTAAAAGCAAAAAGGTTTTTCAAAGATATCTCCATAAATTGTTATATATCAATGTAAAATTTACAATCTCTACTTTATAATGTACAAAAAAAGAAATTTGCTAAATTTTTTGTTGGTGATTTATGTAAAAATTTCACCTTTTTCTGTTTTCTCTCGCGTAGGTACATACGATCAAGAATCCTGTTTTATAATTATAAAATGTTTAATTTTTTTCTAATGAAGGTAGATGTAAATCATTTAAATCATTACATTTAAAACTGTTATCGGTTGTATTATTGCCTATTGGGCTGAGGCACGAAACAATCATTTCCTGCTTTACATGCAGCATTTTGCTAGAAATTTTTCAAGGGTTCATAAGTGTAACATAGATATTATTAAAAGGCTTTTGACCCACTAATTACTGGTATAAGACCAACTCCAAAAAAGGCCATTACCTTTTACGAAAGAAGCAATTTCTTTCATGCTTTTATCTGTACTTAACGCTAAAGAGGACGAACATTTGGAAGAGGTTTTAAAGAATCAGACCATGGCACTCATCATCTTCTTAGTGCAAAAGAGGAGTTGTTTCAAATAAATAATTGTAATAATCTTAAACAAAATTTATTGTCACAATCACAATAAATAAGTTATTACTATGAAGAAATTAATCATTTTTAGATAAATAAAATACTATAAAGTAACAAATTTCAAAAATATCATTTTTTTAGTTTTCCTGGGATGCGGGCATTGCCTACACATTGGAAAGCTTAAAAATTAAAAATATTGTTACGTTTTTCCCTTTTAGAACACACAAACGTGCGGATTCTTTTGATTGCAAATACCACTGTGGCTAAATTTTGTCTTCAAACTTAATGGCTTTCTCTGGCTATACTTCTTGATCCTACCGGTCTTGTGAACCCTTGGTCTCGTATTTATTAAACATGCGTTATCACCACAAACGCAGCCATCCACGCTACACTACTGTGTTATTCCGGCGAGACATGAACTACTCGATGCCTTTTTTAGTAACCTTAACCATCCATAGACATCTCCACTACTAATTTTATCCAAGCCAGTCATCTCCTTTAATCCAGTAGCCACAACACACGTCTTCCATACACTGTTGTTATGCTGTTACACTTCCCCGCGATAACCGCTTTTGCTCTTACTTTTTATTCTAAAGCGCTTTTTAACAATTATCTATTGCTCTTATATTAAGTTGGACGTCTCCACTAAATTATCTGACACGGCTTCACACAATAATTGTCTTTTGCCTCTCGGGAGGTTTGTACTGTTGTTTATTAATTTTAATTGCATTATAACAATTATTATTTTTTCGTTGCACGCATATCCGAATGCGTTATCGAACTCAGGACCCTCTGTTTTGCAGCACGCACCTCTACCAACGCAGCTATTGAGGCTGCTCAGCTTTTTTTTTAGCTAACTTGTGGTTTTGTTATTCTATAAACACACCATTAGTTAAATTAGCTTATTCACCACGCTCATACGGAAACAACTACAGGGGTTGCCAGATATTATTATTCGTAACAATATGGTTTTAAGGCTTATGTAATTCATTTCTTTTAATAATTACATTATGTTGTCAAATAATATAATGTTTGATTTCAGAGCCCACAAAAGGGAGCGGAGCTCAAATGGCATTTTAAAATCTCTAGAGTCATACTTTAAGGTTTTGAATATTCTTTGACCATAAAAGTTTTAATTGCTAAACAAAATGACGGGAAAGTTAAAAAAACTGGAATTTTTCAGAGGTATGATTAGTTCTTTTAAGGGGAACTTTTTTCTTGGTCCGATTTTTCTTATTTTATATTTTTAACATCCAATGACAATAGTCGGTTTTTTTTACCAAGTTTTATTAGTCTTGGCCAATATAAGCTAAAAAAAGGTAATGTCCGGCTAGATTGGCAAAATACTCAACGCTTGCCTAAGCTGCTTATATTTGATAGGTCTTTCAGTATTTCTACTTGGACACTGCAATGATTTATCTTAAACTAGCGTTGAGTCGAGACGTTGTAGGAATTTTCTAGGGACCTGATTCTGTCGAATTTTAATGGTTGCGTAAGTTATATAGAGCGCTCGTAGTTTGGTTTTTTAGTTGTAAAGATCTGTATAATTACCACTGCCTTCAAACTTTTTTGTAGAATAATATCTGCAGAATAAAATTGGTTATACTTGACGTGATGTCGTTTTTGGTTTGTCTAAAATTTACTGCGAAATTTCGAAGTCAACAATAGATATATATTAACCTGATATATTTTAACCTATCTATGCAAGTACTACCACGGCTTAAAACACGGTTAGGGAAAGATTCTTTTGGCGGTTCAAATAGAGTAACAATAGTGAGCTTTGGAAAATCCGCTTAGCATGCCAAAATAATTTCATTGCTTAATGATTTCGGTCTATAAGGCGACTGGAAATTAAATTTAATCCCACAAAAACATCAAAGAAAAGACTTCCAAATTATAAGTCTTTTACCACAGGGCGTATGTTTTGCAGCAGCAGCAGACTTCTACAAAAATATTGAAAACTTTGGTGGGAAATAAACCCGGTTTGGGAGTAGTTCTCAAAATACACATCCTGAAAAATATTTAAATCGGGTTCTTATTGAAATTTGTGAGCCCCTACATGTTCAACCACAAAGAGTCTTGGTGTTTTTTAAAACATAGCAATTTATTTTTAAAGGCAAATTAGTCTCAGAAATCTGCTTAACGTCAATTTGTTGATTCACAAGAGAATGTTTGTATCAATTTTTGAATTGGCCTATGCGTTTAGCTTTTTCCAAAATATTCATTGAAACAGTTAATGGTTTTTGGGTTAAAAACGATTTAATTGAAAAGTTAGGATTTGTTTAAGCAGGTTTTACTTTTTTTTCAATGTATATATCGAGTTTTGATTTAAAGAACACTTTTCTAAGGTCTAAACAGGGTAATCTCCGTATTAGAAAGTATAATTTCTACCGTAATCATTGCATTTTTTAGACTTTGAGTCTTTTTTTTTAAATCAACGAATTTAAGCTGTATCAGGTAATTCAACACATATCTCGCAAACTAGTGCTAGATATCAGTAAGCCCTAGTTTGACCAAACTCTTAATTAGGTTAGACGTTGCACTTCTTACGGCGTAATGTACTGAGTGTTTCAGGCTATTAATTAAATGCATTTAATTCTTTTTTAACTTGATATAGTTACGAGGGCTGCTCTATATATTTCTGGCCAAATAGTGAAAATGCGAATATTTATAATCAAAAATTGTTTTATTGTTTTTCAAAGTATTTTCCAACATGATTTATACACTTTTGCATGCGCTCAAACCAGTTGTCGAAGCACTTTTTCCACTCCGGTTGAGACACCTCTAAAACATGGTTTTTGAACACTTCAACAGCTTTTTCTGGCGACGCAAATCGTTGACCATGCATTTTTTTTCTTGATGTGCGGAAACAAGAAGAAGTCATTAGGTGCCAATTAATTAATTCGACGTTTTGGCCGGTCAAAAACGCTCTGGTTGAGCCGATGTGTGAGAGCTCGCATTGTCATGGTGAACAATGATTCGTCTTCTCTTGTTGGTTTTTCGAATTTCTCCGATGACTTCAGGCAAACAAATTGTAGTGTACCACTCAGAAGTGATTGTCCTACGTTGCTCAAGTTTAACAGTCGCCACATGACCAGTTTTGTCGAAGAAACAGGCGACCATTTGCTTCGAAGTGCTTCTTCCACGAACAACTTTCGTTGGATTTTGCTCGTCTTTGAAGACCCACACGGTCGATTGTTGTTTCGTTTCGGGCTCATACGAATAGATCCATGATCCAGGATGGTGCTTCATCGCCATACAAAGATTTAAGTTCATCAATGCAATCTTGTTGTGATAATCCACGTCGAAAGTTGTGAAAAATGATGGCACAAAAATGTTCACGAGTTAATTCCATTTTTTTTATATCAATTTTTTCAAGTCACTGTAAACAACACAAATAATGGTCGTACGTCAAAACGTTTTGAGTACGATTATGCTTAAAAATGACAAACTTTCCAATGGAAATGTCAGATTGCACTTATGCTGCCAGGCCAGAAATATATATAGCAGCCCTCGTACATAAAAAATTGATTCGAAATAAAGAAAGCATGTCCAGTTCTTAGGATTTTATAATTTTGAAAAATTTTTTACTTTATTTTCTTAAATTTTAAAATTTTTTCTTCTTCTGGGTCAATTGATAAACATCTAAAAACAAAAATATATTTCTTTTTATAATTATTTCTTTTTATAAGACCAGCTAGGCATAAGTTTGTATCTTTATTTCTTTCTCTTTCCTTTCTTTAGTAAAAAAACAATTTTCTTAAAATGATGTGATTGGTAGTTTTTAAAGAAAACAATATTCACAGTTCAAATAATAATTTAATAAAAATAAATAATTCCAGTTTTTAAAGTAACTATTAGACTTTGTATGGAAAAGCAACAAACATTATCAAGGACAAATTTTTTTCTCAACACAATGGTAACTGCGATGCTGGCAAACCAATGCAGTGTCAAACTTGTATGGAAAAGCCGTTGACATCGTTTATATTTTTCTTAATTCTTTTTAGCTTTTACTCTCGTTTACTCATAGACAAAAACTGTAGCTTCATCAACTGCTCTTTTATCAAATAAATTGATTGAATGTGCCGCAAGTGAATTGAATAAAATTACCTGCGTTATAAAATCGCATAGCATTAATAGCATATTAATTTTATAATTAGGTCTATGCACCTAATCTTTAAAGCAAATAATCATAAAATTTAGTATTGCAATTCAAAATTAAATCGTCATTGCCTTGTATCAACCAGAAAGTTAATGAAAAAAGTTTTATGCAAATGTAGATGCAACTTTTATAATTGGTGGCAACCTGAACTTATAAATACTTTTTGACTTGGTGTGATTCTGCTGAGAAGTACAGTAGGACTGAATTGCAAAACTTTGATTAAGCAAGGACAGAATTTGCTATGAGCTCCTTAAATAAACGATAGAAAAAAATTTTGCAACGCCATAGCTTTTGTTAAACAAAAGCAATGCAATAATGAAGAACTGCCATAAAAGTGTTATCTTAATAATAAAGGCCAAATGCGGCTGTAATTCAAACTTAGCGACGTATAAGACGTAAACAAATTGATTTTCCAAATGCTGGAAACTTCTTGACGAAAGAAAAATTGTTGAAGAGAGTAACAATTACGGACTAATAAAAAGCATGAAATATAGAAATACTAACATCCAGAAAGATTAAGTCTCCGTAGAAACAGTTGGAAGACTTAAACGGAACTGTACAATTTATTTATATGCTATGGTGTGTAAGGAGAAACTTTAAAAGACGTGTCATATGTTGGCCTTTGTTACCGAACAAACGGTGAGGGACGGGCAATAATTTATACCGGAAACGCCAACTTATTTGATGACTGTTAAAAAAATATTCCCCTTGAATATATTAACACCTATAGCCAAGCAGCTACCTGTCGTTGTTGGAACAGAAGCCGATCAAAATTTTGAACATGAAATTGGCATTTTGCAGATAAAACAGAAAATGTCATTACATATCGCATATCTAATGGGATATAAGGAATGTGTTGCCTGAAATTGGAAGCTGATAATACTGCTATCATCTATCTTGAAATATTTCTCGAGGGTTTTTCTAAATATAATATATGGGGAGACTGAAGCAATCATTTACTTATTTGGATAATTTCTTAACCCGCTTTTATTCCTCAATGTGGTTAGCAAAAGAATTAATCAAGAAATTGTCAATAATACTGGCACTTCGTGAGAGCTACTTCACTACAAACACCTGCAAGTATATGCTTCATGGTATCCAATATGTTGATGCTCGTCATCGCTATTCTAATGTTAGATATTAGCTCATATTTTGCATCGCTATCCATCATCTTCCAAGCCCAGGTCACTAACAATATCTTTCTTAATTTAATCTTAGCCAGATAATATCTGAAATTGACACGTTGTTTTTTTCGGGTTGTTATCTAACAAGGGCTACTTCGATTAAATCTAAGTTCATGCACCTTTCTGAACTGGAGCTTCTTAGCAGCATTCGAATCTATCTGTATGTGGTTGCCTTTATCTTTGTAGAAAGTAACCCTTGTGAAAACCTATCTCGCGTCATTTCGTTTCCACTTTGGAGTAGAGTGACTGTTTGTTGGCATAGTTTAAACTGCTTCGTTGTTGATCTAATATCCCAGTTGTCTGCCAAACTATACGGAAGTTATACGACTACAGTTTCCTTGGAAGAAAATAGATATTTTAGAGCTAGTATTTATGAACTTCTTTGGGAGTAGTGAAGCCGCCCATTAATGTATAGAGTTAGTAGCTTTCTTACCCTTCTGGCATTTTTTCTTCCTATTCTTTCAAACGCTTAGTTTCGACTTAGGAGCCGTAACTTGCGTGATATTTGGAGTTTCTGCTGATAGACGAAACTATTCTCCTGCATTTTTCTTGGCATGTGATCCTGAAGATTAAACTAAACCGTCTCGTAAAATGTGTTCTTGTCGGTTACTAAAAAAGCGTCTAAATTTGGTCTTTTCTGATAAATAGTAAAGGAAGAAGATCGGAAAAGTCTGCGTAAAGGGGCTTTATATGTGTACAAAGTCCAAGTATAAGAAACCAACATCTCTCTACGTCACGCAAACCGGGCCTATTTTCGCGAATTAGATTCTTATTTTAAGAAGGTCAACTTCTCCTTATCCGACTTTTTTACACAATTCGCCTAGCAGGGCTATTAAGTTTCACACTTACAGTTTTACTTTTCATTAGCCAGATACGTTTATAAAGGCAAAATTAGTTAACGAGGGCCCTAAGTTTCTTCTTAAGGTTTTACTTATTTTCTCATTATACAAATATGTTCAATATTTATTCTTTCTAAGATTTTAAGTTTTGCTTTTTCTATAAAATCTATCAACCTTTTTTTTTCTTACTAGAGTAATGTAAACGATAAGATAACAATAAGAGAAAAAGAAAGACCAAGGCTTCTTATGCTTAATTAAATATTCATCAAACACAAAAGAAAACTTTTAAATACTCATCACCAACCAAAGTCCGCACCAAAGGCAGAAGCAAAAGAAGTTGAAGCTGAATTAAGAACTGTATGAAAAAGGATATTTTTGTTTCCTGTAACGGTGGATATTTAGTACTACTCATATGTGCATGTTTACATGTCGAGAAATAGATAAACGGACAAATACATCCTTTAAGTTTTTAACGATTAGCTGATATTTACATACATACACTCATATACATTTTAAAACACTTATGATAGAAATCTTTATAACAATATATTGAGTAGAGTTAGCGGGGAGGAGGGGAGTAGCTAAAATGCCCGTTTTAATCAATAACAACAAATCATTGGTTTACTTTGTATTTTAAATCCTTCAATTAAAACCATTACTGCTCCCCAAACACAACCCTGCTATTGCCTAAATGTATGCTACAGATTTTGTATACAACAATACATTTTATTGTTTGTATCTTTTGCCTTTTGTTGATTTTAAAATATATTTGTACTTACATACATTGTTATTCCCTTTTGGGACATTAAAAACTCATTTCCACTTTTCCACAGTATTCCCGAGTTCATGTAGTATGTTTGCTTTGGTAAGTAAGTGTTCGAGCGATTTCTCTTTAGTATATTCCGTCATTGTTTTAACAACTTGTTGTTCATTTGCCATTTCGTGAGGTAGTTGGGTTGTGTGGTTTACTTTAGTTCGACTGAAAGTTTTTAAGATTTTATTACCCCTTTTCATTGTTTAACTTAGCTTTGCTTTTGTCCTTTTTGTTGTAGTTGTTATTTACAATTCAAATTCAATTTTATTTAAGCATATGCAAAGTTTTCTTTTGAAAAATAAACAACAATAAAGTAAATAGATAAACTTTAAATAATTTTCAAGTGCCAATTTAAGTATGTGTGAGTTATGGAAAAGGGTTTCTTAATAACTGGTATTTTTTCATGTGTTTATTTGAAATTATCGAGTTACGTATTTAATTACGTATGTACTTGCACAGGACGTTTTCTTTTTTTTTTAGATGGTATAGTTTGTCAAAAGCTTTACTATCGGTTGATACTCCTTAATTTTTTATGGATTTAAATATTTTTTTTAAGTCCTTTAAAGAGGATAAGAAAAGTTTTAAAAGTTTTGAGAGTAAGTTGAAATAAAATTTAATAATGTTCTGTTACCCAGTCATCACTGCGATATTTTTTGAAAATTCCGCGTTAACAGTTTGCTAAAAATATGAGCTTCGAAATGGCAATTGACCGGATGTATAAAATGATGTTCACAAATGCCCACATGTGTAAAGGATTGCCAGCCAAAATTTTGATTTCACTTTATTTTCTTTACGAGCTATGATCACGTCAACTAGCTACAGGCACCAGAAAGCTCTAATGACACTTAAACCGTAGTCAGAACGGGAAAAAAGTCCTAAAAGCTTTTGAATTCCATGACAGTTACACATTTTCCATCAGAAAGTATAATTAAAAGTTCGAAAGTTGTATTGCAAAATAGTTGAAGAACAGTGGCAAACAGGTTTACCATTTCAAACATATTTTTTGAATAGGACCAGCAGTCGGGAGATGACCCCTACTTATGCAACGCATTGTGCCACAACTTTAAAATTAGGTTATGGCAAGGAGAATACAGGAAGTAGTGCTTATGGACATTTGCTTTGAATCTTTTCACACTGAAAGTAACAGCAAAGACATCAGCAGAGAGTTTATTCAACGTAGGAACAGTTTGGCTAAAAAACAAATTTTCTCTGTAATGCATAGCACAATTTACTGCCCAATCGACTATAAAGGGATACGTTTTTTAAGAAAGAGTTCCTGGTTTGATCACAGCACATTCCGTTGTAGTAACGATTAAATAGTGTGTTTCACTTCAAACATATATAATCATATAGAAAAAATAACAATATTGAGAATATACATACATGCAACAGCCAACTTCTGTGGTGACTAAATGTAGTGACACCAGCACAGATAGACAAAGAGAGGAGAATCTGAAGACCACCAAATATTTTAAGAATAACTTTATTTAAATTTATTTATTTGCCGGTTTTATCACCAAAATGAAAAAAGAAATCGTTAAGAAAAGCGGGTACTTGAAGAGTCTTTACAATCAAGTTTTTTTTACTTTTTTAAATCAAATAAAACCAACTATGAAGTGTTTTTCTAGTTATGCTTAAGTTCGATACAAAAAATACATTTTAAATCGATTATAATACTAATATTAATTTTCACTAGAGTTGAATGTTTCAAAAATAATCATCTAAGAAAGTAAAAAACAAATAAATAGTAATTATTCGGCTGGAGTTGACGTAAAGCTTAAATTCTGAATTTGTCAAGAAAAAAACTACGGAAGAATAAAAATAAAACTTTTTTTGTCGACCGTTGGCAGAAAAAAAGAATAAAATTATGTGACGATTTATAAAGGGAGCAACGGAAAAATGCTTTGATTTGTGTATGGACTTTATCTAATCAAAGAAATATTGTTTAATTATGAATATTCCTTGTATTCTAAAAAGACGCTATAAAATTAATTGGTTAAAGAGTAGATAGATGCGAACAACTCGGATGACGTATGTATCAATCCAGAAAGTGCCGCATTACATTCTGTTAGTATCCAATTCTTCTGGTTTGCTTCATTTAAACTGGCAGAAAACTAGTAAGTCCCCGTTCAGACTGGCAAGTTTTGTTTCTGCAACTTCGGTTTTAATTGCTTAGACGAATGACAAAACAAAAGAGAATTGCAACTACATGAAACAGTGTACCCGTTTCTACTCATCTTTCCTCTCTCAAAACTTTTTAAACAGAAAAATTTAGTATTTTTAACTTTTATTTTGATAGATATGAAAAAAGCTGAAGGAGAATAGAGTAATAGGGCTTATTCAGGAATGCATCACTGTGCTGCAACTAATGCGCATTTATGATAAGTTTGCGATGCCGATGCAAAACAGCTGATGCTAATACTTGATGCGTAAACAAAAATTGATTATCATTTGGTTTTAAAATTTCAAGTGCCTAAACATTATAAATGGAGAAGTTAATAATTAATTATTTTCTAGATTAAGTGAAAATGAAATGAAGTTATGCAATCGACGAAAGAAAATTAAAAATGAGCGCACTGCTAAAAAAACGTATGTCGCAACAACGAGTCGAATCCCAAAATTTCTGGAGTATGTTCTAAAAATGTATAAACGAATGTAATTTAACAAAATAAAATTAATAAATAGCAAATAAAATACTTACTCATCTATCGCATCAGCCATTTTGTGATGCGTGCTTAACGTTTGTTTGCTCATTATATATGTACATATGTATTTTAATGAAGCTTTACAGAGCACATGACGTTTGCAGTAATGCCAACTGATGCATTTTCGAGCGTTATGCTCATCAGATTCAGCGCAGTGATTAGATGTAACTGAGTGATTTAATAAAGTACATAATCAATTAATGTTGGGGATAACGTAGTGTATAGTAAAAATATTTTGCAAGTAATCTATACATATAATAAAAATGGAACATATCTTAACATAATTTTTTTTTAATTTTAACTTTTCAATTTTTAATATTTTATTTATGAGAGGTTTTTCAATAGTGTTTTATATTTAAAAAATTTTAAAATGACTTTTTTTCTTTGAATATAATTTACCAATTATGTTGATTTTTTCTCCTAATCTGCTGATTTTGCTACAAAATTATCTGGCAACAGTGATCCAAGCCTTTAGTGCCGTCGAAGTATATAAATGTCATCTGCACACATTCTTTTCATCCGGCCGCTCACATGGTCTAGCAACAGCCAACCCTGTATGATAAAGACAAAATCGCATAAAGCGGAAGAGTTTGCCATTTAAGGCTTTTTAATCGTTTAGTTCATGTTACGATGAACCTTTAAATGTAAATTACAATTCTTTAAAACTGAATTACTATCAAGCGAAATTAAATGATACAAAATTTAGTTAAAAATATTTATTGAATTTATTAAGAAGCTTAAATAATTTGTACAAAGCTTTTATTAAAACTTGAAGAAGTCTTTCTATTTCTCTATCTTTTTTCTTCCAGGTACACAAGGGGACCAAGTTTGGATCTAAGTGAGCGTTTCTTTCTTCTGGCTGATTGCTTAGTTCGAAAAAGTATTGTACTTATACTTTTTATATGTTTGAAGCTAGCAAGCGATTAAGATCCCTCAAGCACTATTAGATCTGAACAAATCTCTTTTTTTCTAATAATAAATTTTACAATGTTCTTCAGAAATTTATAAAAAAATTTAGATTCTTCGCACATTAGTTTCTGTAAACTAAAAATATTTCCCCATTTTTCGCATATTGCAAACCCTGGCTTAAATTATCTGTAAGAATACTTTTTTTATATGAGTAAATAGTTCGTACCCCCCACATGAGTATGTGTGAATCCATTTAAAATCACTTTGTTTTTAAAGTTTTAAGCGATACTGTGTTATTTACGTCACATATATTTATCAGGTGTGAGTAATTGAAAAAAAAAAAACGAGCATGAGGATGATTGTTAAGTTATTTTCTTATTTTTCTTTCGTGTGGCGTTAGTGTTGCCTTTTTTAAGTTTTGTTTATTTAGTTTTCTTTTTTTCTCTTGTTAACTGTAAGTTCGATTTTATAATTGTTTTAAAGCGTAAATTTTAATAAAGTTAAATGGTTATTTAATAAGCTGATTTAAAAATAGTTTAGGGCGGTATGAAAGTTGACCACTTCAGCAGTCTTTACATTAAAGTCTACTATGGAATCTGTATGTGGTTGGTGACTGTCTGTGTATGTCTCTATTGAAAATTTATATTATCTGTGGCTTCCCTATCTGCGCTTACATGAGAAATGTTTGCGACCATTTTCTTGGGAAAGCAGCGGTAAGATTGCTCATGTAGTCAAAGATTTTGTGGCACAAAATCGCAATCTAGTGAATGTAGTTTCGGATGGAAATCCATTACAACGATTACTGCAGAAGCTGTGAGGATGAGTAAGGTGAGGAGACCATAGCCCATATTATTTTCTCCTGCCCAGCGCTGGCTGAACAGTCCCTACGGTTTTAATAGGCAGCCAGGCAGTATTAGTTATTTTGTACGGGGCAGTGGTTGGATGGCTCTTTTCCTAGCCTTTTTTCTTGGAATACAGCCGGGTTGCGGACTGTATCCTAGCCAATATCTCTATTTGTCTTGTGAGGAAGGGAGGTTCAATCTTCCCGTTTCTTTGTATTCCTTATCATCCTTTCCAGCACGTTGTTAAAAAAAAATTAATAATCCTATATGAGCTTCCTGCTCATCACTGATTTCAAAATTTTTAAACAATTGATCTTGCCATTTGGCTTCCTATTAAATAGAATAAAACAAACAAACAAACAAGCAGACAAAAACAAATTCAAAACAACAAGCAATCGAAGCATTCACGAGCTAAAGAAATTGTAGCCGTTTAATTGTCCTAAATTAAAAACCAAATATTTCATTTTCGGGTCTTAGAACCCCTTATATATTCAAAGAAATAGAAATTAGAAATGTAAATACATATTATTCGGTTTTAAACATTACAAAATTAGGTTTGAGGCCTTTTGCTCTTTCAACCTCTGGCGTTATTGGGGTACTTTTTGGCACAGACAACAAATAACTTGTAAGGTATCGTAAATACGTAATCCGATCCTTTCGAAGGATGATTTTTTCTTAAATTCAAACTATTGACAACGTCAATAAAATCATTCAAATAACTTTCATGTAAGGAAATTGGTATGTGATCTAAAAACGGATTAATAGCCTTAATATTTTCTACAATAAAAATAAAATGAAAAATAAATTATCAAATTAAGAAACATTGTAAATTTATTATTTTTCTTACCTTTAAAGTTTTCAACACCTTCATAGGTATAGAGTCTGTTTTTAATATCCACTTGTATATCAGAAAATCCCACCTCCTGCAGTAAATTAAAAATATCCATTTTGGGATCACTTGAATAGCGCACGGGATTTATGTATTGATCGATATCCTTCATGTAAGAACACCATTTGTTTGATTTGCTAAGCAGCTCGTAAACATCAAATATTGGATTCTTGACCAGGAACACTAAAAAGCAGTCGCCACCTTCAACTTTTAACAGATTGTAAATGTTCTGAAATGCTTTTCTATAAATTACAAATAATATTTTTATTACAACAATTATGTTTCACTTTGATGAAAATGAATACGAGATTTATTTTACTTTTTATTTTGTATCCAGTGCAAGCAATATAGTGAAGTAACATGATCAAATTGCTCCTTCATATCATTGGGTAAATCGTTTTCTGTTCCAATATCCAATACCCGAAAATCACATTTTTCATATGATTTATAAAAATCTTTAGCGAAATTGATCATTTTGGGTGAAATATCTGAACCCACTATTTTCTCAAACCTGGCTGGCATGAGGGGATAAATAAAATCCATTAAAACATCTCCGGAACCGGTTCCAACATCTAATAAAGTATCATTGCCATCATTACGCCACTGTAATTTATGACAATATTCCTTAATTAATTGTTCGGCATCATATCTCTGCACCTCATTGGCTTTATGATACAAACTTGGCTGGTTCATTTTATTTTAGCAGTTGTGATTTTTTTTCAAGCCACTATTTTTTTATTTGTTGTTTAAGATTTTATTTATAAAGCTTCTTACTTGAACTCTTTACAATAACTGAATGGTTTTCTTACAACTCTCAGCCTTTTATACACTTTTATAAAAAAAATTTTCATTGAACAATAAATATTTAATTGTATGTGCGGTTTGTTAAGCTGAGATAATTCATATTCGTACATAAAAATTCAATTCTAAACTATTCAAACAAGAATTGTAATGCAGCATTTAAAAATAAGAATAATTCACACAGTGTTTAGATTAGCAATCTGTTTTTTTTAACAATTTCTGTTATAAGATCTTAGAAAAAATTTCTATAGAAATTTAAAAACTATTGCTTGGATTTGTTTGCAAAAAAAAAAAATTTGTATAAAATTTATTTGTTTTATAGAAATAATTTTAGAAAATATATTAACATATAATGAAAGTATTTCAAAAATAAATCATCCAAATATAAACGTTTTGTTTTTCTTAGGATAGCATTACTTACGCATAGCAGAGCAGCATTTATGTCCAAGTTTTAAAGAACACCCTTCCCACATCTTTCAAAAATCACTTTGCTTTCATAAAGTAGGATATTTTCGACATGAAAAGATATCGTAACACTTGCCATTTATAGTTTTTCATATAATTTGCAACACGTCCTTTCTGACAATGTAAAAAATCAGTAATTTTCGATTAGAAAATCCTGCAGTTCCTTAAAGATACAACAAAAACCCAAAATTTGAGTTTAAAACAAGTAAGTATATTCGGCTATGCAAAATCTATACACTCAAAATATTCACCCCTATCGTGAACAAAATGTGAAATTTTTGTTCCCATGAAATTTTCATTCCCCATGAAGGGAAAATTGCTATCGTGAATTTCATGCGAACGTTTGTTCCCGCTATCAATTCGTACTGAATGCAAATCAGAAAGAAGAAAATATAAATAGGGAAAAAAATATTCCAAATTTTTTAAAGTTAAGTGATTTGTGTTATTGTATTGTTGCAAGAGGAGAAGATACTACAACAGAGAATAATTTTATTTCAAGAACATGACGTGCAACACGCGTAAAAGTCCTTATAGTTATCCTAGACGCAAAAGGTCCAAACAATGGACCAAAGTGGGCTGTGTCAATACGGCTGCCTGCCTAACCTACCCTAGACCTTGCTACTGACCCATTTCAATAAAATAAATTTTTATATCTGAGTTTTTCTATCTTCATTTTTTTGCATTTAAAAATGGTTTTAATAAAAAATCTTTATAAATTTATAACCAATAGATCTCTTTGTTTTGCATCTTGATGAGCATAATGTCAGTCTGCACTGCAGTAACTGATATCGAATCAAAAAAATGTGTTATTGATGTAAATTTTCTAAATAAAACATATAAAAACTGGCATAATGTATGCAGTTCCCCAGCAAAATTTAAGTGAACAAATCTAAGGGAAAAGTGAAAAAATTTCGAGGGAAAAAATTAATCATGATAAGGGGAATTTTTGTTTACGTGAAAAATTGTTCACGTGAAATATTCACGATTGCAATTTGGGGAAAAGGAAAAAAATTTCGAGGGAAAATATATTCATGATAGGGGTGATTATGTAGGTAAATTTAAATGAAAAAACACTTTTAATAACTACTTTTTTATTTAAAAACGGTCCACTTACATTTCATTTAAATTAAATGTTATTTTCAGTCATTTTTGAATGTTGATTTTATAACTAACAAAATATGTATAAACAATTAATTTTTCTTTTATTCCAACTCACGAAAAAATAATCTATCAGAAAGTAAAAAGTACTGTTTTTTTCATTTATTTCAACTAACAAAATGGAACCTACCAAAACAATAAAAACTACAGATTATTTATTTATTTTAAACATTAAAAGGTCTTTATTTATTTATTGATTATTTATTCTACATATTTTGACACAAAAATGCTATGTTTTCTTCTTATTTTCGCTCCTTCTTAAAAATCAACGGATTTCAGGATCTTTCTATTCTGAAAAAATAATGTACTTTTAAAAAATTTTTATATTTGTTCAACCAATAATTAAAGTACATATCGCTCATTTACTACTAGAACGCTTTAACTCAAAAAATCATTGCGAGTTAATCGCAGTCGAAGTTTTACACTTGTAAAATGATTCAGAAATAAAAAGTAAATTTAAGAAAACTTGCATCAAATTTATATTAAAGAGTATGTTTTGGACAAACAAAGTGGAGTGTTTGAATTATGACGTTATTGCCGTAAAAATACATCCACCAACGTGTCATAAACTAAAATGTGTCGTCACTTATGAAAAGAAAAACCGAGCTTTACTTTATTCGTAAAAAAACCGATACATTTTAAAAAGATCATCATTCATATATACAGTCACAAAACGAAATGTGACGGTGTTTTAGAAAGCGATGTGATCTTCACGTTATGAAGTTTACTCCAGAACTGAAATGTATTGTTCTTATTGACAAACAGAGTTTCTAAACATGAAATAACGGCCCATTCTCTTCAAAAGTGAAAAGTATAAAAGGCATGAATAATATGGCGAACAAATCTGCATGATTAACACCAAAATTTTTAATTTTCAGTTATGACGTTATATTACTAAATGAGAGATGTATCTGTAATAACAAAATTTAAATAACTGAACTTAACTTGGGACCAAGTAGTCTGTGGCACCACGGCTACCTGCCTAAAGATTACATAATGTTTTGTCTTTATTCTCTATCTGCAAAAAGGGAACATTTTTTTTTTAACATTGTAAATACTATGTAAAATACTTACCAATATTTTTTTGATATTTTTCTTACATAAATTATTTTGTTTTAATTTTTTTTTGTGACTGACATATTTTCCAACAGTTTAAATTTTTTTATTTTATATTTTAAAGCTATTGTAAAAGAGTGCTTTACTACTGACGAACTTTTTTTAATTAGGTATTTCATTTTTACTGAAACAAGGTAAAAATTATTTGAATATTTTGACTGCACCGAAAATCAGTATTTTTTTGTCGTTTGTTTTTCTAACAACACTCAAAAAAAAGTTAAATAAAAATGTTCTTCCCAAAACAATCATATTTTGATTTATTTTTAACTTTACTGAAAACTTCTTTAATAAACTGCAAACAGTTAATGTTCAAATTTTTTGAGTGTATACCCTTCACCATTAATGAAAATCTAGTTTAGTGAAGTAACTCCAATCCAAAAGACTAATATTGGGATGACAGACTATTAACAAATAAGAATAAAATTAAGTACTACATTTATAAAATTTTACATAAAAATGTCATCGGCTCTTAATGGGTTAAGCATTTTGAAAAATTTTAGTATTTCCTGAAAGATCTCTTCAAAAGCTTTAAATGATACCCATGTTAATATTTTAATAAATTTGAAAATTTCAGATACCCGTATCTCGGAAAATGTGGGCGAGCGTAAATTTTTTCATTTGATGCTTTTTCCTTGTTTCTTAATTCTTTACCGCCTCATATATTTGTATGTTTGATTGGAGTTACTTCCTTGTTCCAGTTGATATGGAAAAATTAGAGGCAAACGTGGTGTTTTGCCCGAGGTAGCGCCGATCTTGCTAATTTTCAATAGCAAAATTTTCGAAACTAAATCTGATCGATTGGCGTATTTAAATTTTCTCTAACTCATCTAGTGCAAAGCTGATTTCAACCCGAAGACGGACGCACAAACAGACATCCATGAATCGACTTCGCTATGCATAAGAACTCAGAATATATATACTTTATGGGATCGGAAATGGAAATTGTAGAAATTATAAATATAATGACAAACTTAGATATACCCATTTTCAACTTTTTGTGGTGAAAGATATAAAAATTAATTGTTACATATCTTCAAGTAATACAATTAAATTATCAAGAATATCTTGGTAATATGTGTACTCGTACGTTACTAACTGTAACCGGTATGCTTCGCTTACCCTATCACTTATTCTCAAAAGGGCTACAATGCTTTAACTCGAAAAACACTGTAGAAGGTGTGCTGCTTTAGTTACATACGAGTATTAGAAAATTAAAATTTACTTTGTAAAGGAAGTGTCCTTGCTCCCGTAAAAAACTTTAGCTTTTAGGCGAAACCCACAGTAATCAATTATATTACTGTACTATTACTGAACCATAATAAATATATAATTTACTAGTTGGAAATTTTTATTATTAATTGATAACAATTACAAATAATCATTAAATGAAACAGGAAACAATCGCTACCTAATCAATTGATAACCTTTTCAAATAAATCATTGCACCAAAGACATAAAAACTTATACAGATCTTGCATTCTAAACATTTACAAAATCAGAAATTATGAGCTGTTTCTTGATAGCGGGGGTAAGGAAACTTATGCGTATACAAATATGTGTGTGTGTGTGTGGATGTTCATAAGATATGTTTTTTGTAGGGAAAAATTGAGAGCCAGAAGCACGTGTGTTAGACTCTTTTCTGCAAAAATTGTCAGAAATTGGAAAATAAATCGTCAAAATCGTCATGAGATTTGGAAACAAACGTCAAAAAATCGTCGCAAATAAAAATGCACGATTGTATTATCAGCCTTTTAGCTCGTGTTTGTTAAAATAAAATAATGGCCCAATTAATTTAATAATGTTAAAAAACATAGGCAATCTTCTTTTTTTCAATTAAGCTTTTAGTAAGGCTTACATTTAAACATTTGCGAGAATTATTCATCAAATAATTATTTTCAAATATAATTCCATTTGCTATTTCTAAAATATCTCCCAAAAAAAATTCAAATTACACTGTGTTTCAACTTTGTTGTGGCATTACTGTATACAACTCTATTGTAATGCGGCTGACAAAAGTAAGTATCAACAAATTACAACTCAGTTGTTTCAAATTAAATTAATTAATACCCCTATTACGGTTTACAACTTAACTCAGTTTGGTCATCTAAAAGACAACCAAACTCTTTTGTTGTATTATGAAACACAACTGCTTTTAGGTTGAAATTGTTACGGCGTTACTAGCTGAAAGTATCAAGTTTGACAGAAAAAAGACAAATAGTGATTAAAAATGGTTGACTCTTTTCAATGCATATGTAGTTGCTTAACAGTTACTGTGGAAAAATGTGCAGCAAAAGCAAAAGGCAAATGCAAGAAAAAAGAAAGAAATGCATTTGCTTGAGCTGACTATGTGTTTCTTTCTGCAGCAAAGCAATTACTTTAAAAAAGTTTGCTGTTGCTTAAGCTATGTCTTAACTCTTTACTATAAAGATGTGGCTGACAACGATTGCTTTTTCTTGCTGTTACTTTCTGTAACTTGCCTTTCCTTCCTTTTCGTATTGGAAACGTACTTATGTATTTATTACTTACAATACGTAAGAAAATAGATATTAAATACCTTGTTTTTATTGCACCATTAAATTGAATTTTTCTTTCGTAAAAACTTACAGCAAAAGAAGAAACAAACAGAAGTTTATTGCTTAAGCAACAGCAAACGATTCAAAATAAATGCTTTGCTAATTGCTTTGCTGCAGAAAGAAACACATAGTCAGCTCAAGCATATGCGCTTCTTTTTTTTTGCATTTGCTTTTTGTTGTTGCTTCGTTTATAATGAAATGTTTAATAAATGCTGAGACATTTAGTTTTTTTATTTGCTGAAAAACATGCAAGCAAAGCAAAGATTTTAGTGCTGTTGCTATTCATAAGCAAGCAATTTAAACCCTGAAGCTCGTATTAAAATTTGATAGCAAGAAAAAGTGTTTTATGAGTCCTTTTACAATTACAAATATTTAAAATGGATATTAGTATTGATTTATTTTATGAAGAGGAGTGATAATACTAATGTAGAGGTTCTGCAAATAAGGAGTAAAATTCGTGAAGAGTGCAATCCTCTTTAGGCGATTTAAGATAAATAATTGAGTTTAAAATGAGTAATAAATAGAAAAATTAAAAGTTATTTTTATAGATTTTTTAATTATTTTCGACTAAGCAAAGCAGCGTTTTGCTATTTACTAGATGCTATAAAAGACAAAACAAAGGAATTTGCGCGTGTGGCAGCTAAAACACAAGTTTAATTCATTAAGAAAAAATTGCAAATATAATTACAAATATATGCAGTTGTTCTTTTTTTAAAAAGAACTGGACAAATTAGGCATCATTTTCTGGATCACTACACTACATCCGCCATCAGCATTCTTTGCATCTATGTATCTACTTTAGGTTGTGTACTTTGTAAACATCATCTATTATAACAATTTTGAAAACAAGAATATGACGAATAGTTAGAAATTAAAATATAAAACTGATCTTAGGTCAAACTAATTAATTTACTTTTATAATTTTTGTTATCATTCATATTTTTTATATTTCTTTTGTCGTATCGATGTCATTGATACTAGCAGCAAATGTAAATATGTACATTTTTAGGGTATTGGATACTTTTGAATTTCAAACAACTACTCTGTATATCTTTATAATATCTAAGTAATTCTCTTTTTCCTAAAGAAAGTTGAGGAAGATTGATACACACTTGACTCGACTTTATGGAGTAATAACATCGCAGTTTTTTACTTTACTGATGCTACGAGTGTGATGATAATTTGAGTGCTGCCAAATAATCATTAAGATATAAGAAGTTTTAAAATGAAAAAAATCAAGCGTTAATATGTAATTTTTTTTGAAAAAGCCTTCAAAATGACGTAAAACCGTCACATCTAATGCCGTGTGTCCACTACCAAGTTTTTTTTTGCGGAAATTGCTTCCAGAAGTTTTTGTCACGTAAACACGTATTAGTAATCGACTTTCAGTCAGGGATTGCAGAACGACTGCTGTAAAGTGCAAGTGTTTTGAAGACTTGCAGAAAAAGTCGGATATATGTCGGGTAAACAGTTTGTGGTATTGTCTTTTGTTTTCAGTTTTGTGTTTTTTTTTCAAATTTATAAAAATGTACCAAACTAAATTCGTTTAGAGTAGTGAAAATACACATTTGGTAATTGAAAAACAAGAAAGTTATCCTAAATAATGGGACACGATCTTGCGATCGTATATACAGAAATACGAAACATATACATAAGCGAATCAAAGGAATCGCCTACAAAAAAAAAAAAAATAAAAATACTCATAATTTGCATTTAATTTGATACGAGGGCTGCTATATATATTTCTGGCCTGGCAACACTGAGTGCTGCCAAGTGCAATCTGACATTTCCATTGGAAAGTTTGACATTTTTAAGCATAATCGTATTCAAAACGTTTCGACGTACGACCATTATTTGTGTTGTTTACAGTGACTTGAAAAAATTAATATAGAAAAAAATGGAATTAACTCGTAAACATTTTCGTGCCATCATTTTTCACAACTTTCGACGTGGATTATCACGACAAGAGTGCATTGATGAACTTAAATCTTTGTACGGCGATGAAGCACAATCCTATAGCACTGTGAAAAATTGGTATAATAAATTTAATCGTGGCCGAAGCTCGCTCAAAGACGAATTCCGTGAAGGTCGTCTAAAAACGACATGCGACATACCGAGAGATAGAGACATCCTTGGACATTTCTTCCACCAGCATACATTCGATACTGCATGAACACCTGGCCGTAAAAAAGGTTTGTTCTCGTTGGATCCCGCACAATTTGAAAGTCGCTCAAAAAAAGGCTCGTGTTGATTGGTGCAAAGAAATGTTCCAAAAATACGATTGCGGTGCTTCAAAAGACGTTTATAAGATCGTCACAGGTGACGAATCATGGATCTATGCGTATGAGCCCGAAACGAAACAACAATCGACCGTGTGGGTCTTCAAAGACGAGCAAAATCCAACGAAAGTTGTTCGCGGAAGAAGCACTTCGAAGCAAATGGTCGCAAATGTTCCGCTTGAGCAACGTAGGACGGTCACTTCTGAGTGGTACACTACAATTTGTTTGCCTGAAGTCATCGGAGAAATTCGAAAAACCAACAAGAGAAGACGAATGAGCGGCCAAAACGTCGAATTAATGGGTCATCCGCCGTACAGCCCTGACTTGGCACCTAATGACTTCTTCTTGTTTCCGCACATCAAGAAAAAAATGCGTGGTCAACGATTTTCGTCGCCAGAAGAAGCTGTTGAAGTGTTCAAAAACCATGTTTTAGAGGTGTCTCAAGAGGAGTGGAAAAAGTGCTTCGACAACTGGTTTGAGCTCATGCAAAAGTGTATAAATCATGCTGGAGAATACTTTGGAAAACAATAAAACCATTTTTGATTATAAATATTCGCATTTTCACTATTAGGCCAGAAATATATAGAGCAGCCCTCGTATATTTATGAAAATAAAGTAAACTAAAAATAATTCTTTTTTTTACGAATAAAATAATTTTTATACTATTATTCGTAAAAAAGCAATCTCTAGAGCAAGTTATTCTCACATTATGTAGAAACACGTCCGCAATTTCTTGCAGCAAGTTCGTCGTTATAAAACACTTCAGCAAATACTTGCAGAAGTTCTTCCGCAAGTGACTTGTTAGAGGGCACACGTTTTAATACCTCTCGCTAGAAGAAACATACATCTAACATAGGACAGTTAGTGCTATGTTATAGATTAAGTAATACACATTTTGTTAAGACCGGTTAATATTAATAAGATTGCCCCACTTCTGTCTCTACCTACCCTCTTCAATTTTTTTTTTTAAATAAACATAAAATATTTTACCCTTTACATAAATGTCTATGGTTTAAATTGTATTGTATTCAGTACGGACGTAAATGATCGTTTTTTCCCCTTTTTCTCTCATTTAGATCCTAGCTCTGGAAACTGGTATAGATGAGGACCTATCGGTGTTTCGAACTTTATTAAAATTGTTTAGCTGAGACTTTGTTAAAATTTATTTAGAAGCTTAAAAATGTCAGATTTTACCTTATCTCTCCTCATCGTCCTAATTTAAAATTATATATACCTTATTTTAGCAAGAGAACAACTATCTACCAGTGTATCAAATTTTATTAAAATCGGTTCAATCGTTTATTTATAATACGAGTAGGCTGACTTCATAAATGTCGTTTACAATGCAGTATTACGAAAAAATTCGTTCAAAGCAACATCTTCTGGCAACACTGTTTTGTCAATTAATGCAATGACATTTTAGTAAATTTATGATGGCGCAACTACAAGGTGTGCAACTAATGTTTTCTTTATAAGGAAAACTTCTTTTTTCTTTTAAGCAGTAAAATCTGGCTCTCACGCGTACTTCTATGGGTAGCTTCTTTCTTTCATTTATTTATGTTAATAAAAATTTTACACTCCATAGGTGCACGATTTCCACCACAAATTATAATAAAAAAATTCTAAAAACTAAAAAATTTGCCAACAAGTCTACAGTGAGCACGCACAAAGTATTAAAGCATTACAAAAAACAAAAAAAAAAAAAAAAAAAAAAAAATGCACAAATTCCACAGACGTTGGCATTGAAAATAATTGCCATGCATAAATGAACTTGCGTCATTGCCAAAACTATGAACACTATACTTTGCAGTGTTGCATTGCAGACTGCACTTAATGAAGTCAGCCATATATTAGATTTTTGTGTACCGATGAAGGGAGTTAGTACAGGGATATTTCTCAAAAAGTCTTTACATCATATTTTTTTCAAACTTTACTGCATTATTTTCAAATCAATAATTTGCCTGTTATTTCTGATGAAAGGTAGACATTTTGAAAGAAAAAACCTTAAAAAATAGCACAAAACATTATGTTTTATTTTAAAGATGGGTAATAAATCTGCAATATATATCCAGTATAAGAAGTTGTGGACAGATGAGAGCCAACTAACTAAAAGTCTACGTGAAATAGAATAAAAAAAAAGTGTATAAATTTTGAAAAGGGCAAACATATGTATATTATTCAGGAATTTTTTTATGTGATTATATTTTTGGTGCTTTTGTTATTTCATTTGGCAAAGAATATGTGAAATTTATTTCTTATTTTTGCCACAATATCGGAAAGAACTTTTAAAATAAACTTAAGTTTTCTATAATGACTATGTAACCACAATAGTGTGGAATAAAAACTTACCTCCACTTTCAACGGACACAAACATAAACCTCTAAAAAAAACAACAACAAAATCTATGAGATTCATAAAATTTAGAGTTTTATTAATATATTTATTACAATAATGTTTAGTCTCGTTATGACGCTTCAGCGTGTTAGGATCGCTGAAAATTTTGCTATTTTAATAATCAAATTATCTATCGAGTTTTTTTCTCTGAACTTCTAGAATATTGGTTATTTTTATTTAGGGATTGAATAGCAACTGCTTAGTGGCTTAGATTAGGTTAGGTTAGGTTGCACAGGCCGTCGGCGCAAAAGAAAGACCGACTCACTTGGATCCCAAAGGTCCCATTGTGTTGCCTGGAAACAGGATGTGCAGGGATCAGATTGAGGTCCCTACGGCACCATCAAAGATCCACATCCAAACCACCCCGAGGACCAGATAAACAAGTTTATCTTAGCAATATCGCAGACAGACAAGTCTGCAAGACTATGCGGTCTCGGACTGCCAAAAATAGCCGCTCTGTTCCCAGAAAGAGCCGGGCAGTGGCAGAGCAGATGCTCCACCGTTTCCTCCTCTTCCTCATCTTGACAACTTCTACAGTAGTCATGATGAGGAAGATTCAGTCCACTAGCGTGGGCACCAATGACGCAGTGCCCTGTCAGCACAGCCACCAGTGTGCCCAGCTGCCCCCGAGGAAACCTCAGCAGATTTGCGGATCTCCCACTATCGTACTGAGGCCACAGTGTCCTCGAGACCCTGCAGGTAACCTCTTCAGACCACCTAGACTGTGCAGCCCTTAAGAGTTCCTGCCGAAATAAAGCTTTACAGCAGCTTAATGGGACTCCCACCAGTGGATCTATTTCTCGGTCTTCCAACCGGGCTCCAAGTCTGGCGAGTTCGTCCGCGACCACATTTCCGGGTATGCTCGAGTGAGCTGGCACCCAAAACAGTTCCAGGTTGGAATGTCTCGCCATTTTGTTGAGAGATGTCCGGCATTCACGAACCAATCTGGATGTCGTATAGACACCTGATAGGGAGTTAATCGCGGCCTTGCTGTCAGTACAAATCCGGATATCCTCTCCGTATATCCTGTGGTACCTCATCCAGTAAGCCGCCCTTCTAATGGCTGAGATCTCAGCCTGTACCACGCTACATTGATCATTAAGCCTGATCCGAAATCTTGTTTTCTTTAGAAAACGTCCGCATGCATTTATACATAAATAATTTTTCTCTCTAAAAATTCTTAGAAAAAAAAATCCTTTTTATTTTATTTATGTTTAATAAATTTTAACAGCAAATTTCAATATTAGGTATCAAACAACTAAATTAAAAAAATCTTAATTTTGGGAAAAAGATCTTCAAATCTTATTTAAACTAAAAAATATTTAAAGTTAAGGAAAAATCTTCATTCTGGCATCGCAGGTCAGGCATTTAATATCGATCGAAATTTACTATTGAAATTTTGATCGATATCGAGTACCGTAGTTTGCCCCCAGGTTTCTGTTGATGAAAACTTCATCAGATATTAAATTATTATTATCACACAAATTTAAGGTGATTACACCATTGTATGTTATATATATTATATATTATAATTAAAACTTACTCTCTATGTGTAGAGTACGGTTTACTCCCCATTCAGTACCGATAAGATTTTACTCGAAAAGGCACGATTGTCTTAGGATGCGAGCATCATATATAGATATAGTTTCTACTATATGTTACTTGGATACAAATTTTGATTTTGAAAAAGTATTTTTAGGGTAAGTAGCCTTTTTTATTTATTTTTGTTTACTGGACACAAAAATGACATTTTTATTTTAATATTTGTTACTTCTTCTTAGAAAAAAAAGAAAAAAAAAAATAACAGAAATTATACAACAAAGTGATTTCTGCAATTCCTTATGAAGTTTGCTACTGGAGCATCTCAACTAGTCCAGCAAAAATCCTGTAACATTGAAACGTATCACTTACCTTGATATCGTTTTTCTATGTTAGCGATGTCATGGTGGAAGCATCTCCTCGTGTTAATCGCTGAAATATCTTTAATCTTGCGTTATCCTCTGTGGCTGTGATGATGTGGTGAACCACCCGTGATTTTACATTCGTCTTCACGGCATTAGGACGTTTCGGGATTAGATAAAGATTTCTATATGGTAGAAGACGAGTAGCTGATGGTATATTTGGATATGTTACACTCCTCTTTTTTCCTAGAAACATGCTTTCATGGACAGAGACGCAAAACAAACATACAGATAAATGTGAAAATTTAAATTTTTGGATATTTATGATTGAACAAATCGCCCCAAAATGGTTATATCGATTTTGAAGAAGTATTTTTAACTTAAACCGTACACGCAGAGAAAAAATATGATTGCGATATGGTCACAATAATAATGTCTTTTTCTTTGTAGCAATGTAAAGTTGCGAAGAACAAATTATAGTTATTTCCAACTTTACTTTAGACACGATAAACATTTTTTTAACATTTAATCATTATATGGTTACTATGCACAAACAATGCAACATGTTTGGTTTTCACTACAAAACATTCGAAACACAACCACTGTTTTTTAACTTATTAAAAATAACATAATATATTTAACGTTAATATATTATTATTAATGAAAGAGTGATTTAAAGCAAATAAATAATGCGTTATTTTTTTATCTTAGCTGTCGGTTTTTGTGCAAATGCTTAAAATTGGAATAGTTATTTTTTGTTGGAGTAAATTAAATAAATAAAAATAAAATTGATTTTTTTTATGAATTTAACAAATCTTTAATAACGAAGTCTTTTATTTCAGTAAATGTTTTCTCTTGAGAGACCATAATAATTCAATTACAAAATTGACATTTTTAACCATATAATGATATATTATATTTACCATTTAATGTTTATATCCGAACAAAATATTATTATATTTAATTCTAACATGTTTACATTTTAAACATAATTGTGTTTATACCTTACCATGTTATCGTTATGCTAGACAACTATGTGGTTCTTAACCAATTATTATAATTAAAAGTAATAATATAATTTAACATTTGCAAAGTGCCCGTGCATAAAATAAATTATCGTAGTGTGTTGTGATATTTTATTTTTCATCCTTTTTCAACTGTACAAAAGAGCCGAAAAGAAGTCAGCTGTGGATATATGGATATAGTGGAAAATTTGTATAAAAGAGCCGAAAAAAAATCAGCCGTATACAGCGGAGAAAGAAAAATAGAATTTCTGTTGGTTATTGTTGTTTTTGCTTAAACTTTGACTTTTGTCTTTGCTTTATTTTTTGGACAAATGTCTTTAGTTTATTGAAAATGTTTGTCAGAAGTTTCCTGAAGAGTTAAGTAAGCGATAACGAAATGGAAATCGAGACGAGCTTTGACCCTCAATAATCAATATCGGTGGTTCATATAATAATTCAGGAAGATAGCACGAAAAAAAGTTTTTTGAAAATTAATTAATATAATTAAAATAAAAAATTCCCGTTTCTTAATATAATGTAATAATACTATGTTTTGCTTACAACCATAAAATACAAACATAATATGTTGCTCTAGATTGTAGTTACTGCAACCATGTCTATTCTTTATATGTAACTATAAACTGACGATTAGTTTTAATGGTACAACTAATTAGTAGCAAGCGTTGGCAAAAATAAAAAAATTAAAATTTCTCTTAAATACCACCAAATTAATACATGGCGTCTGATTGCAAATATGAATTTGTCATGTTTTACTTAAAGTTAATACAAATTTTAGAAAATAGAAAAATATTTTATAGTATGAAAATAGTAAAATTATAGTTGTGTTATTATTACGTCCAAGACATTACGTCCGATATAGGAATATTTTATGGTATTCTATGTAAGAAAGAAAATAATAAAAAAGAAAATATCTAGTAAGCGAAGCCGGTGTTGGCTATACAATAGAGGAGAAAAATCTTAGCGCCCGGCTTAAAGCGATATGCAGGAAAATTTTGGTAAGCGAAACTGTTGTTGTTTTAAGTGTGTCCATTCTAAAAAAGACAAACATTATGCCACTTTTGAATGCGACACTATGATATGCTACCGAAATATATAGAAACAAGCTTATTTTCAATAACCTTTACAAATGTTATATTCGCAGCAACGCTGACTGCAGGACATAATTAAAACGCAACGTCATTTGAATATAATTGTTATTGCAATAAAATATAATATTCCTCGTGGATACAAGATCTTGTATACTAACAAAATTATTTTAAATATTTGGCTTTTATTATGTGAAGGTTATAAAACTTTAAAAGAATACGTATTCACTGTGTAATAAATCTTGACTTTGAATGTAATTGAATGTTGCTCAAACAATTATGCTGTAGCGATTGTTGTTTAATTTCTTTTTACGATTTACTCTATTAAACAAAATTTTGGTTGTTATGAGATTTGTTTTTTAAATAACTTTTTCTTGTTTCTGTCGTTGTTTAATTTAGCAGGAATTAATTGTTGACAAATCTTAACGTTTATTAAATGAATATTAATTAATTACTTATTTATATAATTAAAATTTTTTTTTACAAATGCAACTTAAAATGATTCATGGTCTTTTGAGGTAAAATATGTTTAACGTGTAAAAATCGTCGGGGAATAACCTCAACATTAAGCTGCACACTGTAATAATAACTGTGGTTTTTATATTCTTTTAAATAAACTGAACTCTTATTTCAAGTTATATTAAAAAAAATTCATTTCGACTGGGCAAATTAATATTTTAGAACAATATGATTAATAATTAAATGAAATATGTTTTTAGTAAGAAGAAATTCAAATAAAATTTAATCTAATTAAATTAAATTTTTCTAAAATAAGTTTTAAATAATATTTCTTGATTTCAATATTTTTATACGTGCTTTTTGCTGAAAATAAAAATAAGTCGATTTTTCTCCCCTATAAACTTGGGTTTATTAATTATATTGGCAGCTTCATGTTAACCAAAAAAGATATGAAAAAAAGTTGGGGTATATATTCACCTCTTTTCTTAATATTCCCAAGGAATTGCCTTATTCTAAACAAACGGGAAGAATATTATTTTGTGAAATTTTTTTAATTTCGAATTTCTGAAGTCAGCTGTTTTGTTTTGACCAAACATTTGCCAAACATTTTTATGAAAAACATATACAACAACAAATATTAAAACAAAAGAGAAACAAACAAAATAAAAATATTATATATTCAATAACAAAAAATGTATTATAAAGAATTATTATTATTTATGTTGTATGTCTAATATTTACATATAATTAAAATTTTCTAGTTCCAAAAGTGTCCACTTTTTTCCTATATTGTCCTCCACTTCCCTCAGCCTTAACTTTTCCATTTCAAGATTATGCTGCTTTTGCTCCTTTAACCCTTTCAGACCGTAATGCATCGATTGTGCGGTTGGGTTTCGGTCTCAATATTTTTACTTCTGTTTGCTTAATGTGAAATAGACTGGCACTGTGCCATTGTTTTCTATATTTGCTTCTCACATTGCTCTTCTGTTTAATTTACCATTACTTTAATTATTGCGAAACTCTTCAGTCACATTTTAGTTTTAGCATAATGAGCCGTAAAAGTAAGTTGTGTCTTTAATGACAAAAGTATTGATCGTTAACAAATAACTAAAAAAACTAAAAAACTAACTAAAAAAATTAAAAATTTTCATAATTAAAATTTAAAAACACGGGAATAATTAATAATATAATTTAAACTTTAAAATTTTTATCGTGCTATTTTCCCCGTATTGATTATTGAAGGTGAAAGCACGTCTCGATGGCCATTTCGCTATCGCTTACTTAGCTCGTCAGGAAACTTCTCACAAAAATTTTTAAATGAACTAAAGATTTTTTTCTAAACTTTAAAGAAAAGACAAAAATCAAAGTTCAAGCAAAAACAAAAATAATCAACTTTGATTTTATTTTTCTTTATACTCTGCATACGGCAGACTTTTTTTTCTGCTCTTTTATACAGTTTAAAGATGTTGAAAAAAAAAACCACAAAACACTACGTTATTTTATTCTTTCTTTTATGCACAGGACTTTTCTTTAAAGTTTAGACAAAAATCTTTAGTTCATTTTTGTGAGAAGTTTCCTGACGATCTAAGTAAGCGATAGCGAAATGGCCATCGAGACGTGCTTTCACCTTTAATAATCAATACCGGGAAAATAGCACGATAAAAATTTTAAAGTTTAAATTATATTATTAATTATTCCCGTGTTTTTAAATTTTAATTATTAAAATTGCAAGTGCCTGTGCATAAAAGAAAGAATAAAATAACGTAGTGTTTTGTTGTTTTTATTTTTCAACATCTTTAAACTGTATAAAAGAGCAGAAAAAAAGTCTGCCGTATGCAGAGTATAAAGGAAAATAAAATCAAAGTTGATTATTGTTGTTTTTGCTTGAACTTTGATTTTTGTCTTTTCTTTAAAGTTTAGACAAAAATCTTTAGTTCATTTAAAAATTTTTGTGAGAAGTTTCCTGACGAACTAAGTAAGCGATAGCGAAATGGCCATCGAGACGTGCTTTCACCTTCAATAATCAATACCGGGAAAATAGCACGATAAAAATTTTAAGGGTTAAAAATTTTCAAATTTCAAACTAATTGAAATCTTTTCATGCAATACAAATGTGTTTTAGTTAAAAATATTATTGAGTGCATCAATTGTGCGCGTCAGACGTGCGTGTCCTGAAAATCCTTGAAGGTTATAAAAATGACGGTAGTTTTGCGTCAGTTTTGAAAGGGTTAATTCGTCTTTCTTAAAGTCACAAAACCGGTCTATGGAACGATAAACCTTTTTTGTGGCTTGAAGCTGTTCGTTCATCATTTCCAACATTTTTCTTTGAGTGGTCACTTCAATGAGAGCCGTTTTTTTATTAATTTTTTTCGCTGGTGGTGGCTGAGGTGAGTTTTTACAGCTTTGATTAAGGTTTATATCGTTCCGCTTAAGGCTCTGGTCTGTTTGAAGAAGAACAGGATAATCCAAACGTATTGGCTATAACTTCATACCAATTAAATCATAACTGGCTTCTTCGTTTGCAGAGAACTTCTGCTCCATATTCGACCCTCCACCAGTTCCTTTACTATATTTGAGGTTCTGGGCGGCCTTTGTCGAATGTACTTTTTTCGGTCACACATACCTGAAAAACGTTTTAACTTTTAAAACTTTTGTATACCACTAAGGACAATTTCATTAATAGTACCTTTTTTCACTCCGAAACGCTTTTTGTTCTTGGCCCTGCTGAGTTCAAGATTCCCATTTTCGAAGTTCATTTAGAATAAGGGAAAAGGGAACAATTTCCCGGGGATAGGGGAACAGGGAATAGGGAAAAAATTCACAGGGAATTGCGATTCAGAATCGGGCTGATTATCTATTGTTTTGATAAAAGTATACGACCAACGCAAAATATTTGAGTTCGGTTCATACTAAAAATAGTGAGTGAATTGGCTGTCATTTTTGGTGTAATGTGCTGGCAGGTGATATTTAGTTTGTATGGAAGTATAGTACACAAAGGAAAGTCACGTTTTAAGTTTTGAGCAGCTGCCAACTTAACAGAAAGTATTTGAGGTGACGTAAAAGACTTAGAGAAAACCCACCAAAAGGAATTGCACATTTCGGGAACCATTATACAGTGTATATTTACAGAAGGTCTGCAATATCCTATTTGAAAATATCCACTATGAGAAGAAGTGAAGCTTAAAGATCCTAACCAAGAAAAACAATAAGTGGAAAATATTAGTGGACATCTACCAAACTTGATGGTTTGATGACTTCTAACTAGTTAAAACTGCCACATCAAGCCTAGTATTCATTAACAAGTCACTTGCAGAAAAACTTCTGACAGAGTGGAATATTTACTGTAATTTTTCTGATTACAACAGAACATAGTTTCTTATGAATTAATCGTACGATTTGCTTAAACTTTACACGACTGAAAACGTGATGTAGTTGAACTCTCTTGCTGTGGAATAACTTTGATTTGAGTTATAAAAAAGCTTTTAAGCAAAATCTGTTTTTTTAAATAATTAAAATAAAATTTAATTTGATGTTGATGTATTAAAAAAAAAAGAAAATAAACACGTCACAACTTGCATATGAAAGGAAAAGTTGAATGAAAGGAACCACTAAAAACTGATTGATAATTACGTGAACCATGTAATAAAATATACTTTTTATTGTGGTTTGTTTTTTTTTCAGGAGTTTAAAATATCTAAATTCATTTAATTTTAGTTATCGGAAGGAAGTAAGTTATTTGTCATAAAATGGAAATAAATTATTAACACGAAAATTGTTAAGATTAAGGAGAGATATGAATAAATTAATTAAAAAAGTTATTATTTTAACACTTAAGTCAGAGGAATATCATTGAACATTACTCTGTCAAAATTACAAAAAAATATTTCCAAGAATATTTGTCATTTGTTCAAAATGGTTTCAGTGTTAATTGACAGCAAACAACAGCAACCACCTCATACACTTCAAAAAATGTTTTAAAGTCCTGCATTGAAACTATTTCCTAAAAAAATAAAATGTTGGTTTCTGGATATTTTATCTGGTCACTTCGTTCCAATTTAAACTAATAAGTAATAAAAGAGATCATAACATTTTTAAATTGCTTTAAAATTGAAATGTAGATATGTATAAATGTGTGTGTGTGTGTGTATACAAAGCAGTAAAATGAAAATAGCAACTTAGTTTCTGATTTTAATCACTTGCTAAAAATAAATGACTTGCAAAAAACAAATAGTGATTTATATATGAAATCTAAAAATAATTAAAAAATTTACCATTTGCATGTATTTGTCAAAAAAAACAAATTTAATTAAAATTGAATAAAAATAAATAATTATTAGAAATAACACGTTGAACCAAGAATTTAGCTAAAAACGGCTAAATGGAGTGCAGTAGTGAAGAAAACTAGGTTTTGATATCACCAACAAACTTTTTAGTTTATCCAACAAATAATTTTAGTCAAAAATAATAACATTAGAAGGTGAATTATGTTTAAGAAATTTATTTAGTTTGACCATTCTCGCGTTGTAAAATGATTAAATTTTAGTAAATTGAATAAAACAAATAATTAGTTAAATAAACAATTAATTTAAGTTAGTTTTTATAAAAACTATCTGAAATGAAACATATTTGCATTAGATAAAAAGTTTCAATGAAATCTGAAATAAATGAAATAGTCACTGGCTGCAAGTGAAGGCAATTATCATGAAATTTTAATTTAAATTGAATAAAAAATTAAATATTTTTTATGTCTGTTTAAATAAAGTTTCTAAAGCAAATAAGTTGAATGAAACAAAATTTCCTTAACTTAACAGATTTTTTTAAGTCTATGTACGTGGCTCTATCCCGTTCGAAATAACATATTCATATTTACAAAAAAAAAAAAAAAAAAAAATTAAAAAAATTCTTACTTGGGATTTTTTCTTTATTATTAAAATTTCATTGGCATTATTTTAAATAACAATGAAAAAATTTAACTAAAACTAATAACTTTATTTCAATTATAATTGTTTTTATTAATATTAACATACTTGGGAATTTTTTATTACCACTGAAATTTCATTGTCATTGTTTAACATAATGACAATGAAAGACATTTAACTACCATTTAATTCTAACAATTTCATTTTAATTAAAATTATTTTAAATAATAGTAATGAAATTTAAATGAAATCGTTTAATAAATAATTACGATTGAATCAAAAATAATTTTGTTTTATAAAACACAAACACAAAACACTCTTGTAAATAGATTCATATTTCAATAATTCATAAATTTTAAGTGAGAAAGCCGTAATAGGTGATACTCCAGCTAGCAGTTATGACTTACGCGAAAACAAAAATATGTTTCCAAAGTGTCACAGTTTTTACAAGAAATTCAAAACATATACATTTTACCAAATGTATATGTATGTATGTACGAGGGCTGCTATATATATTTCTGACCTGGCAACACTGAGTGCTGCCAAGTGCAATCTGACATTTCCATTGGAAAGTTTGTCATTTTTAAGCATAATCGTACTCAAAACGTTTTGACGTACGACCATTATTTGTGTTGTTAACAGTGACTTGAAAAAATTAATATAGAAAAAAATGGAATTAACTCGTGAACATTTTCGTGCCATCATTTTTCGCAACTTTCGACGTGGATTATCACGACAAGAGTGCATTGATGAACTTAAATCTTTGTATGGCGATGAAGCACCATCCTATAGCACTGTGAAAAATTAGTTTAATGAATTTAATCGGGGCTGAAGCTCGCTCAATGACGAATACCGTGAAGGTCGTCCAAAAATGGCTGTTGTGCCAGAGAACATTGATGCCGTGCGTGAACTCATAATGCAAGATCGACATGCGACATACCGAGAGATAGAGACATCCTTGGACATTTCTTCCACCATCATACATTCGATACTGCATGAACACCTGGCCGTAAAAAGGTTTGTTCTCGTTGGATCCCGCACAATTTGAAACCCGCTCAAAAAAAGGCTAGTGTCGATTGGTGCAAAGACATGTTGCAAAAATACGATAGCGGTGCTTCAAAAGACGTTTATAAGTTCGTCACAGGTGACGAATCATGGATCTATGCGTATGAGCCCGAAACGAAGCAACAATCGACCGTGTGGGTCTTCAAAGACGAGCAAAGTCCAACGAAAGTTGTTTGTGGAAGAAGCACTTCGAAGCAAATGGTCGCCTGTTTCTTCGGCAAAACTGGTCATGTGGCGACTGTTCCACTTGAGCAACGTAGGACGGTCACTTCTGAGTGGAACACTACAATTTGTTTGCCTGAAGTCATCGGAGAAATTCGAAAAACCAACAAGAGAATCATTGTTCACCATGACAATGCGAGCTCTCACACATGGGCTCAAACCAGAGCGTTTTTAACCGGCCAAAACGTCGAATTAATGGGTCATCCGCCGAACAGCCCTGACTTGGCACATAATGACTTCTTCTTGTTTCCGCACATCAAGAAAAAAATGCGTGGTCAACGATTTTCGTCGCCAGAAGAAGCTGTTGAAGTGTTCAAAAACCATGTTTTAGAGGTGTCTCAATCGGAGTGGAAAAAGTGCTTCGACAACTGGTTTGAGCGCATGCAAAAGTGTATAAATCATGCTGGAGAATACTTTGAAAAACAATAAAACCATTTTTGATTATGAATATTTGCATTTTCACTATTAGGCCAGAAATATATAGAGCAGCCATCGTAATGTATGTTTTGTGATCAAAATGCTATTTTAAAATAAAGCTCTGCTATACTTTAAGATGTGTATTTAGAATGAAAATTTATTATTCGGAATCTTTTAAAATTTAATTAATTTACTTTATTCGTGCTTGATTCCTTCAAATATAAATATTTCATGATATTCTCAAGAAATATTTATTATTTTAAACTAAACTACAAAATGAAATGTATTACTGCGGGGAAAGCATATCTATATGGCTATTTCACTACTGCTCAAATAGCTCATCAGTAGATTTTACCCAAATTTGGTACAGAAAACTAGAAAGTCTTATATCAAGAGCCAAATTGATAAAATGAGAACTCCATTGAATCAATAAGACAAAAGACAATATGGATATGCTTTCCCCGCAGTAATACATTTCATTTTGTATTTTAGTTTAAAATAATAAATATTTCTTGAGAATATCATGAAATATTTATATTTGAAGGAATCAAGCACGAATAAAGTAAATTAATTAGATGTGTATTTATTGTAAAAAGACAAGAAATACATCCATTTATAATAATAATTACCATTAAGTCAATGGTCTTGTTTTTTAACTAATTATCAATGAAACGGTTTCATTAATACAAAAAAATTATTAGCATCAGTTATCACTCAAATAAATAAAGTGAAGTAATTAAATAAATAAATAGTCCATCTACTTAATTACTCCCATTAATCTATTTTAACATTTAACTAAACTATTAAATTATTAATTTCAACTGAAAAAAATTGTTTTCAGGAAAAATAATATTATGATAGAAGAATCCTTAAAAAGTACTAAACATAAAATAAGTAAACCTTAAGCCTATTGAAATGGATCTTTACTTGAAAGTTTAAATCATTAACCAATTTGTGAGATGGGTGTAAAACATTGTGTCTGAGATCTAAAGCCATCTTACACCCCAGCTAGCAAATCTTATAACTAACACGAAATACAAAATAAATTGTTCCTATAGTGTGACATTTCTTGAGAATGTTTTAACATACATATACATATATGTATATATATATATTACTCACGAAATTTTTATATCATAAATGCTCTACTTAAGATGTTTATTTAGTGCACAAAGGCAAGGAAACAATTGTAATACTTTGAAACAATTTAAACATTACCCAATCATAATGGCTTTATTTTTTAGCTAATTATCAATGAAACCGTTTCATTAATAATCATTACATAGTCTGTTTCCTTTAGAAAATATCCGCATACATTTGTAAAATAAATTTTCTTTCAAAAAAGATTTTTAGAAATTAAAATAAAAATAAACTAAAACCAAAATAATTTCAATTCATTTATAATATGCACAGTTCATAATTTTAGTTTGATAAAAATTAAAATCATAATCATTACCTTTAGTGAAAATAATTGTAATGTTAAAAACCATTAGCATTAGTCATCATTCAATGCTAATGAAATTGGCCATTGATTACTCCATCTAATTAATTACTTAAATGTATGAGTAATAAAAAATATTTCATCAAAAGGAGCAAATTGTTCCTTTTAACTCTCTTTAGAACGTAAGTTTACCTAATTCCGTTAAAATTTTTCAAATTTTAGGTAAATTGAGAGACTTTCATTAAATTTTTGTGTTTGCAAAACAAACAAAAAATGTTTGCTAAACTAAATACTGTATAGATTAAAATAAAAATTAACTTAATTGAATTAAGTTATTTTTATCGTTAAGATTATACTTAATTTTTTTCGTTTATATGAAATATAGTTCAGTGTACAAATAGTAATGAAAACACCCGTTTCCATTTTCAAGGAAACCCTACCGAAATTATATATTATAAGAATACATCGACCCGGTTCTGTAAACCAAATTCGAGTAACATTTTCTATTTCAAAACGCATTCTCGTCATTTTACTTGTTTTGAAATCGATTAAAAAAACGTAAACGAAACCAAATTAAGTATAATTTTTATATCTAAAATAAATCGGGCAAAAAAACCTACTTCAAAACAGATTTCATCTGTCTGCCTATAGTATGGCCACATACATTAGATTCCATTAACTATTGGGATACCCTTAACTTCCAAATCCAAATTTTATACTTGTTGTTTTAGCGGACCCTGCAATACAGGTTCGTTGGTAATTTTAAGCGTCTGTCTATAACTGTTAAAAAGTATGGCCATATACATAAAATTAAATGAACTATTGGTGCACCCTTTAATTTATAATTTTTAATATCAATACTTGTTACTATAGCGGCCATAGCAATCGACATTCAGTCCAATTTACAAGCGTTTGTCTATAACGGTTCAAAACATAGGCCCATATAAGTAAATTTACATCAATTATGGGGGCACCCTTTAGTTTTTAGATTTATTATTGTATAAGTTTTTGTTATTGGGAGCTGTAGTAATACGCTTTCATTTTAAATAAAAATATGTATTTTGTATGGGGACACCCTTTAATTATTGAGATTATGAACTGTTTTTAAAACGGGACCAATCTGTATTTTCGAAACATTAAAAAGCAACATTCAGTCGAATTGATAACCTCCTTCCTTTTTTGAATTCGGTTAAAAAAAAATGAAAAATGCACTGAAAATCGTTTTCTCGCCAAAAAAAGTTTTATTTGCTTTCAGAAAAAATTTAATTAACTTGTTTAATTTCAATTATTTATGTATTTACGTTAAAAATAAATACAAAATTTTGTAAGTCGATAATTAATTGTATCAATTCATATTTAATCGAAAATAAAAACAACAATGTTCTAATGAAATAAACAATTATAATTGGTCCATTAAAGATTTAATGAAAATTCTTTTTGGAAATAAATAAAACTTTAACAGGTGCATAAACTTCTTTCGATTTTTTTTAATAAAATTTATTTATGACTAATTTACAAGGACTTTACATACTTATCCCACGCTTGTAAGACACTAAGTAACTTTCACTTTTTGAAACACTTATTAATTTCTGTGTCGCCGCTTAAATAGAAAATTTCATATTTATTTTTGTTTGTTTTAAATTTATTGTTGTTAAATTTTTTTTCTGAACGTAGATTTCTTCCTTTAAACTTAATCGCTCGATTTACGAAACGACTTTTGGTTTTGGAGATCTCTCGATTTTAAATTCAGGTCTATTTACAGAACAGCCCTGTTATACTTATTAAACATTTAAATTCAGTTTCTTGAGATTTGGATGTATTATTGAGTCCTTATTTGTAATTTTAAATAGTCTTAGGCAATAAGTTTGGACATTTTCGTTCCATGATTAAATTTATATTTTTGTGACATAACGGACTTTTAGCGAAAACATTAACATTAAGCAAACGGGTTTTAGACCAAAGAGCAGCACTATTGACGCGTTAATACATCTTGAATACCAGCTCTCAAAATATTTATCTTCGCGTAATCACTGCTCTGTGATTAGCATAGACTTTGAAAAAGCTTATGATAGGATCGGTGTCCACTCTATTTTAGACCAGCTGAGAGAATGGAAAATTGGGAAGCAAATTTATCAATACGTTAAGGCATTTTTAATCAATAGGACCTTTACAGTAAAAAGTAATGGGTACAAATCTATTACTACTAAACTCGATAATGGCATCCCACAAGGATCACCAATGTCTGTTATACTGTTCCTTATAGCGTTTGAGAAAATCAATAACATCATGTGTAAGCATAAACAGTTTTCTCACTTTTTGTACGCAGATGATTTCTACTTATTTACAAAAGTTGATGATGCAAACATAATACAAAATAAGCTTGATGATCTGATGATAGATATTAATGAGTGGATCTCTACTTCGGGTGCTATTATATCCAAGCTAAAATCAAAACATCTGCATGTTTGTCGTAAGCAAAATTGTCTTTCTCCGAACTTTAACATAAACGGTTTCAATTTTGAAAATGTTAAGGAACTAAAGATTTTAGGTTTAATTTTCAATAAAAACCTAAATTGGAACACACATATTAAACAATTATCCTTTCAACTCTCAAAGCGCCTAAATGTCTTAAAAGCTCTCAACGGATCTTCGAGCGAAAGCCACATTAACACACTCAAACACATATTAAAATCTATAGTGTTAAGCAAGATAGACTACGGTCTCGTTATTTATGGCAAAGCAGCTAAGTCTAGTTTATCTCTAATTAAAAAGTATTATCATGCAGCTTTCAGATCAATTACACAAGCGTTTTATACAACACCGATAAAAAATATGTTGCAAGAGTTTGATCTGCCTTCAATCGAAAATCGTTACAAAGTACTTACGTGTAATTATATTGTCAAGATGTCACAAGATAAATCCAATATTATCTTTGGAGACTCTGAAAATTTTTTGAAACTCAAAAGGAAACCAAAGTTAAAAAGTACTATAGCAGCTATTTACCAATTTGCTAAAGAATTTGACATACATCTAAATAAACCATCGTCTTTTCGGAAAACTCACCCAGCTTGGGTAGATATTTCCGATCATTTCATAGAAACATCAATGCCTCCAAAATCTTCTAATAACGTAGAAATACATAAACAGCTGCATCTTGATATTTATAATAAATGGAAAGAAAAAAAGTTTACATTTTGGTACTGCGATGGGTCGAAATCAGAACACGAAAATGGTTTTGCAATCGTTGATGAACATGGTCTTACACTTAAAAAGGATATTTTGCCTAACTACACGTCAATTTTTACATCCGAAGTTACTGCTATAGAGGAGGCATTAAAAACAAAATTACCCAGGAAAAAATTAGTGATATGTTCTGACAGTTTATCTTCATCAGCTTATCTCAGACTTGGACATTGTAAACTAACGCACAAACATTTATTAAAAAAGGAAAACCAACCTCTATGCCCTAACTGCAGAAATCTTCTCACAATGTCACATCTGGTATCCTGCTTCAACAACAGAGCTCATCCTAAGAGTCTGTTAGACTCAATAAAATCACTAGACTTTGATTCTATTAAAAAACATCTACCTTTTGAAATTCTAAAATCCCTGTAAATATTACACCTTTGTTTATAATCCACTATCCTTTTATATAAGTTTTGTATATATACTTTCTTATTTTTGCAATTAAAATTATACTTATGTAAGGACGAAGGCCGCTGCAGCCAGTGCCATAATGTATTAATATTAATATGTAAATTTATTTTCTATTAATAGATAAAAATAAATAAATAGATAATAAATATGATTTTATAGTAAAGTTGCCATTATAAAAAACCTCAATTTCAATAATGTCGTCCGCTTTCACTTGTTCAATTGTAATATTAGAAATACCATAGTAAAATTCAGCATTAAAATAATTCAATAATTATTAATTCTTATTTTTATATCCTTCACCATAAAAAGCCATTCCGTTTGCAATTTCTAAAATATCCATTTTCGACCCCATAAAATTCTTATGCATAGCGATTGAGCGATGTCCGTCAGTCCGTCCGTGTTAGTCACGTTTTAGGCACTAGATCAGCTATAGAGAAATTTTATATGTGTCAATCGATCAGATATTGTGTCGAAAGAGGTGCTATTCGAAATTAACAGGGTGCCCTTCGAGGAAGCCTACCTCTAATTTTTCCATATCATTTGAAACAATGAAGTAAATCCACTACAAAAAATATATATGGGGCAATAGAGAATTAAAAACTTAGAAAAAAACATCAAGTGAAAAAATTGGCGCGTATCTATATTTTTCCGAGTTACGGGGCTCTGAAATTTTCAAATTTTTCAAAATATCATATGGGTATCATTTAAAAGCTTTTCAAATAATCTTTAAGAAAATGCTAAAATTTTTTAAAAATGCTTAACCAATTAAGAGCCGATGACATTTTTATGTAAAATTATATATATTTACTACATATAAGATTTGGCATAGCCGATATTGTTACTGATTTTTATTTTAAAAAATTGGAATATTAAATTGACATTTCGAGGTTTTTTAAACACACCTCAATTATTTATAAATTTCAAATTTGTTGCAAAATCTTAAAAATTAAAATCATTTAGCTAAATTTCCTTTTTTAAATTACGTTCTTCATGTAAATTAATTTTTTTTTGAAATATCTATTTCGTGGCAAACAATAGTCTTTATGGTATCATTTTATGAAATTTTTATTTTATAATGTTAAAATTTCGCATTCAAATTAAATTCTCATTTGATTTAAATCAGTTTATATATAGAAATTAAAATTTTTTTTTGCAAAATCGCGAGCTGTTGTTGCTGTTGTTATTAGATTATTTGCCGATGTTTAATAGAAATTTGATTTCTGCCACAAAATAGGAAAGCAACGCAGAAAACAACGATAAATACATGCGCGATATACAAGTTGGGCTCACACACGATGGGTAAGGTTCGGGCCATCTTTTAATTTTATTATTTTTTAAATATACAATAACGATACTATTGGGACATATTTTAGTTTCACTTTTTAGCGAACGAACAGTAAATCCTTTGCGCAAACTCAGCCTAGACTAAGCCTACTGCGTTTAAAAAAAATAACGCCATATACCTGAAAATCACGTTCCTTTTGCAATAAACACAATCATGTCCACCGACCATCGACTACAAGATGTCAAAAATAGAATACATGCGTGCTTATGAGAATAAATCTTTTAGCCGCTACACGACTACCGACTACACGGCTACTTTTGTAGCCCGTAGCCAACTTAGGCTAATTTCTATTTTTCTTGGCTACAAAAAACAGATAAGTGCTGCCAATACAATAAATGCATGAAATGGTGGTTTTAAAAACGCAATACGTTAAATATCGCTACTTTTTGCTTGTGAAATTTTCCATTTAGTGCTTTTTTCATCAATTTCTAATTTGTTTCATTTATATTTATTTTTTGGGTTTTTATTGAAATTGGTAAGTACTCGTATATAATAGTCATTTTTACTGTTTATATGTATTTATTATATTGTTTAATGTAAATGTTTAGTTCAATTTACATGCAAATATGGACGTGGACGCTTCACTCACTGAAGTCTTTGCTTCCACTATTTTAGCAATAGTACTTATAAAGTTAATTAAATTTTTTTGAGACATTAAAATTTTTTATTTATACAAATTCACTTAAAAAATCAAGTTTGTTTTATTTTGGTTAACTTTAATACATATGTCAAAACAGATGTTTATTTTTTGTAGTAGTGGTCGATAGTCGTTAAAAGAATCAAGTAGCTGGCGACTTGGCTATTTTTGTAGCCAGCTACTTTTGTAGTCGGTAGTCGATGGTCGGTAGCCTTTGATTGTGTTTATAGCATTTCATTTAATTTAATTTAATTTTTTATTTGTGTAGTTGTTCTTGTAGCAGACATAGCGATACATACTTTGCTCAATTTTTGCCATAGTCGGTAAATAACAGAGACTCTATGGACGCACCCTTTAATTTATTGTTCACACTTACCTTTATATCGGAAATATTTGTACAAACACCGTATAAATTGTAAATTTTTGCCTTCTAAGTTTAATAAACTACACTAAAATAACTTGTACTTTATCTTAAAGGCATAATAATACTGACACGTATGTGAAAAAACGTAAGTAACACTCTTTAATTTGAACTTTGTTTTATATTATCTTCCTATTGGGCACATAATTTAAGTGACATCGCAAATTTGATATGTCTACCAATTACAATTCAAATAATAAAAATATTTTTATGAATATGAATTTCTCTTTGGAGTTGCAAATGAAATTGCAATTACTTTTTCAAACTGTGCTGACGAATAGGTGACAAGGTAATTAATAAATTGCAATGGAATTAAATTTAAAATTATTTCATTTAATTTTTAAAAACTGATGTTGAATACTCTTAATGTCTTTGTTCCATAATACGTAGATATTCTCTTATGTTTCATTCACAATTTCAACAATGAATTCAATTTATTTTTTTGAACTAAATTATTTATGAATTCATATTTATTAAAAAAAATTTCTTAAAAAATAGAAAATATACAGATTTTTGAACTTGAACTTGAATATTTTTACAATTGTTCATTATTTACGTTGTATGTTAACATTGACAAAATATTCTAATATGAATGTAGATTTTGTATTGTTGTTCACATTTATTTCAATGATCTTTGAGGTGATGTTGATATGTTTCATATGAGGAAATTAATAAATAGACAAATTTGAAATAGTTGAACGACCTACCTTGGATATGACATCAATGAAATTATCTCATTTATGTAACAAACATGTGACTTTTCAGTATTTTGGTCTTTTATTTTTCAAGGCTTTTTTTAATGTATTTTAACTGCAAATAGAAGTTGGTCCCATCGGTATGTAAAGACAAGCAGTCGTTCAGTAACGCTGATGAAATCATCTTTGGTATAGTTTAAAAGGCATTGTACTAGAAGTATGCAGCGGTCAGTTGTGATGACATGTGAGGACAGTAATGCAATATTTTCAGGAGTTGAGACAGGCTTATGACTTACAGAGGAGTTAAAACCTGGTCAAATTACTACGAGTATGTGCTTTATTTTCAGAAAATCTAATGTTTTGTCATTTTTTGGTAAAAGGCAGACTTTGAAGATCAGGTGTTCCGGATAGTGTTTGTTGGATAAAGACTAGCAAATCTCTTGCGATGATGTTTAGCTGCCTAAAGTGGGAGCTAGGGGAGAAATGACATTTTAGTGTATCGACCCGGTTAGGGGGGTTTTATGTGGCTCTTAATAGGACTACATTACTGCGTCGTACTTTCATTCATTCTTTCTTGATGCTTTATTGCACTTACCTCACCTTTGCGTCTTAGATATCAACAGTTAGCAAATATCAAAATGTACTTGGAGGTACCAGGTACCGAGGCCAACGTAGCAATGAAACTGTGTTATCCATATTTATAACAGGTATCAATCACCAAACTTGGAGTACGATAAGATGAGTTCTGGCCTAAAGCACGCTTTTACTGTTGTGGATGCATAAGAAAAAACTCATTGTCTGATAACTGGAGGAAACTTCTTATTGTCTTCAATGATGGTTATGCCATGAAGAAAAATGGTGGAATGATTGGGAAAAGGTATTAAAGTGAAAAAATCCCAACAATAGACCGAGATTCTCGTTCTTAGGTACAAAAAGTGTAAAACATAGTATTTGGAGACAAAAGACCGTTTGGGTCTGTAAGCCCGTAGAAAAAAAATTTTTAAGCCGGACTTTAGTTATTTTAGAGAAGGCTTATGAGAACTGGCTTCATTGGTAACCTTAACTAATGATGTTGAGTTAAAAGGTCGACAGGTAACATCCGGCAATAAAAGTTAGTTAGAGCATAAGACGCATTAAAAACAGAATAGACGTTAATTACCCATCAGGTGCTAGAAATCATTAAAGGAGGAAGGAGGTTAAAGAGGAACCCATAGAGTTAGAGGCCTACTTCACTATAAAATCCATACGTAAACGCAAAGAAAAAACATGGTTGAAAAAACCATAATCTAAGAGCAGCATATTATAGTTGTATTATATGGTTGTTACATTTAATAATAATATAGCTGGTCTTGCAACCATATTGTTGTCTAGCATAACAATAACATAGTTAAATCTATAATCAGTAATGTTCCGATATAAAAATTATATGCTTAAATTAAAATATCATAATATGGTTGAAAATGTCATGTTATATAGCTGCATTATAATATAGTCACGTAAGTGCAAAGATTTCCTGACATTAAAGACTTAGTTAATTATTAATAATTTTTTATTATTGATTTGTCACAGAAGTTATTTAAAAATATCAATTATTACAAGCATCTTTTATCCAAACAATATAATTTATAAGCCCAAATAATGGCAATTTACATTCATAAATTCCTACGGAAAAATTAATTCATGGAGTGAACGTTATGTCCTCGTATTAAAAGATATTATACGGCACGTCATGGTAATTCGAAACACTCCACATTTATCCAAAACTTCTATCACGTTTATCTGGCATCTGCGGTGATGTATAATGTGACAGCTTTAAATGAAAAATGGTTTCACAATTGTGTTTCAAACACAATAATAACGGTTTATGTTCTCACCCACATTTACATATATGTATGTACTTCAACTATTTTTGAATTGTCTTGCTTGTTTATTTGTACATAAACTTTTATTATTTTTTCATGTTCTCTAACAAAAACCAATTTCAGAAAAGCTTCTGTCAAGACACAGAACAAAATATTTTTAAACGCAAACAATATTTTGTTTGCTTTAAATAATACTTTATACTTATTAATAAAAAATATATTATGGTTAAATATATTATATTATAATTTACTTTAATCGTGATTGTATCCTTCAAATATAAATAAAAAATGAAATGTATTACTGCGGGGAAAGCATATCCATATGGACATTTCGCTACAGCTCACATATAGCTCATCAGTGAAATGGCCATATGGATATGCTTTCTCCGCAGTAATACATTTTATTTTTTATTTTAGTTTAAAAAATAAATATTTCATGAGAATATCATGAAATATTTATATTTGAAGGAATCAAGCACAATTGAAGTAAATTATTATAAAAAAGATTCCAAATAATAAATTTTCTTATTAATATATTATATTATTTTAAATAAGTTATAAAACTTTGGTTAAGGGTTAACTTAAATCAACCATGTTGTATTTTTTGTGCACAGTAACCATATAATTATGAAATGTTAACTGAAAAATGTCTATGGTGACTGAAGTATTGTTGAAAACAACTATAATTTGTTCTCTGCAACTAAACGATGTTACAAATACCATAATATGGTTATTTTGACCATATCACAACTATGTTTTTTCTCTGCGTATATGGGTAGCCGTGCTTCACATAACTCTTTTAATACTTCAAGTTCTCGAATGACGTTTTTATTTTATCCTTATAAAAGAGTTGCCTGGCGGTTAATGGATATTTTTTACGGTCTGACAATATATTAATGAAAATAAGATTAAACAAATAAACCGATATATTAAGACATCTGTTATTAAAAGGGTAATATTATTCTTTTCCTTTTGTTTGGTAAACAGCGTATGCATGAGTTTTAAGAAAGATCATAAGTTCAACTCCAAATGGGAGCATTAATATAGAAAAAAATTGTGTTATTAAAAAGGCGAATAAGCAAAAAAAACAGTATCACAAACCTACAATAGTCTTGGTAGGAAAAAAAAGGAAAACACTTGTGTAGCAACGGTAGATGAGTTAAAGATGGCGCTTGTATATTACAGCAACAGGTGAGTGCTTGCAGGATAACAATATAACAGTTGGTTAAAAGGAGTACATGAGATCTTAATTTCGAATTATAGCATCGTGGGACAAATTTGGGCAGAGCAACTAAGTAGAGTGTACGGCCACACCACGCCAGGTGCGAAAAGAGTATTTGTATTTGGGAAAAAGACATGCATTGACGAGTGAACAGCAAATAAGGTCCACTTTAGAGGCACGGGAGCAAATCAGGATTTTGATACTTAATTTTTTCTATAAATTCTTCAAAAAATTAAAATTAATTTTTTTGCTAAAATTAACTTTATAAGACTCAACAAATTTGCACGACAGCGGATTAAAACTCAAAAATTATCGCACAAAAACGTGTGCATATAATTTGAAAAGCAGAAAACCGTCAATCTCATAATAAGTTTTGCTGGTATTTGTAATCAAGAAAACCACTATGTTTAAGAAGAAGAAATCCCTGGCGTAATAATTTTCCAGGAGAGTGCAGTTCGGCAGCTGATTATTTTTTATATACGAACTTTATTGATTTTACATGTTAAACTACTTTTAAAAATATTAATTTTAAATGTCAAAAACAGTTATCAATGACTCATTGTGCCGTAGGGAAAACATCTTTGTCGATGCCATTAATATTGAAAAAGTATGAAGTCTTAAGAAATCCACGTAAAGAACATTTTTTCAACAATTCTTTTTGAAGTAAGATAATTCTAAAATGGCTACAGATCCTTAAAATTTTAAAATTATTCCATAACTTTTTGTAAAACAATAAAAGTAATTAACTGTAATTTTGAAAAGTAATTAGAAATAAATTATAAATTTAAATTTAGTAAATACTTCAAAGGCTAAAAAACAATAATGATGACTATTCAATTGTCTTACAATTCAAAGAACAGCTAAGAGGCCAAAAAGCTCTAAAATCTATTTCCATTGTTCTGCCCCCACCTTAAAATTTTAAATAAAACAAATAAAAACTCAAGATACCAGAGGAAACCAGTTGTTGCTATTTCTTATGTTTTAACAAATTCAATTAAATTAAATTTTAAAAGAAAATTACCCTGTGAAATGAAGTGCAAAAGAAAACATTTTGCCACAACCGAACAACTTGATGTTTTGCTTTGCTCACTCCCAAACAAATTTTTTTTTTATTTTTACAACTCCGTGCAAAAGAAAATTGGCTGAGAAATGCAGCCAATTAAATACTTAAAATTACAAAAATGTTTTAATAGCACACAGTCAAGGAAGGGAAGGTAAGGGAGGGGACAGAAAAACATTGGAGTTGGGAGAAATTCATTACAAACAAATTAACAAATAAATCAAATTTCAATACGAAATCATTTTTTGTTTTTGGCTTAAAACAATTTACAATGATTTCGGCAGCACTTAGAATTGAATAAACTTCTTAAATAAGACGATTTTAATATCATGTCTAAACGCTTCTTCTACTCATCAGCATCAACATCATCATCATCGTCATACTTTTGCAACAATTCTTGGCTGACAGACACAAAAAACACAAGTGTTGCCAAAGAAGTATAAAAACCTCTTCAAAAATCATTTATCTAAATTAATTCCTGTCGTTTACATTTGAAAAACAAATCAAAGATTAAGACAAACATTAGTTTTAACCCTGCATCATATTTGTTAGTTCATCATCGTCAGCATCATCAACATCATCACGATTCTTATTCTACGTCTCGACTTCCCTTTCTCTTGTTTGTATTTTCTGAAAATTATTTAAAACAATAAATATTTGTTTGTTTGTTTGTTTGCTTGTATGAGCGTGTAACCATTCCTATTTTTGTCTTCCGCTTTAAAGAGAAATTAGTTAAGAAAGGAAGGAAATACTGTGGCACTATCAACCAAGATAACAGTGTTGTCAACTAGTGAAAAAATATTTCTTAATGTAGATTTTGTAGTCAGACTAAAACATTGGAAAAATTTCTTCTTTAATTTAGGGAAATTACGTTTATACTAAAAGATATCTGTACAGATCCAGCTAGAGACACAGCAACATTTTTGCATCTGCAATAAAAAGAAAACGCTGCGTTATTTATTTAATTTAACCTTCGCACATAGACGTATTTTGGCCATCTACCCGGGCATTGCTTTTAGTTTTTGCTAATATTGCCTATGACAAATTATAGAATTCAGTTATCAATGAAACTTGCTGTTAAAGCTAGAAATTAAATAAATTGGACCCTAGAGGAACTTATCCTACCTCTGCAGTTTCCACTACTTTTGTTTAGCAAATGCAACTTTTAAGGTTGGAAAAAGTTAAAAAACTTTAACTTGAATCAAGGCGGCTCTAAAATTCCATTTTCGTCCCGCCCCTTTTTGTGGGCGATGAAATAAATGTTTAATTTAAATATAATGTAAGTATTAAAAAAATAGAACAAACACGTCATTATACCATTAATATTTTTTTGGTTTTTATAGGCTGGCAGAGGTATCCCTTCAATCCCACCCCCGAAATTTTTTTTGGGAATTTTCCAAAAATATTTATTTCTGGGCTTTTATGTAGAGGTTAAGGTATCTTCCAAATCAATCCCTCCAGCTAAGAATATTAATAAAAATAAATTTTTGTAATTTATTACTTCATTTCATTTGAAAAAAATTAATTTCTTAAAAATAATAACTTATCTTTCGTGCAATTCGGTGAGTGCAATTGTGTTACTTCTTCTGTTTTATGCATTTTTGGTGTCATATGATGCCACTCATATAGAGAAGTTTGAAGTGAAGTTTTGAAGTGTTTAACCAATAATCTGTGAGCTCCTGTAAATGGAATTTTTAACCACATGATAATCCTTCAATAAAATAAAATCAATTCCAGTTAATTTTGCAGCTAAATTTGGATCTGCTTCCGTCGTTTTACCATCGTTGGAGTTTCCAACTCCAGTTTTGATTTCATCCACTATTAGCCCTAATTAAAGTAGAAATCTTAAGTTTTATAGCGATTTAAAACATTTTTAGGATCTCGACTTACTTCACTCTCGAAAACTTTTTCATACTTTTTTTTTACAAAAAAGTGAACAAAAAAATTTTTTTTTTAATTTTAAAATAAAATTTCATTAAAAACTGCAAATTCAAAATAGTTATAGATAAATAAAAAATTTTAAACTATTAAACGAAAGTCATTTTTACACAATAATTCCAAAAACACACAAATATTTTTTTGCTTGGCCCGAGTTCGATCCCCGGCTACTCTAAAGATGACTTCATTTCCTGAAAAAGGCGGTTCAACTTTTTTTAATACTTAGTGTTTTCTATACAAAAATTCCCTAAAAAATCGACTATTCAACAACTTTTTTTTTAATTGTAGAGAAAACGCTAAAAACCATAAGAGTTGAAACCGAAAATTCACCAAAAAAATTTAAACAAATTTATAATTCTTTTTAATTGTATGATTAATTCTTTATTTATTTTATAGATTTTAAAAACTTACTGAAAATCCACAATGTTTATAAAGGGTCCACCATCTAACATTTTTTTTCTCAACTAGTGCTTATTTCGTGAACGGCAACAATTAGCTCATGTCTCATGTCATTGACAGATAAATAGTTTTATCCTTTTGCTTAACAATTATGGTTGTGTATACGCTTGAACAACGCTGGGAAATATTGCGACATTACTTTAAAAATCTTGGTAATCTTGCAGAATGTGTGCGAAAATTGTGTACGGATTTTGGAAGAAGAGTATGTTCGTTATCATGTAAAAAAGGGAAAGAAACTGGCATCCTCATGGACAAACTTAAGCGTTAAAAGCCAAAAACAGTGCGTACACCCGAGAATATAGCTGCTGTGGCAAAAAGTGTGCGTGAAGCGCCATCAGCATCAATTCACCGTCGTTCTCAAGAATTGAACATTTCGGAGACATCATTGGGGCGAATTCTGCATAAAGAACTTGTTATGATGCCATACAAAGTTCAATTGGTTTTAGGAGTTGAAGTTAAGTGACCATCCAATGCGTTTTAGCTTCGCTAAGTAGGCCTGCATTCGACTCACTGAAGACGCCGATTTTGCAAAAAAAAATCATCTTTTCAGATGAAACTCATTTTGACCTTGGCGGGTAAACAAGCAAAGTTGTCGTATTTGGGGTACAGAATAACCGCACGCATACATTGAAAAGCCGGTGCAGCCAAAACAAGTCACTGTTTGGGGAGGATTTTGGTCCAGAGGCATAATTGGGCCATTTTTCTTCTAAAATGAGCAAGGAGTGGCCGTTACCGTCAATGGCGATCGTTATCGGTCCATGTAAAACACAAAAATTGAAGAAGAGAAAAATGGCAACATGTGGTTTCAACAGGAGGGCGCCACTTGCCACACAGCCAAAGCTACACTCGATGTCTTGCGCCCTGATTTTGAAGATCGCATTATCAGCCGCAGAGCTGATGTCGTTTGGCCACCTCGGAGCTGCGATTTGACACCGTTGGACAATTATTTGTGGGGTGCCGTCAAAGATTAGTGATACGTCGACAAGCCAGAGGCAATTGGCGCTTTAAAGGACAATATTCCTGAAGCCATTGGTGAAATACAGCTGCACACAATCGATACTGTTACTGGACCGATCGAGTAGACTACTGCATGTCAAGCCGAGGCAGCCATTTGAATGAAATTATTTTCCATTATTAACCGGAAGGATTGCACTTATAAAAAAAAGAAATATGAGAAAATATTCAGTAGTTTTTTTTATAGCATTTAAAAAAAAATATTTGGCGGACCCTTTATTAATATTTAATTTTGTTCTTTGTATGGAATCTAAAGCTGATCTGTGAAAAAAAGAAAACGACAACAGTTTTATAAGTTTCTATTTTTGTAATAATTTAGATTTAAGTTTAAACTGTGACTACAAAAACAAAACAAAGCGTGTCCCAATAGAGACCTGAGTTTCTCGTACGTGGCCTTGTCTTAAACCGAAATAGCCAGAACATTATATATAAAACTTGAATATATAAGCGATGTAATTTTAAGGTAGTGTTTTTTCGCGAAGAGAATGTCAAATACGTGCGTTATAAAAATAAGTAAGAACAATTAATTTAAAACATATGGCCTAAAATTGAACCGCTTATAGACAGACGTTTTAACACTAAACATACCATATCGGGTCAAATGACCCATTTTGAACTTTTGCATTGAAAATGCACGTATAATTTTATTGCGTTTGCACTTTTGACTTCATGACTTTTTCTAAGTAATTAATGTACAGCTATAAAAATATTTTTGTTTTGTTTTTTTGTTGTTTATTCTGAGTAATCCTTGTTGTATACCGATATCTACCACAACGGGTCATTTGACCCGGAGAGAATTTTTCTGTTTTATGAGATTATCGAGTCATATTTGTAGTCAGTAAGTTGCACATTCTTCCAAAGACTGTTGCTTAAAGTATTTCAACGAAAATATCTCAGAATAATTTCAAGAAAATATCAAATTTTAGATTGAAAATAGCTTTTTAGTGTAAGAAAAAGTACAAAGATTGAAAGTCTTGGTAAGTACCTAGCTTATATTTTATTTTGATAGCTATAGTAATACAGATAATTTTTTACCCAGAAAAATGTCGAAGCAAACAAGACAGTACAAGTTCTTAGAAGATATAAATAATATTGGCGAAGAGTTTTCAGAAATTAGTGAAGATGAATTTTCTGAAAATTAAGATATATTGGTTGCAAATAAAAATGAGGTTGATTCTTCAGATACTGACGATGAAGAGGAAAATATTGTGAATGTATGTAGAGGCCGAAAAAGAATAAGATTACTCTCAAATTCGGAAGAAAGTGAAGTAGAAATAAATGAACAAAATGTTGCGAATGATGGATCTGTTTGGCAACAAATGCAAGTAGGTGGCACACCGGGAAGAGCACCACTTCATAACATTTTCAGGCAAGAAGTAGGCCCAACAGGATATGCAAAACGCCATATAATGAAAGGTAAAATTAGTACTGCATTTTCATTGATAATTGACAACCGTATTATGAATCATATAAGAACATGCACAATCGAAGAAGCAAAGAGAGTATTAGGTTCCGATTGGAGTTCTAAGTCTACTGCAGATGCTTATAAACGTATGAGATGTCAAATAGGATACTGTCAAGAAAATAAAACCAACAAAATTTGCTCTAAATGTAAAAAATATGTTTGCGGAAAATGTACAATGGAAACACTTATATGTAAAAAATGCGATGAACTATGAATTAAAATTTTTTTAATTTTTTGCTTTTGTAATAGAAATGCTCAACATACTATTTTGTTTAATTATAATAAATTTAATTTTTATTTTTATTTCCTTCCTAACATCCATATTTCATACATTCAAGCATTAAACATAAAGTCGGGTCATTTGACCCGCTATGGTAGAAATAGGTATATATTAAGTCTTGGTATGATTAGTGTTAAATTAGCACATTTCTATGTTTGCTGCAAGAACAAGTACGGAAAAACGTAAATAAAGTTAAGGACGTTCCGATAAAAACATGAATCACATGTATGGCCTTTTTTAATCCGTAATTGGCTAAGTTTCTAAGTTTACGCAGAGTATTTAGTGCTACTTTGTTATAAAAACAAGTAGGTAAAGTTAAAAGTATCCAAAAACTGAGACAAAAAATACTATGTCACCTAAGTGTCACATATTTGTCACAAATTTAGTTTACACAAATGTTATCGATTAACAAAGAAACTAAGAGCGCACATTGGATCTTCCTCAGTAGTAATATCCAAATAATATCTTTTGTGTTGTTTTGTTTTTACTGTTATAAAAATCGCCAAATTAGCAACACAAAAAATCCATGTTTATTTGCTTCCATTATTGAGGCGTGAGTCTGCTTAAAATTAAACAACTCAGGCAAAATAATAAATGACATGATGCCTGAGATTTGATGAAGATTTCCAACTAGAGATGTCTATAATTACAATTCTTATAATTATTCATCAAATAAAACATACATACAAGCACACACATTCAGTCACAGAAAAGCAATAAGGGGTTAATGAAAAAGTACACAATTCATCAAATAAGAAAAAAAAAACAAATCAAATAAACTGATACAGTAGAAATCAGCCCTTAAACATACGACACGATGATATTTCAATATCATATAAAAAGATACAAATCAAGAAAATGTAAATAAAATAAAATGTAAGAGTCTAAGAAAAATTTACATAATTAATGCTTAAACGTTAATAACTCATTTTGAAATTCCGCGGTGACGTTGAACTGTGAACGAAAATGACAGTGGAAATAAGGAAACCGAACTAAATGAAACCGTTGTAAATATTGTAAACAAATTAAAAATATTCCTAAAATACCAGGTTACACATGCACATCACAAATAAACCATCTTTCTCCCACAGAACTTTTGTTTAACATTTTACTCTTTTCAGCAAATGCCACATACAGGATTTTATTAAATATTTTCATTTCCATTTTTCTGTTGCAAACAACGCAAATGCTAAAGAGGAAAAACCAAACAAAACTTAATAATTAGAATATAATATTTTATACTTCCTCACCTTTTTTGTTTGTTTGTCGGTATAAAATACGCATTTTCGTTAACCTTTGAAACATTTTTCCATATTCCATTTACTTGTTCATGTTCATGTAATAAATATAATTACAACAACCCTTTTGCATAATTTTTCTCTAGTCATCGTCATGATTTTATTAATTTGACGCACAGACACATACCGTGAAAGATATTTTGATAAAAAGGACAAAATTCTCGCTGTTTTTGTCGTCTGATGGAAATTTCATTTACTTATTTATTAAAATGGTGGCTTTTGTAGGGCCAAACAGAGAGATTTTTGTGTCAAAATGAAAATATTAGCATGTTATTAAATAATTTATATCTACAAAGAAATTGCTACAAATGTATCATCTAAGGTTTGAATATGTGACTCGTGATAATATTATTATTATATTATTATTATTTATTAATATTAATATACTTTTTTCGTTTGAATTGCATGCATTGAGAACTAATAACAGGTAGTGGCAACATCGAATGGACGTCACCACCTATCGCGCGGTAGCTTGGATTTATAGAGTTCAACCAGAAAACATTGTCCAGAGTAATTTAAGAGGCTTGCATTACTCATAACTATGAGTACCTGTCCACCGGCGGTCATAGAAGTCCTCCTCGAGCTTACATATCTGTTGATTATGATAGAGCCTGAGCCATGGGGATAGCGGGAGAGGTGCATTGGGTCTATTCTCTCAGCCAGATTGAGATTCGAGAGGTATTACTTTGATAAGAAATTTACCATTGTTCTTGGCAATAAAAAGTATTGGAAGCGGACTGGCACCATTAAATGGTACACAGATAGATTCCGAACGCTGCAAGTCTTCAGTAATGGCGTAGTAGGACCGTAAATAAACTATTATCAGTCTTAGGGAAAAATAGCCAAATTTTTAAAGCTAAAATTCATATCTTTGCACGACTCAATACTGACAGTGATTACAGTTAAAATGTTTAGTTATACTCTGTCATAGCCAACCTGCCGTCAGGGCGCTTAGTTCGTATAAGTTCATCTCCAATTTAGCCTGAGAATGACTGAGAATGTTAGGCAGCACCAACACTGTTACTTTCTTCTAAGTCTATGAAGTGGCAGGTAGGCTGGTCGAAAGAGGAGCAAGTATACCCATATTTTGACAGGAACCATTTAGTGGACTTAAATCAACGAGAATCAAAATAGATTAAAATATGAGAAACAGAAAATTGAGACATATAAGCAAAAGCGACTGTAAGACTAAAGGCTTCCCCAAATGCCATTTTTAGTTGAGAAAGGACCTAAGGAATATGAGCCCGTTTAAAATCGAGGAAATTCGAGCAAAAACTTTAAAGGACGTCACTTCAATTCTAATATTCCTCATAAGAATAAGTAAAGAAATGGTGCTTTAGCAGCAGGTAGGGGATGCAATAGATCATCATGGTCGCCGTGTCATGATTATTTTCTTTTCATTATTTTATTTTATTTTAATCTAATCTTTTCTATTTAATTTTATTCTGTTCTGTTCTATTTATTTCTGTTCTATCCTATGCTATTTTATTGTATTACATTCTACTACACTCTATTCCATTCTCTTACTTTGTATTCCATTCTATTCTATTCTGTTCAGTTCTATTGTGTTCTGTTCTATCCTATTCTCCGCTATTCTGTTGTACGCTATTCTGTTCTGTTCTGTTATATTCTTTTCTATTCTATTCTATTCTATTCTATTCTATTCTACTCCTATTCTATTCTATTCCATTCCATTCTATTCTATTCTATATTATATTATTCTATTCTATTCCATTCTATTCTATTCTATTCTATTATATTCTATTCTATTCTATTCTATTCTATTATATTCTCCGCTATTCTGTTCTACGCTATTTTATTCTGTTATATTCTATTCTATGCTATTCCATTTTGTTCTATTCTATTCCATTCTGTTATATTCTATTCTACGCTATTCTATTCTATTTTATTCTATAGAGTGAAATAGCTTTTCTAAATCTTCTGGGAGCTTGCTCAGCTTATCCTTTTTCCCTTGACAAAACTTGATTGAAAATAATATCAAGTACAGTATTTAATAATAGCTAAGAAATGATAGCTTTTATTACGCGGCTAACACTTCCGCTGTAAAGAATGAGTCAACTTATTATTGAATAGAAATATTTAATTATATCGATTATCTCCCAGGTAAGAGTTTGCACGTGACATGTGTCCAAAGCTGCCTCATCAATGACGACGTTCGTTTGTTCATATTCCTCAGAAGAGAAGGGTCTTGCGTCAAAACCAGAGTTCACATTTAAAGAAAAGAAACAAATCGTTAGAAGTTCTGCCACCCAACGCCAGACGCTGGACGCGTTTATGCAATTACACTTTTACTTCCTTAATGATATTCGAACTACCAGGCTAACTATCTTCATATCTATTTAATTACTTTTATTTCTAGTATTCAGTGGAAATATTTGGTACGTGCAGCTAATATTTGCAATCATAATTAAGTGTCACATTAGAAAGCAGAAAGCTTATCTTAGCATTAGTTTCCAAAATATTCACATATATATTAAAGAGGTGAAGTGAAAAAAATAAATATCATTTATAAAGCAGTTTATGCACATAATTTTATAAATTATTTTTTTTTCCTTTTAAATATTTAATAAAAATCTCAATGAAAATTCCATTAAAAAATTTTCTGAAGACACAAAAGAAAATTTACGTTTCTTGTCTTAGATTGCATTTGATATTTCTTTTTAAAACTATTGTAATTTTCTTTGAAAGACTATTAAAAATTAATATTTTATTGTTACAGAAATTCAACATTCAAATAAGTTTCTACATGCACCTTCATACACATGAGTTTAATGTAATTTTTGGCCAAATATTTGTGGTTTAATACTTGAGGCCGTTTAATACAAACCACAGGTGTTGCAAACATTCAAGGCTTTGCATTAATTATGAAATTCTGACTAAAAGTAAAATATAGAAATTTATAAACAAGAAAACATTTCATGCAACATCCAGAACAGTTGCTGGCACTAAGAAAGGACTCTTATAAACATGTGTAACATGGTATGAAGTGTCTAGTAAACGTGGCCAAAAACTAAAATAACAATAACAATGAAATACAAAAAGGCCATAAGAATGGTCGTTGTATTAGTACTTTGAGGTTAAATGGTTATTTGCATATGAAAACTATTTGCAACACTCGGCGCCTCTCAAAAAATCCAAAACATTAACAAAAACTCTTTTGTGAACTCATACTCTGAAATCAAGCAATATCTTCTTTTAATAATTCTTTAGCAACTAATGCAACTTAAAATGTAAAAAAACACTCAAAATTTTGAGTTAGATTGCTTTCAACAGCCTGATACGTAGTGTTGTTCTGGGCGCTTCGGAAAATAACGTCTCAGTAACACATTTCATAATGGGGATTATTGGGAGTTTCTTTCGCTACAGGAGTTTCTTCTTCAATATGAACAGTAGACTGAAGAGAGACATGTCATCTTAGCGTTGGCTCAAGTTTCTATACAGGGACCTGAAATGTAACAAGCTATCTATGACAGAATTTTAAGGTTCAAAATATCAGAAGAAGAAATAGAAATGATCACAAAGAAAGCCTAATAGGGACTAGGTCTGAAGATAACAATATAGGAAACAGAGCTTTTACTCATTACACTTTAAATAGTGATAGATGTGGGCGATATTAAAATCGCTGGCGACTGGCCGGAGGTACAACGGCACAACTTTGCCGACTAGTGGTGAATAGAGGATGCCCGAATCCGAAAACGCAGGCTACGCATAACTTTCACTTCATGGAAGCGATACACTAAGGAAGAAATGGTCTTAGGTTCTAACAGAAAGAAACGCCACACTTCCTTCGTCCTACTGTATGGTATTGCCATCTAGTGCATTAAAAATTGTGGACATAGTTGCATCTGAATAATTTGTTGATAACATCGAATATTGTTAGGTAAAGTTTTAACTATCCCGGCTTCTCCCAGGATACGGCTTCAATAGAAAGTACTTACTGCACTGGCAGCAGAACCGAATAGCCTTGATTGAAGAAGTGGTTTAGTTTGAAAAATATTAGCGTGACTTTAAAATTTCATACGTGACGTAAAATTAAAAAAGTCGATAAAAATTCTTAGTAAAAATAAGTGACAATTGTTTTCCGTGTTTTAGATTTTTAATAAAGCTGAGTGTTTAAACACTGTGCACACTCAATAAGACTTTAAAAAAAACGCGATCTAATAATTAATATTTCTTAAAGCGCATTTAGTAAATATACCAAAGAAGGATTTTGATCCTACGAATTTCAACCGGGGCGCTCTGATGGAAAGGGAGTCAGCTGTAATATGGCCAAAATGACTTTCGAGGCCATAACATAGTGTCAAGTTGTTGTAGTTCCCAAGTTCATTCAAAGATGCCTCACAGGCGCGTAGTGTACCCTGGCTATTCGATATAAAATATATTTTTATGGCTCTACTTAGTTATGCTCCTCAAACGTTCTCTAGCACACTTTAACATGGGGTAGATTGTGGTCTAAATGATTCTTGGGTATTTCCAAAATTGAATGTGCCGTTGAAAGTTTGTACCAAAAATAACGCTACCGCATTCTCTTATTTGGAGCTATCAGTGAACCAGGCTAGCTCTATCTCATCATGCCACCTTTTTAGGAATAAAGACTTTAAAGTCTCTCTACAACTCTAGAGTTGGTATAATTATATTAGGCACCATAAAAATTCTTCCTGCCGCTCCTAAAAATGTTGCTCCTACATTCAATATGATCTGTCACTAAAGGAAGACAAATTTATTGAAAATTTTCCTACTCAGTTCCCCAATACTGAATCGGCAGTAAACAATATACACACTCCTTCATCTGAATTGCCGATATATCGTTAGGGCATTTAGAAATTGTGCGAACATTTATTCTTGAGCGTAAAACTATTATAAATTCTTATTCATAAACGTCAGTCTCTTCCGCTTCCTTCCTACGAAACTCCATTTGTATGTTAAATTCTCTACAGTACGACCAATACGGTTGTAGCTACCAAAACATTGATGACTTATGGTTATTAAAGTGCAATATGCGGTTGGCTTGAAATTTTCTAACCAATAAAATCTTAAATTCATAACTAACTAAACTATAATTTTATTTTCAGCCATCTCTGCCCATGACCCAATCATGACTTCCTTCTTCCCTAGGCAGCATAAGGCTAAAGAACTTTGAAAGTTTTAAATTGAGAAGATTGAGTAAATGGTTTTTATTTCTTGTTATTTTAGTTGTTTCATATTTAGTTTCTTTATTATGTTTTGCATTTTAAGTCTTGGATTACAACAACTTCTCATAAAGAAAAAAAAAACTAATATAAGAAAGAGCTGAAAATATTCAAAAAGGTCTAAAAGTTCCTTCTGGTGTATATTTGATTTGTTGTAATAAGCAGAGAATTCCTGAAAGTATGCAATACATATTTTTACTTGGTTTTATTTTTTTTTCTATATGTTTGGAAATTTAAATCGATTTTAATGTAACCGCATCCATTTGCTTAATAAAAGTGTATTTTTAAGAGTGCAAACAAAAGTTTTGCTTGCATATTGACTTTATTGAAAAGTAACGAATGTCCACCGGTTGCCAAACCTTTTATTGGTTAAGTATTTTACAATACAATAGTAATTTGTCCATTTAATGTCTAGACAAAAGCCTCCAATTACCTTATCCGATTACAAACAAAGATTTTTAACTGAGAGTTGGATTTAGAGAATTGGGGTTTGTATACATGTGCTAAGTAGTGCAAACATTATTTAATAGGAGGGCAATTTGAAAATCACTTTAAAAAATGCTTTGTAAGTTATTTGGCGCATACGAGTATAAAGTCTTTGTTTTCCATTATAATCAATCATTTATTTTGTAATACCTTTTCTAAAAAGTACCATTTTTAATGTTTGTTTTTAGATTTTTGTGTTTTCTAAAAGGAATATTTCTAAAGAAGCACTTTTGCAAAGCACTTGTTCACACTAGAAAGAAAACTGCATTTAAAAATATTTACAAAAATAAGCTTTCATAACAATGTAAAAGAATAAGTGTGAAATTGTGCACTGTGGCAGTTTGCTTCTTAAAAAAAGGCACTTTTCCAAGAAGAAAATATTTTTTGAGCAAAATACCAGTGTAGGAAAACTACCCAACAAAAAATTAGACATTACCTTAAAAAGTACTTGCCATATAATGACTTACTTTTGTGATTGCCATATTTTGTTACGCGCTTACAAAATACATTACATTAGTTCCCAAAAATTAAAGTAGTAATGGAACCAGTTCTTTTTGTTAAAAGAGACTACCGTACTAATTGTACTCATTATTTCCTACAATAATTAATGTAATCGATTCTCAGTAATTGTTTATAAAAGTCTCATGCCTTGTTAAGTTCATTAAGTTGGCAATCTAGTTGGGAAGCACTTCTGCCAAAAATGCTTAATTCCACTCTCGATTACCTTTTCAAAAATTTTTTACTGGGTGGTAGAAATACTTTTGAGAAAATTTTTTATTAGGAAATATCTTCTGAAATAGGCAACTATCTTTTAAGATAACTTTTAAAAAAATTTTTTGAAAATATTTTAGCATTTTAATTTCTACTCGTAAATATTATCAAGAAATTTATTAGGAAAGAAAAACTATTTTCCAAATTTTTTTGTTCATACAAAAAAAAAAAAACAAAAATTTGGAAAGCAGTAAATGTAAAGCACTGAATAACAATGTGGTACTTTTATGAAAGTGTCCATTATAAAAGTACCTTACAAAAGGCATTCCTTGCACGAGTATTAGATACTTTTATAAAGGTCCCAATTGTAAAAGTACTTTGCAAAAATTATATTTAAGAAGAAAATTAGTTTTAAAATATGACAGAAAGTAAAATTTTTAAAAGTATCTTTAGAAATAAAAAAACAAGGCTTTGCTTATCTGATTTCAGAAACAATTTCTTGTAGAAGAAGCTTCAAAAATGTCTTTTCTCTAAAATATTACTTTGTAAAAAGGTATCTTCTAAACAAACTACTTTAAAAGCAAAATTTTGAAAATGGTACCTTAAGGACCTTTTACATATCCATAATATCGAATAAATTGATTGCTGTTTAAAAGAGCAACATTTTAACGCACTTCACAACTTTGAAATGCATTTTTAAGAAACTGAGTTTTCAAATAGAAATTTAAAGTATATTTTGAATTAAGTAACACTTCAGCGCTAAATTTGTTTGAAAATAACTTAAATTTTTTTAAAGTACATTTTGATAGCATTTTTTGTAGAAGTACCTTTTTTCAGGTTCCTTCCCCTTTAAGAAATCTAACTAAAAAGTACCTATTAAAAAAGTACTTTTTAGAAAGTATCTTTCAAAAAATACCTTTGGGTATATTCGTTTAAAAATGGCCACCTTTGAACAAGTACCCTTTTTAAAAGTACCTTTTTAAAGTACCTTTTTAAAGTACCTTTAAAGTACTTTTTAAATATAGCTACTAAAAATTGCTTTTAAAAAGTTAATTTTACTTAAAATACCTTTTAAAAGAGGACACCCCTAAAAAATATCCTCTGAAAAATTAAGTTTTAAAAAAGAACAAACATTTTACTTGTGGCCATTCTGTGTATTATATATTTTTTTTCTTTTTAGGAATTCCCCAAGAAGTCTTTGTTTTTCTTTTAATTTTTTGTTTGTTTTATTTTCTATAAAATCCACTCGTGCAACACTTTACCTAAAAATTCGTTTTGTTGCAAAATATTGAAATATAAACTTAATCAAAAAATAATGAGACATGTAAAAAATACAACAACAAAAGAATTTAAGCAACACAACTAATAAAAGCGAAGGAAAGAAGAATAAAAGGTTTTAATTGAAGTTGAGCCTTTTAAGAGCAGGTGTAAAGTTAAATCATAAAACGAAATTAAAATAAAACACCAACTCAACTTCAAGAGAAATCAAATATGTATTTACTTCCTCAAATGTCCTTTTTGCAACATTTGAGAAAATATTGTGAAAAAGGGTCGATAGATTTACTTTTACAATTAAGTTTGAAAGAATCTCAAGAAGCTTGAGAAAAGGACACCTTTAGAACTTTGTTTGTGTTTGTAAAGAGAAACAAAAAACGGGGAAGAGCATTATTTTTTGTCCTTGGAGATTATATTTTTTACTTTTTTTTGTGGAGTTGGTAAAGTGATGCTGGAGTTTTTTTCTTGTGTGTAAATTTTAGATTTTTAACTTTTAAATGTTTTTATTTTTGTTGTGCGTTTATTCCTTTTTTAAGGGATTAAAACAACTTTTTTTTATTCAAACCCCTTCTTAACTTAATTAGCTGCTTTATGTTATTAATTTTGTATGTAAGTGTGTGTGTGCTTTTGAAAGATTTCAAGAAATAATGTGGTATTTAGACATTTAATTGTGGAAGAGTTATTAAAAATTTATGTAATTAAAAGATTTTTGTGAGGTTTTTTGAATTAAAATAATGAATTTCAGAAAAGCAATTTTTTTCTTAAAAAGACATTTGTTTTTTTAAGATGAGAATTATAAAACAAATGCCTAGAGCATTTTTTCTGCCGGATTAATTTTTTTGTAATGATATACTTATTAGGTGTCAAGGGTGGTAAAGAGGATGTTGCTTTGCTTCATTCAGAGCTTTTGTTTCAAATTAATGGTCAACCTAACAACCTAGACGGACTGGAATAGTGTACTGGAGTACACTAGACATGTCCTCCAAAAGTAGCCTTATTATATTAAATGCTCTTAATACTTGCTCAGAAACTCTAAAATTATTTAAGTGGAGGAATATTTTTATTTCCTTAGATTGTTAAATAATTTGAACAACTGCACGCTAGTGACTAAAGTGAGGGAATGTCACTATGAAGGGTAAGACAGGGTTGGCAAAACTATCCAATCTAAAGTTTTTTTCTTCTTTTTTAAATAGAGAGAGATTTCATTGATTACGAATACAAGCAGCGTCTTATTTTTATTTTACTCTTCACTGCACTTTTTTCATTCTCTTTGTGAAAGTTGAAATTGTTTTTGGGAAATTGATGGGATTACATTTATCTTATGGGGGATACGACTTGAAAAAATCTGGGCCATTCGCGCTACACTATACACCTGTGTTACTGTGTTACAATGAAGTGAGATGTCTTGTTTACAAACACGCATATTTAACTGTCTAGCTGCAAAAACAGGGGAAGGCAGAGAGAGGCTTCAGCGTTCGCTGTAAATGACTTGCCATTTTTGTTTTTGAGATTTCTTATTTTAACAGGATGGTCTTAACAATTCTCTCACTAGTTGTAAGGTGCTATCAAGAAATGGGTTTTTGGTTTAACCGACAAAACAAATTTTTTCAAAACCGGTTTTGCTTTATTTTCAAATTGGTTTTTTGTATACTTTTTTTATTTTATTTATTTCTATTTCCGGAACAACAAAACTTGTTATATTTAAGGCCTTATTCACAATTAATTTTTATTTTTATAATAGGTTTATAAAACAAAATTTCCATACAAAATTGGTTTTATAAACCTGTAATAAATTTTAAAATTGATTGTGAATAAGGCCTTTAAAGTATAGGAATATATTGGGCGTTGTTACATTTAACATGAAAACATTTCATAAAGGCCATTAAAATTAAACGATAAGATTACACAACAAATTACATACGTTGAAGGCAAAACAGATTATATAAAAAAAGTTAATAAAATTTTCAAGTCGTAATTTTAAACTAAAATATACCAGTGAAGTCAAGTGCAGTTAATTAATAAAAATTTGTTAAGACTGTTTGCGTTGAGAACGGTGGCATGGGATAATGAGCTTTTTACCTCTCAGAGATCTGGCCAACCTAATTTTATTATAAAGATATTGAGGGCTTTGTGAATAATAAATTTTGTGCAAGTATAAGAGAACACGAATCTTAAGTAGAGTTTCAAAAGATACATCGGAAAGTTTAGAAGAAAAGTTAGAAACATGGTAATTTTATCATAAATCATACCCAAGGCAAATCAATTATCAGCGTTAGAAAATTTATTATTTTTTGCTGGTAGAAACGAATGTCAAACTTCATATAAAAAAATGGTAAACAGATTTTTTATATATGGAGTTTGACAGTAGTGTACACGGCGAAAATTAATGAATTCGCCTACGCTGCCACCTGGTAATTGATTCGCCTTTGTCATACCCATACCTTATAATGTTGTTGTAAAAGACAAATAACTTGTCTTCGCTAAGAAAGTCACAACTATCAAAAAGTTCACATCCGTAGACAAAGACAGAAAAAAAACAAACTTTATCGAGCAGTACTCTTCTGTGTAAAGATGTATACGATTATGAAGGCCGCAGGGACCTTACCTACATGGTTATAGAGAATTCAAAAAATAAGAAGAAGTGAATAAGTTGGCTCTCGCCCATATCTTCCGAGTAATTGGTCTCGAAACTTTTTAATGATACTTTAATGCACCATATTTTTTAAGATATCAATATGGGTATTATTCAAAAGAGATCTTTCACGAAATACTAAATTTTAAAAAATGCATAACCCATTAAGAGCCGATATAATTTATGTAAAATTATATAAACTACTTAATTTTTTTCTTCTACTTTTTAATTTTCTGATTAGAGTTGCTTCAATAAACTAGACATATATGGTGAAGGGTATATAAGATTCGGCATAGCCGACTATAGCACTCTTACTTGTTTTTACTTATGTTTTAGTAATTTCCAAAAAGTATTTATTTCTAAGCTTTTATACCGAGTTGTCTTCCCAACAAACAACCACCTACCAAGAACATTAATGAAAAAAATTGTTGTAATTTATTACTTTATAGAATTTATTTAAATTGAAAATAATTAATTTATTCATAATAATAACTGATTTATAATAGTGACAATAATTTTTTTTTTTTAAATGTTTCTAGAAATTTTAAATTTTATAGTGAATTAAGCATTTTTCCCTTACTCTGAAAAACGTTTTTTTTATTTTTTTTTTGCAAAAATGTCAAAAAAATTATTGTTTATATTTTCGAACGAAATTTTCTATCAATAAAATTTAAAATAAAATTTTTGGTAAAATTAATATAAGTAGCTCCTGCAAATAAAGACTTTCGCAGAAAAAAAAAAAATAATAATAAAAAATCCTTTTTCATTTAGCCACAGAAAAATATATTGCAAACCTCTCAAAACCGTAAAAAGTCAATAAAATTGTATGCAGTTTACTTAGGGTTCGCAGGTGAACGGTTAAAATACAATTTGTTCCGTTAAAGAAAAATCATGGGATAATTTATCGCATCTTCCAAAAGTATGAAAATATCAAATGTAATTGACAACGACATGTTGTACCATGACTTCTCTTCCTTGCCCTAATAGTTTGCCAAAAGAAATTCCAATTGATAGTATGCGGTTCTTTTTTCAAAAATGCGACAAAAATAACGTAGAAAACCTGTATAAGTTGATCTCATTTGTTCTTTCTATACCATGCAATACAAAGCTTTTTGTGAAAGAAATATTACTATTTTAAATATTCTACGCTCACAAGAAAGGAGTAATATGTCCATCGAACTAATAAAGGCTAAATTTTAAAAAGATTAAATTTTAATGAAAATTTTCGAGTACAACAAAAGCAAAGAGTTAATAGATTTTGTAAAGAAAAATATAAAATATACATATTGTTACGTTTTGCCCTTTTAGAACAAACGTACGGATTATTTTGATTGCAAATACCACTGCGGCTTATTATTCTGTATACAAACATTATGGGTTTCTCTGGCTATATACTTCTTGATTCTACCGGGTTTGTGAACTCTTGGTCTCGTATTTACTAAACATGCGTTATTACTACAAACGCAGCCATCCACGCTACACTACTGTGTTACTCTGGCGAGACATGAACTACTCGATGCCGTGTTTAGTAAACTTAACCATTCACAGGCATCTCCACTACTCCTTTTCTTCAAGCCAGTCATCCCCTTTAATCCCATAGCCACACCTCACGTCTGCCATACACTGTTGTTATGCTGTTACCCTTCCTGCGCTAACCGCAACCGTTCTTACTTTTTTGTTGTTAAGGGCTTCTTGACAATTATCTGTAGCTCTTATATTAAATTGGACGTCCCCACTAAATTATCTGCCATGGCTTCACACAATAATTGTCTTTGCCTCTCGGGAGGTTTGTACTGCTGTTTATTAATTTTAATTGCATGATAACAATTATTATTTTTTTCGTTGCACGCATGTCCAAATGCGGTATCGAACTCAGGACCCTCTGTTTTGTAGTACGCACCTCTACCAACGCAGCCATTGAGGCTGCTCAGCTTTTGTTGGCTGACTCGTGGTTTTGTTATTCTATAAACACACCATTAGTTGAATTAGCTTATTCACCACGCTCATACGAAAACAACTACAGGGGTTGCCAGATTTTATTATTCGTAACAATATGTATGTAGCAACAAAAATAGATATTCGACTTTGATATCTGGCAAGCCTAAATTTGCTGAACTTCCCTGATTTTAACAGTGTCCTCAAAAGACCTTAAGACTCATTATACGATGCAGAATTTTGCAGTATGTCGAGCTGCGTACTTAAATTTTTACATTTTTTAAATTTAACTTTTTACTTAATGTACTCCTAGATTGTTAAAATACCCCTCTCTTGTAAAAAAGCTTTACATTGTGTAATTAAAATTGCTTTTGAATTTTTGACTTTAGTAGAAGCACTGATTTAAACCGAAAGACATGGCCGTCCCAACTAAGCGAATAGTCTGATATCAGAGTGCCTCAATGTACAAAAACATAATGTTATATGAATAAATCCTAAACTTACAATTTTCCTCAAGTGATTATTAAGTAAAAACAATCTAACTTTTTCATACATTAACGCTCTTTTTTAATTACAATTGTTATTTTAACACCTCAATGATTTTGCAACATTTCTGATGTTTGTTTCTGTTTTAGGCAAATGAACCCCGAATTGAGAATTGACCGCCCATTAAGCGTTTTAATTATGTTTGATAGAAGTTTCCTTTAACACCAATATAAACACATTTATACAATTGATAACTCATGCATACTTTGACAAACGGAAAAGGAAACAAATAACCAATGATTGGTTTGTTGGTGTTGATGATGATGACGACGACGATGATGATGGTCAAACTGCATTTGCATATGAAACGCAATCAAAGTTGAAATACAGCAAAAATAAACACACAATCATCGGTCAGTTGTACAAACAGTCATATTTAATGTAAATTTACACAGGCACCCACACACGCACACATATATTTATACACATATCCATTTAGTGTGCTGCTTTTAGTATATAAAATAAACACATCCTTAGGCATGACCGCACCTCCAAATACTAAACGCCTACAAAACTATATGTGTATTTAACATACTACACACAATCATTAATCTTTACTAATGTGTGTGTGTATGTGTGCTTTTGAGTGTTAATATGTTTGCAACAAAAATAAATTAAGTAACTGAATGAATGTTTCCCTGTCGATTTAAGTGACCAACTCTGACTTCACATTATTGTATAATTTGTTTTTAAACAAACATTTACACACCTCCCAAACAAATAAAATAAAGACTTGATAGTAATAACAACTACATAAAAATAGACATACGAGATGCGAGGACTTTATAAAAAAGGCATTTCAATTAATAATTTTTTACACTTAACAAGGAAAGATTTAAATTTAATAGAGCAATTTTTTTATCGCATAAAAAGAACAAGTAAAAAATATCTTACAGATCTGTATATATAACATTCCGATCTCTCAGTACAATCAAAATAAATATTCCCAAACATTTTTTTGACCAAGAATAATAACAACTTATTCTTTAGTCGAGTGCGTGCTGGGGCATGTTTCAACCTCCTTTAGATATGAAGTCGCATGTTTTGCAATTAGTTCTTTAATCAATGACAAATTAAATCCTACCAGCAGTCTGCTGTGAATATTCGTAGAATTTTATTTTAGTGGCTTGGAATTTTTTTATGCTTGATACAGAGGCAGAGTCTCATAACCGAATCCAATAGTACCATAATCTAGGCTAAGACTAAAGTTTTTTACATTTATTTCTTTGATTTATTTCTGCAACTTTAATTTCCTGTCAACTTAGCTTCTAACTACTTGACTTCTCACTCAGGCACTAATACATACATACATTATTGCGCTACCTTTTTTTTAAGGAAATAAAGGTGAGGAGATATGTGGTGAAGAAGAACGATAGTTAGGAAACTTTTTTTTTACAACGCAGTTATACATTATGTTCATCGTTAGAACTCTGCTGAGCGCATTTTTTATTAATTTTTTACTTTACACATACGTATATACGAAAAATTGATGTTGGTTAATTGGCAGCAGCTGAGATATGAGCTTTGGACACCAAACCAATCGCATGGTCAATAGTTAACATGCTAACGTACTAAGATGTACGGTATAAATAAAGTGACATGGTACTCTGCTTAAAATAAGAGTGAGATGAGTAAAGTTCTTCTCTTTACCTAAGGCTTTATTCATGGAAGCGTTTGTAAATACTAAGGAATTCAATGTGAACGGCTGGTGATATATGTAAGTTGTTATGTCATCTAATAGTAAGCCTTGAACCAAACCCTTGCCAAGTGCTTGAGATAAGTCAGTAAAAAACCTTTAATAATATTTTCTCTCCTCATGGGCCTTTTTTATTTTATTTACTTATCGCAATGTATTTTCATTATTGCTATATCTTTTCTGTGTTATAGCTCTACATACCCAAGAAGCAATAATAAATAACATAAACTTTCTCAGCTGCTATGTGCGGTCCGCCCAAGTCTAACGGATCCTTATTTTCAATCTTCATTAAAACCACGGAAACCTTAAACTAGAATAAATAATAAAGTCAAGTAAGAAATTGAACCAAATGAAGTGGGGACTGGAAAAAGTGTTTTTAAGTCCGATAAATATTTAAATTGTAAAAACTAATAGGAAAAATTATATTTTCATAAAATATCTTTATTTTGAAAAATCAATACATAATTAAAACGTGAAAACGTTGATGGTTAGGGTCGCCGTCCTGTTTTAGACCTATCTTGCACGGATTAATTTCATAATCTTGCACGGATTAATTTCATAATTGTAAACCGAACTCCAGTTTATTTAAAAAAAATAAAGTCCAACGATGCACCTAACGTGTAGACCGCACCAAATGGAGCATTTTGCTGGATGTAATGCAGTCTGTAGGGTCTGTTATGAATTGATTTTGCTCCTGCAATTGTGTTTATTGATAAATCTGTTAAGTGAAAACTGAGCCTCATCGATATCACAATTTCATGAAATTAGCGGTAAAAAGATTAATTTAATTAATAATTTTCACAGTTATGCTGGATAATTTGGCAGCATTGTTTAAGCATCAATCTATTCATCTTGATTTGCCAGAGTATGCTGATCAAAAGTGCCAGAGAGTAAGTAACTAGGCTTACAAAAACAACCTTTAATTGAATAGTTTTAAGCAGATTATTTTTCTTAATAGACTTTAGGAACTGCCCTCATGGCTGCCTACCGCATATATAAAAGTTGTTTGTTTTTATTCAAACTTCTAAATCTAGACCAGAAAAAATATTTTAGTGTTTAATTAATTCTCCACCTAAAGTGCTTTTGGACACCTGAATGGAAAGGTTTCATGCTCATTTGAATATTTGCTGATAACGCTGATTTCGTAGATGCAAATGAATGTTGAAAAATCAACACCGCGTATTTTTAATTAAAAGAAAAAGGAAGCTTTTTTGCTTTATTGATAGAAAAAAATATAATAAAGAAATAAACACATCAATCCTCAAAGGGGAAATTTCAAAAACGGGGTTTGGCACTAGTTTGTTATGTTGATCACTGATACTGTCACCAAATTTTAACGCATTACTGAACAAATTTTAAGTAAATTTCATTATCAGTAAAAATTTACTGGCGACTGAAATTTTCAATCAAATCTTTTAATGTATAATTATTGCAAAATGTATTTTATTGCTGAAACTCCATCAATTGATACGTTATTCCATTGTTATTCGAAATTCTTGTCTCGCTTATGTCACCCAATACTATCTAAAATCGACGTAGTTATTCATATATAAACATTAACTACGATTGGAATGTGTTCACGTGTACATATTATGATGCTTAGTTATGTTTACAGTGTGCGTAAATATAAGTTTGATAATATGATGAGCATAATAAAATAAATCCTAAAATCTGATGGAATAAATATGTAAATGATATGTGACCGTTTCAATTTCATTTTAAACTAAAATTCTTGAAAAAGCTCTATTAGGCTTGAAAATAGTTTTCATAAGGTCGACTCTGACTATCAAAAGTAAATACTGAGATCAAAGTTTTGACCAAAAAATTGATAGGAGTCACTTCAACATTAAAAAAGGAATGTTCTTTTACCAAATGGCGTTTGAATGTTTATAAAAATTATTTATTTAATATAATGGGTGCGCCAAATAACTTTTTTTTTGAAAATGCTATTAAAAAACAGTGTAGCGTCAGCTGCGTAGCACGTAGCGCCGTCCTGTTGAAACCAACTGTTGCCAATATCTTCCTCTTCAATTTTTGTAAACAAAAATTCGTTCAACAATGCCAGCTAACGATCGCCATTGACTGTAGTGGTCGTTACATTTTCGAAGAAAATTATTATTATTCCTCTGGACCAAAATCTGCACCAAACAGTGACTCGTTTTGGGTGCACCGGCTTTTCAATGTATGCGTGCGGGTTTTCTGTGCCTTACATGCGACAATTTTGCTTGTTTACATACCCGTCAAGATCAAAATAAGGTTCATCTGAAAAGATAATTTTTTTTTTGGCAAAATTTTCAAAGTAATGTCGCAATATTTCCCAGCGTTGTTCAGCGGAAGAATAAAACTAATTATCTGTCAAATCAGACATGAGCTAAGTGTTGCCATTCACGAAATAAGCACTGAAAAAAAAAACGTTAGTATGTAGCAACATACCACTTTACATATATGAATTATTATTTGCAATATACTTTCTGAAGGGTAATTTTAATTTATTTAAGGTTTTTGTTTTATTTCTTTAACAAAGAGACTAAATATATTCATTTATATCTTTTGTTCTGTATAAATATTGCACTCAATTTTTTGAGTGATCCTTATATAAATTTTCTAAACGAGTCGCTCGCTTGCAATACAGAAACTGCACATTATTCTGTTTATTTTGATCTAACTCTACTTTTAATTTGTTTTATTTCTTTCAAATTAATGTTTGATTTTTATAAATCAATAACAAAAATTTTATTTTTTTTTGCTAATTTGTAGGACTTGTTTGGTTATATCAAGACATCATATAAATTGAAAGATTTTTTTTTCACCAACTGCCAGCAGTTTGCCAGGAAGTACCAGGCTAAACTTTGAAAATGTGCTTTTGTACTCTTAGTTTCATCTAATATTATTGTCTTCGGAATGTTTGCATTCACTAAATATAATGACCGACAGCGTGTTGAGGTGAAATTCCGTGGAATCCCGGAATGACATTATCGCACGCTTTAAGTGTATGTTAACTAATCGCAGTTTCACCAATGAAGGGACTGACGATCAGATTAAAAACATTTTCAGTTTTTGTAATATGAAATGTGGCTTAAGAATTCTGGCTGGAGCATTCGAGGTGAAGTATTTGACAGCACAAAGGATGTCATAATGGGGATTTCGCTTAAAACTTCATATCATGTCTACATAAGTACGAACTAAAGATGTATAGTCATCATCTAGAGAGACTTTAGATCAAAATAAAAAATTGAAAACAATTTTAAAAACAAAAAAATGCTTGAGGATCATATTAAACTAGTTAGAGTGAAATATTCGGCTATGCCAAATCTTATACATGTCTAACCACAAGTACCAAATGCAGATTTCCCAGGGAATGGCTTAAATAAAAATCAGCAAATTGTAAGTTTTGCTAAGGGGTTTTGTCCCAACTTATTGCGGTGAATAAATAGTAGGAGGTGAATAAGTATAAAACAAGCATATTATAATTTTGTTGAATAAGTATACTATAGTAAAGCCAACCACCAGCAAACGAAAGTTAAAAAAAAAGATATGGAAAAACTAGAGGAAACGTGGTTCTTTACCAGCTGCCTTGAAGGAAATAACCCGATATAGCTGATTTTCAATAGCAAAATTATCGACACTATGTCTGATCGATCGCCGTATTAAAATTTTCTCAAACTCATTTAGTGCCTTAGCAAAGTAGATTTTAACATGCACACGGACGGACAGATAGACAAACGGACATCGCACAATCGACTTCGCTGTGTAAGAACTCAGAATATATATAAGGCCTGAAATGGAGATTGAAGAAATTACAAACCGAATGACAATTTTAGATATACCGTTTTGCATTTGTGTCCAAAATGTCTTCTTGAATCGTTGTACAAAAATCTGAGTAAAAACTAGCAGTAGCTTAAATAATATTCATAGTCTCTGTAAGAATGTTGCGACTAGAATACACGAAGTTGCGCGAGTGCATCTTATCACATTTCGGTTGTTCTATCAATCGTAAAACCAGCCTCGTACCCGAAAATGTGGAACATGCCATTGTTCCAGTGGCTGTTAGGTAAAGTGCATTTTGGAGTTTTATGTTTTATGAACTCTTATATTAACAATGATAAGTGGTAACTTAGGTTATTTGTACTTTGAGACTACCGGTCATTTGTGGGTAATTGACACATACAACTAATGAAACCTCATCAAGAGAAATTTTGATAAGCAGACGATTTTTTGGAAAGTAGTAGTTGTTTTGTAATACTCTTATGCAGGTTCTATGTTCTATCTATAAGGTAATTAGTCTCATCTTTATGAAACCACATGTTGCTCCTATTTATTTGCGAAAGGCTAAGTTTGGTCGATGTTAAACTGATGTTAGGTTTCGCTTACGAAATGACTCTATTGCGGTAGTTAAAAGTTGAACAGCTGCTTATTTGGTAAGGTAGCTTGCTTTAGTTGTGGTTACTTGCAAATACCAAGACTACACTTAACTATTGAAAAGAAAACTTGCAAATGTAAACGCCGGTTCATGGCAATTTCGGTTATTTGAATTCTGTTGGGATTGTTGCCATACTCTGACTTTTGAATCCGACGCGAACGATAATCGAAAACGTTCAAACGAACTAAATGTAGCACACAAACTTTGGAGTTGCTGTTTATGATAGGAGTTAAGGTGGACTTAATGTTTAAAATGAGAACATGGCTGCACGGCAGCTGATATGTTTTTGCCTAGACTTTATAAGAGAGACAAAATTTTCAGACTTTTTATTTTGCGGTTTATACCACCATCATTGGTGGAATATTATTAATTTGATGTTAAATAGCTAGACTTTGACTTAAGCCTAATGATGAACTCTGAACACTTGGAGCGGGTTATTTACTGCTTAAAACCGTTCTTTTGCATGTGTTAAAGCGATACCACGGGAGAGACTAAATCCTAGGCTGATCATAGTTTTCTCATCATCAACAAGCTTTCACGAACACAGGACGAATCCCAAGATCTTTAATACGCTTTTTTGGGATGTTTGCCAATTGGTTCTGGTTGTCACAAAGAACTATATCATACTACAAATTGAGATTTAAATAACAGGGTTCTAGAAATGCAGCTTTTGCGAAGTCTATGAGGAAACCTTTGTTTAACTACTCTGTGACTTAGCTGACTCTGAGTCTCGTAGAGTCCGAAAAACGATCTAAGTGAACAGGATAATTGAATTCAAGTTAGAATTTAAGATTAACAAAAGATATATGGGCCGCAGAACTTATGTTCTTTCAAATACGCCCAAAGCATAAAGTGAAAATAAAGCGCATTTGAACTTAGGATCAAAATTTGGATGCAACAAAAATTACTAGAATTACTAGAAAGCTTGAAAATTTAATAATAATTTAATTTTTTAATGGACATTTTTTCAAAATTTATTTATAATATATAAATATGTATATATATATATATATATATTAGAAACAGTACAAATAAAAATTTCATGCTAGTTTCATGAAAAATTGCATAATGTAAATGCCGTAATGGTGAATTGGCCAACGGGCATTTGCAGTAGTAAATGCTATAAAAGCCGGAAATAAAAAATTCATATTCTTTTTTTCTCTTACCTCCGGTTATTCAAAAGAGAATATCGGACTTGTCTCTTAAGATTCTTCGTGTTAAACGTTCCGCACGATCGCTTTCATTCAAACCATACGTCTACGGAATCCAATACTTTTATTATCCGTTCACCACAAAAAGTCCGAAAAGCGTATAAATAAGTTTGTAATTTCTACAATATCCATTTCCGATCCCTTAAAGTGGTTAGTGTTGGAATAAAATTTGCTGAGCTAGAAAAAAAATAAATGTGTCAAAAGAGGTGCTATTAGAAATCAGCATGATCGGCGCTTACCCATATTTGCCGAGTTACGGGGCTCTGAAATTTTCAAATTTTTAAAAAATATACGTTTTTGTTTTTTAATTCTGTGTCACTGCAATATTTGCTTATTTGATTGGAGCTACTTCACTAAACTAGATTTACATAGATGATGAAGGGTATATAAGATTCGGCATAGCTGAGTATAGCATTCTTACTTTTTTTCATTAAAAACACAAACAACAAGCTTAACTTTCCTTTTTAAAATGTTTTTTTTTTATATATTTTTTAGTAAGTGTTGCAAAGTGTGCAAAAGTGATAAAGAGTACCAAATTGCTATCTCATCGAATATAGCTCTCGCATTGAAATTGCTTTCAAGTCGCAGACACCCAAACATTTTTCCTTAAATTGTGCCACTCTATTGAACTTAAACATATTTATTTTCTATTAAAAAAAATTGGACGTCCAATGATTTCAATTTCAATTAATATTAGAAATATGTATTTTAAATTGACTTTAGGCAATTTATAGACGAGAGAAAAAATATGTTCGTAAATACATCTTAATTCGTAATCCATCAAATATTGTGTAATTTAATTCAACAACAGATAGAGGAAAATAAGCAGAAACTCAATTTGAAAAAAATATGCAAGTTCTTTGGAGAGCATACGTATGGACCATTTGGTAAGAAAATGTACAAATTTATTTTAATTTCAATTTCAATATCAACCTGCCCAGAAACACATTACGAAATGCCGACAGCCATATAATTTCTCGTAACAAACGATTACCAAAACCCCAAAAAGGTAAAAGTAGAAGGAATCAAATAAAAATTGTAATTTTTTCTTATTTATGTGGTCAAATGCACAGCAGCTGAATTCAATTACACAATTGATGTAACCACAAACGGTACGACAGACCACATACCGAAGAAACTTGGGGAATATTTAACTGCCAGAGTGAGCAAGTAACAAGTTACTTGTCTAGTTTGTTTTCATTTCTTCTTTTTTTACACATGCAATAAAAAATTGATACATTTAGTTAGTCCTTGTGAGTTTTTTAAACAACCCCTTGGTAAGCAACAATAACAACAAGGGTTTACTTCAATTTATTTTCGTTTCAATTGCTAAACGATGAGTTGGCAAATTAAATTTCAAAATTTTAAAATGATGAAGTGTGTTTGTTGCTTTGCAAACTTGAAATGACCAACATTTCTGATAAATATAATATCAATAACATTTCTTAACTTTTGTATATTTTATTCGTTTCAAAACTGTCAAACATGACATGTCAAACAAGCTAATTTATCAATAATCCAACATGGAAAAAAGTTTAAACTGCGCAGTTAAATTGTTCTTGTCCATATGCATGAATTCGTTTACGTTTCCGTTTGTATTAAAGTTATAATTAAATTAGTTTTTTATACTTTATTTAGTTTCATCTTTCTTTCCCGTTTGTGCGATGAGACTTAACAATTTAATTTACAAACAAAAAATAATAAATTCATCATACATCAACTTGTCGGTTCTTTTCGAATGAATGCGTTGAAATCCCATAATTATTTTGTTACTTTAAGCATTTGTTTATTTTTTACTTTAAGGAAATAGTGCTGTAATAGTTTACAGCAAACAGATATTCGTAAACGTGATGAAGTAATCGTTTAAAACTGAAGGATCATAATTCGAACCAATGTTAAAGAGTTTTCAAGCTCCTATTGGCGGCACCAGAAGGCGCAAAATTTAGATAATTATGTGCTTTAATTATTCAAGATAAAACTTATTTAAGACACCTTCTTAAAAATAGCTGCACACTATTAGAAAAAACATTATTAGCAATAAGTTATAAAAATTTTCTGTTTAAATATTTTGTTAAAGTGACTTTTATTGCACGTAAAAAGTCATACTATTTAAATTAAAATTAAAATTCAACGGAATAATTAACAAAAAGGAAAAATATGGTGCTCTGGTTTTTTCTGTTTTTACTAATTTGTTGCATTTTCTAACGGCATAATTAATAGAGTATAAAAAATCATTTCTTTAAAGTCCATTTTTATACCCTTCACCCCAAAAGTAGAAAAAGGTTATAACTAAGTTTGCCATTCCGTTTATATTTTCTACAATATTCAGAGTTCTTATGCATAGCGAAGTCGATTAAGCAATGTCCGTCTGTCCGTCCGTGTTAGTGTTGAAATCAAGTTTGCCGTGACAAAACAAAAAAAAAGAAACACTTCAATATGTCAATCGATCAGATATAGTATCGAAAGAGGTGCTATTGGAAATCAGCAGGATCCTTCCATGTCCTTCGAAGCAGCGGGCAAAACACCACGCCTGTCTGTAATATTTTCATTTCATTTGAAAGAATGAAGTAACTCCAATACGGGCCTAATAAATTCTCAAGTTTTTTAAAATATCAATATGGGTGTCGTTTAAAAGTTTTTGCGTAAGAAAATACTAATAATTTTTAAAAAAACACTTAACCCACTAAGAGCCCTCAATTATATATGTGTAGTACTTTTTTCATATTTTTTAATTATCTGGTGAAGAGTATATAAGATACGGCAGATTTGAATATAGTACACTTACTTGTTTTATATTGCAAAAGTCGCAATATATACATAAGTTCAGTTTTACTGTTTTCTTTTAAATCCATAAACGGAAAAATGCCGAAGAAAAAAAAATACTGAAAGTGTCTCCTGCAACGGGGATGTTAAGCACAAATTAAGTAGTATTTTATCGTTTCACAAAAACTAACGCTAAATTTTAGTTGTTTTGCAACAAGAAGAAAAAATTGAGTTTGTATAATAATTTAGTGTATTTCCTATAAAATAAATTTTTAATATATAATGTTGGTGTATAGTAATTTTTAATTGTTATAAAAATCGCGTTTATTTTAATTAAAGCTTAAAAATTGCTTTTATTGAAAATTAGGAAAAAAAAAAAGGAAAAATAAGGTCTTCTGGTTTTTAACGGGGTTTGAACTCCTTACTGATGGGCCTATCAAATTATAAAAGTCGACATCGGTATTTAGAAAAAACAAAATCAATTTAAACAAGTAATAGTGCTATATGCGGCAATGCCAAATCTCATTATTTTAACAAGTAAATTTTTAACAAGTTCTTTATTCGGTATTAAATTAATTGGATCAACAACAGTTCTTTATTCGGCTATGCCGCATCTTATACTCCTTCTTCATTTATAACTCAAAAAAAAAAAAAAATATTGAGGTGACAGAGAATTATATAATAAGAAAAAAAACAAAAATTTAGTACTATATATAATTTTACATAACAACTATTCGGCTTCTAATGGGTTAAGCATTAAAAAAAATTTAGTATTTCCTGCAAAGCTCTTAAATAATACCCATATTGAAATCTTAAAAAATATGGTGCACAAACGTACTTTTCTATGAAAAGATAAGAGGCCCATAACTCGGAAAATATGGGCGAGCATCAATTTATTTACTTGATGTTTTTGTTCTTATTTTTTAATTCTCTATCGTACTTAATTAAATAAAGTAGCTTTGTTCCAAATGATACGGAAATTTTAAAGGCAGGCGTGGTGTTTTTCCCGCTGGATCGAGGCATATTTTTATTTGTTTTAATAATAATTATTAATACATACCAGAGACCTGCAACTTGTGTGATCGAGACGTCTTGTTCACAGTAGTTGAATTTTAAGAACAACGCGAACAAGTATTAAATCAATTTAATACTTGTTGCTTTTTATACACAAACACAAAATGCAACAATAAGTGTAAATCATTTTCAACATTAGACTCGAACAGATTTGTATTGAAACAAAAAAGTCTCGTTAGCAAGAAGTTAATTTTTTGCACAACGTCTTTATTGTACATGATCTGATTGGAGTTTTACCCAAAACAATCGAGCCACTTGAAAGTAAAAAAGCGCTATGCAGAAAAATATAAAAACAATAAGAAAAACTTACAGATGTGCATTTTCTATCATATTAGCATTTTTTTTTTCTAGCTTTAAAGGTGAAAACAAAAGTTTATACATATAAAATATTTTACAAGCAAACAAAATTTTTGTTGAAATTATATTTACACATGTACTATGTACATAAATCTAAAAATATATATTTTGAAATTTTTTCTACAAATACCTATAAATAATGATATCAAAGTATATAATTTGTTTTTTTTTTTTATTTTCAGATTTTATTTAAAAAAAAAGAAAAGTATATATACATATATACATACATATATATACTTATAACTAAACAAAAGTAACATTTTATAAAAAAAATTACATTTTCATTTATAAAACAATAAAAAGGACATAACAAAATCTTAATTAAAAAATATTTACAAAAATTAATATACAAAAGGAAAAAGAAACAAAATTAAGTAGCAATTCATGGTAAAAAAAGAACAAGTTCAACACTATATTTTACGGGCATTCAAAAAACGTTTGGATCAAGGCACATTAATTTTACAGGTAATAGCAGTTCTAAAACAACTACAACAACAAGTAAACAACATGTATTTTGTTTGTGTAAAATATATTTTCAGATGTCAAATTTAAATAACGCACAGTGGTTTGAAAAAGTTTTTTGACAAAATTGGGTATCTTATAAACAACTTAATATATCTCAACGAAATTCTACAGAGGCAGAGCAGAGCTGTTTCTCAGTAAATCTACGGACGGTCAGACCCCTAGCGTGAAGGTGGGCTTCTGGGTAGGGTACCAAATTTGGGTACGTTGGAGATTTTATTTTTAAAATGTCAAACGTACCCAAATGTGATAAGAAGTTTATTTTTAACTCAAATGTTAAGATTTTTTAAATTCAATCAAACCTTAAAAATGTCTTTAAAAACATGTTTAAATGTAGCTAATCTTAACTTAGTGTTTTTGGCGTAGTACGCTTATTAATTATCGAATTATTACTTTAGGACATTTGCTATATTATTAATAAAATTTAAAATAAACAAGTTTAAAGTTTTGATTGAGAAAATGTAAAAAATATAATAATAAGGATTTGCCGCAAAAAGGAGGTATTTTTTTTTTGCTTATGCAATTTAAATTTACTTCAGAAGTAGCAAATTTGTTTAAACAATTTTAAAGACAAACTATAGCAAATGCGAATAAAAGCAAAATTAGGTCAACAATTATAACGGTTCTCCCTCCAGCCCTTTCCAACATTGCCAATTTTGAAACAAAATTTTAAAATTATAGTAAAACTCCTCGGAGTGCAAAGCACCGATTAAAAAAGCGGTAAGTCTCCAAATTTTGGCTACATACTCCAAAAAACATTTGACAGCCCCGTGATTATTTATGCCTCTTTTGTAAAAAAAAAACAATTTTTTGGGACATTTTCCCCTTTCCGGGAATTTATATGATAAAACACAAAAAATTAAATTTTATTTCACCATTTGATTAAAAACTCTTTAAGCTGTATTACTTAAAAATTTTGTAGGAATAGCCCGATGCGTTGTCATATTTAATTTCTCAAAAACCCACCTTAACATGATTTTTTCAGTTTTTGAAAATGTAGCTCGAAAAAAATAATTAGAATATTATAATCTAGACGTCACAAGCTTTCCTTTGCTGCTACTTACATGCATATATTTAAGGAGCTTTCTAAACCTCGTGATTATGTCAGCTTATTTTTTATATGTATAAACCAAAAATGTGTATAAACACATAAAATGAGCAAACTAAATCATGAAGAGGCGAAGCCTACAATTTGTAAATAAAATTCAGTTTCAAAAAGTGTGTGATACAATTTTGTTTTATGAAAATTTTAAAAATATTTCCACAACACCACTGTAAGAAAAAAATTTTTGTAGGAAAAAAAATAATAAGTGTAAACAAAATATGACATCTGAAAACATAAACAAGAAAGTCAACTGATCTACTGCCACTACCTAGTATATTAATCTGCCTTGGTTTGGATATTAAGCGCAAAAATTTATTGAAAAATAATTTAAAAATTAAAAAAAAAAAACGTAAAAACAACAAGAGAAGAAAACATCGAGTAGAAAATTAATTTACAACTGAATAAAACACTTGTTTCGCTAACAACAAGTTTGCTTTGATGCAAAAATAGATTCAAACCTTAAATGACACTGTCAGAACATTCATGTTCGTACAAAATGACGAGTACATAAAATGAATGTTTCAAACGATCGGTTGTTTCAACAAGTGTTTTTTGTTTTTGAACAAAAATGATTCGAGTCATAAAAAAGTAAGTGCTTGTTTAAGTAGACTCGAAAATTACGCAACCGAAACCGATCTCTGATACATACAACACAAACGAAACAAAAATTTACTGTAGCTAGTCTTCTCTCTTACTTTCCATTAAAGAAATGTGTGTTAAATCGACTTGAAAATACATTTACTTTACAACCGATTACTGATTACCCGAATTCTACAAAGAAACTCGCTTCTGGCGTATTCAACATTTTATTCATTACCTTACAACACTAATTACAAAGAGTAAAAAAAATACGTATTTTAAGTATACCCTAGTGTAACAAGTTGTTATAATGACTCGTTACTCTTGTGGTATGCAAATTAAAATTAAGTTTCTATTATTTCTGACATGTCATCATGATGATACATGAAAAACAGTCAGTAATTACATTTAGTAAATTTCTTTGTTAAAAGTTACAATTGATTCGTTGTGTAATTAGTTTATTATATTTATATTATATTGAAGTCAATTTCAACTGACTGTCGTGTTTTACTTTTGACAATTTGCTTAATTAAATTTTGGACTGCCTCCTTTAATGTTGGTGATTATTGATGTCATATTTTAGTTTGTCATTTCATGAATTTTACTTGAGGATTTTGCTTTGTTAACACTTTTGCTATTGCAAACAGTTGCTTGCCTAATCAGTCGAGACTATTTTTTTCTACGAATTTCGATATTCACATCGTACTGAAAGCGTCCATTTCATCTTATGAATTATCTATGTATTAAATATATTTTATAGAGAAAAACTAATTCTTGATGAAATTTTTCCTGGCGGTAACTTGCAGCTTGAATATAATTATTACAAAAAATCACAGAATAAATAGTGTTTAATATAAGATTATACAATTATTGCGGAAGCAACACGGAACAAGCTTGGTTAGCTTATGTCTGATTTCTGTTGCGTGCTGATAACATCTTCAATAACAGTCCTGTAATCATGGTCACCATAAATAAGGAACCAGTCAAATGTATTTAATTTTTAAAAGTTTTAAAGGGCTTTTAAAAATTTATCTTTTTAAAAACCTTTGAAACTTTTAAAATTTTAAGAAAGTTTCGTAAATTTTTCTTCATTGTTTTCTTTATGTTTTTTTTTTAATAATAAAAATATCTAAAGATAATAATTTTCATATTTTTTCTTTCTGATTTATAATCAGCTTCTAAAAGCTGCTTTTCTTATTCCAAAAAAATTTTAACGAAATCATTCAACAGCAACCTTTTCTTAGAAAAACAATAAAAAACTTATCAGAGGTATAGACACACATTCTTAAAATAAAAAAAATTAATACAAAAAACACATGGAAATTGTTGTCATCCTTGTTGGGAAGCGATAAAAATTTAAAGTATTACACACTCGTTCATACACAATGCAACAAACATTTTAAATTTGAAGGTTACGCATATGCTAATAATAAAGTTAAATATAAACATTTATGCTGCCGCACACATCACATGGCCATGAAATTATTTCCGTGTTAAGGATGCGAGAACGTTACACAAAGGGAACAAAGGACACGCATACATATAAATACACACACACACAAATTTCAAAAGGAGCGACGAACATGCTTATAACTATGTAAGAGAATTTAAATAAAAAATTAGAATTAAAAATATTAAATATACTATAGCATACTTTAAGGGGGTGACATATTAGGCAAATAGTATGTGCGTTTGTTTGAAAAAATCAATCAGGGGGGATGATAAACGTTGCTTGTCTGGATAAATTTTTATTTTAAATCTATGCCAAGTAACAAAAACTTTATCGTAATGTGTTCGAAAACAACAACACCAACAACGAATATTTATTAGTATCAAAAGCATATTTTCATTCTGGTAGAACAAATTTTATGTTTTTTCAATAAACATTAAGCGATTTTGGTTTTGCAGTTATTTGTTGATTTCTATGTGCCACTTTGAATAAAAGGACCCCTCTATACTTTCCACCTTAAGCACAACGTATCATACCAGCTAAATCTTTTAAGTGAAGGAAACAGTACAGAACTTTTCATAAACAAAGGAAGGGGAAGATTATGATGCTCATTTTTTTCCGAGAATATTATTTGTATTTTTGTATTTTCTTTTTTTTCGTTTAGCGTAAAACTGTAGCTATTTAAATGCAAAAAAAAGAGAAAAATTTTATAGCGGGCCTTAAAGTAAACTTCCGTTGTTATTATTCACAGCTATTGTATTATTTCAATATTATAAAGTATGTAGTATTCACTCAGGCGTTTATTTATTTTAATATTTGTAGCATAACCTAAGGCGAGCTATTTTTTCATAGTTATTTTTGTTATTATCCATATCTTCTCAAATCCAGCATTAATTTTGCTGCCTTTTTCACAGTCCACCTCCTGTTTAAGCTTTTTTATTGCCCTTCCTTCCTTTCCAATTCTATATTGTTGACTGGAATCGTCATTTGGCTTAAACAATGTGAAAACCAATGAGTTGGAAATTTTGTTGCTTTTTTTCATTTTCCTCTATCGACTTAACTTTTCATTGACTGGAATTTCTTTTACATTTATTTTTTATTTTTCTGTTAATTTTTTTGTTTCGTTTTCCTTATGATGTGTGGATATTTGATTATGTTATTTGTATTTGTTGTTTGTTTTTTAGGTTTGTTGTTCATATTTTAAAAAATTTTTAATTTAGCATGAAATTAAAGGAATTTAGATATTTATACATAAAAGAGATTATTAAACAATCGTTTAAACATTTTTTATTGCATATTTTATTGAAATGAATGCATGCTGATATGAACCAGTATATAAAAGTGTGAGCTGAAATTCAACGAAGAAATTTAAAGCGGTTTTTTATTGCTATTTACAATGCGCACAACAAAAATTTTTTTGTTTAAAGAAAATCTGTGCTGGAATAGAATAGACAACATTTTAAAATATGGCTTTGAACTCACAAAAATAATAAAAAAAAGTTTTTGCAGATATTAAAGGTTTTTTTGAATTGCAATGTAATAAAGGTTTTAATTGATTTAATTATACAATTTATTACACTAAATACACAATTAAATTAATTATTATGTTATACTTAAAATTAAATCATTTCGTGGTTTTTAAGGCCGCTATGCCTGGTAATCCATTTAAGAAGTTACTTTAAGTCACTCTCATTATGTGACAGCATCCGGAATTAGTGTGGTATAATGCTTCGCCTATCATAATGTTTAAAACCTCTAACCTCAGTCAGAAAACTTTTGGCTAGCTTAAGGATATGCTAATAATGTGTTCCAATACTACGAAATGGTTTCATGCATATTATTCATTTTATAAGGATGTAAATTCTGTAAGAAACATCACAGATAATGTCTGCTGCCCCTAAGCCGTGACTGCTTCATGACATCTAGGACAATTATAATTATAAGGCGCCACCAGTTATCTGGGTTTATAGGGGGTTAAATTAAAAAGGAGACTGACCAGTGACTAATTGCTGGTACCACAGGAACCGATAGCCTGCAGAATCCAGGCTCCTGTTGCGGTTATTATCGAGGCCCTTCTCGGCGAGGGAGACTGTATAATGTACAACTAATTAGGGCATATATCTGTGCCTAAAAATGGATGGATATTTGTTTAGGTTTTTATTATGCATTTTCATAGTTTGAACTGAAAGTAAAAGCTACTGTGTTCTGGGTTATTTCTTATTTCAAATAGGAAACTTAGGCGATTATAACCACCACCACCACCAAGTAGATGTCCTTATCAGGTATAACAAATTTCGAATTCAATTTCCGAGATTTCCCACAGTCTACGGTTATTCTATACTTTAGTTTAAATAGCGCTGCCTGGTCGCCTGATATCATGTTTTTAAGTTTTGAAGGAACTTTTTTTTTCAAACGCTCCCTATCAGAGATAATGACTAGTAAAATTTTATGTATTTGCTCATAAGAATAGTGCAATTTTGAATTTGCATACTTTCATCTTCTGACTGCAGAATATCAAAAACGATACTTTGATGTATTCGAATATCAGCATTAAAATCAAAAATAAAATAGTGATTTTGCAGGCTTAGGCAATAGGAAGGAGATCTAGAGTTAGGTTAGGTTAGGCAGGCAGCCGTGTTGCCACAACCCTTTTGGTCGCTTTATGTTACCTGCTGTCAGAATGGGTAAAGAAAAATGAACAGAAAGAGAGAGACGAGTAAAGCAGGACGTAGAAATGAAATAAAGATAAGGAGAAGAGAAGGAAAGAGAGAACAACGGGTGTGAAGATACAGAGAAGGTCCGAAAAATGTAAAGAGGACCGCGCTACACAAGCCCAGTTAGCTAATGTGTGCGCTCATCTCCTTGACTGAGTCGCAGTGACCGGTTGTGGGTCAGTAATCTACCAGCTGTACCTCAAAAAGAAACTGATCCTACCTGGACCCAGTGACGATATATCAGATATGCCCCTATAGAGCCGCTGATAAAGGTATCTCAGGCGTATATATCTCAGCACGGTGCACAGACAGAGGAGTTGTTTCACCGGTTTTCTTTGCCCCGATGCAAAGAGGGACAGGTTGTTCTAGCGGTCGAACATGTCGACTCGTTAACCCATTAGATCTGTAAAGAGCAGCGTCGATGCGCTGTCCGCAAGCAGAGAGGGGTATGCCACAAAAGTTGTCAATGGGATCCTCGTTAAGCATTGTCCCCTTCTTTGCTAGATCGTCGTCAACATGCCCATTTTAGGGTGACTGTCGAAGCCTCCGCCATCTCGTTAAGGGATTTCCAGCACTCAGAGACAAGTTTAGATGTGAAAAACACGCCTTTAAAGGACATAATTACGGCCTTGTCGGAAAAATGAAGATATCCCTGTTAGATGTGTTTTATTACCTCAACCAGCACGCCACCCTTCCAATAGCAGATATATCTTTATCCCAAATTCCTCAAATTAGACCCATCCCCAACTCTCGTCCCTAACTTGGAGCCATCCGTGTATATACAGAGTGCTCGAGACGGAAGAGAGCGGCCCTCCGTCAGGTGTGACCGAAAGTTAGCACTCGTTAATTTCCAACTACTGATAGCAGCGCGAGACTCTGTTGGCTAACAAGATACTGCAAAGTGTTTTAACAGAAACTTTATTATTCTTTCTTAAGCTACACAAAATATCTAGTTGTTTCCACTTGCCTCGGAAACTTCCTTTAATAACTTGCGTAGTAAAATATCTCATTTATTTCTTGGAAATAAAAAAACGAAATTATTTCATATTTTTACTTCTACAATTTCGTGCTTTTTTTTGGTTTATTCGTTCATTTCAAAGGGTCTGTTTCTAAGCTGATAACATTTAAAGATTACAATTCAAAGCCAATTTATCTGCAATGACCACTTACTTCCTTCCTACAATTCTGCTTGCAATCGGTCGTGTAAAACTTTCTTTAACAAATAAAATTAATTTTCTTTATTTCGAGTGTGACAAGCGTTTAATGTTTACAAGGGCTTTTCATTTATGGTACTTCTAGACTCATAGATTTTGTCTGACATTGAGAGGACAAACATACAAACACATAATTTATTAAGTCCCAGAATTTAGTTAGAAAAAAGAGAAAAAAAGGAAACGAAATGTTTCCTTCATGCACACAAACTCGCTCACTCGCACATATATGTATGTGTGTGTATGTGTTTATTAATGTTTTCTCATAATCATAATAATTTTCATAATGTTTGTACATTTATTATTTCCGTTGACCTTTTTTTCTGTGTGTGGAATAAAAGGTCCATTTTTCTATTTGCGGCTATATGGTTGTAGCGTGTGGCATGGCATCTTCTTGATAATTTCGTTGACATGTTATAATTGCAATAATGTTAATGAAATTGATGCTGTTGATACTAAAGCCCGTGATGACAATGATGATGGACAAAGTTAAATTGGAAGTTGGCTGTATTAAATGTTAATGAATGTAATTGAGATTGAGACCAGAAAGTTGAGCGTATTTTTTTTTATTTGTAAGAGTACGAAGCAGACAAAACGTAATATATAATTACCTGCAAAGGAAATAAAAAATCTAAATTTAAGGACAAGAATTATAAATAAGAAATGTCTAGAATACTTTTATGGTGGACATGTAAAAAGTGTGATTGCTTTTTAGCAACTCATTTGTAAAGCTATTTGAAGAATTTGATTTAATAGACAAAAACGTAGGCAGTATATTCTCTACTAACTTTCTAACTGTATGAAGCTTTATTTAAATACATTTTACTACATTCACATCTTATCTACTTCATGAAAACGTTAATTGCCATATTAAACCTTTAGGAAACTTTTATTATATTAAACGTCGGCGTTCAGAGTTTTAAAGTAACTAATCAAATGTAGAAGGGAATCAAAAAATTTCTGTTTACAGAAGTGTTAATATTTATGAATTATATACCCTTCAATATACATATAAGCAATTTTAAAAAAATTGTAGTCTTTCTTAAAGATCTCTTCAGAAGCTTTTAAACACTTGGTGTTTTATTCTTATATTCTTATAAATATATATACTTTGTGGGGTCGGAAATGGATATTGTAGAAATTACAAACGGAATGACAAAATTAGATATACCCTTTTTCCACATGTGGTGAAGGGTATAAAAGGCTAAAATGAACAACATATGCCATTGGTAGAACTGTCAAATAACCGAAACATTTCATCCCCATTCCTAAAGTCTCTTCTTTATTTTTTTAATGAAATTATTAGTTTAACTTTCTATCTTAGTTTGTATACATTGTAAACATCCTCTATTTAACCAAATAATTTAATAAATAAGAATATGAGAAGTAATCGTAGTCAGTCAATATTAATTTTGGTGAAAAGAAGTCATTATTATCTTTATAAACGGTCACATCATTTGTGTACTTTGGGTATTTTGCCAATCTAGCCGATTATTACATTTTTTTTAGCACATATTGGCTCTAAAAATTTATTGAGTGCTCCCAGAATGAAATGAATCAATGCAGGAAAATCTGTTATGGTTGTAGGCTGTTAAAGCTAGAAAACAAGAAATCGGACCATGGAGAAAAAACTTCCCTTAGAAGAGCTAATCCTACCTCTGAATAGTGTAAATATTTTTTTTTATTTTTCCGTCATTTTGTATAGCAATTACAAAGAGTGTTTAAAAACCTAAAGTTGGACTCAAGAGATTCTAAAACCAAGAAATTAAAAAATATAGGCAGGGGGAAGTATCCCTCCAATCCCGCCCCTAAAAACGTCCCTGTAAAATAAAAAAAATTAAAAAAATTGTTTTTGCCAATTACCTCAAAATATTTATTATTAATTATTATAATTTTAATTATTATTTATTATTATAATGCTTTACTATCCCCGCCTCCCAAGAATATTATTCAAAAAGATATTATCTTTTTAGTATTTTATTTATCTAAAAGTAATTAATATATTCATAGTAATATCTTCCCAGCAAAACATTAGACATTACCTTTAAAAGTACTTACTTTTGTGATTGCCATTTTTTGTTGCTCGCAATGTAACACATTACATTAGATCGCAAAAGAAGAAAGTAGTAATTGAATTAGTTCTTAAAGTTAAAAGAGAATACATTAAAATATTTACACCAATAATTTCCACTAATAATCAAAATAACAGATTCTCAGGAATTGATTATAAAAGTCTCATGCCTTGTTAAAATTAATAGGTTGGTAATCCAGTTGGGAAGTCCTTCCTACAAAAATGCTTAGTTCCACACTCGATTACCTTTTCTAAAACTTTTTGCTGGGTTATTGATGATTGTAATGGTAAATTTTATTTAAAAATACAACAAATTATTTATTTAAAAGAACTTCTCCTCTGCACTAAGAAGATAATGAGTGCCATGGTCTCTCTTCGTCTGAATATTCAAAGACATCTTTTGAATCTGAATCCTCTTTAGCGTTAAGTATAGGTAAAAGCATGAAGGAGAAGTGATAACCTTTTTTGGCGTGGGTCTTATACTAGTAAATAGTGGGTTAGACACAAAAACGCAAAACGTTTTTTGTCTACAGTATAAACGTTAGTATAAAAGCTTTTTTTTGGATCGCGATGGAGATCACGATTAAAAACCTTTTCACTTGTTTTTACACAATATTTAACACAAAAGAAATACTATTGTTAATTTCGAACGAAATTTTTATCATAAAAATTTAAAACAACTTTTTTCTCAAATTTAACATAAGTAGCTGCAAATATAGCCTTTCACAGAAAAAAAAAATCAATACAAAATCTTTATTCATTTAGCCACAAAAAATATACTGCAAACCTGCTATAATCGTATGAAATCAATAAAAACATCTGCGATTTATTAAACTTTCCTGACTTTAACAGTGTCCCAAAGCGACAAATCTCAAGCAAAAGCCTTGAAAATGCACTATACGATTTTTATCTGTACAGCTGCGTACTTAAATTTTTACCATTCTCAAAATTAATTTTTGACCTAATGTCCGGCTAGATTACCAAAATACCTCTATGTGCATCGGCACACCCACGAATGAAATTTTTATTTCTATTCTTTCATACTTTTTCCACACAACGTTATGAATGCTTTTTCAGTACCATACTGATTACTATGAACTTAGTTTCATATTATAACAAATAAATTAAACTAATTTCGACTTAAGTTCAATCTTACTATAATTTCCAAAAATATTTTTTTTTTAAATTGTTAGAAATTACTTTAACACTTGCCGTTTGTCAAATGTCCAGCAATAGTAACATGAATTAATTCGCATCTTTCCCTTTGCAATATCAAATTACAAAAGAAAAGTCACACATTCATATAAAATTAGTTTATTTGATTGTGATGATTGCTTTTGTTATAATTTATGACTGCATAAAATCAACACATGACAACGAAGATGACGATGTTGCTGAGAAAGATATTTTCAATATCAAAACATTCTCTTTCATTTTATGCACTTGCATGACTTTTATGAACTTCATAAAGTTTCTTTTAGTCTGAAAAAAAATATTAAGATTTATTATCAGATTTTTTATTGGTTTTTCTTTTAAAAACATTTTGCTATGATTAGCAAAAAACTCAAACACGCTCACACACAAACACATGCGATGTGGCAAAAATATTGATTTACCAACTCATAAAGATGATTGCAAGAATAAGTTTCTTTATAGAAGAACTTTAATACCATTGACAACTTTAACAAATGCATGGAACAGTAGAGACCAGTAGAGACAATACAGACTAAAATAACAAACCAACTTACCCCTAATACTTTCGAGTTGGGGTTTTAATTTTATTCATATTGTCTATTTATTTCTTTTATTTTTTTGTTTTGTGGGATTTTGTTTCTATTTGGTTTTTATTACTCTTAAACAAAGTAATAATTAAAATCATAATTTTCACCATTTAAGACCTTGTAATTATTTTTGACATTGTTCAAACATAATTTTGAAAGTGTCTACTATATTTACAGTGTCGTCTCTTCGCATTTAATATTGTTTTGCATGCTTTCGATGTGAATGTGTCAGCCATTCTATTTTGTTTTCATATTGTGTGTATAAGTGTGCTTAATTAATCCTTTATGGGAGGTAAAAGAAAAATTATAGACATTCCTTAGAAGATGTTATCACACGAACGAGGATTTAGTTTGCTATACTAGTATCGATATTGTGCGGTACAACCTTCTACCACGAAAACTAATATGACGGAATGTTAGTAAATATTTACAAAACACGGAGAAATTAATTTTTTTGAATTAAATATATCATCTTTAGATGATATATTTCCTTTTTTAAGCCTTATACAAAGGAAGACTTCAAAACAGCCCGAAAAAGGTCTCTGTTACGTATTTTAACTTTGAATCTTCTTCCACTGAGACATTCCTTTAGTTTTCGTAGAAGAAATGTGTTACCACAGAGCCAATAATATCAAACTCACCTTTTGTCGAGGACGAATATTTACGAGCAGTCACTAGCACGTTCTAGAGTTTTCTTTAAGTACATTTCATTGCATTAAATATTATTCTATTTACACTATTAAATGTGTTTTAGTAAAAGTTATACATTTGGCAGGATCTTTACTCAATTGCGCAAAGATTTTATTTGTTCGGCGATCGAAGTATATCCAGTTCATAAGGAAGTAAGCCGCTACCTATTAGGTGCCCGCTTACGTTTCTCATTAATGTGCGTAAAGTGCGAAAAAGAATATACACCTTGATTCTCGTTAATAGGTCCTAGATTAGCAATTTTTAAAAGTATAATGCCAATTTTGGATTTCTCGTAGAATAAGTTGCTCTTCGTTGTCTGCCTTTTAGTGTCGGTCAATACCGTTTGAGCATCGTACAAGAAAAAGTAACAAACATGATCATAGACGGATCATATCTTAAGTTATCCAACTTACCCAAAGGCTTATTGTGCAATATTGAAGCCATTCTGTATCAAATTTATTCCCATCATCTCTACCAGTATCTTTTCGCTATGTTCCATCTGGGAATACAATATCCGCCATTTTGCACAGTGATAGCTGTTGCTCCCTCTCAGCACTTAGAGGATGGCCTCTACTTATATAATGCATTGAGCCGGAACTGGGAAATAGTGTATGGGAAGGAGGATCGAAGAAGTAGTGATTGTAAATATTTGAATTGAATGTTTTTACACTGAATGTGACATGAAAAACTCCGCAGCGACTTTATTCGACTACGAACTGTTCGGCTAAAAAGGGCAATAAGTGTTTTCCGGAACAAGTTTCTGGATTTCATAAGATCACGTTCGATTGTAGTGCTGATGATGGTAATGATAGAGTTAAACACTTCCCATATAGGGTAGATGCTTTAGTGAGTTAATAGAGATTGATACCCTACTGTCACCGACGAGAATCTTCGCTACTCCTGCACACGGCCGAGTAACTTCAAAGAAGTTACTCTTATGTAGTAGTGTTAAGATTGCACTCTCCTTTTTGATTCGCACTCTCTTTGTTACTATCCATGAGTTTCATCGCTGGTTCGCTTGTAAACCTATCGAGTCGTTTAAGTATACCCTTGAGAGTTATTTGTTCGTTATAGGACACTCTCTTTCATCTCTTAGGATTTTACTTGAGGCTAATATTTTCAATTGAAGCTTCTTTTGCTAAAACAAACCTTGCTACTCTTAATTGCGAAAATACGTCAATTCCTATAGCATTCTTTTGGCCAGCGTTACCTGGAGGCTTAGCTGCTTTCAGCCTCATTAAAGGTGTCGTAGTCTCATTTTTAGTTCGTCGTCGCAAACCGATTTTTATTTACAATGACGGAATTCCTCTATTGTATTAAAGTTCTAATCATATAAAGTCCACCTGGGATGAGTTTAACTTACACTGGCTGTCACAAAAGCAAGACCAAGCTCCGCAGCCGCGGGGTTATTTTAAAAAGTCCACTCCAAAGCCACCTGACTAATTTAACAGAAAAAAAATTTATTATTTTAAGGTTTCTCTAAACATTTTTAAGATCTCACTATGGGTTAATTAATTTCATTGAATATGAAACCAAAAACCTCATTAAATATTTTTGTGTATTTGCTTAAATTAAATTTTTTTCTCTTTCTTGTAAATTTTGTGGGTGGATATTTTAAACCAAATAATCAATAAAGTGTAACAAACTTTCCATTAAAATTTTTATGGTTTCAAATATGACCTTTTCGTTTCTTTCTCTTTTTTCTTTGTTTTAGTTTTACTAATTTCTAAGTATTCTAATTATATAAAAGAAAATTTCTGTGTATTCTTTAAACATGAAATGTCATAATGTGCCTAAAAAGAGAAAGATGAGTTTAAGATTCCTCAAAGATTTAATGGTAAAATGATAACGGCGTTTGTTATAAAAGAAACTATTTTATTAAAAAAGAGTAAAAATAAAAATAATTTGATTTTATTAAATTGTTTTAAATAGAAAAGACGTAAATATCGCGAAAAAGGAATAAGTCCATGCCAATGATGGTTTCTTAAAAAGTAGGACAGTGAGTTCGGAGCTTCGGGCTCTTCCCCGCCCCTTAAGGCTGCGAATTGAATATTAAAGAAGAGTCCTTAGTCTTAATAAATGCCTTCCAAGAGTTAGTTTAAAGATGCCATGCTATTTTGAAATCTATTTGTGTTCAATCTGAATACCACCTGTTTAATCCTTTCGAAAAAGATGTCTAGAGATACTGCTGTTTATATATAAAAATAAGTAGAATTGGAAATAGCACCATGTTAGACATACCCAAGGCTTATCCCTTATGGATTAGTGGCTGCTGTAGCCATGGTGGCAAGGACGTTTGCTACAAATCTGGTTGGCCAGGGTTAAACCCCTCCTGCAATCATAAAATAAAAATGTTTTTTTCTGTTTAATGGTATAAATAAAAAAAAAGACACGTTTACCCTTTTATTATCCAATTGTAATACATACAAGAGTTGAGGGACATAATCGCAGACTGCGGTATGACAAAATGTTAGCACTGTGCTCCCTGGATAGCATTGTTTTAGATTAAAATAATCTACATTAAGCCGGCAGAATGTATAAAATGCTTAGACAACTTTATCGACATTACCCTTATATCAGTTACTTCCCTAGGGAACTTATACTATGATCACGCTATCAAAGTCCATGTTAGAAGTGACATAATCAGAGGGTTTAACTAAGACTGAAGGCTAAGTACAAATAACTCTCGCGTAATAACATATTACTGATCGGCAATATTTAGAAATATTGAGCGTCACTACAATGCAGACGAATATGGAAATAATGCCGCTAAAGAACGAGTTTATAATGCGTCAGTAATCTCAGTACATAAAGGTCTCTGAGTTCTGTATACCACCACATCATGCATTCGTAATAATTGGTGGAACTACAGCCGTGTACATCTATTTAACCATGGGGTGGTAGGCTGCCGTAGTTTTCTTGATACACTATTGACTATTTAGCGCCCACTGTAGTCTAGGGTGCGGAATAGTACCAAAACATTGTACGCAATCCGAGACGGAAATTTCGAAGGTCTCAAAAGTGTAAAGCTTCGAATCGTGATCTCCGTTGAGAGCAGCAGCGGGTTTACCACTCACATGTAGCCTAGTTATTGAATTATAGTAAAGCATTTATTACAACGACGGGCCAAATTAGTAGAGAAAACTCATTTTATTAAAAGCAGCTTCTCTGTCTGAGAAAACTGCCACTAAAGATTTTGAAAATATCGATACCAAATTGTTGGGATATTTCAAGTTTCTGAAATCTCGAAAACTTCTAGAAATTCGAAATACTTGAGGATTCCTGAATCTGTTTTTTGTTAAATTAACCATATTTTTGGTTTCTGAAAAAATAACTTCAATATGTAATTGACGGTGTGGTATTTTTCAACTCACTCGATTTAATGTATTAGAAACTAATCTGATATCAGAAATGCTTTCGTATTTTTGAAGAACTTCCATAACTGACGCTTTTATTAGATTTTTTCATATAATGTGCTTACAATTCATTTTGACTTTTTTAGTTTCTTTTGAATTTGATGCTTATCACAACGGTTAAATCTGTGCTCTTTTGGACCCTGCTATTAACAAAGATAAACCGATTTCAAAACGGACAAAATTATAATCATGTTTCTCTAAGACTGTAATTATACACTGATTATATTATAATATATTCTAACTTCAAGTTAGCTACTTGTTATAGCGGACTAAGGATCAAAGATTCTTTGTAAATTTCAACTATTTGGCTATAACAGTTCAAAAGTTTGACCACATACATTAAATTTTATCAACTATAATATTCAAATGCAAATTTTATACTTGTTGTAGCGGACGTAGCCATACAGGTTATTTGTAAATGTCGGTTTATAACGGTTTATAATAAACGTAAAAAAGCATGTAAGTTGTATGGGAATACCGTATGCTGGAGTAGTTTTTATACTAACTAGTTCATTTGAACTGTTCTATTCTTTGAACTAAGTAAAATAGTTGAAATTTTTGCGCCTACCTAGTTCAGCTTTGAACTATACTTTATGTTTGAAATACTTTAGATGGACTAAATTCCATGTATATTTTTCGTTGTGTACTGCTTCTGATACTATAAATGAAACAACTAAAACATGATTTAGAACGATAGTTTAAGTCACAATTTGCCTTAATTTCTGAAATATAGAAAATAATATTATAGAAAATAAATGAATTTAAATTTTATGATGCATATTACTTAAGCTCTGTACAGACGGTTGTCAGATCTTACAATATTGTCAGAAAAATATACAGAAAATGCCTAACAATCGTGTAAACTTACAATTGTTGTCTGACAATATTGTAGAAAAACCATTATCAGAAAATTGTCAGAATTCTACCTGACAATAATATTGTTAGATATCTTACAATTGTCTGAACGCTTTTACTTACATTGTCAGAACATTGTCAGGCATTGTCAGTATAAAATAAATTTTAATATATTGGAAATTTTAAACATCTGACAACGATATCATTGTTAGATAAAAGTAAATGAAAAAAAGTGAAAAAGTGCTTAAAAAAACTTAAAATAAAAAATAAAATTTAAATTAAAGCAGAAAAAAGAAAGTTATAAAAGTGGACAGGGACGTTATTTCACGGGATGATTTAGATGGTAGGAAAAAAGTTGCCTGTTTTCAAGCACTGTGAAAATGGCATTTAGTTCTTTAGAAACAAAGCTCGAATAGTTGAAACTGAAATACGAAACAAGTATTGTAGTGACCGAAGTTTTTATGTAAATTGACTTACATGGTCCTATCTTGTGAACCGTCATAAACAAACGCTTGAAAATTGGTCAGAATGTAGATAACTATGACCGTTGTAATAACAAGTATAGATATTCAATATAGAGATCATTGAAGAACCTGTACTGCTAAGTCCTCTATTATAGCAAGAATAAAATTTTTATTTAAAAATTTAAGGGTATTCCAATAATTGATGTATGTGACCAAACTTTTCACCGTTTATAGACAGACAACTGAAATTTACAGGGAACTTATATTGCTAAGTCCGCAAAATGAGCAAGTATACAATTTTAATTTATTAATTAAAGGGTGTGCTCATACCTGATGTAATTTTACATGTATATAGCCCTACCTTTTGAACCAGTTTATTTAAACACTTGAAAATTATACAAAATGTCCACTAATTTGTATGGTATATTAAGAAATATAAATAGTTAAAATTAAAAATTAAGGGGCGTCCCAATAGTTGATGACGTCGCCAAACTTTTAAACCTTTTTAGACAAATAGCTAAAATCTGTTTTGAAATCGGTTTTTTTTGCAATAATTATTCCTTTTGATCCTCGCTAAAAACGTAAGATGTTAGAATCGTTTCAGTTTCTTTATTTTGATTAATTTTTATTGGTTTTGATAAAGATTTATAATATTAATTTGTACCTTTTATAATAATTTACTTTAAAAATAACTAAAACATAATATTTCTTTTGAATTTTTTAATTCTGACATTTAGCAATTCTACTACCGTGTAAACTAACAATTTGTTGTCTGACATTGTTGTCAGATAATTGTATTACAATGGAATTGTCAGTTTTGTGACAAATGCCTTGCAATCGTGTGAACTGACAATCTACATTGTGGTTACAATTTATGTTTGCCTTGCCGTTGTCAGTACATTGTTAGGTCTGACAATATTGTAAGACCTGACAACCGTCTGTACAGAGCTTTACCTAGATGTAAAATAGACAAAATAGATTTAACTGTTTCAAAAGAGCTTGGAACTTAAAAATCAATTGACAACCTCGTTCGTTTTTGAAGTCGGTAAGAAGAGTTATATTCAGATAGTTTTTTAATAAAATTGCTTACTTTATGTTCCAAGATTTCTCAATTACGACAAATCTCAGAATTTCAAGGCATCCGAATTTGGGATTTGCCGTGCGGCAGTTCATAATTTCAAAAACAAAAAAGTGTCCTTACAACATACATGTTTTTCATGTGCATTTTATACCACAAATAGCAACACTTTAAAATTAAAAAAATTCGTATCACTATGCTTCCAATAGCAAAAAGTAACGCAAGAATAGGTCTAAAAATTAAAGTGTGTCCAAATAGGTGACGTAAATTGATACATATGTGGACCTATCTTTTAAACGATTATAGACGAACGCTTGAAAATAGGACATAATATCGACTGCTATTACCTTTATGATACCAAATATAAACATTTAATATTATAAATTAAAGGGTGCCAAAAAGTTCATTTAGTTTGAACTGTTGTGGACAGACGGTTGTAATTTACAAAGAACCTTAATGGCTAAGTCTGCTGTAACAACACGCATTCATTTTTGATTTAGAAATTAAAGGGTGTCCTAATATTAAATGTAATTTGATATATGTTACCAAACTTTTGATTTGTTCTAAAGTCGATTTTTTCCAAAGAACTATTACAACAACCCTTAGCAAACGACTTTTTCGAACAGAAAAACTTAATGGCAGGATACAATTTCTTATGCCGATTTGTATATACTGTTACGAATAATAAAATCTGACAACCCCTGTAGTTGCTTCCGTATGAGTGTGGTGAATAAAGTTAATTCAACAACCAATGGTGTGTTTACGGAATAACAAAACCACAAGTTAGCCAACAAAAGCTGAGCAGCCTCAATGGCTGCGTTGGTAGAGGTGCGTACTACAAAACAGAGGGTCCTGAGTTCGATACCGCATTCGGACATGCGTGCAACGAAAAAAATAATAATTGTTATAAGTAATTAAAATTAATAAACAGCAGTACAAACCTCCCGAGAGGCAAAAAGGCAATTATTGTGTGAAGCCATGGCAGATAATTTAGTGGAGACGTCCAACTTAATATAAGAGCAACAGATAATTGTCAAGAAGCCCTTGTATAATAAAAAGGAAGAGTAATAATGGTTGCGCGGGGAAGTGTAACAGCATAAGAACAGTGTATGGCAGACGTGTGTTGTGGCTACTGGATTAAAGGAGAAGACTGGCTTGGATAAAAGGAGTAGTGGAAATGTCTGTGGATGGTTAAGGTTACTAAACAAGGCATCGAGTAGTTCATGTCTCGCCGGAGTAACACAGTAGTGTAGCGTGGATGGCTGCGTTTGTGGTGGTAACGCATGTTTAGTAAATACGAGACCAAGGGTTCACAAGACCGGTAGGATCGAGAAGTACAGCCAGAGAAACCCATAATGTTCGAAGACAGAATTTAGCCACAGTGGTATTTGCAATCAAAAGAATCCGTACGTTTGCCTGTTCTAAAAGGGTAAAACGTAACAATACATTTGGGTACATTCTTATGCCTTTCACATGGTGAAGCACTCTTACTTGTTTTATTTATTTTAGTTTATTAGTAATCAATTATTTCAAATATTTTATTATGTACTTCCAAGCTAAATAGATTTTTAATACATGGACATAAAGAAACTATGAAACAAACAAATCAGTAATTCCCTTAAGGTGTAAAATGATGCATGAAATGAGCTTCGAGGACGTTCCTTGGAAAATAACCACTGCAACACAAGAGTATTCAACAAATCAAATATAAAATCACAAATGCGTGGAAAATTGTTGTTGCTAATGTGCTTGAGAGTGTATTTTTGTTGATTTAGTGGACAAAATACGCATACACATGTATATATATGAGACTACAGAATGAAATACCCTGAAACACTTACAGCCAAATAGAACAAAAAAAAAAAAAAAAATATTTACGAATACCCCAGAGAACAAACAAGTCCTAGGCTACAGCTTAACTAAATTCAAAAAGGGTTGAAAATATTATTAAATCTAATAAAATATAATTGCGTATGAAAATAAAACTACTTGTAAACTCATAAATCCAAGAACAAGAAACAAACATGAGCCATGAAATGGTGACTAGAACTAGAAAGGGTTTCTTAGTTTTCATAATGAGATTTTTCCAAAGAAACTGAAATATGAATATTCATAAATGGAACAGCAAAGGAACACAAAAACTTATGTATTAATGAAAAAGTAGGTTAAATATGAAACACACACACACACGCATGCATAAACAGCAACATTTTAAGAAAGTAAGATGAACCTCACGTTGCGGGGAGTTGTTTAAATTTTTAGGTAAAAACTTTTATTTTGGGTTATAAAAACCGGTTTTTAATTAAGATTAAATGAGTAAAAAATTGTTTCAAATACAAAAGTGTGTGTGTAAGTGTGTGAGTTTATGAAAAATATAAGAGTCTTAGGGCGAGTTTAAAAGATGTTCCTTTAACAAACAGTTCAAATAAACAAAGAATAAACTGAAGCAACTGTACGGAACAAATCGTATTTAAACAAAAAACATAAAATAAACACATATGGATTTAAATTTAAATTTCATAAAAGACAAAAGAAGATTTTTATTTAAATGAGCATTAATATTGTTAGAAGACGCGTGTGCATGGGCAGGGGTATAATTGGGGTCTGCTCATATCCACATGATTGCTATTGTATGCATGAATATAAAAGAAGCTCATTAATTTTTAAAAAGGTGTTAAAAACATTAATTTTAAGTTTAAATCTACTTATGAAAATAAAATCCTCATTTATTTTCTTTTACGAGGGTATTTTAAAAATTCCAAATAAAAACACAGAATATAAAATTTCAAGATTTTTTATATATCTGGCTTTTGTTGACACAACAAACTTTTTATTCGGTTAGCAGCCTTCCCAATTTCTATAAGTTTGCAAACAGGAGACGCCACTGGAATGCACGTTGATAACTAAGCATATGAGTTGTTTGTTGCCCTGAGTTCGTAACCCAGCAGCTGCCATTTAACGACATCAACTTAAAGATTTTATGAATTATACCGTATTCGCTGTTATTTTTTTACAGCAATAAATCGTCTTAAAGTAAACACATTTAAAAATTGTAATGCGCCTACTAAACACAAGAGGCGCTCCATCGCGGCGATTACAAGGTTGTGAATAATGTATATAATAATGTATTCCCTACTCTGTCTCTTTCCATAAAAGTTATTTACACCTCAATGTTGTATAAGTAATACTTCATTTTAATCGAGCTTATAGTGCTAAAAGAGCGCTTCCCTATCCAGTTTCATTACAAAATTAAAGCTTTTGGTTAACACCTGCTTTCTTTGTATACTCAACACGACAGACACGTTAATCTGAATCGCGAATTTATTCCGTTAGTGAATTTCGCAGTGATTTTCTTAACTGAGTGATTTTAAACCAGGTTTTTTATTTGAAGAAGTGAGGTTTTTGGGTTTATTTAGCCAGTTTTGGTTAGCCCTAAAGTGTCAATGCAGATGTGCCAAGAACTTAGAGGTTTTTTCAAAAAACAATAGTAAGAAAACTTAATCGCCATGAACTCAAATTAAAATCTTTAGATTTGCAGAAACTAAATTTACTCTAACCTTTTAGTGTTTCTTATATAGCTTATTAAAGCACTTATTATTCTACCCTCGTATAAATAGTAACGTATGAATAATCACAGCAAAAAGGTTGTGGAGATAATTTTTGTTGTGTTAGAACTCTTGGAAAATTTTAAAGTAGATACAATGTAAAAACTTAAAATACTATAATTTTCAATATGCTACTCATGAAAACAGAACAGTTTATAAGGAGTACTTTTTTAAAAGTACTAAATATAAAAGGTACTAAAAAAATTGCAAAATTTATTTTTATAAAAGTTGTTTTAAATAGAAAGATATACGGCCCTGTTCTTGGAATTCTCTAAACCGAATTCGCACAATTTTACATACCTGGTCGAAAGTAAATAGAATGCAATTTTTTATTCTTAAAAATTACTGAAAACACAAGTACAGAACGATTGGAATACAAAATTTAAAGTCTTTATTATTAATCTTAGTTAAATTAAATACAATTTAATATAGTTTATATTACTCGTATACAAAAGTTAGTTTAAAAAGACTCTTAAATTGCTTCATATTCTTGCCTCTAGCTTAATGAAAATTAGGTGCATGAATAAAAACACTTTTTTTGGTGAAAGTTTTAAACGCAAATACGAAGTATCTTTTGTAAACACGAATTCACAATAAAAGTTCAATTTTAAGAAATCTAATTTAAAAACAAATTTTTAACCAAATCACAAAACTTCTGCAAATTTTTAATATGGCGATCGCAGTTTATTTATATTATTTATAAGTGTAACTTAATACAAATGCTCCGGGCATTTTCAATTCTTGCCTTAAAATAATGAATTTGTTTAGCTTTTCAATCAACAGCTGACTTTGGCGTTAAAGTAAAAGTTCGAACTTAATTTCGAATAATGCCAAAACGATTGATTTGCAGAACACCAAATAGTAATTTCTTCGGTTTTAAAAATCACTTGTTTTTTAAAACAATTCGGTTTACAGAAAAGAGCCGATAGTTTATAGGAGTACTTTTTTAGAAGTACTTGCAATGAAGAATACTTTTTTTTAAATATAATTTTCTTTCATAACAGTACTTTTTATAAAACCTTAAACTTTAGATAATTGAATTTTCTTAATAAAGTTTTGTACAAGCAATATTTACTTGGAATTGAAAATAGCATTAAGATCAATCCAACACATTTTTGGTCACATATTCGCTAAAAAAAGCGTTGTACCAATAAACCTTTCTTCATCGTTTATAAAGATGATACTGCTGATAATCTCCAGGTTATTGTCAATTTCTTTTTTTGGATTTTTTTTAAATCACATTTTAACTCTAGTGCATCTTTAGAGTACTTTGTTGAAAACATTTATTCCAACCTGAATTTAGGACAAATAGCACTATTTAAAGAGCAACCTTTCAATGCTAATTTTCGTGTAAAGAACTCTTTTTATATAATTCTTGATGGTTTGTGTTCTTTTTTAATTAAGAACTGGGCAGAGATATTGGTTAATCAAATTTTAAAAATTTTTAATAAATCTGTTTCAGAAGGAATTTTTGCTGATCGTTGGAAGGTAACATTTGTGACCTCTATTTTTAAATCTGGAAAACTGGTTTTGCAATTATAGATAAATCTCTAAATTACAACAATTTCTAAAATTTTTGAACATGCGATATATGATGTTTCATATTTTAATACAGAATCGCTAATAATTCCTCTTTTAATTCTAATTTTCAAAAATATTTCATAGTATAAGTAATTTCAATCACGTCAGTAAATTGCAGAGCGATCTTGACAAATTACTGCATCAATAGCAATCTGACGTTAAACTTGAGTAAATATTTTTATATGTATCTTACACAAGATTAATCGATTCATTATCTTAAACTTAAGCTAATATAACAAAAATACATGAAATCAATGACTTGGGTATTTTGTGCGATTCTAAGTTGACTTTCAAGCCTTATTTTAGATAAGCTTATACCTACAGCTTACTCTATGCTTGCCTTTCTAAAAGGAAATATAGAAGATTTCGTAGAACCATATACAATTAAACTTTTTCTCGGCTTACGTAAGATCTAAATTGAAATATTGTGCGCCTATTGAAGTCCTCATTCATATAAATCGTATTGAAAAGATACAGAAATTTTTGATGCATTTTGCTTTGCCTCACCTTAATTTAGTTTGTCCGGCTTCTGCTTTTATGTCTAGTTGCTTACATCTGGGTTAATTATCCTTGGAAAAAGAACGCAAAGTACAGTCTATGCATTTTATATTTGACTTAATAAATGAATATATTGATTGCCCTATACTTTTGCAGAAAATTACCTTTTATATACCCTCCAGATTATCATTTTGTCATTGAAGATTATTTTTTTTTGGCCTTACACCAAAGAAATTATGTACTAAATAGCCGAAAATTAGATCTTTAAATTATTACAATTATTTGCTTAATAATGGTACGGTAGACTTTAATGCATAAAAACCTTTTTTAAAAAATGCTCTAATTAAAAATTTGAACTAAATATTATACAATTAGCATGTAATAATATTACATTTTTATAAACTATTTTATTTTGCATGCGCTCAAACCAGTTGTCGAAGCACTTTTTCCACTCCGACTGAGACACCTCTAAAACATGGTTTTTGAACACTTCAACAGCTTCTTCTGGCGACGGAATTCGTTGACCACGCATTTTTTTCTTGATGTGCGGAAACAAGAAGAAGTCAGTAGGTGCCAAGTCAGGGCTGTACGGCGGATGACCCATTAATTCGACGTTTTGGCCGGTCAAAAACGCTCTGGTTTTAGCCGATGTGTGAGAGCTCGCATTGTCATGGTGAACAATGATTCGTCTTCTCTTGTTGGTTTTTCGAATTTCTCCGATGACTTCAGGCAAACAAATTGTAGTGTACGCCTCAGAAGTGACCGTCCTACGTTGCTCAAGCGGAACAGTCTCCACATGACCAGTTTTGCCGAAGAAACAGGCGACCATTTGCTTCGAAGTGCTTCTTCCACGAACAACTTTCTTTGGATTTTGCTCGTCTTTGAAGACCCACACGGTCGATTGTTGTTTCGTTTCGGGCTCATACGCAAAGATCCATGATTCGTCACCTATGACGATCTTATAAACGTCTTTTGAAGCACCGCAATCGTATTTCTGAAACATTTCTTTGCACCAATCGACACGACCCTTTTTTTGAGCGACTTTCAAATTGTGCGGGATCCAACGAGAATAAACCTTTTTACGGCCAGGTGTTCATGCAGTACCGAATGTATGCTGGTGGAAGAAATGTCCAAGGATGTCTCTAGCTCTCGGTATGCCGCATGTCGATCTTGCATTATGAGTTCACGCACGGCATCAATGTTCTATGGCACAACAGCCGTTTTTGGACGACCTTCACGGAATTCGTCTTTGAGCGAGCTTCGGCCACGATTAAATTTATTATACCAATTTTTCACAGTGCTAGGATGGTGCTTCATCGCCATACAAAGATGTAAGTTCATCAATGCACTCTTGTCGTAATAATCCACGTCGAAAGTTGTGAAAAATGATGGCACGAAATTGTTCACGAGTTAATTCCATTTTTTTCTATATTAATTTTTTCAAATCACTGATTATGCTTAAAAATGACAAACTTTCCAATGGAAATGTCAGATTGCACTTGGCAGCACTCAGTGTTGCCAGGCCAGAAATATATATAGCAGCGCTCGTATCAATTCGACTGAATTTTGCTTTTTTTATGTTTGAGCCTGAATAACTCAGTAATTTCTGAACCGATTGTTAAAATTTTTGGTAATATGATAGATTACGCTTACAGATTGGTCCCGTTTTAAAAACAGTGCATACTCTTAAAAATAAAAGGGTGTCCCCTTTTAAACTGTAATGAGAACTTCTATAAAATTAAAAATGCTGGGTATTACTAAAGCTCCCAATAACAAAAAGTTATACAAAAATAAATCTAAAACTTAAAGAGTGCCCCCATAATTGATGTAAATTTACTTATATGGGCCTTTCTCTTGAACTATTATAGACAAACGCTTGCAAGTTGAACAGAATGTCTATTGCTATGGCCGTTATAGTAACAAATATTAATATTAAATATGTTAAATGAAAGGGTGCACCAATAGTTCATTCAATTTAATGTATATGGCTATACTTTTTAACAGTTGTATACAGACGCTTACAAGGAACCTGTATTGCTAAGTCAGCTATAACAAAGTATATATATTTGGATTTGGAAGTTAAATGGTGACCCTATAGTTGCTGTAATTCACTGCATATTGCCACACTATTGAACAGTTGAACAAGTATAAAATTTGGAGTAATAAGGGTGTCCCAATAGCTAATGTAATTTAATTTATGTGGCCACGCTTTTAAACCGTTAGAGGCAGATAAATAAAATATGTTTTGAAGTCGGTTTTTTTTGCAAGAATTATTTTGTTAAAGAGTTTTTATCCATTTCAATCAAGGTTTAATAATTAATTTATTAATTGTATTTCTTATGAAAAGTATTAAGGGAAAAGTTATCATAAAAGGTACTATTTAATGAAGTTACTTTTTCGAAGCGACAATCCTAATAAATATTAATTTTTAAATCTTTAGTTTTTTGGAATAAACTTTTCATGTAAAGTACTTTTATAAAAGGAACTTAAAAAAAATTATACCTTTTTAAAAAGTACTCTTTCAAGAATGGATAAGTCAACTTAAAGAAACATATGAATTATAAATCTAACCTTTTGAAAATATGAGCTAATAAAATAAATTTTTTGAAAAAGCTGTTTAAATAGGTTCTTAAAGCAAATGGTATCCCCTAAAAAAATCCCATTAACAAAAACGTGAAATTTTAAAAGGTGGAATTTATTATATGTAGATTTAAGGAAATGTTCTTTTAAAAAGTACTTTTTTTTTTTAAAAAGACTATTTAAACACAATAGAATTTTAAATTGCGTACGTACCTTTAGAAAGAAAAAAGTGTTCCTAATAAAGTCGAACTCATCACCATCTTCTTCTAGCAAAACTTCCATATTTTAAATTTTATTTTTTTAGAATTGTGTATTTCACCAAAGTTGTTTCTGGACTTAAGAAGGGAAATTAAATTTTTTTCCAAAATGTTAAATAAAAAAATCTCTTTAATGTTTGTAAGCAATACAATGTATTTTTGAAATTTTTTGTTCAACATTTATTTTAAATAAACTTTATTAATCTGAATATAAATTAGTTTTTCAGTTTTTCTTTTTGGAGAAAAACACTTTGATATTGAAATTTTGTTGCAACTTGTTGAGGCTGCAAATATGAAACATAATTTAAATTTTTTTCTTACAAAATTGAATATTAAATACAACAAACATGAAAAGAGTTTGTGTTTTCTGTCCAATGTTAATATAATGCATTGCAACAGCTACAACAAAAAGGGTTTATAATATTTACAACAACATCAAATAAATATTGTTTTTTATTTGTATATCAACCTCATGATGATGGCCTGTGAATGTGGATTAGGTTTTGGGCATCTAACCAAATCTAACCACCAACTGAAGATAAAATAAATTACACAACTTTTTGGCAACTTCAATTGATGAATTGTGTGTGGCCGCATTTGCATATAAATTGGTTTTTAATTTTTACAATAAAAAACAAAAAAAATAAAGTTATAAATTAACGCTCAATATATTAGAAATAATGGAGAAAAAATATTTAATTTATTTGATAATTTACAACTAATTTATTCTATATGAAATTTAATTTTTCAAATAAATTTAACACAAAAAATTAATTAAAATATATAAAGCATAGCGTTAGGCTAAACAGATATAATGCAATTAAGGTTATACTTTTAGGGTTGAATCAAATCCCTAACTATTTGAATAGAAAAATATAAAAAATTGAATACAAAATTTTAAAATAACTATTGAAAATTAAAATTAGAAGTTAGCTGAGGAAATTTAAATGAACGTGTTGGCGTGCCATATTGCCACACATAGTCGTACAGACAATTTTTTAAAATTAAAAAGTTGTTTTGGAATCAAAAAAACTTTTTTTTTTTAATTTCTGACATTTAATTTGTGTCACACATTTTCTTTTGACCGGTTTTATTTTTTTTGGGTAGAACGGTCAATTTAAGTGACTAAAATAAATTTTAGTAAAGTTTAGTACTCTGTAAAATTGTGTTAAAATGCATATGAAAATGATTAGCAGGATTTTTTTTTTAAATAATGCATCTGACGAATTCGGTTTGTTCCCACAAGTGGAATAACATTCGAGGCACTTATTTCATGTGCAATTTTAAGAACAGATTTATGTTTTTTTATTGCAAGTTTTTTACGAGCTATTTGTTTAATAATTCTTGCGTAAAAAAACCGACTTCAAAACAGATTTCATCTGTCTATGTATGACGGTTCAGAAGTATGGTCATAGACATAAAATTACATTAACAATTAAGACCCCTTTATCCCATCTCCAAACTTTATACTTGTTATAGCAGACTTAGCGTTACAGTTTCTCGGCAATTTCAACTGGCTGTCTATAACTGTTCAACAGCTTGGCAATATACATCTAATGACAGCAACTTTATGTGATCCCTGGGATTTCCAAATTCAAATTTTATACTTGCTGTTGTAGTAGACTTAGCAATCAAGTTCTTTGTAAATTTCAAACGTCTTTCTATAACAGTTCAACAGATTATCCATATGCATCAAATTATCAAATCAACAATTGTAACACCCTTTAATTTATAATTTAATATTTATACTTCAAACAAAGTAGAAGACCTTCTGTATAATTTTCAAGTGTTCGTATATAAAGATTCAAAAGATACGGTCATATAGGTCATATTACATTAATTTTGGGAACACCCTTTAATTTCTATATTCATATTTTAAACTTGTTATAGCGGATTAGGACTACAAATTTGAAAATTTCAAGGGTCTGTCTACAACTGCTCAACAAGTATGGACACATACATCAAATTAGATGAACTATAGGGACACCATCTAATGAATAATTTTGAATATATATACTTGTTACTATAGCGGTCATTTTAATCGACATTCTGTCCAATTTGCAAGCATTTGACTATAACGGGTCAAATGATAGGCCAATAGAAGTCGATTTCCATCATTTGTAGGAACACCCTATAATTTCTAAATTGGAATTATAAACTTGTTGAAATTGCGGACTTAGCAATATAGGTCCCTTGTAGGTTTCAGCTGTCTATCTATAACGATATATATATATATATAGGGTGGGGACATATAGGGTGGGGACACCCTTTAGAGTTGAGATTTATTTTGTATTACTTTTCGTCATTGGGAGCTATAGTGATACGCAGTTTTTGTTTTAATCTTAAAATGGTGTCCTTTGCGGTTCCCTTTAATTTTTAAGATTATAAACTGTTTTTAAAAAGGGATCAATCTGCAACCATCACTTTTTAAATAAAAATAATTTTCAAAATCGATCTAGAAATGCCTGAGTTATGGAGTCACGAACATAAAAAAAATTTACAAACATAAAAGAAAATTTATTGTTCGGAATCTTTTTTATGTTAATTTACTTTAATTGTTCTTGATTCCTTCAAATATAAATATTTCATGACATATACGAGGGCTGCTCTGTATATTTCTGGCCTTATAGTGAAAATGCGAATATTTTTAATCAAAAATGGTTTTATTGTTTTTCAAAGAATTCTCCAGCATGATTTATACACTTCTGCACGCGCTCAAACCAGTTGTCGAAGCACTTTTTCCACTCCGATTGAGACACCTCTAAAACATGGTTTTTGAACACTTCAACAGCTTCTTCTGGCGACGAAAATCGTTGACCAAGCATTTTTTTCTTGAAGTGCGGAAACAAGAAGAAGTCATTAGGTGCCAAGTCAGGGCTGTACGGCGGATGACCCATTAATTCGACGTCTTGGCCGGTCAAAAACGCTCTGGTTTGAGCCGATGTGTGAGAGCTCGCATTGTCATGGTGAACAATGATTCGTCTTCTCTTGTTGGTTTTTCGAATTTCTCCGATGACTTCATGCAAATAAATTGTAGTGTACCACTCTGAAGTGGCCGTCCTACGTTGCTCAAGCGGAACAGTCGCAACATGACCAGTTTTGCCGAAGAAACAGGCGACCATTTGCTTCGAAGTGCTTCTTCCACGAACAACTTTCGTTGGATTTTGCTCGTCTTTGAAGACCCACACGGTCGATTGTTGTTTCGTGACTGGCTCATACGCATAGATCCATGATTCGTCTCCTGTGACGATTTTATAAACGTCTTTTGAAGCACCGCAATCGTATTTTTGCAACATTTCTTTGCACCAATCGACACGAGCCTTTTTTGAGCGACTTTCAAATTGTGCGGGATCCAACGAGAACAAACCTTTTTTACGGCCAGGTGTTCATGCAGTATCGAATGCATGCTGGTGGAAGAAATGTCCAAGGATGTCTCTATCTCTCGGTATGTCGCATGTCGATCTTGCATTATGAGTTCACGCACGGCATCAATGTTCTCTGGCACAACAGTCGTTTTTGGACGACCTTCACGGAATTCGTCTTTGAGCGAGCTTCGGCTACGACTAAATTCATTATACCAATTTTTCACAGTGCTATAGGATGGTGCTTCATCGCCATACAAAGATTTAAGTTCATCATCAATGCACTCTTGTCGTGATAATCCACGTCGAAAGTTGTGAAAAATGTTGGCACGAAAATGTCCACGAGTTAATTCCATTTTTTTCTATATTAATTTTTTTAAGTCACTGTTAACAACACAAATAATGGTCGTACGTCAAAACGTTTTGAGTACGATTATGCTTAAAAATGACAAACTTTCCAATGGAAATGTCAGATTGCACTTGGCAGCACTCAGTGTTGCCAGGCCAGAAATATATATAGCAGCTCTCGTACCTCAGTAGTTAATTCTTCCCAAATTTTAAAAAGAATACGCCAGAGTCTTATATCAAAATGCCAAATTGATTAAATGAGAGTTTTATTGAATTAATAGAACTAATATTTAGAGCCAACTAATTAATTAGAAAATCACTACTTCCGTCCATAATTCGCTACGCTAAGGGGTAGAAACAACGCCTTCATCTTTCTTAAGCACTCCTGTTTCTATTATGTTTGTTTTAGATATTTATGCTTTTTTATATTGCGTGAACTTTGAACAGAGAACAGATAATTGAAAAGTGGCTGTAGTGCAGTATCAATGGAAATAAAGTACTTAGTCAGAGCATCCGAAAGGAGCAATGAACCTATTTGGATTGCCAATATAGAAAGAAAGTATTGTAATAGTTTTAATTGTATTGATTTTTTGCTAAACGTGGGATCACACGATTGCCGCTAATGCACCAATTTGTACCAATTTTTGATGTACTAAATTGCCTCACGTTAATGAATGTTACAAATTTGATTGCCGCAAAATGAAAAAAAAAAAACAATTTGGCAACAATAATTGCCGCAGCCTATTCACATGGTTGTCATTTGTAATTGTGAGAATCAGCTGAAGAGCGAACTTGAAAAAATAGTGCATAGAATGGTTTGTTCTTTAAAACGAATAAAATGCTTCATCGTTTTATACTATATGTAAAATAAATATTCGAGGAAAAACTAAATAAAAAAAAAGAAATTTAAAAATGGTATTTTTCCACACGCAAGATAAGTTTACTGATTTTAGTGTATGACCACTCGGCTTCTTTCCTTTTTTGGCGCAGGTGATTATAACCTCAGGATTTACTTCATCATGTTCGGTGGTCACGCATTCATCCATGACTATACATATTTCTTCACTGAAATCCATCTTAAAACTGGAATTTATTATAATTATAATATGAAATAAATTAAGAAAGTAGTACTTACAAAAAAAATATGAGCACATACAAAAATAAGTTATTTACAAAAAAAAAATTACCGCGTAGTGTTAAATTCTATTGCCGCTGAAGAATACAATAAATATTGCCACATTTTTAACATTCCTATTGCCACATGGTTCCTTCTTGGCCAGTCACATGATTGCCGCTCCAGGGTTGCATTTTATTGGGCAAAACTAGTACAATATTGGCCTTGATTGCCGCACGTGCTAATTGATTGTAAAATCACACGATTGGGGTATTATATAAGACAATATTTAGTGCATTGCATCAATTATCCCACTTTAAGTTCGACTACACCTTTACTATAGCCTCGATTTAGAGGGTTAGAAACCACATTCATTTTTTTTTTTGGAATTTTTTTGTTTTATTTAATCCCCCGCTGTTCAATGTTGACCATGAAAACTACTATGCAGGTTAAATAATAATGAAATCCTCAAAACTGCTATACAATTCGTTAGTTTATTTACTATGCACTAGTGATGTTTACTTGCAATTAGTACTTTTTGACTTGTGACGATGTTGCAGCAAATGAACGATATTTGTTGAAATATTGAAGAAAAAGATTAGTTTACTTCAATAAAAAGTTGTATATTATTTTAATTACAATTTTATAAAGTCATTTTCATTGCTTTTACAGTTGCGTTCATTAGATTCCTTTTCAACTTTTAAAGATTTTTTTAGTTATTTTTGTTTTGTTCTATTTAAAGATTTTGCCACGTTAGCAATAATTTTTTATGTATTATCTTGTACATTACACGTTAGTTTAAATTGTCCTCTTAACTACACTTTTTTATTAATGTATTTTGCAAAAAAGCCTGTTCGTGTGAATGTATGTGTGTGATGAAGTTTTTGTATAAAAAATATTGTCAATTATTAAGTTTACGAGAACACACACATGTTGATGATTTTAATGCAATTGCATTAAAAATAAATTACATTTTAGCAAATTTATATAATTAAATAATATTCGCTTTTGTTTATTTTTATATTAAAAATATGAAAGACATTTGCAACGGCTGCATTGATTGGTAATTTATTTTTATTGAATTATAGAACCATAATGACGTCATAAAAGTAATGAATAAATAAGTTATTGGAAAAAAGTGTAAATTTTCGATATAGTATTTAAAAGTAAAAAGCTCTTGAAATAATTTAACAATAAAAATCCCTTTTTAAATCATTTTTTTTTAGCTAATTGCCCAATAAAAGTGTAATAAATGCAATAAATTGACACTTCAGCAATGAACACAAGCCAACTTAAGACCCCAAAGCAAAATATAATTGACCACTTTGATACAAAAAAAAGTAAAACGCAAAGTTTAAAAAGTTATCCCAAAACAAACAGCAATAAAATAAAATCATAAAACAATCTACGAACATGGGAACACCCTTGGTGACAATTTAGCTTGAAATAATGAACAACAAAAAGCTTTAGAAAAAAAACTGTATTAAAAATTATGCCCAGAGGTATAAAGGAAAAAATACAAATAACAAAAAAATCAGAAAAAAAAACAATAAAACAAAATAGAAAAAATTAAATGAAAATTATACAAAACCATTAACACTGGAAACAGGAAAACAAAAAGAAAATTTTCGTTGTTTTTCTTCCTCAAAGATCAAAATAATAAATGTTTAAAAATAATGTCAACATGATTTCTTAACATACTTTTCGACCTCCTTTCCTTTAACATCTTAAACAACTTTTAGGCTGAAAACTTAGAAAAAAACAGCAAATAAGAAATATTAAGCAGCATGCTGTGTTGACATGTTGCAAGAACAAAAAAAAAAAAAACAAAAGCATTAACAATTTTTTAAAATTTCTTTAAGTAGAAAAACAAACATGAAGAAGCGAAAGTTCTTTTTAAGATTTGAACATAACCGCGCATATAAACGGGCAACATCCTCTAGCAAATGGAAACAAATTCTCACAAAGTAAAAGAGGCTGCTGTTATACCCTACAACCTTTTAATTTATCCAAATTAGTTATTTTTAATTCTTTTAACTTAAGTAAAGTTAGCAGATTTTGCCAAATTTACTAAGAAATGTTTTTACAATGAGTACTTCGAACAAGAAAAAAATAAAGGGAGAATACTACTCCTCAGCAGTGGGTTAATATGGCAAAGTAGTTAAGAATAAAGTGTTAAAGGACAAAAAAAAAAAAAAATTATCCAACGAGACACCAATCGTTCGAATTTTCGCAATACTTGACCTTGAATTGTTTCTGTATCCAAAGTTATGAAAGGAATCGGCGAAAGGAATTTGAGTGCGTGAGGAAGTTATTCTTATCCACATGTCCTTTAATCTGCAGAATGATTATTTTGTATGCTCTATTTCACTATGTATGTCGACAATTTTTCCTCATACACTATCTCAATATATATTAAAAGGGGATACCGAAGTAGATCACGTGTTTCAAATATCCCCATTTCGGCTCTTTTGTTTCACAACGCTACCTGATTAGTAACTTTTGATGATCTTATTTTGGTTAAGGTTTGCGCTCTAATTGCACTTTACTCACGACTATACTCAAGCGCTCTTAGTTACTAATATTTGTTGGAGGATAAGATCCCCCATAGCAAATACACTTAGTATAAGTTTGATCATGGTTCTTATTATAATGATATCTAGCAGTGAATATGCAATTCGTATTATCGTCTCAGCCTATTTGACTAAGACTGAAATTAGCGACTTTTTTGATTTTTATTTTGTCCAGCCACACATTAATTGTAATTCCATGGACCGTTACTAACAGGCAACGAAGCCGATCGGCTTATAGTCGACCAATAGCCGCAGCCGATATATACTTAAGTCAGCAGGTAACATCGGCTGAAAATGTAAGCCGACTGTCTCGGCTTATTTCCTCAGATAAAGAGTATCTGTATTTTTTATTTTCAGAAATGATTTTTATTTTTATGATTTATATTTTTTTTTAAGAAATACGTCTTATTTTCTGATTATTACTTTTTGTTTTCCACGAAATAAAATTTTGTTATCTGATTTTTATTTGACTAAAATAATAATAGTAAATATTTATATATTGCTAATTTTTTCAAAAGAATTAAATCAATGAGTATAAATAGATTTAGCAATACCTTTGTGTAAGGAAAGTTCAAGATTTTGGAAATTTCGCGGAATATAAAAATTTAAAAATTACAATAACTTCTTGCAAAAAAAATAAAAAATAACAGTTGTTTTGGCCAAATAAAAATTAAATAAAAATCTGTTAAAACTCAGAAAATGTCGGTTATTTCTGGCAAAAAAAAAGAAATAAAAATCAGTAAAAAAATGAAACCTATAAAATAAGAATTATTCCTGCCAAAAATAAAAAAATCAAAATAGCACTCATTTCTAAAAAAGTAATAAAAAGATAATTGAAAAAAATTTTATAAAAATATAGTTAAATACGATCAAAATGGTGTGCTGGATTTGTTGTAAGAATTAAAAATAAAATAAATTGAATGAAAATTATATATTTTAAGTTTTATTAGTAACAGAAGTTAAGCCGCCGTTGAAATGATATTAACTTAGCCGCTGCCATCGAAAATTTGTCGACTTTAGTCGACTTTTAGCCATCACCGTAAATATTTTGATTAGCCGCTGCTCGTGGCAATTTGATATCTGCTTCGTTACCTGATCACAAACGCAATTATTTACCTTAGGGTATCTGGTTTATATACAAGCAACTTTCTGAACTTCTTGCCGAAGCGCTCTTGTGCCAGAAATCCATCTTTAAATTAACTATCCATCCCATTTGATAATATTAATTGGGTTATTTTTAAAGTATAATTTATTCACTTCTTGTGTTCCTATTTTATTTTATAAAAGTTAAAATTAATAAAATTACCAGTAAACCATTTTGACTAGTAGCTGACTGCCATTAGTTACCTTGATTTATAGAGCCGCCTAATTAAGGGCGGCCCATTAAAATTTTGTGAATTTCTACAATTCCATCCATATTTCAGAAGTTGGGGTGCCGTTAGAAGAGATTTATACACTCAAGCAAAACAAAATCCAATTTCTATTTAAAGCAACCTGTAATGTCTTTAGTAACAATCATAATTTCTTATTTTAACCGGTAAAGGAATTGAAAGAATTTCTTCATCGAACATTAGAAGTTTATACTTAAAAACGAGATTTTTAAGTTCGCCTCAGCCGTGGCCACTATGAAGTTTTATATAACCATACGCCAATCAGCATCGAGACATCTGTCGACTTTGCTGACGACAGGTTTTCTTTAGTGTTAACAAAATTCTTCAAGTACCATCCCAAAATTTGCTGGACTTTATGCTTTCTTCAGAAAAGTGTTGAAGAAACAAAAATTTACGCAGATGACATTCACTTTACCGAGGGCCTCTTGTCCTTCTCTTGAAATAATGAGTGAAATAGTCAAATAACTCAGTATACATCTTGAAAGGCGCTCAACTTGGAAAATCCACATAGATTTTACATTGAAACATACAATAAAAATAAATTGAGATTCGTTTCAAATTTAGAAAAAATTTAAAGTTAACAAAATAAAATTCTTTGAATAGTCACCACCCGATAAACTGCAAAAAGTCATAATGTTATGATCAGTAATCTGTTTGAAAATACTTGAAATGTGAAGAGCCATTTTCAGATTGGCTCTATTGCGATATAAGAAAAGTACGAAAAGTACAGGATTAAAATGCTTATGTTCAACAATTTTAAATGATAAGCTCGACTTAGAAATACTCTCTCATATACGACCGAATTTTGATGCAAATTTTGTTCCTGTGGAAAAAAGGGCACCAGAAGCCAAGTGCACCAAGAGAGAATTATTAGTTTCTTATTTGAAAATATTTGGTTATCGTGCTAATTGATATCTTATGACGTCACTCTAATAAAAGTCTTTGCGATGATGTAAATCAGTCCGATATGGGTACCTCAAAATATTGTAGTGTACAATAAATATTTAAAAAAAAAAAATGTACAGAAGCTCCAGAGGAATGACATTATTTTTCGTGTCAATGCTGTTTTTATTTGTTCATTTGGTTTTGTTTTCATTTCAAACAGTAGCGAAATGCGCTGCTCCTTAATTTAAAAATGTTTTTCCTTCATTTGCCTCGAATTTGCCTGAACATTTGTTTATTTAGTTGATTGTCTTTTAAGTGGGTTTGTACCAACTTTTATTTCATTGATAGATTCACCTTGTTTGCTGTTGTTGTTTCAACAGGAAACAAACATAATATTCAAATTGTCTTATGTTTTTATAACCTTAGGCCAGGTGTAAGTTACAATTCCATTTATTTACTCATTCCTTTTCCACTCCGAACTCTTAAGGGTGTTTTTCTCTTTTATGTTCTATGTTGAAAGCGCTTTTGTCAGTCTATATTTAAAAGCTGCTTGTCTCCATTGTGTCATGGCGTTTTCTTTTTTTTTTTTGTCATCAACTTGAATTGGTTTTTAATGTTTCCGCTGAGATACGTTAAGAATAATTGTTTTGCGTGTTTTTAGGGAAACTTTTTATTCCTTTGTTATTTTTTTGTTGGTTGATTTATCTTACGACTGGTGGCTCTTTATTGCCAATCTTTAAGCCCCACAGGTGTATTTCGTGTTTTCTAAGGCTTTTTGTTTTATTTTCATTTGAAACATTTTCAAAAGTTTTATTTATTAATTTATTTTAAAAATTAGGAAAACAATTAAAAATTAAGACCCCTAAACGTATGCTTAGGAATTTTGACCCGCAAAGTATGCTTTATATTTTATTTGAGAATTTTTTTCTTGAAGAAATAAGAATGATTTTTTTGTGAAAGAAATTTATAAGTTTATAGAGAAAAATTAACGAGGTATACTTCGATTACTTATGAAAGTTATGGCGGAGTCGAAAAAAATTCTCTTACTTAAATTTGAGTAATTTTATGAAATATTAAAACAAGTTGGATAATGTAGTGTTGTGTGAAAAGGCCAGTTTATCAAATATATAGGCCCGAGATAGATTCTGCTGTAGGAGTATTTTATTGTCATTAAAAAGTTTTCCATTTTTATCTCTCCCGATAACAATATTGCCTTATTGAAATACATAAGTTCATGAATCAACTCTTACTGATTCGTTAAGTAGCATTTATTGCAATTGATGGTCATCCAGCCGACTTTTTTTAGAGGTAAAACAATAAGGCGATGGAGCAATATCTAAGTTCTCGTGGTAATAGTGTGCTAGTTTTTTTATTATAGTTACAGACCCAACATAATCCTCACCTTCTTAATGACAGTTCATTTAACGAAAGGCACTCTTTAAGAAAACTTTCCTTGTAAGGACTTGCATTAGAAATAGATGAAGTTAAGAATCCTTAGCAGACAACATTCACCTTGTATGTGCTATGTATATATATATAAGAAATAGTTTCATGTGTGACTGGACCATGTCTATAAGGAGTCGGCCATCAATCCGCGTAACAAAAATTCTTCACAATTTTTAAATACATTAATCATGTGAATTCTTTGTAAAGGTCTCACCAAAACCTGTGTGGAACAGCCGCGAATAGTTTGTATATTGATGCACCTACTGGGTTGGTAAAAAAAAATCGAGAGAAAGGGATCTTAAGTAGAACGAACAAAATTATTTTTGTTGTGTTCCCACGGTGGATGTGACGTTATAGATGAAGAATATTACAGTAAAAACCAGTTCCAACATTACAGGACCTTTGAGTCGCAATTAAGGAAATAACTGTGTAATCACCCGTGTCTAAAATTAGAATATGTGGACTTTCGTGTTCTGATTAGGGGCTAGCTTCTGTCCGCATATGAACCAATGGCCTGCTGTACAACGTGATCATTTTTCGCTGTGAGTGAAGATCGTCTCCAGCTTTTTAGTAAGGAGACAGAACGTGGTGTGACTAACTATAATGTAGAAAGTTACTAATGGGTAGTCGCTGTGTGACTTGGAGGACTGATGTCCGCATTGATTTCACTTGGTTATAAGAGCATCGTAGTGTGTAATCTTAAGAACGAATGTCTAATGTTTGTGGTTGAATATGTCTAAAGAAGCTAACTTTTAAAACAGAAAATCGAGGTTAAAACGCCATCGGAGCTGTAGATAAAAACGTTACGACATTGTTGGTATTTTGAGCAGTAAGTTTGGATCTTGCCGTATCAACAGACTGCTGTGGTATAGATTGTAAAAAACTTGATAATATTTTTAAGCCCTGTCTTATGTTTTTTGCTGCGATTGTTTTCATTCTGTAAACTTTCCTTCTTAATAACAATTTTTTCGTGTCGATCGATGAAAAGCGTTTAAAACATCAAACTATTTTTTATACGCAAATAAATGTTTTACTTTCTATCAAAAGCAGCTGACATTTTTCAGTCAATCCTTGTGCCAATTACATTTTTAAACGTTGAAATGTTATTCATTACAATCATTTGCCAGTTGGACCATCATCCCTACTCATTAATAAAAACCAAGTTTCATTATAAAGTACGATTTATGTTAAATGTTGTTGACGTTGGCAATATCCTGGAATATGGACATCAAAAGCCATCCAATTTGACTTTGTTTAACAGCAACATCGAAATCAACGTGATTACCATCTACGACAGCAAAATAGTGAATGGTAGTTGGCCAAAAAAAAAAAAAAAGAAAGAGAGACAATAAACAACTTGAAACATGTAAAAACATCATCAACAGCAAAAATATCGCATCGCCAACAACAGCGACGTCATCATAATATTGAAACTTCAACGTATCAACACTTTTGTTTTAATGTGACAGAATCGCAAAACATATTCATTCGATGTACTTTCATCATCAGCAGTCCACGTTCACGTTCCACATTGTAAAACAAATATAAAAAGAAATGTTCGTTAAACCCATAAATGAAAATTACTCAAAATCTTTTGAAGGTAAAATAAAATTCGTATATGAAAATGTTGATACAACAACAAGAAAGAAAGTACTCGCACAAGGTAGTAAAATGAAAAATGTGTTTTTTTTTTATAACTTTTTACCATTTTTGCTTTTTTGACTAATAAAGATTCATGTTTAATTTTTTTTCTGCTGTTATTTTATGATGATGACCAGTTCGATGAATGGTTATAAAACATGAACAGCGAAATGAAAGATAAAAATTTGGAGATAAAGTTCATAAACATACTTGAACGTTAATGTCCATTTGACAAATAAATAAAAAGAAACAATTTTAAGAATTTCATATTTCAGTTATACGACTTAATATAATTTACAGAAAGAAAAAAGTCTTAATATTAGAAGCGTTTATTTGCTGTATGTAAACTTAAGTTTAAGAAGAAGCAACACCTCTTCTTCCTGTTGTTAACCAACTTCAAAAAAAAGAAGCAGGTTATCAATACGACTGAATGTTGTCTTTTTATGTTTGTGCCTCCATAATTCATTGACCATTTAAAAAATTAAAATAAAGGGTGCCCTAATAGTTTATTTTATTTGACGTAAACTTTTGAACAGTTGCAGACAGATGCTATAAATTTACAACGAACGTGTATTGCTAACTGCGTAAAACAAGTATAAAATTTTGTTTTGGAAATTAAAAGGTGTCCATATAGTTAATGTAATTTGATGTACGTGACCAAACTTTTAAACCTTTAAAGACATACAGGTGAAAATTAAATTGGATTTATATTACTAGGATCAACAAGTCTATAATTTGAGTTAAGAAATTACAAGGTGTTCCCATAAATGATGTTAAATGGCCTATATGGGCCTATCTTTTGAACCGTATACAGAAATGTTTGCAACTTTGACAGAATGTCTATTGCTATGATCGTTATAATAACAAGGCGTAATATTTAAAATTATAAATTAAAGGTGGGCCAATAGTTGAAGAAATTTGATGTGTGTTGCTAAGCTTTTGAATCGTTATAAACTCACAATCGAACTGTATTGTAAAGTTCACTATAACAGCAAGATTATAACATTAATTTAGAAGGGTGTTCTCAAAATTAATGTTATTTGTTCGATATATACAAACATTTTTCAAATTCAACAAAATGTTCACCACATTGTTTGGTATTGTAAGAAGTACGAGTATAAATATTTTAAATTATAAATTAAAAGGTTGTTAAAATAGTTTATAAATTTGATGTATACTGCCAAACTGTTGAATCGTTATAGACAGACGGTTGAAATTTACAAAGAACCTGATTGCTACGTGTGCTATAACAGAAAGTATAAAATTTTAATTTGGTAATTAAAGGATACCCCTATAGTTGCTGTATTTTGAGATATATTGCCAAACAGACGGTTAAAAATTACCAAGGAGCTGAAGTGCTAAGTCTATTAAAACAAGTATAAAGTTTGGAGAAGGAATACAAGGGTGTCCCAATAGTATGTGGCCATACTTTTGAACCGTTGTAGACAGACAGATAAAATTTGTCTTGAAGTAGGTTTTTTTTCCCAAAGTATTATTTACTTAGAGAGTTTATACTGTGAACCGACTATAATGCAATTTATTGAATTAATATTGTTATGAATAATAAGATCTGGCAACCCCTGTTGTTGTTATCCGTATGAGCGTGGTGAATAAGTTAATTCAACTAATGGTGTGGGTATAGAATAAAAACCACAATTAGCTAACGAAAGCTGAGCAGCCTCAATGTCTGCGTTAATAGAGGTGCGTGCTGCAAAACAGGAGGTCCCGTGTTCAAAACCGCATTCGGACATGCGTGCAACGAAAAATAAAAATTGTTGTAATGGAATTAAAAATTACGAAGCAGCAGTACAAACCTCCCGAGAGGCGAAAGACAATTATTGTGTAAAGCCATGGCAGATAATTTAGTGGAGACGTCTAATTTAATACAAAAGTAACAGATGGTTGTCAAGAAGCCCTTTACAATAAAAAAAGTAAGAAGTGGAAAGTGTAACAGCATAACAACAGTGTATGGCAGACGTGAGTTGTGCTGTTGGATTAAAGGGGATGACTGGCTTGGAGAAAAGGAGTAGTGGAGATGTCTGTGGATGGTTAAGGTTACTAAACAAGGCATCGAGTAGTTCATGTCTCGCCGGAGTAACACAGTAGTGTAGCGTAGATGGCAGCGTTTGTAGTAATAACGCATATTTAGTAAATACGAGACCATGGAATTCACAAGACCGGTAGGATCAAGAAGTATAGCCAGAGAAAGCCATAAAGTAAGAATACAGAATTTAGCCACAGTGTTATTTGCAATTAAAATAATTCGTACGTTTGCTCTAATTGGGAAAAATGTAACAATATTCTAAACTTCCTGGGCTACGATAAGAAAACTTTCTTATTTTAATCCAATTTCTCAACAATTTCTTAGGATCGAAAAATGGGGATAAAAAATATGTTTTAGACTTAAGTACGATAGGAAAGATAAATTAAATGCTGCAGCCAGTTTACAAAATTCCGAGAAATTTGTCTTAAATATTCCTGTCATCTTAACACTAGGACTCTGCTAGCGGGAGCCTTAATATAAAAAAAAAAAATGGACTTTCGTGGTCCGATCAGTTACCTCTAGAAAACCTACTCTAAAATAAATCCTTGGAAACTTTATAAAAACTACTTTAACACCGACGGCTTCGACTAAAAATTATAAATAGTCCGTTAATTCATACCGCCTTCTTCTGACAAGTAATGGAGGCAATTTTTTCCGCTAAAGGGTCTCAAGTGCTACCGTCAAGGAGGCTAATATTACCTCTACAAAAGGGAAACATAGCAGTAGATAATGTTCTGTATAATGTGGATCTGGTTTGTATAAGCACTGTGTATTGCGCTGATGATGTGGGACTTATAATTGGTGGAAAGTTAATTGACACAAATTAATGTTTCAATTCAATTATAAAATTCAATTTATACCTTTAGTTGGCAAAATTCTTAGTCGCTGACAGATGCTTAGTTTTAATAGCTCTTTCTTCCATTTAAAATATCTGTAATAAAACTTTTAACGTCTTAGATGCTACAGGACCTCTTAGGAAATTCTGAACACTAAAGATACGGGCACATTAGTCAAATATTTGACCCAAAAGACGTAACCATTAATTAATGGAAAAAACGTTTTGTTCTATTTAAATATTTTTTCAGAAATATAAGACAGAGTACTGAAATGCTCTCTCACTTCTTACACATAAGAGAGCAGTGAGGTAGGTTAGTTTTGTTGCTTCTTTTCATAAATGTGGGAGAGGCTAGAAAATATTTTGGTTTTTCTTTATTTTTTTTTTTTCAAAAGTTAAAAAAAGGGAAAACATTTTTTTGCACGCAAGTGCTCATTTATAGTTTACATTTTTAATTATTTTTTCATAAGTGAAAGATCGTAGAAAAAATTTTCATTAAGCGTTCGCGTGTGTGTGTATACGCATATTTTTTATGTTATACTACCGGCGTATATACGTGTATGTTAAGTTGCTATTAGACGGTCAAACTTTACATGTGAGAGCGGTTTAATGAGCGAGTTTTAATTTCAAAAAATTTTGAAATCCATCTAGCGCCGCTGAAAAACACGAATAGCTCTTAATAAATTTTGTTTTCTCTATGCTTTATATTTAATTTCTTTTTTGTTTCTCGTCAATGACCACAAAAAAGAAAACAAGTTTTTTTCATTTATCAGAAACTTTATTTTTCTCATCTTTAAACGCTCATAAATGAGAAGTTTTCAACGCTGGAAAATTCTTCTCATTCGTTTATGAAAAGTAGCATTCATAAGAATGATGTCATTTATCCCTTATCATATACGAATGCTTAAAAACGAAAGAGACGCACTTATTCATGTGTGATCGCAGTAATATACTTTTTTGATGGTTTTTTATGAACGACAAAATAAAAAAATCGCAGAAGCCGCAAAAAAATATCATAAATGTTTATAATGGAATGCACACAAATGAAAAATTTTGAACTCTGATATAAGATCCTAATCAATATAAAAGTTAAGACATCACAATTATTATATTATAAATCGCCTTTCGTAATATTACGTGATAGAAAAGATTGATTTGTAAAAATAGTGGTTGCGATTTTTGTCAAATATTTGATATCTGACAGCACCTTAAATAGTTTAATTCGCGTTCCATATTCTCTATATTGAGTTTTTATTACGTAAAATAACTGTTTTTTTGGCTAGCATTGCCTGGGCACTAATTAAGTTTAATTTTTGAGCAAATAAATAAAAAAATTGTTTATTTTTCTAATTAAATATTTTTAATACATTAATTTACGTTAATTGTGTTAATTGGACGAAGGCCGCTGCAGCCAGTTCCTCTTATTTTTATTAATTTTTAAATTAATTCACTTTTAATAAATGAAATAAGGAAATAATAATAAGTATTTTAGGACAAATTTGTATGGAAAATTTGTCATAAAACACACTTCAAAATTGTTCTATTTTTTATGAAGATGGCAGTTATTATTTAAAACTGAAACAGGAAATACGAGTAAATTAATGCTGGACAAACTTACGAGTAGGGGTACCAGTAGAAAAATTTTGACTCTTAAACAAAATTAATTAAATCCTAAAGTTAGTATTTCATTTTCTAGATAAGAGCTGCCATCATAAACCAATCATGTGCATAAAAAATATTTTATAAGAAAGAAAAGCATGTAAAGAATTTGTTAAAGTAACATGCACATGGAAATATGTACAACAATATTTTTAAACTAAACTAATCTAATCTAATGTATGTATATTTATTTGTTTGTGCGTGCGCCAATCGCGGCTAAACGACTGAATGGGTCCTCATCTATATTCTATGTTAAGAGAAAAAGGGGAAAAACAGGCATTTACGTCTTTACCGATTACAATAAAATTTTAGATATTAATGTTAAGGGTAAAATATTCTATGCTTATTTTTAAAGAATAATGGAAATAGGAGGTGGGAGTGGAAAAGAGTACAGACGCGTAATTTTATGCATCTTAACTATATTAATAAAATCAAATTTCTAAGATATTTGAAATCTAAATAGGACCTGATCTATTAGATCTATTGATTGAAATTGACAGGTGACGCCTATTTTAAGATTTTTAATCTTTTATCTTCTAATTACTCTTTTGGTTACAAACTATCGTTTATCACGTGTTTGAAGTGGAGCCCTATAGCAAACAAGGCTATAATATATTATACAGCGCCTAAAAAATCTCTAAAATTAGACCCAGTCTACGACAGGCATTCTTTCCTGTAAATTCACATGAGGCAAATGTCCGAATCCCTGTAAATTATTGTCCGCCTGCTTGGTTGGTTGACCAATGTTAACCATTAGAAACCATGCGGTCTATTGATCTCTCATTTTTTTCTTCTTCCTATTTAATCTTTCTTTTATTAGGTCAGAATAAAAAGAAGCTCAACAACCTTAAAAATATGAAAAAATACAGCATGAAAAGAAGAAAAAATAAACTACAAGCTACTTATACTTATACTAATTAAAAATAGTACTTTGTTAATCTTTCTCGACTTTTGTGCCTTTAATTAATAATTTATCGCTTAATTACAAAATTCGAATATTTTAAAACTGTCAAGAGTAATTTCAATAGAATTCTAATGCCTCAATAACATTAACTTTTTTCGACATCCTAAAAGTATGCTTAACATTTATACATATTTTTCCTACTAAAGGTATGCTAAAGACTCCGCTTTATGAAATATTTTAATTTAAATTGTTTTTAAAAGCTTTTCTGTAGCTTTTAAAAATTAAAAAATAATTTCAAATTAAATTTACTCGAAAGTACTTTGGTATTGTTTTTTTTTTTTTTTTACATTTTTTGATGTTGTCATACATGAATTATGAACACATTATGTTTGTAACATTAACGCATTTAGGGGTTTAAAAACTTGTATTCAACTCATTTCTAAATTTACGAGTATTTTCACTTCCGTTTTTTTTTTTAATCTGAACTGAATTTGTTCTAGAATAAAAACACCACTTACATTAAAAGACTCTCATATAGAAGAAGAATTCATGTAAATTGAATTCAAATTCAATTTGAACTTTTGAATTTAGCTATGTTTTTTTTTTTTTGTTCAACGTAACAACTTTCTGCCATATGAAGTACAATAAACACAGAAAAGGAAAAAGTTAGTGAAATGTAAAAAAAAAAACAAAATGGGAAAAAATATTAAATTAAGTTTATAAAATAATGTTGTAAATAAAAAAATTATTACTTTTTGTTGAAAGAATGATTTTATGCACTTTTAAACAATTTATTATTTTATTATTTTTTAAATTATATCAAAATAAATGAAAATTCAAATATATCACTGCTGTGTGAATACTTGAGGCAACAAAAGGAGTTATATTTGGTTCATCATTAAATTTGTTTTCTTCATATACAATTCAATTTAAGAAACGTATTTGTATACTAAGGAATGTATTTTAAATCTCTTCTTTCTGTAGAAGTAACCAGTTTTTTTAAGACATTAAATTTTTTTTGATAATAAATTACCTGTTGCTATACTGTTGGCTCCAATTAAATTATATTTAAATAGACAAAGTTTGATGAACTCGAGCCCTAATTTTAAGGAGACCTTTCTATTTGTCCTAGAAGCAGCTTGAGGAAAGAACCCCCTTCTGTCCACAATGATAGTTGCAATTAACGGTAAAGTTACATTCATTGATTCAAGTGCTACTACCAGTCTTTACTCTTTACTTTAGTGATTTGATACTGTCGACTGGAAACTGTTGGCCTTCTTTCCCATCACGGACTCTCATCACATTCGCAAACTATGTTCGTTACCGTCTGAGCGTCTTCCATGCGCGGTCTATAAATATAATCATTTTGTTGTATTCCCATTCTGACCAGATATATTTATCTAAGCACCTGACTGGCCTCCCTACCAAGAGGCTCTTTGAGCACCATTTATGCTTGTCCGCATTCAGTAACCTCCCTCCACCTTTTCAGGATGTCTTATTTACCCACTATAGGACCTCGCTCGCACAGAAAATCCCAGCCTTTTCGCTGATGGTCAACTGCTTTACTCTGAGCTGTGCCAATTACATGTGGTACAATTATTAACTTTTAAACTTACTCCAGCACCGACTGGTAGTCAAGTTAAATGACAACCCTTTTTTCCATGCACTTTTCTTTCCACTGATCCAAAGCATGCAGCAATCCAGGCAATTTTGTCTGGTAAACGGAGACCTTCTCCTTCAAATGTACACTACTGTAGAGGTTCAGCTCATCTGAGTATACACCTGCTCCTCTTCTACCGTCTATAAGATAACCATCAGTAAAAATGCTTATGGCGTTCTCCATACAGTCACTGTGCATAACATCTTCTGCAATAAGTGTCTGATTTTTCTTCTACTCGTGCACTCCACAGGCATTTGAGCTTCTCATACACCCTTACGGACGACCAGGTTCAAAAATCAGCCGTATGACTGATATACCAAATGGCATCGTTCTTCATACGGAGAGCTGCAACATTTAAAAGCGTGAAAAATTATTCAATGTTTATTTAGATTTTAGCCAAATATATTTAAAAATGTGGCAAATTTGCATCTTTCAACATAAAATTTTCAATTTTCCATTTTTAACTCTACAGCTTATACTTAGTTTTAAAGTCTTATCCGAGGTGCACTTGCTTAGAGCTCTATTGGGTCGCACATGCTACGTCTGCAAAGCTCAAATTTAAGATCAAACTCTTTTCTAACATGTGCAGTTTTATTTTAGTGGGTCTTTAACAAAATAATTGTAAATTACATTTAATTTAAATGAAATGTAAGTGGACCGTTATTTAAATGAAAAAGTAGTTTTTTAAAGTGTTTTTTCATTTAAATTTACCTACATAATATATATAATATATATATATATATATACTCGTTTGTTTCTCTAACAACAGTCAAAAAAAGTTAAATAAAAATTTTCTTCCTAAAACAACCGCATTTTCATTTATTTTTAACTTTACTGAAAACTTCCTAAATAAACGTCAAACACTTAATGTTAACATTTTTTGAGTGTAGGTAATGCTTCTTTGGAAAATTCCCGAAATAATTTTCTAGCTTCAGAAAGGTATCATTATGTTGTTAAAATATACAAAAAATATTTAAAACTGATGTCATCTATCAGAAAAACTAACTCGATCATTTAACGATCATGCACACAGAGAAAAAAAAATTATACCCGACCTTATTTTTTTTCTTTCTATCAGAATGTCACTTAACTTTCTTTAGTATTTTTCAATTTAGAAATTGATATTCGGAAAGTAATCTTTTTTAAACTTAAATATAGATCTGAATAAAATTTTATAAAGAATTAGCGCATATATTTCTGAGAATGACGCAAAATTTTTGGATGTGCGATTTCGTTAAACGTAAACGTTAAATAAAGATTCTAATTCACTAAATTTTAAATATTTTTAATTTTTAATTATTGGAATTTTAAGAAAATAAATCAATCATCCATAGGGTTAAGTGTTCTCAAGTGTTAAGTGTTATATTATTATTTGAACTGTTGCGATATAACAAATGAATTAAATTATTTTTGGCTTAAGTTTAATTCCCTATTTAATTTTTTTTAAGAAATACAAATTATTTTTGCAGACGTTAAAAAAAAAAAAAATAAACAGCACAAATTAGACACTAGCAGAATTTTAGAAAGTAAAATGGAATTGAACTCAAGCCAAAATTAATATAATTTATTTGTCATTTTTTATAGTTAGATTATTTTTTTATTTCACTACTTCTGCATTTTTACTACAAAAAGAGAAAAAATGGCTTAGTGCAGATTTACACTATGCAATTTTTTGAGGCATTTTTTCTCAATTTTCAAATTAAGTTACAGCGTTATACGTTACCCAAAAGTAAACAACAGTACTATCCCCTCAAAACTCAAGCAATACCATATTGCGCTCTCCTCCTGCTTCACAAACAAACAGAAATTTCATGCTAGTTTCATGAAAAATTGCATAGTGTAAATGCCGTATTAATCTCGTTTATGTTAAAATTGAAATGATTGTTGTAATACTTTACCAGACAGACGGTGGCACGTTGGAAGCCATAAAATAATGTTACTGTTTGTTTCTAATAGTGCTGAATAGACTTTGTTTAAATATGAATATAATTTAAATAAATCACGCTAAAAAAATTGGGTCAATTGTTTTTGATTTCTCTCAAATTGGAAAAAGAAAGTGAAAAAATTATACAAACGAACCAATTACGCAACAATTGTACTCATGTGAGCTCACTCAGGACGGTTTTTTATTGCTCACTTTCATGCACGCATACATGTGGGAAACGAAAAATTAACCACGGTTATGAGTAAGTACGCGTGATTCATGCTAATCATGTGCAGAGTGCCCATCTCTAGTTTGATATGCTACTGCATGGGTCCATAAGCCACGAGGTATATTTATGATGAAAGAGCTTATACGTTACGCTGTGTGCCCGTAAATTTTGAGGTGACTTAATCTAATAATCTAATGTTTAATACAGTTTTGAAATAGTTATGCATCCATAGCACTCTTAAAATTAAGTTCTCGCAATACGATTTCATCAAATGTTTTTATATATAAAACGTGTGCAATGTATTCGAGTCAACTAAATAAAACAACATTATTTTGTTATTAAATATTATTATCCTTTTGTCGTTTATTGCTTCCAGCATAATATGACGCCTTGATGACGAATTATATTTACTTTCAAAACGTTTGTGTCAAGTGTCATTTGCAACACCCTCTCTGATGAAAGAAAAAACAAAACTTCTGCACAACTCGTAATAAATATAAACGCCGACGTTTGTTTTCATATTCGTATGTATGTTTGTCGGTTGTGCTTAACACTCAAGTATATTAATTCTCAAAAGGATATTTTTTATTTTGTTGTTGTTGTGTCTTTTCATTTGAAATTTGTGTTGTTTTGCCTTCTTTTTGGCCCGTTCAAAGATGAGAAATGGAAATATTTCATATTTCAACATTTCAATAATACAAAAACAAAAAGAAACATTTCTGTGGCCTTTCAGGCTGACTGTGTTGTAAGTATTAGAGTATTAGATTAAAATTAGCCTACAAGGCATATTTGATAATTTCATGCATAAACACACACACACACACACACACACACACACACGCAACGACACTTTTACAAAGATAAATGGAAATTATTATAAAATTTGACATTTTTGCCAGCCATAAATGAAAACAATTACAATTTTCAATTTAAATATTTAAACACTTGAATAAAACTTGAAAAAGAAATCAACATTTTCAACATTCATTAATAAGAAAACGAAAATGATTTCTTTGTTGTTTTTAATTTTAATATTTAGAAAGATGAATTTAATTTTTTAAATCTGTTTATGAAGTTCAATTTTGGAAATTAATCTTTAAACTTAAGATTAAACGATCGAAATGTAAAGAACTTGCGCTTAAGATTTTAATAAGAAATTACATTAAGGATAGAGTTTAAAATGTTAACATGGCAATACTGCTGAGGGTCTTGCATAATGACTCGCTATTTAAATGCGGGTTTAAAATGCCACAGCAACAAATAATTAGAAAATTATTAAATAGGACTTTCTAGTCATGAAATTTTTCATGTTAAAAAAGTCAACTTTCTTGATAGAAGGAATTTTGAAAAGTTAGTTTTAAAATACTCGATATTATAAGAAAGTACTAACGCAATTATGATTTATATTTAGACAAGCTAATCGTATATTTAAGTGTTTAACAGACTTTAGAAAAAATATGAGATTATCAATTCGACTGAAAGTTACTTTTTTTATATTTCTGAATCAGATTTGGAAACTTTTTTTTTATTTGAAAGGTGATCCTTAGAGATTTGTCCCGTTTTTAAAACAGTTCATGATCTTAAAAAGTAAAGTGTATGCCCATACAACATATATGTTTCTTATATGTGTTTGAACCGTAAAGGGAATCAATTTAAAATTAAAATAATGCAAAAAAAATAATACAAAAATAAATCTAAAGATTAAAGGGTGTCCCCATGGGAGACTTATTTTCACCTCTTGAACTGTTATAGACAAACGCTTGCAAATTTGACAGAATGTCAAAACTATAAATTAAAGGGTGCCCCAATAGTTTACATAATTCAATGTACTTTGGCCATACTTTTGAATAGTTGTAGACAGATGCTTGAAATTTACAAAAAACCTGTATTGCTGACTCCGCTATGACAACAAGTATAAAATTTGAATTTAGAAATAAAACGGTGTCCCAATAGTTGATGTAATCTGATGTATGTGACCAAACTTTTGAACCGTAATAGGCAGACAGCTGAAACTGACAAGGGACCTATACTGCAAATAATAAAAAATAATTAAATTTAGAAATTAAAGGGTGTCCCCAACATTAATGTAGTTTGACCTATACGCTCGTATCTTTTGAACCGTTATATTCAATCACTTGTCCACTCGAATGTCCACTACTTTGTTTCGTATAAGATTTATAAATATTTTAAATTAAAGGGTGTTACAATTGTTGATGTAATTTAATGTATGTGGCCAAACAGTTGAACCATTAAAAACAGACGGTTGAAATTTACAAAGGACCTGATTGCTACGTCTTCCCCTTCTTTGTGGACGTAAAGAAATTGTAGTTTATTACGCCAGTAAGAAAATGTGCCCTTCTTAGTCGAAACTGTGGGAAGCTTTCGTGTTTGGTGCTGTTGTCCACTTATAACCTTTTATTAAGCGGTCCTCTAAAATACCTCAGGCACTAAGTTAGTTATACTTTGAATACAATAAAGTAGAATCGAATTGTTTTTCAATAACTAATTGTTCCAAAAACTATAACTATGAAATTCGAATTATCTCTTTCTCTATCTTTTATAAATTAATTGTTTTTGAAAAGTAATTAATTGAACAATAATTCTTCTAATTATTGTCTTGCAATACTTACTTTGCGTTCTTAACTGTATTTGTACTCGCATGATCTTTTGTTAAAAAAACGTGCGCTATAACAAACTTCCTTTTACATAAAAGTACTCTGCAATTCCGGTGAGCTTCGAAGTACTCTATGTCTAGTTTACCAAACATGCAAACATAATCTTTTGACTAGAATCCCCATCCAGACCACAATAGTTTAAATTTATATAAATGAAAAGATTTTTTATTAAAAAAAATTCTTATAGTTGAATTGAAGATTTATAAAAAAATATGGCAACACTGGTTTGGATTAAATCATTTATTGGAGCATATTATTTATTTAATTACAATTGTTGCATAAATTTTTTAGCGTTACAAAACACATCTTATTTACTTTTAATTTCATATCTTAAAATAAAGTTTTTAGTTTATTCCGTAAAATTATCACTTAAGTTCATAAATTCTACATGCAAGTTCGATGGACTTTATTGTTGCAACTCCAAGGTTTGACAGACTTAGAATTTGTATTTCAGTAAACACTTTAGTTGCCACACTAAAGCACTTGAAAAAAAATATAACCAAAGTGCAATAATAATAACAACAAAGTAAAATTATTTGTTTTTATCAAATCATTTATAAGATACCCAAAAAATTTTGAATCCCTAAATGGATTTTGTATCCCCATATAAAAAAAAATTCATATTTTGTGGACTAAGCTCCCAACCTGATAACAATGCTATTAGAAAATATTGGCCCAAATTCATAGTTATAGAATAAAGTCGACTCTTGCTAAAGTATACTCTAAAATAAAAAGCTCTTATTATCTTTTTTGCTTTCATAGTCAAGAATAAAGTATACTTTAAGTTTAGCCACCTTCCACTGGGTGTCAACTGTAATTTGATAAATGTTTTCATACAATTTCTAAACAAACATTTGAAAAAAGTAACCTTGTTGTTATTTTGTTCACTTTGGTATAAAAATCAGATATAGAGTATCGTGTTCTTAAACCAAATAAAATAATTTTGGAAAAATGAGTTAAAAACAGCTTTAACCCGATATAACCCACGATTACCATATGGTAACGCAAAACATGTCGTTACTTTTACACTAATAAATCATAAGCCACACCACAAAACTACAAAAAAAAGTTTAAGTTTAGTGCAAAAGATTTGTGGCCTGCAAAAACAAACAAACTTTTTCATTCTAAGTTCACTTTGCAAATTTAACGCATCTAAAATTGTGCTCACAAAAACCAAAACACAAAAATCCCCGTTTTCAGATATAATGCTACGGGAACAATCCGTGAAAATCGCATACCAGCAAGCTGTTTACTGGCACACAAAAAAGAATTGAAAACAAAGGAAAGAGGTTATTCAGAGTCGACTCAAATGAAAAGTACTGGCATTCGTTTGGTAAAATGGAAAGACAATAGTGTTGTATGCATGTTATCTACTTGCTTTGGTGAAAACCCAAAATCAATGGCACAGCGCTATTCGAAAGCAAACGCAGGTAAAATAAACATACCCCGTCCTTGTGCAATTACAGAATATAATAAATATATGTGCGGAGTAGATCGATTCGACCAAAATTTATCCCAATATCGAATTGCATATAGAGGAAAAAAGTGGTGGTCGAGCATTTTTACCTGGCTGATAGATGCCTGCATTCAAAATGCTTGGCAACTTTATCGCAACGGACAACCGACAATGACACAATTGGAATTTCGCCGCCAGTAGCAGTATACTACTGCAAACACTACGGTACAAAACCCAAATCAGTTGGTCCTATGCCCTCTCATAGATATGCTCAACAAGAGGGCCGAGCTGAATACACTCTACGGTATGATCAGATTGGACATTATGTTGTAGCATCAAATCGTAGGCGTTGTGCTGGTGAACAGTGCAAAGTTAGTGGCCGTACAGCATGTATAAAATGCAAGGTTGGACTTTGTGTAAAGTGTTTTGCAAACTACCATACCAAATCATATTGTTTGTTTCAGTAAATATTTTACTTTTTATTTTAATGAATGTGTTTCTTTCTTTACTTACTTACTTTTAAATACAATAAGATTTTTAAAACATATTCTTTTGTGATTTTTATTTAAAACCATGTTTTTTCTTTTCCAAAAAAAACCTGTACGCTAGAAGACCCAGGGTTACCATATGGTAACGCTAGTTTTTCACGTTTTCCTTTACTTCATTTTCGTGCTTCGGAGGCCAAAATATATATAATCGTACATAATTTTAACAAAATCTGAGAAAAAAAAGTTCTGGGCATTACCGGGTTAAGTAGTTTTAAATTTAGAGTTGAATTTCTTGCCAAACGTATATTTTAAATTGTCTATGAATGAATTAGAGTCGATTCTACAATAAAACCGACTTTAGTTCCCTTAAAGTATACTTTATTTTAACTATGAATATGGGCCATTATCTTCAGTAACTTAAAACCCAGGATTTTTATTTGAAACCGGTCTGGTAGCACAAAATAAGAAATTATAACATGAGAAAAACAGTTGCACCCAAATGCTATTTTCAATGAATTTTCTTTACTCAGTATTTATGAAACTTTCAAAGCACACAACTATGCAATTTATGTAAATTAAATTTTAATAGATTTTCAATTTATTTTCTTTACTCCCTTTTTACGATATTCTGCAGAAAACTAAGCAATGCACATATTTTTTTTTTTTTGGCAATTTGTGCAACAGTACAATTTTCATATCGACCCTAAAATTGCTTTTTTTGTTGACAACTTACAAATTGTAATTATTTCACATTGGAATTTTTTTTTATTAACATTTAAATTTTAACGATGCCGTTTTAACAATGTTCTTTTCAAAATATTTAAGTGGCAAAAGCAGTTAAAATTTTTGTCTCATGCCTCTGCATATGCAATGGAGTATGTGCTCCGGAATGCCTAAAAATATGCAAAATCTGTTTACAACAATTATTATATTCAAATTGATATTTATGAAGTCATTTATGAAATGTTTTTCTACCCAACAACGATGTTCACAATTTGTGGCAATACAAACAATTTGTTTTTGTCTACTTTTGCTACGTTTCTCTTTATTATTATTACATTATATTTTTCTTTCGTTTTGTTTTTCGTTTTTGTGCACATTTTGCTACTCTTGATGGCTGTAAGGGTTGGGGTAGAAAAATGCAATGAAAATTGCATACAATAGTGCAACGGCTGGTTTTGTTGCAACATGCAAACGAGACAACCCACCAAATTTTGAACTCACTTTAACCATTTAGTTGAAGGTGTGTGATACCCAGGGATAACAAAGGCCTTCCAAGCATTATGATTGTGCTGCTGGTGCAGCTTGGTAAGCATTAAAATGAGTTAATGAAAAATATAATTTGAATTTCATGTTATGGTCTCTGGATGTAACAACCACCAGCAGCAGCAAAAAGAATTCCGCAGTTAAAATAAAAAAGAAAACCCTAGAAAAAATATGAGAATGTCGTTACATTTTACAACCCATAAATGTTGCACAATTGCATTTCATCGCCGAAATGAGTGGCTGGGTATTTTATGTTAAATGTTGCAAGCATCCCATCAAGTGCATGTTGTATTGCTCATTTCTTTTTTCTCTTTTTTACATTTATGACTCTTTTTTGGTTACGGTTGGCATCATCATAACCAACGACATCTTTTGCTTTATAGATATTTTTTTCGTTTGGAATGTGGAGGTTTTCTCTTGAAATTTTTATTTTAGTTTTACTTACAGCTTGTCTTTGTTTATTGCACTCTGGTTAAATGTTTATTAATTTTATTGAACAATTAATTAAATGCCACAGAATATAAAGTCCGATATGGTTATAAATGTTTTTAGCTGTAAGAATAAGTGGCATATGTAATAAGCCATTATGCACTTGCTGCAACATTCAATATCCATTGTTGCATATATTCGTGCCACCATATTTGCCTATTAAAGGAATGGGTGTTGATCAATATAACAACACTGGTGATGATGTTGATGACAATGATAATTAGACTTTTATAAATGTACTCGTATCTAAAAAAGTAATAATGGAAATGTGGAAACTGCATCAGTACACTCACAAAATAACATTGAGTTTTCTTTTAAACGCCTAAAAGGCTGCCAATTTTTCGATATTTTAGCATAAACTTGACAGATGAATTGCCGTACTCCAGTATATCATGCGTTGTGTAAAGAGACTAAACATTTAATTCAGGGAATGTTATCAGAGTTCAAAGAAACAGCTGTATTTACAGCTACCCTCGGAAAGTAAGTCTAAGTCGCTCTAATCCCACATTTTCATTGATACATGAAAATGGTAGTTGTATAAAAGTTTTGAATGGTGGTATATTTTCGTTCACGGATTTTGAACTCATTCTAAATCCTCATAATAGGGCAAGGTTGACAAGATTTTATCTGTGACCTGTCAAAGAGTTCCTAAATGGTGTATATTGAGCTCCTTCTATGACAATGTCATGTTAAAGTGACTAAGCCAGTTCTTCTGCTCTAGGCTTAAGACTAACGGTAGCGGCTAAACGAAGTAAAAGTGAAAATTTTGCTATTTTAAAAAATTTGTATATGATATTGGCAACCATGTTAGATTTGTGGAAGACTAAAGAATTGCTCTACCTGTTTGATTTCATAACGTTAGTTTCAAGTGATTGAGATTTACAGAAATAATTAAAAAAATTATTAACGAATGACAAGCGGTTTTATCTAGCTATAGTTGACTGTTATACTAAAATTAATTCGGGCTCTGTTGCTCATTTCGACCTTTTCGAACTTGACTGAATAATTCGTCTTTGTTTTAGGCATTTCATAGTTTTGATACCTTATATCTTTTACTCATCTTCAACTAAATGGGCATCTGATGTCTTATTTAGTAATTTTATTTAAATAATTTTTTTTAGGTTTGCAATAAAAATAAAAATTATTATTATTAAATATAATGTCGAAGATGTTTAACCTTTAGTAGAGCTACTAGAGCAACGATACGGAGTCGGTGGCGGGAAGTATCCCATATGTAATCTTCTGAATGATAGACTAGGTACTATATTCTAAACTACCAGTGCCTTTTTTTTAAGAAAAATGGCACTTCAGGCAATAATACCTATTTAGTTGAGACAGGGGGTGAAAGGAAAAATATATAGCCATTTTATTAGCTATTTTAATTCGCTAGCGAAAATGCTAGGAAAAAGTACTGACCAAGGAGGCCGCATGTTGTAATGTTAATTCTGAATATGTATTTATACCATTAAGAAAAAAAATCGTATTCTTTTATTTCCGCAGGGGTTGAACCCTGGTCAACCAGATTTATAGCTAACGTGCTTACGACAGCAGCCTTGTTTGGAGAATGAGATAGTAAGTTTTAAAACTATGTGCTGCGCTTTCAGTATATTTAAATAATAATCTTAAAGACATTTAATTATGATTTAAACATTGGACTTGAAGTGTTTTTTTTTTCAGGAGAGAAGTGGCACTTCAGGCATAACCTATTTAGTTACAAGTAACCGTAGAATAGATAAGAGATAGATATGTGATGGAAGAAGATAGATATAGAAATTTTATTAATTATTTTACTTCGCCGGCGAATATGCTATGAAGAAGAAGTACCGACGAAGGAGGCTGCATGTTAATGTTGATTCTGAATTGTATTTATACCATTAAACAGAAACAAACAAGTTTATTTTCTGTCTGCTTTGACTACAGCAGCAGTGGATATTCTGAGGCTGACAGCTAACTTTTTAGACTCTTTTTTAACCTCCTTTATATCTTCAGTCATGAGCCAAAGGTCCTATAAATGTTGCTGGACTTCCTTCTTATCACTGAGTTCTGTGCCACCATTCAGGTATTTATCCTGGGTTAATATTTTTTGTTTTCAACTAAAAGTTGTAAACTTTCGTTTTCATCCTCGAGACCGAGATCGACATTGGCTTCATAATACAAAACGCTGCCAACCAAGGTCATCATCCAAATGCTAGAAAATATTTAATAATCGCACACTCTGTGCGACCAGGTACTTTATAAGGATTTCTTCAGTACCACTTGTGCCTGGCTATTTTAAGTGCAATTTTATGAAAATTAATCGATCTTAATAAAATCAGGATTTAAAGATATTTGAAATATAGATACCTTCCGATCTATAAGACCCATAGAGATTATATGGATTTCTTACGCGTTCGGAGTAGATACCTGGCTACTGGCAATATGTAACATAGTGCCTAGAAAGGCTCCTAAATTAGACTTAGACAACGCCGGATACAATAAACACTTGTAAAGTACCAACAACAAATTTGTAAACCCATTTGATTTTCTAAGTGTAAGAACTTAATTCTTTTATTGGTTTTTTTAACTGCACAAACATTTACTGAGTTGTTAAAATATTCATGAATTTCTATATTTCTGAAAATTAAAATATAACAAAAACAAAGCAAAAACACTTTTTGTAGTCCATGATCTAAAATTATACACCTTTTCTCTATGCATTTCCATATATTGTATTTTTGTTATGCTAGACAAAAGTCATTGCATATGTTTACATTCGGTTATTAAAACAGATTTTATAGTCTACATTTAGGCTTGCACTCAATTAAACTGCAGTTGCACTTTGTTTTGCAGCAAAGTCTACTCTACCATTATTGCAATTGCAGTCATTAAATTTACTTTATGAAATAGACACATAAAAGCAATTGCTGTTAAATGCCAAATTGTTTTTATTGAAATTATTTGATTACATTTCATTAAGGTTTAAAGTTAAATGTTTTGATTTCCATTTATTGTTTATTAACTTTAGTCAGATGTTGCCAGGTTTTAAAAGGGAGAATTTAAATAGAGAGTTTAAAAAAGCTTTTGAATGGGAATGCAGATTGTTGTGAAATGAAATAATTTTTAAATTACTATGTAATTGCTTTGGAAAGTTGTATTGTTTAAAGTTAAATGCAATAAATAAAATATTTATCGAATTGTTTCCCATTTGTTTAATGAATACTTTTTCTAAAACTACTTGTCCAGAGGTAACATATTTGGCAAATTGATTATTTTGTTAAGTTTTTAATGCAGTCGTTAACTTTATAATATTTTCTTTTAGAAATGGGGGAAAATATATGGGGGATTTATTAATGGTTCTGTTTTGACCAAAAATGTGTAATTTTAATGGTTTTCTGCTCTAATTGCATAATCTAATAAAGATATTGATATGAGTTTTTATAATGCACTTAAGAATTTTGCTATGAAAATATTTCCTACCCTATTTCTTATTTTTCTAAATGACCTTCTTTGTCAGAACTTAAACCCTTTTTACAAGTCTGTTAGAGGTTGGGGCCAAGCGACTGAATGTGAATGATACGCTCAATCAGGATCTCATGACAGTATCTGATTGGGGCCAGGCGAATAGAGTCGATGTTAATGCTCGTAAGACCGAAAGTGGTGCTTCATCTGTGGTATAAGAATTAAGGAACAAAAAGCTCTTGATGCTATTGGCATGAAAATTCAGTATGATGTTCGATGGACTAAATACATTTTGCAAGTCTTAAAAGAAGCTCGCAAGTGCATCGGTTGTTTGAAACGGTGAAAAAGATATTTCTCTTCATCTGATCTCCTTACTACATTTAATACCTATATCCGGCCAAGAATGGAATACAAGTTTCATGTATGGGTCGGTGCTGCAAAGTCTGTTTTGTAGTTACCCGACCGAGAGGGCGAAGAGGCAATGCAATGCAATGCATGTTGTGTTTCGCTATTTTATTGACACTACAATGGACTGTGATGATAGAAAGTTTAGACCCGTTGTTGAAGACCATACAAAGAATTTGTTCAGTGTTCGAGGTGTCGTAGTTTGAAAACCTAGCTGATACATTTGCGATTGGTGCTCTTCTGACAAAATAGTGTTTGTACTTTCCTTCAGTCAGTTTGTAGCTCAGATTGTTACAAAAATATGATTTGGCCCCTCTAGGCATTTTTGTAACAAACATATTTTGGATTGTGTCTTTAATAAGACAAAAAAGTGAAATTAGCTTTTAATTCTAACAGTAAAAATAGACGGGTATTTTAGCAAAGTAAATGGAAAGCTAGCAATTGAGCAGCTATATTGACAGAGGTCTCTGCGTGTAATGTCAGCGATAAATATGGTTCAAATTAGAATATAGTCTTTCATGTAATAAAACATTCCCGTAGTTTAAAAAAGAAGACGGGAAAGAATTGTTGTGTGGCCCTTTTAGATAAGTTGGTGAAGGCACCTGTATATTAGAACAGCTGATTAGATGGTTGAGGAAGGAGCCTTTAATTAGAAAACACCAGCTGAGATAACTTAAATAACAGTTTTAGGCAGTCGCGGCTAACAGCCAGTTTACAAAACACAATTTGCCGTTTAGACGCACAAAAACTTAACCGTTTCCCATGTTTGGGTTTTTAAAACGCGAATGTCATTTTGTTTTTGTAAAAAACGTAACAAATGGCAATTGTGTCTGGTTTATGTATCGCGTATTGTAGTGTCAGACACGTCGAAAATGAGCGAAAAAAAACCATTCGTCAGGAGTTAATATTGTTGGGCAACTACCCATCATAACACTTTCACTTATTAAAACATTTATTACTATTATACGCTGTTCAGACATACGTTTTAATATATACAATTAAAATTTTAATTGAGTAATTAATTTTGGTGTTCACAGATATCCAATTTAATTTACTTAATTAAAATTTGATAGTAGAATATAGTTCTGTTCAATAACAAGAAGTTGTTAGTAATTGTTATTGGAAAGTGTTTGCTTTAGTACCTCAAAAGAAGCAGCGAAAGGGTAAAAAAGAGTAGAAGATGTGAATGTTAATAAATTTGTTACTACTTTTGTTACTGTCAAGAACAGAACAGCTGATTCTTGTTCTGTTTTACAAAATAAGTTAATGAATATTAAATACTTTGAACTGAAAGTGTTTATTAGCACTCTCCATGAAAATATTTGCATCACATCGTTGTGGCTTTTTTGCCATAATTTATATGGCGATTTTAAAACCGAATATCTACGCTACATAATATTTAGAGGTTTCGGTTTAAAATACAAAATATTTTGAATTGAAGCTAACGTTTGTACAATAGTTAGAAGAAATCTGAGAAATCTATATACAAGTAAACGCCAGGATAACAACACAATAAACAAAAGAAATAGATTAAAATAAACTAAAAGTTTTACAAAAAAAAAAAAAAAAAAAAAAAAAAAAAAAAAAAAACAGAATAATTTTGGCAATTTTGCAAAATATTCGAAAAAAGGTGCTCACAATCGATGACAAAGCTCTTGCAAATGCTAACTGTTGCAATACAAAATGCTTTACGCATCGAACACTTCTTTTTTTCTGTTTTAGATCAATATTTATTTTTATGGTTGTTTGTTATTATGGTCAGTTCGTCTTTACTTTGTTATTTTTTTTCCAAAAATGCGTTTATTCCTTTTTTTATTTGGAATAGTAATGTTGTAAATTTTCATTTTACTCTATCGTTGCTAGTTTCTGCCGGAAATTTATTGAACAGACCTAATTTTTACATTAGAAATTTGTGTTGGTAAATTTGGAAGAATGAAGAGAAGTTCGGCTTTAAAAGAAAGTTTGCTTGTTTTTATTTGAAATATGGAACTCTTCCAGTTTGTACGATCAAGTTTTGACTGCACGCTAGCTTTGAATTTCCATAAAATTTCCAAAATCTTTTTATTTCATATAATTTGAAAATATTTTATTTTTCATTTTTATGGCATTTACTTTTGTCATTGTATAAAATTTTCTCTAACTGAACACACTTCACAAGGCTTGTTGGAGTAAACTTAATCAATTATCGACTTAATTAAGTGCTAATTAAAATTTTTTTTAATTAATTTCTTATATGGTAAATTAAATTCAATTAGGGACTTAATTGCGTAAATTCCTTTATTGCGCAATTAAAACGTATGTCTGAACAGGGTATTATACATACATACATACATTTAAATTATTGTTTATTTTTATAACTATTGTTTAAACATTTTTATTTTCACAAATTTTTGTTTTGCAGATAAAAATTTTAACATCATTGTTTGATAATTTTGTTTTGTTTATATAACTCAGCTGTTTCTTTTTAAGCGCCGAAGCAGGCTTACCAACATTTAAGGCAAAAACAAAAAATGTATGAGAAAAAATACTACGCAATACTACGATTTAACACAACATTTATTCATATGAAACACAAAGTAAGTTAAACGAAAAAACCAGAACGTGTTACACGTACGCTGCTTATTACGTATTCGTTCACATGCCATCCGGTTTCGTTTCGCTCTTGACGTGTTCTATAAACAGGCTGTAAGTTGGTAAATCGAAGGGTTATAAAGTGATTGGCTTTGTGAGATTTTTAAAGCGCCTTTTTAGAATACAGGAGATGGTGGCAACAAGTCCAGACAGGACCGAAAAGTAAGAAATAGAATAAACAGACATAAATAATGTTCAACAGAGGTGAGAAGAAAAAACTCTTACGTTTGAAAAGGCAAACAAGTAACGATATTTACAACAAGAATAGAAACTTTACTCGTAAAAACCCAGTTTACATCTGAAGGGTTTATACCTCATGTCTTCTTGCATACATTGACAACCGTAGTATCATACTTAGAATCGCTTTAAATTTAACTGCAAATTTTTCTAACAAAAAATTTTAATTTAAAAAGAAATTTTTATTTACTTTTTTAATGATAACTACTAGAACTCTGCATTTAATACAATTACATCCTATTTTAATTGATTTTCAAAATAATTTAGCATTTGAAATCAAATTCAATATTTAATAACCACAAATCCTTTTAAAATAGCAATTATATTATCAGCTCAATAACCATCTAGTAAAACACATGTTAATTTAAATATTTTCATGTGAATTTATATGTTCGAATTTCCATAGCAAATTTAGATTTATTCACATTCAACACAATCGAGTAATTGAGAAAATATTGGCCAAAAAAATTCTCCATCAACATGTTCTACACGTTTGTTTTTGCAGTTGTATCTGCAACTCATTAAACAAAAATTTTAATCCTCAAATTGAAAATGTTCGAAAATTAATCATTTGCTGCGTATGCAATTAATCCAACTCAAGTGACTGTCAGAGCAAATAGATTGTACGTGTAGTAATAGATGAATTTATGCTTAAAACACTACAGATTCAAACAAATACAAACAAATAATCCCTGTCGAAGCTTTCATATGATGATGCAGTTTCTTTTTTTTTTACAAATAATAGACTCTATTTATACAGTTGGAAGTACCAAGTTACTTTTCATTGAACGTAAGTAAAGCAATTGAAAGAGATATATTTTAGTTAGCATTACATTCATTTTACAAAATGTTTTTATTGCGAGTGTTTGGAAAGTGTGTGTTTTGCCTGTATAATATTCGTATGTGCAAACGTATAGATTCGTGTTAATTTGCAATTCCGATTTCAATTTTATAATTTTTTTTCTGGCATTTCCTATTTATATCTATAAAATACCAGAAATCCTGTAAAAACCGCAATCACATCCTGCTGGTTTCAAGCACTCACACAATCATCTCCACATCTTTGAATTGGTAAACACCTCTTGTAATATTTTCTTATAAACCTATCTGTATATTTGAACAATACAGTGCTAAAATATAGAAAAACTAAAACTAACATTATAATTTTAACAACAAAATAAAATTCATCTAAAAAAAACAATTATTCTTGCACTAAAAAATCAGTAACAAAACAAAAAAATAAGCATAAGTTTTTCTAAAAGAAAAAAAGATATAAAATTTGTTTTAGCACACTTCGAAAATTTTGAGTTTCTGCCTCTTAGATTCAAAAGAAGAGCCCGAAAATATGTTAATGTCGCCCTTTGATATTAATTACTTGCTGCATAATGGCTGAAGTAACACATTTAAAATTCTAGGGCCTTTTAATTATGGTAAAAACAGAGGAGTGTATGCATTCAATTTTACTATTTCTACGCTTATACTTATATCAGATATAGTAATACACACTCTAAATAAATTAAAGACGTTTGTCTCTCATGGTTCATTGGCTAATGGGTCCACTTTATAATTTCTGTTTTTTAACCGACTTAAAAAAAATTTGATTTTTTTTTATTTGAAAGGTGATGCCCACTGATTGGTCCCGTTTTAAAACAGTTTAAAGAACATACAGTTCTTTACATGTATTATGAACCGTAAAGGACACCACCTAAAAAAAGTAATAGAAAAATAAATCTAAAAATTAAAGGGTGTCCCAACAGGTGACGTAAAAAGACTTTTATCGGCCTATCATTTTAACTGTTATAGACAAATCTTTGCAAAAAACACACAATGTCGATTGCTATGACATTAAAAGGTGCCCCAATAGTTCATTTACTTAATTTGATCTATATGACCATACTTTTGTGCAGTGTTTTTGTCTTTTCTAAAAATTTGAATAAAGGTTTCCTGATGAGCTGGCTTAAGCAACCGGCGAAATACGTATATATAGATAACTGCTTTTCCAACAAACAAATAAATTGCATTTTTATTTAAAAACGTTATGGGATACTGGCATAATATAATAAATAACATAATAATTTTTGCTGACCTTAATGTTAAGTAACTGACCCTTTCCATGCAGCAAATTAGTTTTTCAAAATAAAATTAAAAGTATTTTAAATTGGAGTTTATTTTCTTCTTTATTTACTTTTCTTTTTCTAGATATGTTGAATTTAAAAATAAATTAATAATTAATAAAAAATATTTTTTTTTTACTTTTTCATCACATTTAATATGATAAGCTTGTTTAACTAAAGTTTTTTAAATGAGCCAGCCGTATTAAAAAAGCTTAATTTACATGCTTTTTTATTATAACATTTATTGACTGAACATTTCGTTTTTAATTTTTATAAAATTTTCCAAGTTTTTAATTTAATTTGTGGCAGTTTCCATACAACATTGTACTTTGCTTTCAAAAAATATTCTATGTCTACGTCACACAAACAAAGAACCGTTACACAACAAACTAACGAACCTGAGCAATCTTTTTATTTTGATTTATGCACTGCAACCAAATTTTCTCATTAATGCAATTTTTATTAACATTGGTCCGTATATTTTTTCATAACTGATGTGTATAAAAAAAAAAAAAAAAAAAAAAATTGCTCTCACAAAATATCCATCATCAGAAAATAAGTACTCAATTCTAAAACAATTAAAAAAATTTGTAGATAAAGTAAAAAGACAAGAAGATGTAAAATTTTTGAGCAAACACACGAAAATTTATCATAAAGTTTAATTACTTATCTTAAATAAAATAACTATTGATTAGGATTTCTTTCTTATTTCTTTGTGCAGTTCTCATTTGCTCAAACATAATAGAAGCTTTAATTTGTCTAAAATATAGCTAAAGATTTCCTGAAGAAGTCAAAAGACAAATCAAGAAAAAGACAAAAATGAATGTTAGAAAATTTATTTAAAATGCATTAAGACTATTAGCACACTGAAAAGTTGAATAGTTAAACACGACAGTTACTAAAAATATTTTATTGCAGTCCTTGCCAGTCCTTAAAACTGTTACCAGTTTTTAACATAGTCTATCACCCTAGTGTTTAAGCTTTATTTACTTATTTACTTTATTGTTCCAAATGAAAAAATTAGAGGTAGGCGCGGTGTTTTGTCTGCTGCTTTGAAGTACCGATCATGCTTATTTCCAAAAGCACTTCTTTCGACACTATATCTGATCAATTGACATAATTATTTTTTTTTGTTTAATCAAGTTTGCCTCGGTAAATAAGATTTCAACACTAACACGGACAGACAGATGGACATCGCTCAATCGACTTCGCTATTTATAAGAAGTCAGAATATATATACCTTATGGGGTCAGTAATGGATATTGTGTTCCACTTTTTGTGGTAAAATGTATAAAACTGAAGAAAAAATTAGCTGTTGTAATTAACAAATAAAAAGAAAGTTGTGATTAATATTAAAGTATTTTAACAAGAACAAGGAAAAATATGTGTGCTCTAGTAGTGCACTTAAATAAGCCATGTTGATCAAGCTAATAACGTCTTTGAATAAAAATGAAAAAAGTTAAAAATAAATATAAAAATTTTATTAGGAAGACTATCAATGTTTTTAAGTAGATAATGCTTACAGCCGATAACTATCCTTCAGAGTTATCAGAAATGATGCAGAAGAACAACAATCCACAATATGTATAAATGAATTTCTATTTGCATTTATTGCTAGTGTACTATTAAAAAAATCTGTTCTACTCACAAAGAGACATGATTGTGAAAACTTTTATTCTAAGAAACTGTTTTATTACATTAAAATATTTTGAGCTTCTATTGCTACTAAAAATTTAAACAGCACTGTGCAAGAAGGTCAAACAAAATTAGTGTGTGTGGTTTCCTATTTCCGTTTCTGATTGCGTATACAAGCCCTCGAATGTATGTGACTGACTGTATGTTTAACACACACACTCAAGAAGTCAAAATAAGTACCGATACGTAAAGAGTAAGCTTTTGCTGCTGCTGCAGTCCGTTCTTACATCCATTCATCCATATGCTGCTTGTCTATCAATTTCATTTATCCTTAAGCCATAACGGATGACACAGATACGATTGGTGTTCAAACATTTATAAAAACAAATCTTTGTCTTTTTACTTCTTGAAAATAAATAAACAGCAGAGTCAATAAAACACCCATTTGGACACTTCCATGACATATGCAAATGTGCTGCCACTTCCTGTTATAAAACCAAACCAAATTTCAATCATTTATTTTTGTGTTTTGCCTTTTGGCAACAATTTTTCTTTCTTTTTTATTCGTATGTATTTTAAAATATTGTTGTGTAGGAATTGCTAAATGCTAATTTTCCAATGTGGATTTTGTAATGACATCCGTTGCCTCTGCAAGTAGAGTATCAATGTTTTAATTTTCTACTTTTGCTTTTTTAATCTGGCCAACATTCTGTTGCCATTTATTGCTGGTGTTACGAAATGTGACAGACATACGGATTTGATCAATTAATTTGGCTAACACCGGTCATTTATCACGTGTCATAGATTTTGATTTCAGTCACAAAAAAAGGGTTGTATCTTTTTTTTTTCTTTTTTGTTTTCTCAGTTTTGTTGAACCGAATTTGTAGAAACGTGAAAGATCCGTTGTTTTAAATCATTCATCCTCCCTCATTAAAAGACTGCGATATGATTTGTGTTTGACTCAAATTTAACAGGGTTTATTATTCAACATAATCCTTAATTGAATGACTTTCATTTATCATTTTGTTATTGGAGATTTTATGTTGAACGTGAAACTTTCTAGCTGACGGTACGTGTAACATGAGATTTGTTTTAATTGTGAAAATTATTTCAATTAGAAGTGTTTTTCTGAAGGATTTTTTTCTTTTCGTTGTTAAGGGGAAAGCGGGTTGTTTAAAACTATGTTCTTTGCAATTCGCATACTTATTTATATTTCAGCAAAAATGTGTGAGTGGTCTAAGGTAGGACCTATTACAAATTATTTATTTCTGTATATTTTAATTGCTCAATATACAAGACTTAGACTTATATTGCAGTATGTAACTGATGATATTTAGATTTATAATTATAATCATTAATCAAATAATAACGTAATAACTCGTTAAAATTATTTATTAAAAATACGAGCGCAATTGAAATAAAACATAAAAATGAAAAAAATAAAAAACAAATTCAAATGTAATTTTTTTATTATAAATAGTATTTATGTGTCATACAAGGGCTGCTCTATATATATTTCTGGCCTAATAGTGAAAATGCGAATATTTATAATCAAAAATGGTTTTATTGTTTGTCAAAGTATTCTCCAGCGCATGATTGCATGCGCTCAAACCAGTTGTCGAAGCACTTTTTCCACTCCGATTGAGACACCTCTAAAACATGGTTTTTGAAAACTTCAACAGCTTCTTCTGGCGACGAAAATCGTTGACCACGCATTTTTTTCTTGAAGTGCGGAAACAAGAAGAAGTCATTAGGTGCCAAGTCAGGGCTGTACGGCGGATGACCCATTAATTTGAGGTTTTGGCCGGTCAAAAACGCTCTGGTTTGAGCCGATGTGTGAGAGCTCGCATTGTCATGGGGAACAATGATTCGTCTTCTCTTGTTAGTTTTTAGAATTTCTCCGATGACTTCAGACACGCAAATTGTAGTGTACCACTCAGAAGTGACCGTCCTACGTTGCTCAAGCGGAACAGTCGCCACATGACCAGTTTTGCCGAAGAAACAGGCGACCATTTTCTTCGAAGTGCTTCTTCCACGCACAACTTTCGTTGGATTTTACTCGTCTTTGAAGACCCACACGGTCGATTGTGCGGGATCCAACGAGAACAAACTTTTTTTTACGGCCAGGTGTTCATGCAGTATCGAACGTAAGCTGGTGGAGGAAATGTCCAAGGATGTCTCTATCTCTCGGTATGTCGCATGTCGATCTTGCATTATGAGTTCATGCACGGCATCAATGTTCTCTGGCACAACAGCCGTTTTTGGACGACCTTCACGGAATTCGTCTTTGAGCGAGCTTCGGCCACGATTAAATTCATTATACCAATTTTTCACAGTGCTATAAGATGGTGCTTCATCGCCATACAAAGATTTAAGTTCATCAATGCGGAAAATGATGGCACGAAAATGTTCACGAGTTAATTCCATTTTTTTCTATATTAATTTTTTCAAGTTACTGTTAACAACACAAATAATGGTCGTACGTCAAAACGTTTTGAGTACGATTATGCTTAAAAATGACAAACTTTCCAATGGAAATGTCAGATTGCACTTGACAGCACTCAGTATTGCCAGGCCAGAAACATATATAGCAGCCCTCGTATTGTGTCAAACATTTTTCGATTTCAGAATATACAATCGAGTTTTATGATTCTTACTTCCAAAATTTGGTTTTCAGTAGTAATGTGCTGAATAAGTTTAGTTGCATCTTCCATTTAATAGAATAGATTTTAGTAAAGACACAAATCGGTCATGTTAACTTTTCTAAGAGATGTTGATAAGCAAATATCATTTGTTAGCTTTTAAATTAAAAAATAAATCAAGACTATAAATTATTAATAATAAAAATCTAACTATTATATTAGTAATTGAATTTTTAACGTATCAAGCGAATTGTTACCAATCTTTTTTCTGTGTGTTTAATTTCCCCTTATTAGTTGTATCACATTTAGAAAATTGTTCACAACCATACACTAATACGAGCAACAGATAAGTTTTAGAAAGTAGGATTCTTAATTTCATAGGTGTATAATGCTGCGTCCACCTAAGTATTCTAATCATAGAAAATGTACATCTACAAGCATAGTTAATATGGTTCGGTCACGTCAGAGTGTCGTAAAAAAATATTCCATTATTTTTTTTTTTTTTTTTTTAGCAAATTTTACTATCCAAATTTGCCGTTTGTATTTATATATCTAATACAACTGGTATTAAGTTGGCGTTATCCACGTACATTCCTCCATTACAGCTTGTTAAAATACTTGGGTGGTCATTAGAGTACAGTGAGAGTAACAAAGGCCAAAAAATAGACCCCTCTGATTACGGACAGTGGCTTGAACTTTTGGGTTCTAGTTTCAACACATTGATGTTGACAATAACTGAGAAGCCATCGATCTTATAAATAAATGAAAATTGACTTATTTTCGTCTTTTTGGTTCATTTCTAATTTAATTTCTAAACATTTTTAAAAGGAATATATACACACTTTATGGGGTCGGAAATGGTATTTGAAAAATTACAAACAGACTGCCATACTTAGATATAAAATATTTACACTTTTTGTTGTTAAGGGCATAAGAAATTTTAAAAATTTATTATCCAGAATGCCTTCGACCCGACTATTATGGATAATCGAGGACTCACTATGCTTGTGCAATATGAGCTCTGCCCAGGTGGGCATTATGCTCCGAAGCCCATGTGACGTAGTTAGAAATTACCATTGAAGTTAGACAATTTACGAGTTTACACTTCGAACGAGGACAACGAAGAGGTTAACCTCTGAAGTCGTGTGAGAATTTTTTTACACGCATTTAAAGGATCATCATTCTCGATATTTATTTGTATTTAAAACTGACGCTGGATCGTGCTATTTCTTGTAAATTTTCAATAAGGAAGCAGTATTTGCGCCTGTAGACATAAAATTTCAGCCCTTGAAGAATTTCTTCAAAAACCATGATAATAAGACAATGAAATGAGATCAACAAAATTTTACTTTTAAACAAATTTTTATTCTCAGCTTTAAAAAAGTTTTATTCAAATTAATAATCAATAATTAACACCGGTGGTTTTAATAATTTAGTTGGGATATTAGCACGATATTTTTAATGTTTATTTGATTTAATTAACCGACTTCAAAAAAAGAAGTGGTTATCAATTCGACTGAATGTTGCTTTTTTTATGTTTGTGCCTACAGAACTCAGTCATTTCTGCTCTGATTTTGAAAATTTTTGGTAATATGGTCCCGTTTTAAAAACACTTTATAATCTTAAAAACTAAAGGGTGTCCCCATACAACATACATATTTTTTTACGTGTATTATGAACTGTAATGGGCACTTCTATAAAATTTTAAATGACTGCATATTACTATAGCTCCCAGTAGCAAAAATTTATACAATAATAAATCTAAAAATTAAAGGGTGCCCCCATAATTGATGTCAATTTACTTATATGGGCCTAACTTTTGAACCGTTAGAGACAAATGCTTGCAGATTGGACAGAATGTCGATTTATATGGCCGTTATGGTAACAAGTATTAATATTACAAATTATAAATTAAAGGGTGTGCCAATAGTTCATTTAATTTAATGTATATGACCATACTCTTTAACAGTTGTAGTCAGCCGCCTGAAATTTACAACAAACCTGTATTGCTAAGTCCCCTATAACAACAAGTATAAAATTTGGATTTTGAAGTTAAAGAGTGCCCCAATAGTTAATGTAATTTTACGTATGTGACTAAACTTTTGAACCGTTATAGACAGTATAATGAAACTTAAAAGGGACCTGTGCCGCTAAGCCCGCTATATTAACGAGTTTATAATTTAAACTTAAAAATTAAAGGGTGTCCCATAATTGATGTAAGAGTTGTAGGCAGACTATTGAAATTTACAAAGAACCTGTATTACTAAATCCGCTATAACAACAAGTATAAAATTTGGATTTGGAAGCTAAAGAGTGTCCCAATAGTTAATGTAATTTCAATTATGTGACTAAACTTTTGAAACGTTATAGACAAGCAGCTGAAATTTACAAGGGACCTATTTTGCTAAGTTCGCTATAACAGGAAGCTTAGAATTTTGAATTTAGAAATAAAAAGTTGTTCCCTAAATTGATGTAATTTGTTCTATATGGCGCTATTTTTTGAACCGTTGTATACAAACGCAGTAATACATTTCATTTTGTAGTTTAGTTTAAAATAATAAATAATTCATGAGAATATCACGAAATATTTATATTTAAAGGAATCAAGCACGAATAAAGTAAATTAATTAAATTTTAAAAGATTCCGAATAATAAATTTTTCATTTTGTTAAAAAAAAACTTTAGTGACAAAATATTTCTTCCAAATTATGTTTTTAGGCCTTAGAAAGGATTGAACTAATTCCGACGGCAAAGAAATTATACTGATGGACTTAATCGGAACATGTTACTTAAGATGGAGACAAGAAGACAATTACTGAAATCCTTCTCATCTCAGAGACTTAAATTTTTCGGAGCTTCAGCTATTCTCCATAATATTTAAATGATCGTCAGTTAAATTGTATACATTTTACTTTTTGCACTCAAACTGCTTTTTTTTTGCAAAATGATATTGTTTTTCTTTCACAAAAGACAAACACTTACTCAAAGTGAGGAGCTAATATATTCATACATCTATTAAATTACACAAACCTCCAACAAAAAACGATTTTATTTTTAAATTACACTTCTATTTTAAAGTGCCGGAGTGAGGAGCATGATTCCAATTGTGTGTTCAAGTGTTTTTTTATTTTCTCTTTCTACAGTTTTATTTTTGCAATAATGTTGATGCGTGAAATGAATTCGACACCCTTCTATTGATTGCGAAAATAAAAACAGACGACCCTTTAGTTAAATACACAAAATATAAACTGACATGCACGCATATCGTACACTTAAATAAACAAGTGGTCACAACAGCGAAAAAAGGACCTCTGGCCGCGTCAGTTTGTATGTGTTTCATGATTTGATGAAAGAACAGAGTTGAGAGTTGGAAAAAAAAATATTGAAAGAAAAACAACCCACGTATGATTGTTACAAAACAAATAGAAATTTACATTTTCGCTGTCATAAACAGTTTTTAAATTTAAATTTTCAGCATTTATGTGCGATAAGCGAAATATAAATTTCTGTTTTTTATTGAAAAAAAAAATCGTGGGTTTTGTTGAAATTTGTAACAAATGTAAATTGAATTCAAATTGTGTTTTTTTTTTTTTTGCTTTTTTGTTATTCATGTCGAAGTCTAAATCAACAACCAAAACAGGAAATTGAAAATAAAAAAATTAAAATAATACAAATATGTTCACGAGTCAAGGAGTGTAATGTTTGCAATACAAAATTGTTTGGACAATGTGACGCTTAACAAAAAACTTTTGATTTTTCAGGCGTGTCATCAAACTTAGTGTTTTAATGGAAAATATAATTGATTCTAAATTTAGGCTGGAGTTTGAATGTCTTAGCAAAGAGTACCTGTAACCACCCAAATAAATACTGTCTTACTGACTTTCTAATCTCATTTAAGAGACTGTCCAGCCTAGTGTCGGCTTGGTTTTTAGACCTGGCTAACCTTTAGTACAAATCAAACAACCAAATCAACAAACTCTTTAGGAACTTCAGTTAAATTAAAATTAAGTAAAGCGTAAAAGCGTGGGTTAAATGCAGAACTTTGTTGCACCGACCGCTGACTTGGAATTATTTTACAATCTAAAGACCATTAAGTAAGTGTATGGAAAAATATCTCAAAAACAACTTGTTCAGCGCTTAAGCACTTGCATTAAGTTTATTGAATTATCTGATGGTGTCATATTTGGCCCAATAAATCAAGACTTCTTCTAACCAGCTTATTAGCAATTATAAGTTTTTCCTCGTATTCTTAGTTAACAAATTGGTTGGTTAAATAATAGATACAACGTACACAACCTTAAGTAGATAAATTTGAAAAATGTTGATAATGGGTGTAGCGATCCAGAAAATGTTGCATTATATTCTGCTGGTATCTGAAAATCTTCCCGCTTTTCTTTGAAACACGTAAATTTTTAAATATTTTTTATTTTTACATCATTTTAGAAAAAAAATATGTGAACTTAGGCCAGATTAAAATTATTTTCGTTATAAATATATAATAAAATTTAGAATGAATACAATAATGAAAAATTAAAAAATATTGAAATTTATAACTATAAATTTATAATGAAAAGGTTACAAGCTAAAAAAAAACAAAGCTAAAAAATAATTTTAATCCAGCCTAAGTTCACATATTTTTTTATTTCTAACTTTATTAAGGAATAAAAATTATTTACAAATTTGTGTGCTTTTAAAGAGTGTGTCTACAGTCCCGACGAGAATTTTTTCTATCAGTGAAGCAAATATGGAATACAATTCAAGAAAGGATTATTTTTATCAGATTATGATAACTGAAAATAAACACACACAGTTTTGACATTTAGCTTTTTGACGCATTCAATTTTGCTCGAAAGTCGCATTAAAATAATTAAAAATTCAATATGAAAATTCATTTAGGAACACTCAAAAAATTTTAACATTAACTGTTTGACTTTTATTAGGGAAGTATTCAGTAAAGTTAAAAATAAATGAAAATGTGGTTGTTTAGGGAAGAAAATTTTTATTTAACTTTTTTTGTCTGTTGTTAGAAAAACAAACGACAAAAAAATACTGATTTTCGATGAAGTAAAAATTATCAATTAATTTTCACCTTGTTTCAGTAAAAATGAAATACTTAATTAAAAAAAAAAGTTCGTCAGTAGAAAAGTACTATTTCACAATAGCTATAAAATATAAAATTCAAAAACATAAACTGTTGGAAAATATATCAGTTATAAAAAATATATTTAGAACAAAATAATTTATGGAAAAAAAAACATCAAAAAAATATTGGTAAGTTTATTAGTTTATTACATAGTATTTAAAATTTGCATTATGTTTTAAAAAATAATGTTCCCTTTTACAGATATTCTCTTCTAAATTCTGTAGTCTTTAGGCAGGCAGCCGTGTTACCACAGCCCACTTGGGTCCATTGATTGGTCCCAAACAAGGTATGTTATTTAAATTTTTGATTTACAAATATATCGCTCATTTAGTGATACAACATTATAACCCAAAAAATAAAATTTTTCATAACGTAAAGATCATAACGCTGTTTAAAACATCGTCATATTTCGTTTTGTGACTGCATATACATTTGAAAATGCGATCTTTTTAAAATGTATCGACATTTGACAAATAAAGTGAAACTCAGTTTTTTTTATAAATAACGATACATTTTAGTTTATGATACAGTAGTGGATGTATTTTTACAACAATAAGGTCTTAATTCAAACATTTCACTTTGTTTGTCCAAAACACCCTCTTTAATATAAATTTGATGCAAGTTTTATTAAATTTTTTTTATTTCTGAATCATTTTACAAGTTAAAAACTTCAACTGTGATTATCTTGAATTGATTTTTTTTTTTGAGTTAAAGCGTTCTATTTCTAAATGAGCGATATCTACTTTAATTGTTGGTTGCAAAAATATAAACATTTTTTAAAAGTACATTATTTTTTCAGCATAGAACAATCCTTAAATCCCTTGACTTTCAAGGAAGAACAAAAATATTTAGCAAATAAAAAATAAGAAGAATTTGTGTATAAAAATAGAATAAATAATCAATACATAAATTAATATCTTTTGGTTTTTAAAATAAATAAGAAACCTGTAGTTTTTATTGTTTTGGTAGGTTACTTTTAGAGAGTTGGAATTAAAGAAAAAAGCAGGTAATTTTACTGCTTCAGTAGGTTAAATTTTATAAATTAAAATAAATATAGAAACTGTTATTATTAATGTTTTGGTAGGTTAAATATTGTTAGTTAAAATAAATGAAAAAGCAGTACTTTTTACTTTTCTGATAATTTATTTTTTCGTCCGTTGGAATAAAAAAAAATATGTAAATTTTGTTAGTTATAACTGTCACTGTATGGTGCGCTATTTTGTCTATAGGCGTGATTGAGCCGTGATTAAAACTTTAATGAAAGAATCGACATCTGTCAGCCGTCGCTATGGTGGACATTTGCCAGATTTCATTTTACTTTCATAATAGCCGAACTTTTCTCTTCGTAATCCAATATAAATTTGCATCATCTTGATCTAAATTATTCGTGTTATTTTGCTTAAGAGAACAAAATTCTTATTGATAAACCTGAGTGAAACTGATGCAACTTATTATTATTAAAGTTTGTGTCACAGATCTTCGAAAATGTGTTCAAATAAGTTTAATGTTTGGCCCTCTAAGTTTCTTCATATTCCCGCTTTAGGTTCCGCAGTTAAAGAGTAAAAGCTCACAGTATTGGTTGATGTAAGTCCGTCTGTCACAGAACGTGTGTATTTATTTTTGCTACAACCACAAGTAATAAAATTAATTTAAAGTTTAAAGAGCATCAAAATAGAAGACGTCATTATAACGTTTATTTTCTTCCCTTCTGAAGCGTAGTTATTAGACACGAGACTTACACGGACCAGATATACCATGTTCAACATTATAAGTGTGAAAAATTAAATAGCAAAAAAGGAACCGATTATATGGGGGTTCAACTTGAACATGGCAGATTTATTAGAATGGAAATTTCTAACATGACACAATAAGTTACAAAAAAGGTGTTTTTATTTTACGAAATTGCCGGTCTTTAATGCTGAATCTATAACTTACTATATTTATCATATTAAAGAATATATTATCTATCTCTCTGCTCTTTTACAAATTTTTTAATAAATTTAAACACCATAAAAATACAAATTTATTGAGAAACCCACAAAAGGACACATCCTTTAAAAATAACTTTTCATATTTTTTCAGCAACAAGTTTTTTCGTTTTACATCCAGTTAAACAAATAAATAGAAAAATAAAAGGATTTCAATTGAATATGAAAACACAACTTTAGAAAACAAAACAAAACAAAAAATTGTCAACTGTTTTAGGGAAAAAAAGTATGGGAAAATTGTTAAGAAAAACAAAAAACGAAAAGGGGGAACTAAATTTCAAATCCCATTAAGAAGGGGAAGCTCAACAAGCAAAAAGTCAAAACCAAAAAATTTCAACCGGAAAATCTAAATCCTTATGACACAAAAAAAAAAACAAAAAAACACAAACAGGAATATAAAGGGAAGTGTAAGCAGCTACTTGTCGTAAAGCCATAGTTTAACACTTTGGGAATTAAGGACGAATTGTGCAAGTGAGTGACTAAATGTTTGCATAAAATGAATAAATGTTGATTCATATGGTGAGTTAATTTTAGTTGTTGGTGTTGTTGTTTCTATTTGTATAATTTATGGGGTGACTGTTTTGTCATCCTCATTCGTATTTGCTTTCAAGAGATCTTTTGTTTAAAGTCACTGTGCAAAAGAGCAAGAAAAAAGCATAAAAACAAAGAAAACAACACCAAAAAAAGAACGAGTTACTTTTTTGTTGCTGCCTTAAGTTGACAACAATTGGCATTATTTGTACTTAAGGAAATGCTGAATAGAATGGAAATAAAAAGGTGACAAAAACATTTAACATTTGTCTGTTTTTGAACACTAAATAGTTGTTAACAGTTTAAAATTTTTGACTTACAATTTAAAAAGGTAAATAGCATTAAAACACCTTTTTTACATTTGCTTTTTTTTTAATTAAGAATGCCTAAGGCTGAATAGTTTATGGAAATATTCTTGGCTACATTGTGTTATAAAAACTGATAAACAAAATAGGAACTTAAGGTGACTGAACACTCCTCGTTAAGTCAACATAAAATACATATATTAATTAGCTTATGAGTTAATTAATACTTTGTCAAATGTAGGTTTCCGTGATTGTAAATTCTCCAGCGTGACTTAAATTACTGCATTGTAGACAGCTCAGGTAATCTTTCCAGTAGCCTGGAAAAGGGTGATCCCTTCTTTTCTTATCACGTCCTTGAACGATGTCAGCCACGACTTCCACACTCTTAAGTTGTTTCTATCCTCTAAGGAGCCTTTGAGATTTGAACCACGTTTTTCTCGTTTTAATGCCGCAGTAACCATCTCAAGCTTATGAAGTGTTGTTTGACATTTGTTTGAATTTAACTTTGCATGCTTTCACGTACAAAAATCAATATCGATGAATTTAATGATTTAAACTTAAGACTTCCGTGATTCAACTTTAATTATAATTAAGTTTTATGTATTTACACTCAAGACCGTTTTGGGTTTTGAGCTCACAAGCTTCATTCCAATGATGCAGCGTCAAACTTCTTATTTAACGCACGATTAGTTAAAAGCTTGTTGGTTTTTGGTTTTTTTTATAGTATTTTATACCCGCTTAAAAGTTTGGCGACATGCACCAAATTTTATTAACTATGGAGATGCCCTTTAATTTCCAAAAACAAATATTACATATCAATATGTCCGCTATAGCAGAAACTAGAAACCATGTTTATTTTAACCGTCTGTCTACGATTGTTCAACGGTTTGGCCATATTCCTCAAATTATACGAACTAATTTAGCACCCTTTAACTTATAATTTTAAATATTTATACTTCTTATTATACCAGACTAAGTTGTGAACATTTTTTCTAATTTTCAAGTAATTGTATATAACCGTTCAGAAGAAAGACCCATATAGGTCAAATTACTATTGGAACACCCTTTAATTGACAATTCCAAATTTTATACATGCTGTGTTAGCGGGCTTAGTAATACAGTTTGTTTGAAAATAACATCCGTCTGGCTATATTAGATATCCGTCAAATTTATATATAACGGTTCAAAAGATAGATATATATAGGTCAGATTATATCACTTATGGGAATACCCTTTAATTTCTAAATTCAAATTGTATACTTGTTGTTATAGCGGATATAGCAGTACAGGTTCCTTGTTAATTTTAACCGTCTGCCTATAAGTGTTCAAAAGTATGGCCATATACATAAAATTAAATGAACTATTGGGCACACTTTAATTTATAATTTTGAAAATTTGAACCTGTTATTATAACGGACAATTTTCAAGTGTTTGACTATAACAATCCTTAAGATAAGCCTATATAGGTCAATTTACGTCAACTCTAGGGACACCATGTAATTTTTAGATTTATTTTTCTATTACTTTTTTCTATTGGAAGCCATAATAATACACAGTTTTTTAAAAGTTAAGCGTGGTGCCATTCACGGTTCATAATACACATAAAAAACATGTATGTTATGGGGTCACACTTTGATTTTTAAAGTTATGAACTGTTTTTAAAACGGGACCAATCTGTAAGCATTATCTATCAAATTACAAAAAATTTTCAAAATTGGTTCAGAATTGACTTGGTTCTGCAGGCACAAACATTAAAAAAAGCAATATTCAGACGAATTTATAACCTCCTTCTTTTTTTGAAGTCGGTTAAAAAGTAAAATTTGACGCTAGCAGAATGTATGTATGTATTGCAGCATTTGCAGGATTGCTACATTCCTTATCAATATTTTTCTCATTTACTTATCTTAGGTTGTGTACACTGTAAACATCATCTATTTATTGATTATAATACTGGAATTGTTCGGTTAGTAATTAATTTAAAAATTAGATTATTTAGTACAATGCTGAAGCTACATCTACGCTGACGTAAAGAAAGTTGTATTTAAAAAAATAAAAATAAAATTACATTTGTTGCTACACCGATGGTTAGCAGAAAGCAAGAACAATTGCTTTCTGCGATTAATGAAGGGATAACGAAATGAGTTTTTGGTTGTGTAGAACTTCGTCTAACTAACATATTAAGTACGTTACCTAAAGTAGTTAGATGACAGATGTAGCGATGTTAAAAATGCTGCTTGGACACTAGTGTCTAGATTTTTCTGTGTTTTTTTTTTTCAAAAATTAACACAATTTGTAAGTAATAGTTTCTTTTTAATTAAATTGTAAATTAATGAGACGTTAACTAAAACTGGTTTAAAATTGCTCATTTGATTATAATCCATTTTCGGAAAATAAATATATAAAACTATTGTGGTGTGTGTGTGGCTGCGTGAATTTTCCTTATACCCCTTGTATTTATTTAAAAATAGCTGAAAGGGTTCCAGCTAAAACTAAGGCGTTCGAATGAACTACCGAAACAAGTATGGCTAATGAAAGAAAACTACTTTAATATTTTTCCATCCCATTTGGTATTATGAGATTTTTATTTTTATGTACATTAATATTTGGCCAATCACAATGAGTCAGATTTGAATTGCACTTTATAGCATTACATTATTCATAACAAAATGTAATTTGATTTTTCATTATTTATTATTTCTGTGCATTGTGCATTACTGTAGACTTGTATTGTAAACTACACTATAGTTTTAGTTAAATATAAAACGACTGATAAACTAAAATACTTGCTTCCTACTAGAAGTGATCCAACACTTAACGTTTGCTTTTTATTAAACAGCTGTTAGAAGGAATGAAATGAACTGAAAAATAATAAGGTAAGAAATAAAACACAAATATCGCGAAAAGACACGCAGGGCAATATTAAAGCTCTCTGTTTTAATTCTGTTTTGCAATATCGTCTGCTCCGTGGTGTGTCTATATGATGTATTACAGCTGAAGTATAATATAATAACGAAGCTACACATACTACGATTCCTTACACTTGGTGACCAGCAACAATTCAAGTATTTCTGTTGTATATACGAACACCTGCTTTTTGAAACTTAACAGACAAAAAGTATTCAATTTTAAATGCTTAAAAAAATAGATATTTTGTTTGTTATACATTTCTTAACTTATTTTTCATAAAGCAAAATATGAAAATATTAAAAAATAAAGAACAACAAATTTAATTAAAATTTAAAAGAAATTAATAAAAAGAGAAAAACAAATTTTCAACTTCCATTTGTTTTGTTTTTGGAAATTTAATAAATGTGTGTTGTGCATCCCCTTTTACTCCCGAGCATTTAACCGTTTAAATACCTTAAATATTTCAATAATCCATGGTATTAATACGTAATAATTCCGTATCAATAAAACAATAAAATAATCTTTTTCCTGTTTTATAAAAAACAACATAAAAGAATAAAACTCAATCTCTAACCCCCTAAAATTTATTTCAATGTTTTTGTTTTTTTTACCATTTAAAGCAGGGTATTTTTATAGAGTAACAACAACAACAAAACCCTATGCATATCCCAGTATTCAAAGATAAAAAATAATATCCAGCTAATCCACCCACAATAAGTAAAAGTACGAAGGAAAACAATAAAACCATAAAGAAATAGACTCTGCTGATAAAGCTTTTGTATCAATAACACAAGATGAACGTTTGCTGTTCATCATCAATGGAAGAAAGAAAACTCAATCGATTGATGTCCATATAAAAGCCACTCAAAAAAGAAATAGAAAAAAGAAGCTAAAAAGTCTTTAACTAAAATGGATGAGAACAAAAAATAAAAGTGAATATGGAACCATAAATGATGCAGCCAAGTCAGTAAGTCAGTCAGATAGCCAGTCCAATATACCAAACGTAACATTTAGAAGTCCTTTGTATGTTTTTTTTAGCATTTTATTTATCCATTTTATTGTTTAATACTTGTCCATAAATATGAAAAGTGTGTGTGTGTGTGTATTTGTTGGTTTATTTATCCCCCTTTTCTGATTGAAATTTAAGTCTTTGAATATTAAATGGCAAAATTTGTGCTGGCAAATGAAACATGCTTTTGCATAATGAAGAATTTAAGAAATTTTGAAAATTATTTTTGTAAATGTTTTGTGAATGTTTTCTCAGTGGAACTTGAACAGATTTTAATATTACAAAAAAAAAACAATTATTCCTTTTTTTTTGCTTATTTATTTAATTTTGTCTTGTTGAATACAATTAATATGTTTAATTGCTTATTATTATTTATTATATTTAATCTTCAAGGTTTTTGACAGCCTTTACTCTCGACTGTAGGTATTTCAGAATGCTTACATTTGTTGGCATTGTCAACTTTTGTCTAAGGCTTAGGACCTCTATAGCGTCAACATTAAATGTCAGTGAGCTGATACTGAACTGTTTTTTATCTTGGATGCATCGATTACATCCACGCTTCCTTCTTGGCTTTCTTGCGAGGAATTACTGCCTAAAAGATTCCTCTTAATATTAACTTTTTAACCATTTCGTCCATGCTCCCCCACTCACATCTTGTCCATTCACATCTGTTCCTCTCGGCTCTGTTTGATTTTACTAAAATAAAAATTCATAAAATTCCCAGCAGAGTGAAGTGAAAGAAGTGATGACTATTTATAGTACATTGAGCTCCATGTGTCCATATTGGTGCCGGCCCTTGCAGAAGAAAGGTGTTAGTCGAGCATCTGATATTAATCTTGTACCTGACAGCCAACGGTTTTATGTTAAGTTAAATATACTTTATTGCCTGCCCAATAGGAAATCATTTTTTTATTTGTGTTTTTTTTTTCTCTAAAATGATTTGTGATTTTAGTATCTGCACTCATCTTCATTGATTTTCTAAGAACATATATAATAATGTATTATGAACCGTAATGAATCTACTACTTTGTTTGGTATAATAAGTGGTATAAATATTTTAAATTATGAATTAAAGGGTATTACAATAGTTGAAAAGAAAGTATGGGCGTTGTTTTATATTTGAAGAAGAAGGTTGGCATTAATCAATTGAATTCAAAGTTTCTCAAGATAGTATTTTGGAACTGATCTTATACGTTTGCTAACGTAGCTAAAATTTTACATTTGCTTGTTGTTGTTGTTGTTGTTGCATAGGTTATAAACTCTTACTTTATATCATGACCATAAAACCCCTATGTTATGATTTTCAGGGCACTCCTTTTGTTTCGAATTTATAAAAACTGCTGCAGCTCCTGGTATTTTAAAAATTCCAACAATTTTCCTAAAATGTAGCGCAAATCTTTTTTTTACAACCCATTTCTTTAATGTTAAACAATAGATTGCTCTATTTATTTATATATCAATGAACTTAATGTAATTAATTAATCACAAAAACGTTTTCCAAAACGATACTGATCTGAGTGTCATTATTTTTATTTTCTGCCACTCCATTGATTAATTTTTAGTGTATTGACAATGTTTTGTTAATAACTAAATGGCTGCTGAAGAAGTCAAATAGTTGCTTGATTGTGAAGGAATGGTGGAAACTCTCTATTGGAGAGTTTCTTAGTAGAAAATTTCATCACATTTAATAATTTTTTATTTTTCATTTCATTTTTTTAATAAGATTTAGCAACACTTAAGTTAATTAAAGCTGTTGGGTTGTGTTTTGAAAAAAGAAAAAAAAAAAAAGAATAGAGTTGCTGCTTCCTGTATTTATAAAACAATCATGAGTTTAAACCCCATCTGCGCAATAATTATAAAGAAAAATACTTATTAAGTAGTAATCACGATGGACATATAAAATTTTTTTTTATTAATTTTCATTAATGAATTGAAAATATTTTGGCTTCAGTTTATTTTTATTTTAATTTCTAAAAATCTTTTTCAGAACTAAAATTTGTTTTATAAAAGTATAATGTTGTGAGAAAACAATTAAGAATGACAAAATAAAAGTTGCATTCGTGTTCAATCTATGATTGGATCAAAAGCAGAACAAATGAAAACGACGAAATACAGAGAGAACAGTGAAGAAAAACGTTGGTTTGTGTGTAAATTTCGTGTAATCAAATTAATGTTGATATAAATATATCTCGTATTCTTATTTACAAAGTCAGTTGGTTAAATAGATGATGTTTATAAAATACACAACTCAGGTAGATAGATGCGAAGAATGCTGATGAAGGATGTAGCGGTCTAAAAAGATTTTTAGAAATTAAAATAAAAATGAACTAAAGCCAAAATAAGGACATCTAAAATGTTTAAAGGACGGATGAGCCAAAATTAATAGTGCAAATTTCCTGTAGTCTCTAAGTAAAAAAAAAATAAAAAAAAATAAAGAAGAACAGAATAGAAAAACTGTATAGAAAAACTATTAAATCGTGGTGCAAACCTTAATGCAAAAGTGTATATATCATGCATCACAATGCCTGACGTTTGCGACTGAGCTAATAAACAGGTAAATCATGATTAATACAGTTTTGTGGCAGGGATGGCGGTGTTCGTTTATAAAAGCGTATGCCTGGTTAGTAAGAGATTGTGGAAGAAAAGACTAGCGTGAGCGTCTGTTTAAGATATAAATAAGTTGCACTGAAGAGTAAAATAAAAATGCCCATTCTGGTAGTTGCTGTCAAAAGAAAATCTTTGTTTGTAAACGAAAGAATGTGTCGATATAGTGGAACATTTGTTTCGATGATTGATCATTTATCATTTGAAAATATAATTCTGCATTTAAGCTCATATATCCATTTGATATAATCTTTGATGACGCCTGTATATCAATTTTTTTTAGTTTTGTTTTAATCTAAAAGTGTTTGATGACATTGAATATACGATTTTAAAAATAAAAAAAGAACATAACCCGTAGGACCCTTCTATTCTTTCAATTCTAATCTTATGTTCCTTGTCATATTTGACAGAAATATATCTGCACTTTTAACCAGCTCGGACACTGAGAAATTTAGGTTGGAATACTTAAACACATGTTCAATGTAATCTGTAAATTCTTCTATTTTGAAATATATTAATATTTACTCATTTCTATATTTAAATAAGGAACATTTAAAAAAGTTAATTTCTTACTTTTGGTAAATTTTATTAACTGAAAATTTTATTTAAATGTTTATTTTGTTTAATTTTGCGTTATCAACACACCCTCTTTTTAAACTCCCTGCAATTATTGTTGCCAAAAATGAAGTCGAAATATATGGAATTCCCCAAACACGTATTATTTGATGAATTTTCCACTTGTTATAATATTTACATTTAAAAATATAAAAAAAAATCTACTAAATTCGATTTACTCTTATGTTAATGCGTGTGTCAATCTTGTCAAAGTTTTCCGTCTGGTCTTTTCCATCTCAAATGGGAAATTATAAAGCGAAAACAAATTTCATGCTTAATGTCGCGGTTTCTTTTTTTTCATTGTATCTTTTTTTGCGAATTTGTTTTTGAAAATTTGCATTTTAAGTGCGTTTAACATTTGTTTAAGAATGAAGAGAGAAAAGAAAAATAATATTTTTAAATAAGATTTTAACGCATATGTACGAATACGTTTAACTTCTTAAGCAACCATAACGCCACTATGGGTATAGAAAAATTCACCCCCAACTTTAATTTTGCTCTTTAGCTACTTTGGCTTTTGCTTCTCCTGCTGCTGGTACTTTATGCAACAATCTTTATGAAATCTAAAAAATATATGAAGAAAAAAAAACATCAAATCTCGTCAATTCTGTTAAGGGAAAAATCGTGACTTTTCCTTTAAATCAAAAAGTCGTTATAGTTGGCAAGTTGTTTTTCTGTTCAGGCAGTGCCCTTCAATTTTACTTAAGCATTTTTAATGCGTTTTGATGATGGTGTTTTTTATTTTAAGACAACCAACAACAATTATTGTTTTGTTATCGTTTATGCTGCTTTAATTTTTTCTTTTACTTACATTTTTATTGACATCGATGTTCAATATGACAAGAAAATATTTAACTTCCCCCTCCAGCCACTGCCTGTCTCATAATTTCCAATTTTATTTGCATATAATTTCCATACCATCTGCACTTGTTTGTATTTTTTTTATTCCTCTCTGTGTTGTTTCTTTTTAGTTTCCATTTGCTAAAGTTACTGGCGAAAAAGTTATTGTTTCAACTTAAATAAAAATTTGTTATGCCCTGCTTATTATCCTTGTTTATCTGGATATAAAATTGTGCATCCTTGTTTATTGTGTTGTGTTTTGTTCTGCCGTATTGTATCTGATTTTTTTGCTTTCGGCTGCTGTTATTACCTTTACCTTTAACTACAGTTTGCATGTTTATTTAAGCATTTTCTGACTGGGTTTCTTTTAATTTTACGCTTATTGGTTTTTTGGCAATCGCCTGTATAAATAAATTCAACAGTGATAAGCCGATTTATGTTGTTGAAATCCTTCTTTTAAATATCCTGTTGATGTTTCAAATAAAATTGTTAAAACATTGGGGAAAAATAAGGAAAAAGGAATTGAAACCATAAACTAGTGTTAAGTAAAAGATCCCATTCGATCTAGATAATCTGAAAAGTGTGTATTATTTTATCAATCTGCTCAATGACCGGAAAAGTGATGGAGGTAAAAAGGTGTTTTGGTGTTAAGATCAACTTTTGTTTTCATTTAAACTTTGATTTTTTAAGGCCAAAATAATATTAATTTAATAGCTTTTGATTGCGAAATACAAATTATGTAATATTTTTTTCTAAAGAGACCCTCATAAAGCTTCAAACTACGTAATTGAAATTGTAAAAGGTTTCGTTTGGCAATGCTGCAAATAAATAAATACGAACAACTGATTTATTTAAGAAACGAAAATAGATTTTTTTTAGGAAAGTAAATAATTTAATATTTAGAATGGTCATTCAGTGTAAAATAAATAACAATACTAGTTATTAATATTATAAGAAATCAGGAGTTGAATTGTGGATATTTAAAAAAACTAAAATTGATATTCGGGCTAAGTTCATTTATTATTTGAATTTTTTAAAATTAAAAAAAAAATTTTTTTTTCAGGAAACCAGAAGTCGAACTAAAAAAAAAATAATTAAAAAACGCAAGGCATAGCGCATGTAAATTCATACTTATCTCATAACAATCAATATGATACGAGTGCTAAAATAATATCTATAATATTGTGAGAAAACAAGTATGAATTATTAAAAATAAAAAAATTTTAATTTCGTGCCCATATTGAAGGTTAGTAAAAGGAAAAACAAATGTACAAGACCAGTTATAAAGAGAACAACGAAGAACTGCTTTGGGTTGTTTGTGGACTTTACCTAACCAAATTAATATTGATTAAAGTAGTTGGTTAAATAGATGATGTTTACAATGTACACAACCTAAAATAAATAGATGCAAAGATTGCTGATAAACGCTGTAGCGATCCAGAAAATGCAGCACTACATTCGGCTGGTATCTAATTTGTTCGTTTTCTTTGGAAAACGTCCGCATATATTTGTAAATAATTTTTTCTTCCAAAAAATGTTTAGAAATTAAATTAAAAAAATGAACTTAATCCGAAAATCAAAATTAATTCATTTTAACATTTCGTGTGTGACATTGACTCATACATGTAGTGTTTCGTACCATGTATGGGATGCCCTTAAATTTTAAATTTAATTTTGTTACAACTGACATACTAAGTATATTTTGGGGTAATTTAAAATACTTCCCTGTAAAAATTACTTTATTATTAGGACACTTTTTAATTATAATTTTTTATACTTGTTTTTATACCGACTTAGCAATGCAAACCCTGCTTAAATATATAGTCTCAGCCTATTATGGTTAAAAAATTAGGCCATACATCTGAAAATCACATAACTGTCGGCATTTCTTTAATTTAGTTTTTAATGCGGACTCCCCGGGGGGTACTTCGAGTCTGGCTGAGGTAAAATAGGCTTTGACACAGGTATCTTTGCGGTGTAGGGGGAACCAGTCCCCCGGTGTGCAGGCACTGAATCTGGATAGACAGTGAGGAAACTGTCGAAGGATGTACCAGAGTCCTTAAATAATAACGTATGAATAATAATAGCAATAAATAAACTGGCACCACGGGAACTGATAGCACATACAGAGATACGTTTGTCTAATCACTTATCCTGTAACGGTTTTAGATATGAGGCTATATTCTTTAAAATCACGTCCTTGTGGAAACTCTTTTTAATTGCTAAATTTATTGTTTACAATTTATCTCTAAAGCGGACACATTTGTACACACTCTCTATGAATTTTAAATACCTGCCTTCTGCAGTTGAAAAAAAGTCATATAATTTAATTTTTTTTACTTGTTCCTAAAGCGCACATAGTTTTATTGATACGTGTCAGCCAATCAGAGTTCAAAAACTTATTTCATTTGTATGAGAATTTTGGAGCACCTTAAATTTTTTGTTTTTTTCTGTTGTCTAAAGCAATAAGCTTCTGTGAAAATTCAAAGAGTCTACCTCTTACGACTTTAAAACAGGAGGGATGTGACTGATGGTCGGACGAACAGACAAACTAACATTGTTACGAAAACAATAAGGAATCCTCAAAAGGCACACAGCTCCCACCGTACACCGTTCTAAATTCTACTACTGATTAGATGCTACGTCCTCCTTTTATGCGAACACTTTTACTTTCAGGGTTTAATTTCATTAAATTTTCCATAAATTTGTTTCCTAAATATATTTTTCACTATCTGTTATTTCTTGGGACTTCAGCTGAAGGAGTTGATCTATCTACACCACCCTGAGTAAATTCGACCATTCTTTTTTCAAAAGAAGACTAAAAATTCCATTTAAATTAAATTTTCACTGCATTTAATACGTTACAGAAAAGATGAAATTTACATCAAAGCAAGGCTCCACATGACGATAGAAAGTTATCATTAAAATTGGATGCAGGCAAAATAGTGCCAAGTCTCTTTTAGGCAACATTTGCTTCGGTGTATGTTCAGGGCGATATATAAAGAATTCGAAATTCGAATTCGAATTCGTTATGTTGATCTTCTGAAAACACAATTGGTCATGTAAGAAGCCCAGACGAAGCTCCCGAAGTCCCGAAATGGTTTGAGAATAAAAAATCTGCGCCAAACAGGCTTCTGTAAAATTATTTTTAAGAGCTGTTAACACAAGTGGCAGAAAAAATTGAAACGGTTTTCAATAGTTTTGCTCATATTTTTAATAAAATCTAAATTAGTATTAAAATTTCTAATACCTATGCCATTTGAGAGAGTTTCTATTCGATCCAACAAACTGGCATTTAGAAGTCCAGATGGTCAAGCCTCATCAAATCGGCTGCAAATATCAAATCGAGTTAACTGATATTTTTTTAATCAGGCATGTCATAAATTCCGATCGGAATGGTTTCGATTCCGTGTTAACAATTCCGATCGATTTGCTTATTTCTAAAAAATGCTTAATCTCCACCTTTTCATTTAAATGTGGCAATATTGCGCACACCAAAGTAAACAACAAGGCTAATCTTAATAAGGACACGTAATAGAAATCAACAAGAAAGTCGCAAATAACGAAATTTTAAAGAACCTAAATTCCACTTTGAAATTCAAAAGTGGTTTCATTCCTAAGAAATTTTTCGTTTTCTGAAGAACCAAGTTACGGAACTAAAACCACTTTCGATCGGAATTAAGTTCTGTGACATCCCTGAATATTAAAAATTTAAGATACAAATAAGTAATAAAAAAGGTTTTGCATTTACAGAAAAGGTAAATCTGAAAAACTGCAGGTACATTACACATTAATACAAGAAATGCTCCCAAATAAATATTGCACAAAAAACCTCACTTCAAAACATTTTTCTTCTGTCTGTCTATAACGGTTCAAAAGTGTGGCCACATACATCAAACTACGTCAACTATTCGGATATCCTTTAATTTACAAATCCAAATTAGCAATACAGGTTCCTAATGAATTTCAAGCGTCTGTCTAAAACTGTTGAAAAGCAAATGAACTTTTGTGGTACCCTATAATTAATAATTTTGAATAATAATACTTAAAACAATAAGGGTCATAGCAATTGAAATTAAGCCCAATTTGCTAACGTTTGTCTATAACGGTTCAAAAGATATGACCATTTAGGTAATTTATATCAACCGTGGGAACACCCTTTAATTCCTTAATTCAAATTATAAATTTCTTCATATAGCGAGCTTAGCAATACAGGCCCTTTTAAGTTTCAGCTGTCTGTCTATAACGGTTCAAAAGTTTGTCCATGGACATCAATTACATCAACTATTGGGACACTCTTTAATTTCCAAATCCAAATTTTATACTTGTTGTTATAGCGGAGTTAGCAATACAGGTTCGTCGTAAATTTCAAGTGTCTGTATTAACTGTTCAAAAGTATGGCTATATATATCAAATTAAATTAATTATTGGGACACCCTTTAATTTATAATTTTTAATATTAATACTTCTTAAAGCAATCGACATTCTGTCTAATCTGAAAGCGTTTAAAAGATAGACCAATATATGTCAATTTATGTCACCTATGGTAACACCCTTTAATTTTAAGATAATTTTTTTGCCCTTGGGAGCAATATTGATACGCAGTTATATTTAGTTTTAGAGTGGTGCCGGTTCACAATAAATGTAAAAAAACATGAATCTTGTATAGGGACCAATATGTAAGGAAAACCCTTCGAATAAAAAAAAAATTCAAAATCGATCCTGAAATGAAAGCCTCACTGTCAAATTAACCACCTCCTTCTTATTTTGAAGTTAGTTAAAAAGAAGATCAAGGCTTTCGAATTAAGTTGGTAATTTCGTAACATTAGTATTGCTTTATTTTAGGATTGCAAAAAGCAATTAAAATTATATAAATAATCCATTATTTTTTAATTATTATTACCTTTCAGAAAAAATTAATATTTTATGCATAATTCTAATTTAAAAATAAAAAATATTAAAATATCTCAGGTGTATTTTTTAATACACGAAAATGTAAGCACAGTTGCACAAGAGAACATACATACTCTTGCTTTACATATAAACAGACAGTTAAGACACATGTCTAACGGTATAATGTACAACGAACAATATTAATATGCGTAAATAATACTTACAGCTGTGAAATAAAGTAGAAGGCAACAAAATATTTTTATGCTGGCACATACAAGTAGACAGGCAACATTACCTGCAAAAGCACTAACGTTTATATACATATGTACGAAAGTAAAGTAGTATTAGAATTAAGTTTGAGAAGATTCATAATGTAATAAAATTATGAATTTTATAGACAACCAGCAAAAAAGTTACACACACAAAAAAGTGAATTGAAATGAAACAAAAGAAGCGTTGAAAGGAATTTATTAAAAATTCAAGTACCACTGTGTTGACAACACACAAAATAGCAACAGTAACAACACTGACAACAATAAGAACAACACAAACAAAAAACTGTTACAAAGCAAATGTAATGAGATCAAATTTTAAATGTCAATGTGTGTGATTATGTAAGCATTTGTGTGTCTTTCTGAGAATATTTTTTAGAGCATCATGTGAAATGATGATTTTGTTGTCAGCAAGGACAAAAAACAATTCATACACATACACACACGTGTATACAAATAGATGCAACATATTTTTGTGCAGTATCTTAAGAAAGTATTTTTCCATTTTTACTTTTCGTTGTTTTTGAGGAAAGCACTATAATTTCTTTTTCCTCCCTGTTCCACCATCCTGCATTCAACTAAAACTATTATTATACCCTTCACCACAAAAAGTGGAAAATTGGCGATAGCGAATTAAAAAATAAGGAAAAAACATTAAGTGAAAAAATTGGCGCTCGCCCATATTTTCTGAGTTATGGCTGAACTTTTCATAGAAAAGTACGATTATCCATCGATATTTAATTCTGTATGTATGTTTTCTTCATGTTGATGATTAAGATGCAACTGGTGATGGTAAACAATTTTTTTTTATTAATTTATTAATCATATGACTTATTGAATCGAGTGTGGAATTAAGCATTTTTTTTGGGAAGGACTTCCCAACAAGATTACCAACCTAATGATTTTAACAAGGCATGAGACTTTTATAATCAATTCCTGAAAATCTATTACATTGATTATTGTTGGAAATTATAATGATGATTAGTATATATTTTAAGGTATTTTCTTTTAACTTAAAAAACTAGATCAATTACTACTTCCTTTTTTGGAAACTAATGTAAAGTGTTTTGTAAGCGAGTAGCAAACTGTGGCAATATGGCAACATGGAGTGAACTTTTTAAGGTAATGTCTAATTTTCTGCTGCGTAGCAATTAATTGCAAATTAATATTCTATCAATTGAAGTATTTATAATCAGAAATCAATTTAAAATTCTTTTAAATTATCTAGTCTAATAAAAATGGGTTACATAACAACGTTTCAGTTAAAATATAAAACCTTTACTAAAGTAGTAAATCCTTCGCTTGCTTCAATACGATTTAGGTTTTAGTTTCGGAACTGAAGCGTTAAAAGAGGGTTTGGTAATGCGAACAAAAATACATGCGTCAGGTACTAACTTAATCCTAAATGCACGAAACTTATCCTAAATATGTTACATCACAAAATATGTGAAGGTAGTGGTTTTTTTGTTTCAAAGATGGTATTTTGAAATCGAAGGAAAAACACCCTGCCCATTTAACAAATTGTAGAATTCAGAATTGGAGATTATTGCTTCTAAATATCTATTAGTATTCGTGCCAAATACAAAAATAATTTTTAAAATTAATATTCATATTTACAAGCCATGACATTGCACATTAAGGTTGTCACTACCGAGAGACGAATATGTAAAATGATGAGACGTCATTCACATCAATAGAAATAGTGCAAAAGCAGGAAAACAAGTTGGCATACGAACTGAAACCAGTAGAAGTTAAAAGGTTAATTTTTTGTTTTTATAAAGCCTTAAAAATCAAAAAAACAAAGTTGATCCATTGCAATTATCAAAAGCGAATTAATATGGTTATTCTCTGAATTGGCAAAAATACGTCCCTTAAAACCAAATGAAACGTTCAACTAGGCGAGTATTGGGTGAAAAATTGCCACAACGGCATGACTAGCAAATTTTTAGGCACGAGAGCGCTCATTCACATGTTGGAAGTCTTTTCTAATATAATCAATTTTCCGGCATTGGTGTTGTCGATAATAACTCGCTGAGATTGATGTTGTATAGACTAGTTGACCACCACTTTTCTTTTGAGTGGTTTTAACCGTTCACAATCCTTTTCAAACACAAATCAGAGTGAATGTTTAATGATTCCATATTTAATTATATGTGTCGACAAGGATATGATGTCAGTGTTTTGGATTTAAATTGTATTATTTTCAATTATTTACTAACTAAAAGTAAAAATGATTACTAAGAGCTAAGTGCTACAACGCTTGAGCATCTTATCTTATCACTGTCTTATAGATCTGTTATATAATTTTCGTTCTTCATAATAAATTGAACCGATTCTGCTATTAAGTTCTTTACGTTAAGATTTTACTCTAATGAAAGAGGGGATACTTTCTAGAGAACTCTTAAAGAGTTTATATGTTATGGTTAAAGCAATAGCCATCTGAAAAAGCTTAGAATTATTTTCCATTACCTGGTAATCGTTATATGCTGCTCATAAGAGAATTAACAATTAAGAGTGCTATATTCAGCTTTGCCGAATATTATATACCCTTCACCCTCTATGTAAATCTTCTTTAGTGAAGTAACTTCAATCAAAAAAAACAAATGCTGGGGTGACAGAGAAATTAAAAAAATTTTGGTACTGCATATATAAATTTTACATAAAAATGACATAGGCTCCTAACGAGTTAAGCATTTTTAAAAATAATTTAATTCCTTAAAGATCTCTTCAAAAGCTCTGAAATGATACCCATATTGATATTTTAAAAAGTCTGAAAATTTTAGAGCCCCGTAACTCGGGAAATATGGGCGAGCGCCAAATTTTTTACGTGATGTTTTTTCTTATTTTTTAATTCTCTATCGACTCGTACACTTATTTTTTTTTAATGGAGTTACTTTATTGTTCCAATTGACATGAAAAAGTAAAGGTAGGCGTGATATTTTGGCTGCTGGCTCGAAGGACATGGACCGATCATGCTGATTTCCAATACAGCCTCTCTCGACACTATATCTGATCAATCGGCATAATTATTATTTTTTTGTGAAATCAAGTTTGCCTCGCCAAATTTTAATACTAACACGTACGGACAGACGGACATCGCTCAATCGACTTCGCTAAGCATAAGAAGACAAAATATTGTTACGTTTTACCCTTTTTAGACAGAACAAACGTACGGATTCTTTTGATTGCAAATACCACTGTGGCTAAATTCTATCTTCGAACCTATGGCTTTCTCTGGCTATACTTCTCGATCCTACCGGTCTTGTGAACCCTTGGTGTCATATTTACTAAACATGCGTTATCACCACAAACGCAGCCATCCACGCTACACTACTGTGTTACTCCGGCGAGACATAAACTACTCGATGCCTTGTTTAGTAACCTTAACCATCCACAGACATCTCCACTACTCCTTTTATCCAAGCCAGTCTTCTCCTTTAATCCAGTAGCCACAACACACGTCTGCCATACACTGTTGTTATGCTGTTACACTTCCCGCGCTAACCGCTATTGCTCTTACTTTTTATTATAAAGGGCTTCTTGACAATTATCTGTTACTCCTTTTATTAAATTAGACGTCTTCACTAAATTATCTGCCATGGCTTCACACAATAATTGCCTTTTGCCTCTCGGGAGGTTTGTACTGCTGTTTATTAATTTTAATTGAATTATAACAATAATTATTTTTTTCGTTGCACGCATGTCCGAATGCGGTATCGAACTAAGGGCCCTCTGTTTTTTGGAGTACGCACCGCTACCAACGCAGCCATTGAGGCTGCTCAGCTTTTGTTGGCTAACTTGTGGTTTTATTGTTCTATAAACACACCATTAGTTGAACTAACTTATTCACCACGCTCATACGGAAACAAAGGGGTTGCCAGATTTTATTATTCGTAACAATATATATACTTTAGGGGGTCGGAAATTACACACGGAGTGACAAATTTAGATATAAAAAGCGTGTTGTAATTTACTTATAGTAAATATTTAACAGAGATCTAAGTCCTAATAAAATAGTTTTATACCTCCTCTTCCTTGATTTGCTTCAAATAAAAATACTGAATACAAAGCGGTTCAAAATCCAAGAAATAACAACTTGGAGAAGCTGGAATATTTATTTTTAATAGTCAAAATACTTTTTCGATGGACTGTACGCAGTTAAAATTATTAAATACAAAAATGACAAAAAGCAAGTATTTCTTTTATGACAATGGAAAATGATTTTGTGCATAATTTATTCGACTCATAATTTTTTCACGAACCTTTTTGTATAAAATTACCTTGATACACACAAACAAACACTCAGTCAGTCATTGACTCATTCCAGCAAACTTATTCACCAAATTTATTTATTTATATGTATGTAATGTACTTATTTAAATATATCCATTCATACATATTTTCTTACTTTGACGTTTAGTGGATGGCAAGTTAAGGACATTTATACCTTTGAAAAGGCAAAATGCCACACTTGTGGCATTATTGTAACCTTTTCTTTTTGTCATTTGTGTTCTTAAGTCTAAATAACTTTTTCTACTTAAACTTTTTATTGTAACACTGGCGACAATGTCTTTGAAATTTTTTACAATTAAATATTATTCCCGGTATAAATTTAAGTACTTGTCAAATGTCTACACTCCATGATTATGATGATGTTGTATTGTAAGTAGTATAAAGGAATTGATTCATTTATCTCCTTTTTATAAGTCAAGAGTTATATATTTTCGAAATTGGTTTGGTAAAATATTCGATAAACTTCACGTAGAGAACTTTATTTCAATCTCTTGAACAAACGGAACAACAACGGAATAGGTATTTGAAGAAGATGGTATAATCTGTAAACAGCCAGTAAAACATTCAGTTAACGAGATACTTCCTGACTGTGTTCTCTTTTGTTTTTATTTTTTGAGCAGTATTGGCCACTATCACACAGTTTTAAAAAGTGGTGACTGAACATTGTTAGAAAAAGGTCATTTGTTTATTTTGCTATTCAATATATGTATATATTCCTGTCCAGAGTTCTGTATGATTTAATAAAATATCTAAAGCAGATAAGCTATGCTTTTTCTATTTTTAAAAAAATAGCTTAGGTTTCGCAACGCCTCTTCTTATTAACTGACACTGACGGTTCTTTATGGCAGTTCTATTATAACATTAGAGTTAAAATAAAGAGACTATTTTAAGTTTCACTTAATAATTATAATAATTCTGTATGTAAAAGAGTAATGCTTTGTAGTCAGGCATAAGTTCGTATTTTCAAACTTAAATTTTAAGGTTCATTTGCGAAGCCTACACGATATTCTAAGTCAAGAGAAAACACAATTAGTTTTACTTAGCATCAAAATTGTAAATTCGACCTTAAACCTGACTTAGTATTATTCATTAAAAATACTGCTGTTTATACCTCTTACTACAGGTGGAAAAAGTGTATATCTAAGTCTGTCATTCCATGTGTAATTTCTGCAATATCCATTTCCGATTTAATAAAGAATATGGAAGTTCTTATGCATAGCGAAGTTGATTGAGCCATGTCCGTCTGTTCGTCTGTCCATTCGTGTTTGGGTTAACACATTGAGTGCCACGTCGTACGTTTGTGTACGACACCTAAAACTTCCTGGGGTGCCACGTCGTACATTTTCGTACGACAGGGGTTGTTGTAAATTATACCTTGTAGCTCGGAAAGGAAAACTGAAAAGTAAATAAAAATAGAAAACTAAACCCAAAGTGAAATAAAAAATATGCTAGTGAAAAAAAATACCGTCGTACATTTTTGTCCGACACTGACGTTTACGAATTCTATTTAGACGTTGAATGCCATGTCGTCCGAAAAGGTACGACATATAAAAGTAGTCATAAAATCTAAAATAAACAGTAAGATAGAACGAGATCGTCACAGATATTATTTTTTAACACTATTACACGCATTTCTTGCAAAAAAAGTGTTTGGCACTCTGCGAAGTTTTTTATCAAAATGGCTTGGCACTCAATGTGTTAAAATCAACTTCGCCACTGGCACTAGATAAACTTGAGAAAATTTAAATAAGCCAATCGATCAGACATAGTTTCGAAAATTTTGCAATCAAAAATCAGACAGATCGGTCTATGCCCTACGAGGCAGCGGGCAAAACACTGCGCCTGCGTCTAGTTTTTCATATCACTTGGAAAAAATCAAATTTAGTGAAGTAACTTAAATCAAAAAAACAAATATATGGAGAGAGAAAGAATTCAAAAATAAGAAAAAAATCATGTGAATAAGTTCGCACTCACCCATATTTTCCGAGTTAAGGGTCTCTGAACTTTTCATAGAAAAGTACGAATGTGCACCATATTTTTAAAGATATCAATATAGAGATCTTTAAAGAAAATTATAAATTTTTTAAAAAGGCTTAACCCATTAAGTCCGATGAAATTTTTATGTAAAATTATATTTGTACTTAATTATTATATTTCTTATTTTTTAGTTATTTGTAACCCCGATATTTGTTTTTTTTATTGGAGTTACTTCACTAAACTAGATTTACATTAATGGTGAATGCTGTATACGATCCGATTAAATTTGAATATAGAGACTAAAAAATGTTGTAACTTTTACAACTCTGCTTTCCATCATTGACAGCAATGATGAAAGTGAAATTTTCAAAAATCTTATTTTGTAAATGTATTTAATTTTTACGACTCACAATGAACAGGTTGAAATTGAAATTATTATGTTTGTAAGCGCTCACAATAATACAATTTACATCTGAGACTTTAGAGTATTTATAAAAGAAGTTAACAAAAATAATAATGTTTATGTAAATGTTGCGAATAGAGACTTTTAACTGATCCCTGCTGTGCTTTTCGTTGCCCAAGTTTATGTTCTTATTTCGATTCCCCAGCGGGATTGTTTGTCGCATGTTTTTGTCATTATTTGTGGGAGTGTGAAGTGTGTGCGCGTGTTCTATTCTTTTCTTTTCATTTGGTGGAAATGTCTTACAGGATAATGTTGCGTTTAAACGAGTTCTTGTCGTTAGCAAATACATTATATTTGCCAATTTATTTTGTTACAATTGCATATTTAAGTAGCTTCAAATTATTTACTTCTTCTGTAATGTAAAATATTATATTTGATTTTATTAAGTTTTTTTTTTTGCTACGTAAATTAAGATTTCTAAATTAGAGAATGAGTTGTTTTGTGGTTGCTGAAGTAAAGCTGTGTTATTGTTTAATGTTTGTTAAGTTCCGTCAGAGTTATAGAGCAATTGACAATAATTTATGTTCTGTTTAAAATTCTTAAAGAAAATGACATTTATGAATCTGAAAGTCTTTGTTGCTTTTACTTTTATTATTGAATTTAGTCTATAATTACTTACTTCACTTTTAATTTTTTCTTTAAAATATAAAATTTTCTTTTTCATAAAAAATTTTGTGCTATTTTTTAGACTATCCAAATTAAATTAATTACCGATATTGACTATTGATGGTCAAAGCACGTCTCAAAAATTTTCTATTGTTTGTTGGATTGAAGCAGTGGTAAGGTCGTTACGGTTTTATGTGGCACTTCTCTCCAAATCATGGTTCTATCATAAAGAAGCATGGCTATTTTGATTACAGGAGCTCTGGAGATAACGAGTAGACTGCATACGATTGCTGCATGGAACCCTATGTCGATACTTCAGAGGCAATTAGATGACTGATTGGTTTATATATAACATTAAACCTGCTTCAGGAATGCTTAGCATGTTTTAATAGGATAGCAGATTTTTTGACTGTCATCAAAATTTCGATTAAGGAAAATACACGGCACCCGGTTGGCTTTCGTGCTGGTTAAAAAACAATTTTAAGTCCAAGGCACGGGAGTCGTTTCCTACTATTTGATTCATTTTAGCCTACGAGAGGCGAATTGGCAGTGCCTTAAGCTAGTTAAGACCTGATGAATCAGTGAGCCAATTTGCCTGTCTGCACTGTTGATCTGGCCTCGTCTGGACCCTAGAACAACGGCGTAGTTACTAGAAAAATCTTACAAGGGTACGTGACTTCGTGACTTTAATCACTGGGCACTGCAAACTGGAAACCCAAGTAAAAAAATGGCCATCCCTACATCATTTTGTTGAAGCTACAGCAATGAGGAGGAGAAGAAGACTTTCTCACAATTTCTCTGCCCACACGCAAAGAAAAAACATGGTTGAGGTAGCCATAATCGAAGAGCAACATATTATGGTTGTATTATATGGTTATTAATAAAACATAGTATTGTTAAATTTAATAATAATAATGCTGGTCTTGCAACCATATTGTTGCCTAGTGTAACAATAATTTGGCAAAATCTAAAAATAATTATGTTGAAACATAAACATTAAATGGTTAAATTAAATCATCAACATATGGTTGAAAATGTCATGTTATATAATTGAATTATTATTATTATTATTATAAAAATAAAAAAAAAAACAATTCTTTGCTTATTATATATAATTAAAAGTATTTAATATACAGGCTACAAGAATCATTTATTTGTTGTCATATTTCGTATCTTATTTTTAATTGTTTATTTTGTAAATAAATTTTTAATTTTTTCATTTTCGCTAACAATAAAAACAATTTCATCTTTAAGCTAACAAAAAATTACTAAACTTGTAGAAAAGTATTCTTTCAAGACCAAGAAAAAATATTTTTAAGCGCTAACATTATTTTTTTTTTGCTTTTAATCATACTCTGATTAATTTTATTATATTATTTTTAATAAGTCGTAACTCAAATTTTTTTACGCTTAACCAACCGTGTTGTATTTTTTGTGCACAGCAACCATAAAATGGTTAAATAGCAACAAAAATGTGTTTATCGTGACAGAAGTATTGCTGAAAACAACTACAATTTGTTGTCTGCAACTTAACAATATTACAAAGATCATATTATGGTTACTGTGACCATATCACAACCACGTTTTTTCTTTGCATGTTTTGTGTATCATTTTTGTATTTTGTGACAGGAAAGCAGTAACTTGGATGATTTATCTGAGGATGGATTGCATGAAGTTGATTCCTTTGTTAAGAGTTGCTGACAGTTATAACGCCGATTATCTTAACGAATGGACCGAACATGCTTTACTGTCAACCCTGAAGTTTCACGGCACAATGGTTCATATTCCAGGGTAACCCTCCTGCATGATATTGAACATACATTTAGAAGGCCAACATAGTACTTAAAAAATTAGTTTTAATTGCATTAATTCTTGGAGCACTTTCAGTGAGGAGAGTATTTTGAAATGCTGCTTTGACGACAGAACCTCAAAAAGAAAACTTAGTATCGAATTATATCTATTTATTTGAAAATTTTTACAAGTACCTGTGATTAAATTGTCAGCAAAATCTTAAACTGCCGGTTGCTAAAGCCAGCTCGTCAGAAAACCTTTATCCAAATTTTTAGAAAAGCCAAAAATATTTCCTTTAAGTATAAAAACTTCAAAAACAACATGAGATTTATTTTAGAAGCCAATACAGAAATGTTAAGGCTTTTACAAAAATTACCAACAAACAAACCACGTTTTTATTTTTGCTTACATTCCCTTCTGCGTTAGGTTACATGCTGAGTCATAACGTCCATGAATATTGTAGGTATATTTTTTTGGTGTCCTATGTAAGAAAGATGCAACGTTTTTATCAACTGGCTTGCAGCAAATCGTTTGTAAGTGAAATGCAGGAAATCTTTGGTAAGCGAAGCCGTTGCTGTTTTAAGTGTGGACATTATGATACTTTCATAAATGACACTATGTCCATATTAAAAACGACACAATGTCCACGGACATTATGTCACTTTTAAATGCGATATAAACTCCATGAACATTATGTCCTTAGACACTATGACATACCACCGATTTTAACTAAAGGAATTTAGTGTTCGAAGTAGGAGGATTTTTCATTATTTTCGATATTGATTACTTTTTACTTGCTAAAAAAACTTTACAAAATTTGTGTTTTTTTTCTCCAAAACTGTCAATAACCTCTTGTGTTCAGCACTGACTATTAAACTTTACGTTAAAGCGGTTCAACTAATTTGAACCTATAAATATTATTTTTAACATTCCTTTTTATATACATATGTACATATGTACTTAGAAATAATTTTATCACAAAGTTAAATTTAAAATAATTCAATTATGCATTTGTGTGCACTTGCTCTTTCCAAATGGTCACTCAGCTAACGCGACTCACATGTTTTAATACTAAACCCTTTCTTAAGTATTTTTCGTTATTCTCATATTTGCTCTTGTAAGGACAAATGAACAAAAACAACAACCAATCCCTTCTGTTTCACACTACACTCTTCCACACGAGATAGAAAATACGTCAGACATGTTGATACACTTGGAATATAAAGTTGATTGATTTGGCAAAATGTTCAAGATAAAATAGAAAGAAGTCTATTAACGAACCAACAGACCAAACGAAAAAAAATTATATTTCAATTTATCAATATAAATTTATTAAATTGAAAATGAAATATTCAATTATGAGAAGAACCAAAGGCTTAGACAATTTCAAATACGAGTTGAAATGGTATAAATTTAAAAAAGGATTTTTGGGTGGGTGTTTTTTGAGTTTCTGCTGTATGAAACGGAAGTGGTGAAGATATCAAAACAATTTGAAATATATTTTCATTAAGTAAATATTTTTTTTAAAATTCCATTTTATTCTTTTCTGTGTTTTTTTTTTTTGTTTGTTTGAAATTAAACAGACGATTGTTTTTTACGTTTTTATTTTAAAAATAATAAATTTGATTGGTGATAATAAAGTGCCACAAAAAAGGAGGTGTTTTGATGAAGGATAAAAAAGTTGCTACACATACACTTGACCGCTTTTGTAATGATAAATTATGATGGATATAAGGAAGCTATTATTTAAATAAATATTTAAATACATCAACAATTTGAAATACGTTTTTAAATTAGAAAACAAAACTTTTTTTTTAGAAATTAAAAGCCCGATTCTGTGAATTCTTGATAAGTTTTTTTTATCAAGATATTTTGTCAAGATTTTTATCAACCAAAAGTTCGGTTGGTATTCTGTGGAAACATTTATAAATAAAAAGCTTTTATAATTTACCAGTGTGAGAATTAAACCAGTTTGGCTTCAATTCTCTATAGATCTACTTAGTAGTTTTAGAGATACTGAAGAAATTGTGGCGAAAAAAAATTTTGTAAATTTTTTTTAAATGTACTAAACAGTAGAATGACACAAAAAACTCGTTTCCTTTTTGCCAGCATTGAGGTGAGAATATTTCATATTTTATTTATTTATATCGATGAAAATGTTTTAAATCAGCTCCAATAAATGGACTTAGATAATTTTGAGAAATGCGATATACATTCTATGCAAATATATTACATACTTGCATTTTATATTACCGCCTTGGGTTCTTTACTTAGTGTTGTTGTTACCGTTGTTGTTTTACCAAAATCCATACAATAAATAATGCAAGTGGGTTCCTTGACATTCAAAAGATTATACGACGTCATGAAAGACAAAAATTTATTCAGCAATTCAAGAATTATTTGTTCATCTGCAAGGATTTCGATGGCTCTTCGAAACATGGTATTTAACAGATCTAGCCATAAAATCAAAGTTAACGGTGATCATGACAAATTGTCAAAGTTAATCCTGAAGCATATTTCACTAAGCTATAAGTTCACAAATACAAGTGTTTTTGTATGTAAAATTGTGAACTTATAAATAATTGTGTTTCATATAAATACAATAACCAGGTTGTGGCTACAAGCTTAAGGTCGACGGAGAGCTTCAGAAAAAAATGATTAAAAGTTACATTTTAAAATTAAAATATTTAACTATTTTTTAATAAATAAATACAAAATCCAACAATTTTAATATTAATTAACATTTACTTGTTTTTTTTTAATTATTTGATTTTAAATATGTGATTAAAAATAATAAAACTATATTACATTGTTTGCTCATTACAAATTATAGCAAACAACTCTAAACACAAACTATATAAGTATATTTCAATTGATTAGTAGTGTGACGACAATCAACACAAATTATCGGTATACATTATTTTCAAAAGTATTTAAAGTAACTTTTTAATTCTTCGTATTTGTATATCATGGGTCCTCTAAGATACATTCGCCTGAAAAGTTTAAAATGCGCCTGAATTTCCAAATTCATAAAGAAAAATGGACGTCAAATTCTTTATTTTTTTTTTTTAATTAATTAGTTTATTTTTTAGTTAAATATTAAACAAGTAAGAGTACCCTCACCACCTAAATCTAGTTTAGTGAAGTAACTTTAATAAAAAAAAGCAAAAAATAAAAATAATTTCGGTACTACATGTATAAAATTTTACATAAAAATGCCATCGGATTTTAATGGGTTAAACATTATTTAGTATTTAAGCATTATTTTAGTATTTCCTTAAAGATCTCGTCAAATGTTACCCACATTGATATTTAAAAAATAATTTTAAGTTTTAGAGCCCATAGCTCGGAATATATGGGAGAGCACCAATGTTTTCACTTGATTTTTTTTCTTATTTTTTAGTTCTTTATCGTCCCACATATATTTTTTTTGATTGGAGTTACTTTATTGTTCCAAATGACATTACAAAAATAGAGGTAGGCGTGGTGTTTTGCCTGCTACCTCAAAGGACATGGACCGAGCATGCTGATTTCCAATAGGACCTCTTTCGACACTAGATCTGATCGATTGTATTTTTTTTAAATCAAGACGGACAGATGGACATCGCTCAATCGACCTAGCTTTGCATAAGAAGTCAAAATACATACACTTTATGGGGTCGGAAATGGTTATTTTAGAAATTACATGCGGAATGACAAATTTATATATAACCTTTTTCCACGTTTTGTGGTGAAGGGTATAAAAATGTATTAAAACTTAAATATTAAAAGACACTAAAAATTAGTAAGACTTTCTAAACTTATATTAAACTAGCGGTGCTCACGACTTCGTCTGCGTGACATTTTTAAAATTCTTAAAACTCAAGTTTAACCATTTATTCTAAAATTCTGTAGACAGTGTTAAAAATTTTCCTTCTACAAAAATTAAAGGGCTTGGGTCCTTTCACAATTGTTTCATAAATTTACTTACATACGCATAGAGGGGATGTATAACGTGTAATTTTACTCCACTCCTCACTTAACGATACCTCAGACCTGGAATTGATGTTATTTGCTGTTTTTTTTTTCATTCCGCTTTAAAGTATGTATTCCACAAATGTTCGATAACATTAAGATCAGGAGATTGTGGGGGATGTTTCAGCTAATTTCTGAAGTTATATAGAAGACCTTAAAATTTTTAAAGAATGTTTCGGGCCGTTGTCTTGAACCTGAACTAGTGAGATAACTGTCCTTTTAAATGTTAATGTACATAGCTTTATTCATAATACCATCGATAGTCCTTAATTTGTCAACACCATTTGCCTCCATACATCCCTATACCATGATATAAACGCCAGCATTTTTGAGCGTTGGGGTTATACCTTGTGGCACTAATGCTGCATTCGCTTTTGGCCAAACTTTTTCACAACCATCACATCCAAAGACCATAAATTTGCATTCATTAGTAAAAATTACCTTTTTCGAAAATGTTGGGTCTTTAATGTTTGCATACTTTTGCGCATATTCCAAAAGCTTTTTTATATTTACGCCTCTGAGAAAGGGTTTTCTTCTTGCCACTCTGCTGTTGTAACCAAAGCTCCAGGAATACTTTGATCAGATATAGTACTCCTAGATCTGCTCCTCTTTTACGATTTATTTCCGCCGCACTTTGTTTGGGGCTATCTTTTACTAATCGTATAACTGCCCTATCTCTTCTGTCGTTAAATTCCGAAGGCGGCCGAAAATTATTACAACTGTTTGCATTTTGAGTAATAATAAATAAGAATCCATAAGAAACCATTGCTAAACTATATTGGACACCTAATAATTATTTGTTTTGATATAAAATTTGGAACTTGTTAGTAGTCGAACTATTCTCTCATCATAAACAAATGCATAATTCCTCACCCGGCATAAATTCACGCATTTAAAAATTTTAACTTTGTAATTTATAAAAAAAAGAAACAGTTTTTAATAAGAAATGATAAATTATCATTATTATAACTTTGTTTCTTTTTAAAAACATAAAAGCAGATGCTGCCATGAAAAGTTACATTTAAATTTCAAATCGTTTGTAATTTTTTTGTTTTTTGTTTTTGAACTTAGAGAAAAAAATTATTATGCATTCACGAAATAATACAAATAGAAAATAATGGCAAAACGTGTACATTTTCACGGTTTATTATATTTAATATAAATTTGTTGTCTGTAGTTGGGTAGAAAAATATGATAAATATAAATAAAACGTAAAGTTTTTTTTGTCTATAGAAAGAAAAAAAAAATATAAAAAAATTTGTGGTGTTTTTTAGAGGAAACCATTAAGCAACATGAGGCGGAAGCAATAAATTTTACAATCATTTATCTTAACATTTTCTCCCCGTTTTTTATTTCGGATATATTTACAAATGATATACAAAAACAACAAAGAAAAAAATTATCAACAACATAAAATGTGTTATTTTAAAGCTGTTTGTCTGTAATGTCATTTATTATAATTATTTACTTAATAAAAGTATGCAAATATCAATGCGTTGCTTGTTTGTCTAAATGTATGCTAATTTATTATGGCTAAAAGAGAGAGCATTTTTTTTTAGCTTTTCAACATGTGAGATTTGTTGCATACTAGAGGGATTACAAATTGTAATATAATTGCATGCTTTTAGGATGTAAATTTTGATTTAATTAGACATTAAAGAACTTTTTCTTTACTCAATTCGCTATTTTATTCATAAGTAAATGACATGATAGATAACGGTCAGCCCGAAATATTTCATTCGTATTGAACTATGCTCACTATGAGCTGGTTAATATTATTCTAAATCTTGTTCCTTCACATAAGAATTTGCGAAATTTCAGAACTTTTGCAATTAATCCAAGCCTCTACGCAGCAACTCGGTTTGTAGAGTGTTTAAAGCCTTTGTCCCTTCCAAAAGTGAGTGGCCTGAAGGTAACATATTAAAGAATTTCGACATTTAGATATACGCAGACGATTTGAGATATTTAATTTAGTATCTTTAGGAATTAACTCGCCACAAGAATCTAATATCGGCTTTGTAATAAACGCAAAGTGTTTTAAGCAAAGCTATCGGTTATCCAGGAGGCATGTAAACATCATCCGATTAGTGCTAGATGCCGTGCATATATCAGAGCGCACTTCTACAGATCAACTCTATTCTAATCAGACAATCAAAAAAACATCCGTCAACGTTATGCTAATATTCTGTCATTACTTTAGTTTGAGTACCTGCGTTTAGCACCTGTTACTATAATGAACGGGCGGCAAAATAAGTCAAAAGTAAATCAACTTTTAATATTTATAATATAGTGGCAGTTTAGTAACAATTCCTCTGGTGCCTGCAAAAAGCAGTATTTTTTAGCTCTTTTTAAAAAAGGGTATAAACGAGAGGTGTAATCTAAACAACTTTGGTGTTGCCAGATTAACGTTGTGGTCACTTATTAAAATAATTCTTGAAAAAGAAACCGACTTCAACACAGATTTCATCTGTCCGTCTATATCGGTTCAAAAATGTTTCCACATAAATCAAGTGACATTTACTATTTGTTCACCCTTTAATTTCCATACCCAAATTTTATGCTTTTTACAGCGGACTTAACACTACGACTTCTAGTTAATTTCAACCGTCTGTCTACAACTTTACAACAGTTTGACACCCTATAATTTATAATTTGGAATGTTTACACTGTGTTTCTTTGTACATAACGGTTCAAAAATACCGCCATATACAAGGAGGTTATTAAATTCGACTGAGTGTTGCTTTTTTTATGTTTGTGCATGCAGAACTCAGTCATTTCTGATCCGATTTTGAAAATTTTTGGTAATATGATAGATTATGTTTACAGATTGGTCCCGTTTTAAAAACAGTTCATAATCTTAAAAATTAAAGGGAGTCATTATACTCACTTGTAAGTTTAAGCTGTCTTTCTGTAACGGTTCAAAAGTTATTCAGCGTTTCAATAAATGAAAATTGTGATGTCAAGGAGATAATTGCCTCAACGTGTACTTGCAATTTTAGAGCAACTGCATAAGTTCTACCTTATGAAAAATGCCAGCTTCAAAGCTGCTTCTTAACCAATTCTGTTATATGAAATACGAAATAGAAAGAAGTTGTTAACAGTATTAAGAATCTTGAATTGGAAACGATGTATTCAAAAAATTAGTAAACTAAATAAAAAATCGGTAAAAAAACTAAAAGCAAAAGGAAGGCAAACAGAACACGGAAAATAATAATTCTTGCAAAAAATACACTTCAAAACAAATTTCATCAATCTGCCTATAACGGTTCAAGAGTATGGTCACATTAATAAGATTACATTAACTATTGGGTCACCCTTATATCTTTAAACTTTATACTTGTTCAACTGTTTAATAGTTTGGCAATATCCATCAAATTACAGCAACTATAGAGTCATAGGGCCATATACATCAGATTTTATCAACTATTATAAAACCCTTTAATTTATTATTTAAAATGTTTATACTTCTTATTATTAAGCGAAGTAGTGGATATTCTGTCTAAAATTTAGGTGTTTGTATATAACAATTAAAAAAATACGGCATATAAAACAATTTAAATTATTTTTGGGAACACCCTTTAATTTCTAAATTCAAATTATAAGCTTCTTGTTATATCAGAGTTAGCAAAACAGGCCCCTTGTAAATTTCAGAGTTCTTTCTATAGCGGTTCGAAAGTTCAGCCACATACACCAAATTAAATGTACTATTGGGACACCCGTTTATTTTTAGATCCAAGTTTTATACTTCTTGTTATATTGGAGTTAGTAATACCGGGTATGTCTACTTATAATTGAAAATTATGGCCATATGCATCTAATTAAATGAAATATTGGGGCACCCTTTAATTAATAATTTTTAATATTAATACTTGTTACTATAACGGCCATATCAATCGAAATTCTGTCCAAGTTGCAAACGTTTGTTTATAACGTTTTATATAAGTAAATCTACATCACTTGTAGGACACCCTTTAGTTTCTAAATTAAAATTATAAACTCGTTCATATAGTGGGATTAGCAATACAGGTCCCTTTTAAGTTTAAGCGTTCTGTCTATAACTGTTCAAAAGTTTGCTCAGATACTTGAAATTACATCAACTATTGGGACACCCTTTAACTTCCAAATCCAAATTTTATACTTGTTGTAAATTTCAAGCGTCTGTCTATAACTATTCAAAAGTATGGCAATATACATCATTTTAAATGAGCTGTTGGCGCACCCTTTAATTTACAATTTTAAATATTAATACTTGTTACTATAACGGCCATAGCAATCGACATTCTATCTGATTTGCAAGCGTTTGTCTGAAACGTTTCAAAAGATAGGCCCACATAAGTAAATTTACATCAAAATTAAATTTTTGCATTAATTTTTGTATAAATTTTTATTATTGGGTGCTATAGTAATACTTATTCATTTTAAATTTTACATAAGTGCCCTTTACAGTTCAGTTCACGTAAAAAATATCAATGTTTTATGGGGACACCCTTTAATTTTGAAGATTATGAACTGTTTTTAAAACGGGACCAATCTGTAAGCATAAACTATTTTATTACCAAAAATTTGCAAAATCGATTCAGAGTTCTGCAGTCACAAACATAAAAAAGCAACATTCAGTCGAATTGGTAACCTTCTTCTTTTCTTTAAGTCGTAGAACTCTAGATATTAATTTATAATGAAAAGCAGAGGTCGCCATGCAGAGAGTCCGAATTAAATGAGATTGAATTTGTGATTTTACATCGAAAAAAATGTCTGCGTTATAATAACAATAATAATAATGTATATTAAATGTATTATAACATCAGTAGTAATTGTTAAATTTTCGTTATGATTGGTAGAGGATGTAGGCCGCTAAAGAGGGGAAGATGTATCTGTTAGTTCAACGCCCACAGTTCCTTAGCTTGATGTTTAATTTTTGTATTTTCAAAATATTGGTACTCAACATTGAATTCATAATTACATAAATATTTTATTAATTAAACGCCTTTTAACTATAAGAGCTACGTCAATATTATTCACCACAAAATGTACAATTCCTAACGATGCATTACAGTACGTAATATAAAATAAACACTTAAATAAATTGAAGCTTATTTTACTTGCACGAAATCACAAAGCATTTAATTAAATCATAAATAAGCATCAATACGTAATTAAACAAACATTAACAGAGACACTAGTTGTGGCATAAACCTCACATAAATGAAACCTATTGCCAGCACACAAATGAACAATTAAATGGTAAAATTTTAATGAAAAATGCATGTTGAGTATGCGTGAGCGTGTGCGTGTGTATTAAAAACCTATAAAACGGTCAGTTTATCTATTTTCCAGAGACAGTTAATAAACACCAAAGTTAAAATTGAATTTAATTAAGTGTCTCAATAGATAAATATATATTGTAACCCCTACAGAGTTAAAATAACGCACACACGGCTAACAATTGGTGAAATTCTTATAAGAGAAAAGTAAACAATATATTGCATACTTTTAGGGATGGAGTGATATAACTAAAAACCTATTGAAAAGTGCATTACATTTCATTTCGTTTGCTTGGCAATTGAATCCTTTATGCACATTTCGTCATTTTGCTATGCCAAGGAAACAAGGAGGGTTATCTTTTAAGCTTTCGCAATAAATATTTTATTTTCAAGCACTTGTCGTAGCAAAATTCAAGAAAAGTAAAAAAGCGCAGATCTTAGGCAGCCTGGTGAGACCGCTTAATCTTGTAAAGGTATCATAAAAATGTAACATATTAAAATTCTTCTAGCTTCTAGCTTTAGTCAATGATATAGAAAGCAGAGTTAAATTAATGAACATTTTTTACTTAGGATGGATACTTCTACTTCCATATCTGGTATAAGATCTTTAAGGCATCAAAGTTTTAGAGTTTTTTTTGTACAATTTTTGAGGTCGAGTTATTTGTTTATAGCTTTTATATTTTAACTTCAATATAATATTTCAATTTTAATATAATTCTTTATTTAAATTATATTTTAAATACTGCTCGCAAGACTACAGCGAGAATGAATCAAAAATATCTTATCATGAAATTAATACTCCTGAGTTGACAAAGAGAACGATCGGCGTCACTTAGTTTTGGAGTATTGCTAACAATAGCAAAATGTACTGTTAATTCATTTTCTACCTGCTTCGTTGGTTGATTAAAAGAAAAGATTTTGGCCTTAGTTTTTATGTTTCTTTTGTCATTCTCCACTAAGCTCAAATTATTTTCGTCCATATTAGTAATTTGCGCTTAGTCTACAGCATTTTATCAATAGCGTTCTATTAAATTAAAAAAAATCCAATAAAAAACTGAAGTGAACTTACTGAACTCTTTCCTCTAAGACCGTGAGTAAATCCTATTGAAATCGCTGAAAAGGTTGAGGGGTGAAGAGCGAAAGGTGCAAGATGTGGTGAAATTATCATTAAAGTTCGCGGCAGTCCAAGATTGATGAGGAAAGCTTAGGCGACCTACCAATTGGATGAATCAAGGTATCTTCCAACAAATGAAGCAGCAAGTGCAAAAGTGAAGGCATGTATTACAGTTGAAGCTCAAACGAAACAACGAATACCAAAAGAACTATTAGTTGAATGTGCGACAATGCTACACCGATAGAAAAACTTCAAAGGCAAGAATTCGGCGATATCTAGTCTAAAGGGATTAATAAGGAAAATTTATAAGAGCGTGATACATATGGGAACACTCATAAATATTTAATAACTCATAGTTTTACGGGCAAGAAAGAAATTGAGATGAATCTCTTGTATGGTGTTTAATAGAAAATATCGTGTTAAAATTTATTGCTCTAAAATTTGGAAAAGTTATGTTAAAACGGTCCAAAAATGATGAAAGTACAAGTATGAAATATGTAACAAAATACTTGCTAGTTAACCGATACAAATGAAAATTATCTGGAATAAATAAGTGGTCAACGAAAATTAGCTGCAAAATTGATAGAAGGAAAATTCTACAGTTCTTAAAATTACGAAAAAATATCACAAAATAGGATTTTGTAGTTTTTGATCCTAAAGTTTAGATGTCTCAGGGATTAAGAAATACGGCGAAAATTAAAGGTGAAAATCTTGAATTTTGAACTCAAGAAAAGATACAATTTAGAAAATGCAATATTTCGCCCATTGCAAGCTAACTTCCTGAAAAACATTCAATAATTTTTGTTGTTGAAAATTCTCAATATTTTAGTAAAACTGGACATGGGATCTGGAAATATAAAAACTTTAAATTTTGGATCAACCGTAATAGCCTATCACAAGTGACTGAATTCTTTCCAAAATATTTTAATTCTGCCCCACTGTGCACTAGTTGTCATAAGAGTAAGAACGATGGGGAAGAAAAAGTTTGGATTTCATACTTACGCAAGATTCTCTGATGAAAAAGGCAGTCGACAATTATTATTTTTGCATAATCGGAAATGAATAGTCTATAGTAAAATTCGTTTTAAAGACACGAAGAAAAGTATAATTGTTATTTTTATACAAATCGCGGCAATATAAGAGAATGTTCTATATTTCCTATAAGCAGAAATCATCATATATTTTAATATATTGTTTTTCAGATTTTTATGATATTTTTTACACTCTTTTAAAATGAATCCTGTAACGTAAAAGAAAAGTGAATTAATAGAACTTAAATTGAACATTTATCTTACACCTGTCTATAACCTTTAAACACAACCTGCTGAAATATTGCATTCTTCCTTTTCTCCAACACAATTTCAATTTCAATTGCACTGTCAATGTTATTTTATGCTTTTGTCCAAATGTTATCAAGTGCATACAAATGTATGTGTTTAGGGAAAATTATCTGTTATTATAATGTGGTTTGACGTTTGTGGTTAGTTAGTATGAGTTTTTGTAATGAAATGATTAAACAGCCTAAAAGTAGACAACAACATAACAACATAAACATACGACACAAATAAATGTGCATTTCATTTGAATGCACTTCATTTTAAACGATTCAAATTGCATTTAATATCTCTCTGGTCTGTACAATTTCTTTGGACAATTGTACACAGAAATATGATGGATTGTTGTGTATTTTAGGATAAAAAGTTAAAAAGTGTATTGAGGTTTGCAGTAGGAGTATTGGAGAAAACAAACAGAACTGAAATAACATATTTAAGGTAGACAACATGTAATAATGATAATTGTATATGAAGGATATAAATGCATTACAATCACAAATTTCCAGTTGCTTACTTCAAATATTTAGTACGAGTGTTTTGTGTATTAATTGACAGATCAAATAGTCATTTATTAAATGCATTTACGTACTCAGTAGTTTGTGTATTTTGCGTGTTTAAACGCACTTTATTTAATGAAATAAGTAAAATTTGCCAATAGGACTTGAAAGGAAAGGCGATTGATAATGTTCATGTAATATATTTATAGATAAGATAATTAAAAAAAGGCGACTATTCATCTCGGGGGTTATACTTATAATTTAAAATATATGTATGTCAGCAATAGACACTATAATTTCATGTGATTGATAAAATTGTTAAGCAAAGGAGGGACATAAGTTTAGTTTCTATAACAATGGTTAACGGTCAAGTCCCCAAACAACCCGAGAATGATGCAAATATGTATACATACTTGAAAGTTTGTGTAAAAATTACATTAATAGTTATTAAAACCTGTTTAAATATTTATTTATCAGTTTGTGAACATATATACACATTAAAATGTGTTCCGTATGCAGATTTTTATTTGGTTTTATATAATGGTATTCAATACAAAGAACTGGTGCATTTTAATAGTTGGTTGCGTTTATGTAGTTCTTTACGAGTCCATGCTTCAAAGTGCCAAAGTTCTAGACTGCTTTGGCTCTGATACCAGTCCGTTTGTCCCGTACTTGACTGACACTTTATTTTACATAGACTGTGTATTATTACTATGCACAGTGGAGCAGAAACAAATTCTTTTGGGAATAAATCAGTTATTTCATAACTGCTGGAATGATTGAAACAAAATCACATGCTTCTAGGAAATAAGCTAACTTTTCTATTTTAAATTAAAAAAATGAAACATAATATTTTTTTTACTTGATAAATATAATCTTGATGAAAGAGTCTTTTTGAGCTGAAAAAAATGTAGCAACACCTCTAAGATTCGTGTCAATTATTTCGAAAAAGAGGGTTTAAGGTTTCAAAAAAAAAATCATATTTTCAAAGGAAAATAACTCTTTAGATAAAAGTCACCATTTAAGAGAGCAAACATTTGGAATGGCAACATTTAGTATGATAGAAAATTAAGGGTGGGGAAGAGGGAATTGTTTTCTGTTCGGTACTTGGCAATACGCTTTGTTGACATTTTCTTTGCATACCTATATTTTAAAGAGAACAATAACAATACTAATGAAATATCGCCTGTGTGAACGCGAATGAAAAAACAAAAGAGAATTCAAAATGTTTTTCTTCCAAATGTTTGTCCGTCTAAACTCGGACTAAGTGATATCTATATGGTCTCTAAAAGGCCTTTAAAAGCTTATTAATGAATGTACAGCAACACAATAACATGCTTTACTAAAATGTATAACTCTTAGTTGCGCTCAGTGAAGACCTGATCATGGGAGGTTCTCAACAAAAAAAAAAAAAAAAAACGCTCGAGTATTCTTCTGATACCATACTGTAAAATTTTATTTCAATATGTCTAATTGTTAAGAAATGGTTGCTTTATTTTCCAAATATTATATATCTGCACCACTGGAATGCGTTAAATGTTTTTGCTCTAGTCAAAATGGGTTTTGCATAGGCTTACAAATGTATTGTTACGTTTTCACTTTTTACAACAAACGTACGAACTCTTTTGATTGCAAATATAATTGTAGCATATTATAAATTCTCTACTTCTTCCTCTGTGGCTCGGTCTCGCATTTACTAAACATGCGTTATTAGAAACGTAGCCATCCACGCTATACTACAGTGGTATTCCTAAACCGTCAACAGACCATTCTATTACGCTTTACATCTAAGCCAGTCATCCTCTCATTAATTCGATAGCCCCAGAACACACATCTACTGTACACTCTTGTTTATGATGTTACTTCTCTGCGCTAGCAGCTATAGCTTTTTCTCTTTATTGTAAAAGACGCCTTGACAATTATCTGCCCCTCTAGTATTAAACTAGAAGTTTTCACTAAATTATCTGCCATTTCTTTACGCAATAATTGCGTTTTTCTTTCCGGCAGGTTTGTACTGCTGCTTCTCAATTTCTAATTGCATTATAACAATTTTGTTCTTATTTGTATACGCATGTCCGATGGTGGGTATACACCTCCACCAACGCGGTTCCATAACATTTGTTAGCTATTATTCTATTCACCACGCTAATACGGACAACAACAATACGGGTTGGCAGATCTAATTTTAGCAACAGTATTTATATCTTTTCATTTACGCAGAGAAGAAAACACATTTAGAAAGTTTTGTTTTCTTTCAGGAAGTGTTCTGACTTTGAATTATACGATTTTATTGGACAAATACTTTCTGACAACATTAAAAAACAGTATTCCTTTTAAATTTAGCAAGGATGAAACCAATAAATTAATCTAAAAGGAAATTTACCTGTTAAATCATATCAGAGTGGTGCTTCTATGATTGTTTAACTTTAAGCAAATTTTTTAAAGAAACTAGAAAAAAATTAACAAAAAAAAATTAATTTTAACATTTATTTTTGTCTTTTTAAGACACTGAATTTGGTGAAATTTGTGATAGCCAGTCTCAAAGGAAGTGCACATTGCATTTACACAATAACTATATTTTACTTGATTAACAAACATATATTTTCTTATAAAACTTAAAAAAAATCATTTGCTTCTTTGCGAACACAAAAAAATTTTCAAAAGTTTTGAACGCATAAATTTTAAATTCTCATGTTTCCAAAAACAAACACAAAAAAAAATGATTTTTCTAAGATTTCTTACTTTCTTTCATTTTGTAGAGTTATTAAATAAAAAACCATTAACACAACTTTAAAAACTTCAAGATGTTTACAAAACAATTCGAATTGAATTCTACATATGTATCCGTATCTGTGCTAAAACAAAGAAAATGCATATTCTTGTTTATTTCTTAGGAAACACCCAAACTGTATATTTTAAATAAATATATGTATTTAATTACATTTGCGAAAAAGTTTTTAATTAAAAACAGAAACAAAGTTAAATGCTGGTATAAATTTCGAAACTTCCAAATAAATAAAGAGCGATCGGATATTCATGCAATATATAAAGTAGCTGTAGTAGTAGTGCAATGAAAAGGTAAGTAAAACTTAATTGGAATTATATTAAAAAAATTAAAAAGTTTGGGAGTCTGAGCTGAAAAATTTTACATCAAATATAATCGGAATTTTAAGAATATTTGAATCATCAAATGTGGAGGAAAAATTTAAAAATTAGCGATGATTAGAACAATTGGTGTCGCTCATATTTTACATATTTAAATAAAATAAATATTTTACATATTTAAATAAGATTTCAGTCGGCTTGCTTGCAATGTTCACTTCATACCACAATAAGAACAAGTAAGAGTACTATATTCGGCTATGCCGAATCTAATTTACCCTTCACCATTAATGTAAATCTAGTTTAGTGAAGTAGATCCATTTAAGAAGACAAATATTAGGGTGACGAAGAATTAAATAATAAAAAAAAAACAAGTACAAATAAAAATTTAAATAAAAAGGTCTTCGGCTCTTCTTTTTTTTAAAATTTAGTGTTTCCAGAAAAATCTCCTCAAAAGCTTTTAAATTATACCAATATTGATATCTTCAAAAATATGGAACACAATCGTACTTCCCTATGAAAGTTTAGAGGCCCATTACTCGGAAAGCATTGGCGACCGCCAATTTTATCACTTGATGTTTTTTTTTTTCTAATTTTTAGTTCTCTATCGCCCCATGTATTTGGTTTTTTTAATGTTCCAAATGGTATGCACAAATTAAATGCAGTCGTTATATTACTGATTCTAAATAGCAAAATTTTTTGAAACTATTTTTGATCGTATTTAAATTGCCTCTAGATTATCTAGTGCCTTGGCAAAGTTGATTTCAATACGGACCGACAGAAGGATAGATGGACAGACATTGCTTAATCTACTTCGCTTTGCATAAGAAGTCAGAATATATATACTTTACGGGGTCGGAAATGTACATTGTAAAAGTTAAAATCGGAATCACAAACTTAGATATACATTTGTTACACTTTTTGTGGTGAAGTGTATAAATAAATAATAGAGATCGTGTATCACTGGCTGGGTCATTAAACATTAACAACTGAATGTTGGCCTTTGACACAAAATCATCAAATAATATGAAGCACTATTCGATGTCTTCGTTAATTGTAAAATGTTCTATTGAAAAAAAAACGAACTCATCGTTTCCATACTTCTTTGAAAAAAAAAAATACTTATTACAGCGTAGGCACTATGAGACTTTAATAAGAAGTTGCGATCTTTAAAGTAGCCCGTGTAAGAAGTAAAATAATGCATATGAAATTTCTAATTGTAAAGTAATGGATTTCTTTTTGTCAGGCGCCAATTTGAATCCAAAAAGTCCTTGTGCATTAATGCCACATGCATTTGCTTAATCTATTAATTTTAACCATATTCCATTTGTTCTATGTAAAATAATAACAATCTAAATAAAAAACCTGTGTATTGTGATCTATACATAATACAGTTTTATGTAACAGGGTCACTACTGTACACGAAATATTTTTTGAAAATTTTGTTATCTATATATATAAAAATGAATGTCTGTCTGTATGTTTGTGCTTTATAGGAGGCCAAACCCTTGGACCGATCTTCCTGAAATTTTCACAGCATGTTTCTGTGACTCTGGAAGGAATAATAGGCTATATGAAGTTTTAATTGGACAACGGGGCGTGGCACCGCCCATATAACCCAAAAATTTAAATCGCCATATTTTGGCCATTTTTTGACCTACGTCGACGATATTTGGTACATATGGTATTGGCATAATTAGGAATTCGTACCAGGAGAAAAGTGGGTGGGACCCCGCCCCTTTTTAGAAAAATTAAAAATCGTAATATAGTCTTAACTACTGGACCAATCGTCATTAAATTTTCGCAATACTTTTAATTTTATTTAATAACGAGGGGGGTAGCGAAGCACACCGGGTTCATCTAGTTGGTGTATAAAGTAATTGATATGGAATACAAAACAAATATTTTTGGAATTTCTCTATGTCTGTCTGCCGGTGTTCGTGTCACGTAAAAACTGCTTGATGGATTCGAATAAAATTTTGTGGGAAGGTCCCTTAGAGCATTGGTTTCAATATAGAATACTTTTTTTTCGTAAGAATAAGTCTTTTCGTACAGAAAATAGAGATACATATGTGAAAGCATCCAATTTTGCCGGTACAATGGTATTGCTATTGTTGTCAGCACATTTTCTTTTTGTAGATGAAAATTTTAAAATTATTTACAAAACTCTACAATCAATATTTAAAAAAACCTTTTTGCAAATTTGAATTTTCGGAAAATAAGAAATAACACGCTAACGAAATCGAATTCACTGCTGGCTTCAAAATAAATCTTTGTAAATTTAAGTATACCCTTTATAAAATATACTATTATATTATACTTTTATTACAACGAATTTATATTGACCTACTACGATATGAAAACGGGCTCCCTAGTATTAAAAGAGTCTGCAAATTTTACAACAATAGCATAGTTACGAATTTAACACAAACTTTTGTTCCGTAAGGGAGAGCTTTTCGCAATGAATAGTTTTGTAGGCTTACGTCTAAATTACATTCATCACTCACCCAGCCTTTTAAATTGAAAATGTTCTATTGGAATTAATTATTCATCCTTATCAAAATATTATATGAGGCCCACTTTCGAGGGAATGATTGCTCATTATTTAAAGAAAAGAGAGGAGTAAAATCAAAACATTACTCTCGTAATACAGAGAGGGACTAACAAACATTTCTATTCGTATTGTTAATCTTAAGTAAATTGCTTAGATAGTGTGAATAGATTATCATGCTTATATTAATATCTTGATAAAATTTAGCAGGAGTATTGCTATGAAATAAATATCTTTGAGTTGCGAATTTAATCAATACGCCACGCAACGAAATATTGGTGACAGCTTAAAAACTGTTTAGGGTATTTTAAATAAAACACTAGAATCAGAGCAGTACTCGATTGAATTGCTCCAAACTATGAAATTTTAGATCATAACGTAGCTCGACTGTCATTATTTACGACTATGAACTCAGCTAAATGTTGTTATAATTTCAACGATAACATTATCATTTTTGATATTGTTGGTTTAGCAACAAAGTGAAGTTTTGCGTGTTTTTTCTTTATTATTCTGTAATACTCAAGACGGTTAATGCTATAAATGTCTATGTCATGTCCACCGACCATCGACTACAAGATGTCAAAAATAGAATACATGCGTGCTTATGAGAATAATTCTTTTAGCAGCTACATGACTACCGACTACACGGCTACTTTTGTAGCCCGTAGCCAACTTAGGCTAATTTCTATTTTTCTTGGCTACAAAAAACAGATTAGTGCTGCCAATACAATAAATGCATGAAATGGTGGTTTTAAAAACGCAATACATTAAATATTGCAACTAAAAACGCGAAAAACTTTTATAGTGGCACCATTGAAAAATAATAATCATCTGTTCATTTGTTTACATTTTTCATTTACTTTTTGTTTGTAAAATTTTCCATTTAGTTCTTTTTTCATCAATATCTCATTTGTTGCATTTATATTTATTTTTTGGGTTTTTTATTGAAATTGATAAGTATATAATAGTCATTTTTACTGTTTATATGTATTTATTATATTGTTTAATGTAAATGTTTAGTTCAATTTACATGCAAATATGGACGTGGACACTTCATACACTGAAGTCGTTGTTTCCACTATTTTAGCAATAGTACTTATAAAGTTAATTAAATTTTCTTGAGACATTTGAATTTTTTTTTAATACAAATTCACTTAAAAAATCAATTTTGTTTTGTTTTGTTTAACTCTAATACATATGTCAAAACATATGTTTATTTTTTATAGTTAGTGGCCGGTAGCCGTTAAAAGATTTAAGTAGCTGGCGACTTAGCTATTTTTGTAGCCAGCTACTTTTGTAGTCGGTAGTCGATGGTCGGTAGCCTTTGATTGTGTTTATAGCATGTGTTCTAAAATATGTGCTGGTTGATCTTGTTGTATAACAAGGGGCTTAAATTTTCAACAGTATCGTTCTATTTTACTGACTCTGTTCTTAAGCCTAATGACAAAGATTGTGCTTTAAATAACCTCACGTTTATTTGGATACCCTCTACACAAAAAGTTTGGGCTGGAGTTTACAACATTGCTGGATTACATATTATATGTTGCTAGAGGAAATATTAATACACGGCTTTTGTAAATATTTGGAGAATTTGTAGAATGTTAACGGGATGTTTAATAGAATTGGGTTTTGAAAAGATTTTATTGTTTAAAGCGTGCAAGAGCTGAGTCATAAATTGGGGGATGCTTCTTTTAATAACGTCATAGGTAAATAGTTACAATAAAAATAATATTATCAGGTATGTGATGAAAATAGATCTATTTAAAAACAATCGTTTTTAAATTTGTTTTTAATCGAAATTCGTCACACCCCTTAAAATAAATTTTTTCAAATCGATCGATTTCTATCACATACCTTTTCTACCTGTCCATTTTACGACACAAAACGGAAACTATGAAGTCTGAAAATGTATTCGCGCAAGGATGCTGATGCACAGATTTCTTGTATAGTTTTGGTGAAATCTAATTTTTGAAATTCACAACTCATCCGTTAGTTGGCATTTGCGGGAAGTGAGAGTTATGCTCCTTGCGGTATCTGCGTCTTCTGCTATTGCTAGCTGAATATTTCCCTTCAAGATACGCCCAACTCCACGGCAGAACGTATAAGCCAGAGACCCATGCCACGGAGAGAGCTTGGCCTTTAGAATGCAGACTATAGATATATTTGTGCAATTGGAACCCTGTGCAAGTAAACATTTTTCTTTGATTCTCGCGGGACAATAATTTAAAATACTATTCAAGGGCGACTAACAACGACGCCTTTCAGCAGGTGGAGAGATAAATATTTGGTGTTCTATTGAAAAAGGATAACAAACACCCTATGTGCAGAGAAGAAATATATACAACGTCGGAAGAAATTTTTAGGGAAAAAGGTGCAGATACTACTGCGTTAGTGAATGAACCGAAGGAAGAGTTCAAGTATTCCAAGCATTTGTAGTTTGAATGCATATCAATTATGGTAGAGATTGTGTAATATTATTGCAACCATTGTATTTGGCAGGCACCAGAAAAATGGGTCCATCCAGTGGTCAACAGCAACTACTGTCCACACTGGCAGAACTACTCTTTCGGGTTTCAGGTAATAGTTGAATATTATGATATGAAAAGATTGATGGAGAAAATTACATGTACGAAGGTTAAAACGGGCGCTAGAAACTCTTAGTCTACTTCTGGAAAAGGCTCCAATGGGTGGGATACCCAGTGCTAGAGCAAGGACGACATGCGGTAGCATATTGCACTGTAATGAAGTGCAGAAAAATGGAGTCAAAGACCTTCAGTCGAAATTATGAAGTGGTTTTTCTAGCTCGTCACTAAAGAAGGTACTGAAAGAGGACTCAAAAAATTTGACTTAAATATTCCCCATATACAACGTAATTCGAACATCCATGTTTCTAATTTCAGGTACAAAAATCGATCTGTGTTACACTTTCAGTATTTTCAAAAATACCATTCAATAACTTTTTTGGGAAGCACCATTTCTACTGTCCCAGATTAAATAACTTTGCTTGCTGGAGTAACAAAAGAAGACCAAGAACGGTAGCGACCACTGTTAGCTTCCTAAAAGTAGGGTGTTGAAAACAATAGACAACATTTTAAAAGAAACTCATGAGCGTAACGCACAAATGAATAAAAATATTTCAAAAGCAATAAAAATAAATAAAAACATTAGAAGTAATAAATTATATTAATTTTTAATTTTTTTTTCTACCAACACAAACGGGAAACAAAACACCAGCCAACAACAAACAATAAAATGAAATAATTGCTTAATTGCAAAAACAGTGAAACAAATGTCTCGTTTACAATTGTTAACAACTTCAAATTGAAATAAAATTTAACTTAACACAAAACCAACAGAATTTCCACTTTTCAGTTGTATAAGACAATATTGTCTCTAGAGATGAAATATGGTTTTAAATGAAAAACTTTTATCATGGTCGGAGGCATGTTGTAACAAAAAGACATATTTTTATTTTTTCTCACAAGGAATTAACAAAATTATTTTGTTTTTTACTAAATTCACATTAAATGAGATAAAAGAAAATAGAAAAATTAAAAATAATCTTACAAGGTGATAAATCTTTATGTACAAAAACAATTTGAATTTTATTAAAGGTGATGTTGGTTTCGATTTTCTTCTGGGTGGGAGTAAAACCCCTGATGATGCCTTGTTGTCGTTTTGGTTGGTATTTTAATTTTAAAAATCTTTGTTTTTTTTTATTTTTACTTTTCTACTTACATTTGCCACATAATGTTAATTTTATTGTCATTTTGTTTTTTTTTTGTTGTTTTAATTTCTTACTTTACACATGAAGTACGAGTATATAAAATTCTTCTTTTTTTGTGGATGAGGGTTGTTTAAGTATTTATGAATGTGTGTAGATGAGTGTGTAAAGAGCGTAGAATAAAAGTTGTAATTAAATACTGAAAACTAGCATCATCACCAGAATTTCATAATTATACACGACTGCATGTCGTCAAGACTTAATACTTGTGTTTTTAAAATTTTCTTTTCACCAAACTTCTCTAGAATGTGATAACTGGAATATATATACGGCACAACCAACCCCTTGATGTTTTGGTTTTACTTATGAAAATATAAAAACGAAAAATTAAATATAAATACAAGTCTGTGAAAAACTGTGGAGCAGCTTAGTAAAATTCTTCACTGAAACAAAATGAGAACACTAGGTTTGTATACAGTTTTCCAAAGTACGTGGGTGACTATAAAAATGGGGAAATGTTACTCAATACATTGTAATTTTTTGATGATAAGTTCTTAGTTTTAAGATATTCTGACTCTACAATTTTTTTGTATTTTTTTAAGTTTTCTGCGTTTTTTTCCTGCAGTAAGTAGAGTAAAATTTTTGAGAGCTATCATCAAAGCAAGTTTCGATTAAACCTAAGTCTTGGTTAAAAGAGTTGACAGACTAAAGATGATGATAGTTCCAACATTCCGATTATTTTAAAGGTTGACCAAATATTTATCTTCTAGCTGTTCAATTAGCAAGAAACTCCTTTTCATCGGAAAGCAGTCAGCCACTGCAAGTGCTTGACAAAGTATCAGTAACTGTGCTCTAAATATTCTTTCATGCACGTGCAGACAAATTGTATTATCTTTAACAAGTCTTCTGATCCAGGTGACATTTTAGCACTGGTCTTTAAGAAGTTCTCTTTAATACTAGCACGTCCATAGCTACTCTTCTTAGCACTTTCTATCGTGCTAGTGAATTTCCAATCTGCTGGAAGGTAGATAATGTAACGCCAATCGCCAAAAAAGGAGAGGCTAACAAAATTGATGAAAACGTAGACAATCCACTATAGATGAATGCGTTTAAGCAATGGGAAATTGGTGACTCGCTTACTTAAGATTAGGTCTGTGATTATGGTAATAAATAAAAGGTACACGCAGAGAAAAAACATGGTTGCGCTATGGTCCCAATAGCCATATTATGTTCTTTGTAATAATGTATAGTTACGAAGAACAATTTATAGTTATTTTCAACCATACTTCAGTCACGAGAAACATTCTTTTGTTAACATTTAACCATTAAGTGGTTACTGCGTACAATAATTCAACATGGTTGGTTTTAACTTTAAAAAACTCGAACCACAACCAAAGTTTTTTTACTTATTAAAAATAAGATAATATGTTTAACCATAATATATTATTATTAATCAAAATATGATTAAAAGCAAACAAAATAATATTTGCGTTTAAAAATATTTTGTTCTAGGTTTTGACAGAATGTTTTTCTATCAGTTTAGTAATTTTTTTGAAAATATTTGAAACTATTTTTTATGTTAGAGAAAATAAAAAATTAAAAATGTATATACAAAATATATAATAAAAAATAATATACAAAATACTAAACAAATAAAAGGTAAGCAAAACATTTTAAAATAGTTGAAATAAATATATTTCTTTATATGTATTTATGTTTTAGGCACAATTGTGAAACCATTTACATATTTATCAATTAAAACTGTCATATTGTACATCGATAATATTATACAACAGCATATATCACCGCAGATACCGGATTAACGTGGTAGAAGTTTTCGATAAATGTTGAGACAGCATAATATCTTCAATATAAGATTATATCATTTACTCGCCATCGTTTTGGCTAATAAACTATATTTTGTATAAACTATTCTTAAAGTTTATGCGTCAAAGCCTTTTAATTAATACTCACTAATAACAAACAAATATTATTATATTATTGAATATTGTTATATCATTGAATATTAATAAAACAAATTATAATAAGTCTATTATATCAGAAACCTTTGCATATTATGATATTTAAATATAACCATTTAATGTTTTTATTCAAACATAATTATGTTTACGGTTTACCATGTTATTTTTAGGCTAGAAAACAATATGGTTGCAAGATCAACAACATTATTATTAAATGTAACAATACTATGTTTTTCTAACAATTATATAACACAACCATAGTATGTTGCTCTTAGATTATGGTTACCTACACCATGTTTTTTCTTTGCGTGTAATTTTAAAATACAGGAAAATATTTTTTAGCCTTGAAATTACGATATTAAATAATTATATAAAAAAAACAACTAAGAGTGCTGTATTCTGCTATGCAATTCACTATTTATGTAAATATAATTTAGCGAAATAACTCCAATCAAAGAATTAAATATTGGGGTGACAGAGAATTAAAAAATAAGAAAATTGTCATCTGCTTTTAATGGGTTATGCATTTTAAACATTTTCAGTTTTTCCTTAAAGATCTCGTCAAAAGCTTTTAAATGATACCCATATTGATATTTAAAAAAAATTTAAAATTTCAGAGGCCCGTAACACGAAAAATATGAGCGAGCGCCAATTTTTTTGATTTGATGTTTTTTTTATTATTTTTTAATTCTCTATCGCCCCATATATTTGATTGGAGATACTTTATTGTTTCAAACAGTATGGAAAAATTAAAGGTAGGCGGGCTGTTTTGCCTCCAGCGTCTAAGGACATGGACCGACCTTGCTGATATCCGATAGCACCTCTTTCGACACTATGTCTGATCGATTGGCGTATTTAAATTTTTGCAAAGGCAAACTTGATTTCAACATTAACACGGACGGACAGACCGACATACGGACAACGCTTAATCGGCTTCGCTATGCATAAGAAGTCAGAATATATATACTTTATGGGGTCGGAAATGGATACTATAGAAATTACAAAAGAAATGAAAGACTTAGATAAGAGAAATGATATTTTCATTTCAGTATCAAAAATTTTTTCTGAGTACTTTTTTAACAGAAAAAAAAAATCTTTATGAAAAAGAAAAGTTAACTGAAATCGGAAATCAATATATAAAAAGTACATGTTACCCATGAACAAAAAATATTTTAAATTTATTTTGTACTTTTTAAATAGCGCCAATAGAAGGGATTTGGGGTTATTTCAAAAATAATTTTTCTTACATTTTAAGATTATAAAAAAAAAACTTCCTTCATCACGTTAAAGTCCAAATCATTGGGTAGTGTCCTTTAAATAAGTCCAGATCTATACCAAATGAAAATACCATTTCCCATCACTGAATTGCAGTACCAAATTTTATTATTTTTTAATTCTCTGTCAACCTAATATTTGCTTTTTTGATTGGTGTTATTACACTAAACTAGATTTACATACATGGTGAAGGATATATAAGATTCGGAATAGCCGAATATAGCACTTTTACTTGTTTGTCTTAAGATTGACAATTCTATCAAAAGAAATACAAAAAACGTAACAGCTGTTTTTTTGGCAGCTACCCTATGTAATTACATTGTGAAAAAAAAACAAAACGAATATGTAAAAGCAAATAATAAGACACAATAAGCACTAGAGTTGCAATTTTCGTAAACTATAAGCGATGAAGGGGAAATGCTAAAACAGATGAATTTAAGAAAATCAGTGGTTTTAAATTGTTGACGTATCACTGAGAGTATCACGGTATTACGGTAACACGGTATTTTTTCAAATCAAATAGTATGAAAAAAGTGCGATCGTAACAAGTTTTCCATCACTGATGAAGGGTATGAAAATAGCGACGAAAATGTATGCTTAAAAATTTTGGTAAAAAAATATTTGATGATTTCGATGTATGATGCTTTTGGAAGGTTTTTAAACATTTTTTGCGTGTTTGATTACATTTTTCAGGCGTTTCATTATCCTGATTCAAGCATTTGGTGTTACTTTGGGTACGAATGTAGTCTTATCTCAGATATGTTTTAGATTAATTTCGTTGACCGAGTCTAAGATAGTTGTTGGCCATCGACATTGCTAAAGACCCCTCTTCTTTGAGATATGTAAAGCACTAGAGAGACGACCTCGATTTTTCAAAAAAGAGTTTTCTGCGTTAGAGGTCAAGGTTCTTATAAAGGTTTTTTATTGTTAATTTCCACCTTTCTAATAGTCCGGATTTATTACGAAACAAACCTTGATCTTAAATTATATTTAAATTCGTGTATTTAAATTAAAATAGCTGAACAAAAGTGTTCTTTTTAATGGAGTCATTTCAGTTATTTAATCACTTACTTTAAAAACGAAGGGTTTTCTCAGACGGTATTTTAGAATTTGATGATAATGAGCGGTTATCATCATGATATATGCTATATCGGTTTTTTTAAAAGGATTTCCTTTCTTTTCTTTGATGTTAATTTTATTTTTTAATTAATAAATTGTTTAATATCAAATGAATTATTTCTAATAAAACAAATTAAATGAGTTTATTTATAAGCCTAGTAATCGATACCTTTTTTAAATTTTTAAATCAAAATTTTTTTTGTAATACAAATATTTTAACTATTCGGCAACCGGTTTTTGGAAAATCTCAAATAATTGATCATCCTATTAAATACACTGTTTATATCTCAACACACCACTGTGACAGCTTCGCTTTGCCTTTTAAAAATTCTTTGTAACGTCACCGCAATTTCTTGTAAGAAATTTTGAAATTGTGTGAGCGTGCCAAACATCTTTTCTTATTCCTCACACACATACCCCGCCTATAAATTGGTTTCTTCATACATATTTCACAATCGTTAACTAGAAAGTCTGTTGTAAAAAAATACTTATTTTCTGTCTGTTGCCAGTTTAACTGCTTATGAATTAATATACAAGCTGAGTTCAGTTGTGCTCATAGAACATTGATGGTAATGATGACGATGTACTGGCTGATAAAATGTTGCTGCAAAGAAAGATGGATGGGGTTATTGATGTGTTTGTGTATCTTAATCCTTTTTCCATTATTGTTTTCATAATTCTTATTTATTTTTTTTTTTTCGTTTTGGTTTCTTTATTTTGCTGCTGCAATAAAAAATTCACCTTCTTTTACCGCCTGACTACAAGCGTACTTTAAGACCAAAGCAGCCTTAAAGTATGCTTGTTTCTTTGGTTTCTTTTTAATTTTATGAATATTTCTTTAGAAAATGTTATGGTGTGTGCATCGGCTGCAAAGATAATTTTTTTTCGTTTTCTTCATAAACTTGGTGGTGCTGTGATTTTACTTTACTTGTTGTTGTTTTTGTTGAAATTATAATTTTTGTTATGTTGTTTATTATTATTTTGATTATTTTATTTTAGTTGTTTTTATAATTTTTGTTTTTCGTGCTGAAATTTCTTGTTTTTTCTATTACTGTTTAATGATTTTACAAAAAATTACTGCACAGTGGGATTGTAATCAAAAATAGTTATATTTTTTTTTATTTTATTTAGTCTAGGATAAAATGTGATATAATTATTTTTATGAACTTTGAAATTTGTTTATTGTTTAATTATTTTTGCTTTATTTGCTCTTCAGATGGATTTTAGTTTAAGTTTTTTTTTTGTTAATTTTCATTTTAAAATTTTCCCCAATCATGATTTGAGCCATTTATATTATAAATGAATTAACATTTACCTTTTTTCGGCTTAGGATCTTTTTTTAATTTAATTTCTAAAAATTGTTAGAAAGAAAAATTATTTTTACAATTGTATGCGGATGTTTTCCAAAGAAAACAAGAAAAATTAGACACTAGCAGAATGTAATGCCGCATCTTCTGGATCGCTACATCCTTTATCTCCATTCTTCGCATCTATCTACCTTAGGTTATGTAAGTGGTAAACATCATCTAAACGTCCGCATACATTTGTAAGTAATTTTTCTTTCTAATTTTTTTTAATTTAATTAAAAAAAGAACCATGTAAATTTAACTTCATTTATTTTTTTGTTTGTTTTATATGAACTTCGCTCTAATTTTGGAAATAATTAAGCTGGAGCTAAGATATCGATAGAAACTTCAATATTTGGTACAAAAATTATGTTGATATAAGGATTTTAATGAACTTACTACATACTCAATATAATTATATTTTTAAAGTCATTAACTACAAGAATTTAAATTGGCAAATTGATAAAAAATTTTATAATTTTTCGGAACTATTTACGAATAAAAAGTTCATAGTAGTTTACGTGCAATGTTAAAAAATTGATTATTGTCAGATATGGACTTATACCACTTTTAAAGAAAACGGCTTAATTCCTTATTTAAGCTATATATTTTGCGTCGAAGTTTCATGACTGCACGCCAGGAAGTATAATCTGAAGTATAGAAGTCAGAAGTTTCCTGCAGAGTTATGTGAGCGGTAACGAAATGGCCATCGAGACGTGCTTTGACCCCCAATAATCAATATCGGTGATTTAAATAATTAATCGGGAAAATAGCACGAAAAAAATATTTTTTGAAAATTACTTAATAAAATTATTTGTTAATTTGTAATTTTATTTGATATTAATTTATTGGCCCATAGTGCATTTTATTAGAATTTTATAACACCGAATTATTATTTGATTACCAAAAGATTTTTGTCTTGTGCTGTTCTAGATAATAATCTTAGGAATGGTGCTGGCAAAAAGTATCAAGAAAAGGGTTGTTTATTTTTTTTTTGGTTTTTTGTTCAGACTCTTTTAAAATTACAATTAAAAACAAAACGTACACAGAAAATTAAATGGTTAAAAAAATTTTAATTAAAAAGTTTTTATAAAATATTAAAATATAGACATGAATATAGACATGAACGATAAAGCTTCACATAATTTTTATCGAAAATATATAAAATTAATTGAATTTCTGAATTTAATTCAATACGAGTACAACAATTTTTCAGTTTTTTAAATGTTTTGATTCTTTTGTATTTTCTTTTTTTGCAAATAACCTTTTGAAATTTTTACATCAAAGGATATTTTTTGTTATGTGTTTTTATGCCAACTCCTGTTAGCCACGTGTTGTGTCTTTTTTTTTGTTTTTGTAAAACAACAAACATACTTACGTATAACTGTATGTTTGTTGGCATGTGAGGCGTGAAACAAGTGGTTTTGACACCTTAAAAGGTCATCGTTTTTCAAGTATAAAACTTTTTTGTTTCGTGGTGTTATTATGCTGTCACCATTTTTTTGGTCAACCAGTTTATATTTTAAATCTCTTTGTTATGTTACCATTTTAAAATATTGTTTTGTTTTTATTTTGAAGTTACACTAAAAGTTTTATGAAATTTTTAATTGAGATTTAAAGGCTCAAATATTTAAAATAGACTATTCGTGGCTGGAGTATTTAAAAAGAATTTTTTGTAAAATTGAGATTCGTTTTATCTACAAAACAATGTTGCCAATTTATGTGTAATTATCGAAAAATTGGTTTATACCAAATTATTGACTTTTTTGTGTTAAGGCTGTTATGGACTAAACTCTACCTTTATTATTTTATTTACAATATTCATTTGCGCTCGCAGAGAATCTCTTTGTCTTTCGCTCAATAATTCTTGATAATTTAGGGCCACAGATACAACGGTCAGTCATATAATGTTCTTGTTAGGAAATGTTGTTTTTAGGGTCCCATAAGTCAAGGGCGTAAACGTAACCCTGTTAATGGTCTCATAATATGTCCGTCACAAAGTCCGAGTGCTAGTAACCTGTATCTCGCGAACCGTAACTTTTTACCTACAACGGTATACAATGAAATGGTGTTAAAAAATAAAGGGTATTTCGATAAAGACATGATTTCGACGAATTATTTCGTAGATATGAAGTAACACTCAACATATGAAGAAAAGTTTGGGAATATCCTACACAAGACGTGATTTTTACGTAAAAGGTCTGTAAGTTGTGGGTCAAAAAATTTAAGTGTGTTCTTCAATAATAATATCTAATGTATGATAAAATTTATTATTTTGGTTAGATTTGAGTTTTTTATATGAAATTTCTTATTATCACTAAACTTGGTTTGCGCATATGGTTAAGGGAATATAAGGGAATGTTAAGTTTTTTAGTTGTATACTTCGTTTTTAACCGTTTTTTATGTTATTGCCCGTCATTTATGAAACGATTTCAAAGTTTTTTTTATTTAAAAGTTGATACTTACAGATGGGTGCTGTGTCCCTGTACAACATACATATTTTTTACGTGTATTATGAAGTGCAAAGGAAGCTACTTTAATTAAAAAAATACGTATCTCTATAGATCACAATAGCACAAAGTAACAAAAATAAATCTAAAAATTAAAGAGTGGACCTATCTTTTGAACCGTTTTAGAGAATCACTTAAAAATTGGACAGAATAACGACTATTATGATCGTTATAATAACAAGTATTAGTATCCAAAATTATATATTAAAGGGTGTCAAAATAGTTCATTTAATTTTACGTATATGGCCTTACTTCTGAACAGTTGAAGACAAACGAATGAAAATAACAAAGAACCTACAATACTTACTCCGCTATAACAACAAGTATAAAGTTTAAAGTTAATAAAAGGGTGTTGCAATAGTTGTGGTAATTTAAAATTTGTGGCCAAACTTTAGAATTGTTATAGACAGACAGCTAGAATTTACAAAAATCATGTATTACTTTATCCGCTTTACCAAAAATTATACAATTTGAATTCAGAATTAAAGGGTATTCCCATAATTAATGTTAGTTGAGCTATATGGCTCTATTTTTAAACCGTTTTGTAAAACACTTGAAAATTAGATAGAGTATCTGGTATAAAAAGAAGTATAAATATTTAAAATTATAAATTAAAGGGTGTAACAATAGTTGATGTATTTTTTTGTTTATGGTTGAAATTCACAAAGAACCTGTATTACTAAGGCCGCTGCAACAGAAAGTACAAAATTTTAATTTGGAAATTAAAGAGTGCCCCCATAGTTAATGTGATTTGATGTATATGGCCAAATTATTGAAGAGTTGTAGATAGACGGTTGAAATTGCCAAAGAACAAGTTCTATTTCTAAATCCGATATAACAAAAGGTATAATATGTAATTTAATGTATGAGGCCAAAATTTTTAATCGTTCTAGTGGGACAGCTGATTTTATGGGTGTTCCTATAATTGATGCAATTTGACCTACATATGTGGACGTATCGTTTGAATCGTTATATACAAACACTGGAAAAAACACAGACTGTCTAATACTTTTTCTTGTATAACAAAAAGTATACATTTTTAAAATTATAAATTAAAGTGTACCACATACACTATGTAACTCATAGTTGATGTTATTTGATTTATATGGTCAAACTTTTGTAGACAGAGGGTTGGTACTAGCTGTATTGCTAAGTCCGGTATTACAACTAGTATAAAATTTTAATTTCGAACTTAAAGTTTGGCACAATAATTAATTTGATTTGATGTATGTGGCCAGACTTTCAAAACGTTATAGAAAGATAGCTGAAATCTGTTTTGAAGTGCTTTTGTTTGCAAGAATAATTTTATTGTAAAAATTAATAAGTAAACGTGTTTGTGGTATCTTATATATATTTTATAATGCAGGTCAAATTCTCCGCCTTTCTAGTATTAAGTTTGATTTCAGATTCTAAGCAATTTTTCGTAATTGGTTTTCTAATTTATAAAAGTTATTTCTTTCATTTTGGAATTACTGACGAACTATTAGAGTAGAAAACAACCTCACGGTTGCGGATGCGGTTGTTTTTTATATGACAATATAAAACGCTCAACGCATCGGCATGAAATTAGAATCTATTTTCATTTGAGTGCGTTTTCTCTCAAGGTCTCAATTTTGAATTTTTTTCTCTCTGAGCATGTTGCCATAGTTTTATTCCAGGCACATTCATTTTACTAGGTAGTAGCGGCTCTACAACAAATACAACATTGACAAAAACAACGTGCCTTTTTATTGTTGTTTTGTGCGTTTGAGACGTCAAAAACACAAAAACAAATAAAAGATAATTGCTCTCAATACAAATGCTTGCTTTGTTTTGCAAATGCTTGTTGTTAGTGTTTTTTGAAATTCGTAAACAAACAAAGGAAAATACAAACAACTTTTGACATTTCCACCTATAACCCAGCTGGGTGGACGACACTACCTAGTAAAATAAATCTGCCTTGCTTTTACTGTTTTTCTAACAAAAAATACTATTTGTTAATATTTTTCGTGAATGACTTGGATAAAAGAAGAGAAAGAAAATGTAAAAAGTCATTGAAAAACAAGAATAATTTTAAAATTTTCCAATTCATTGCTTATTTACATTTTACAAATTTTTTTTAAGTATATTTCAGTAGAAAAGAAGTAAAAAACTAGGAAATAAATAACAAAAAAATTACAATAAAATCCGCATCCGTCGCCGCACCTCATTTTGTTTGTTTTTTTCTTTGAGATGCGAAATCCGGCGTCGCAACCGTAAGTTTGTATTTTTACTCTTATTTGGAAAATCATTTTGTTATTCTTTTTTTTAGTTACAAGATATTAATTTTTTATTCGGCTTCAAAGAATCTGATGTGAAAATTCTTATCAAATTGTAGAAAATATTAATACATATTTAAGACATTTATGATCAAATTCAAAACTAAAGATCACATTTCGATAAAGTGACACTAAAATTTATTACTGTGGGATAAGTACAAGCTATTCGCCGGGTAGGTATATTACTTTATTTTGCCACTATTTCGGTAAACATTAGTCTTGAAAATTCATATCTGGCAGTCAAAATCAATTAACGAGTACTGTGACGACTAGAAAGTTACGTAAAATTTTTTGGAGCAGAAACGTGACCATTTACGCCGCCATACATATGGCAATAGGATTTCACAGCTCGCCATGACAACCTCGATATTCATGAAAAATTTATAATGAGTGATGAGCCACATTTTCATTGTACGAATAAACAGAATATTCGGTTCTGGGCAATGGAAAACACTTAAATTGTTTATCAGTCACCTTTGCATCCATTAAAAGTGACAGTCTGACGTGCAATTTTGTCAGGAGGAATGATTGAACCTTACTTCTTTAAAACTGAAAACGGCGTTACTTTGACTATGAATGCAGAGCGATATCATGATATGATTGATAACTTTTAAACGCCACAGCCGCATTCTTTGGGCTTGCATGTGGTATCAATAAGACGGTGCCACATCGTATACACCGACGATTACAATGGAATTGCTGCGAGTCGTACATCTTCCCGGCGGACACCCTGTGTATCCATATGGCCATTATGTTACTGGTTATATAGCTCGTCAATTAATCTTACACAAGTTTTGATTTACTGAGAATTATATTCAATCTAAAATAAAATTTTTTTTACGAACTACACAGTGTGCGTTAAATATTTCTTTATAATGTTAAGAATTTGCATTTGAAAAATTTTAATATTTATTGTGAGTAAGCAGGCGAACAACAGTATGAAGTAATAAAGCGAGCTTCGTAACACAAAAAAAAAAACAACAATTATTGGTTTACAGGAGTGAGAGAATGAAAATGAAGATTTCTTCTCTAGTGTTTACGAAAATAACAGAAGGTTTCTTAAAAATTCTATGAAAAAGGAAAAAAAATATATAAGATCTACTATAATTTTTTATGCAATATATTACCTAACCTTTTTTTTTAAAGACTTAATCTCTCTGTTATTCTTCATTAATAAACGATAACTAATTATTTACCACTTTCATTGTTTTTAGAGTTGACGATGTCCATAAAATGTCTTAACTGTTTTAATTGTAAAGTTGCAAATTTTAAATCAACAGATATTTATAACTTTTTCAGCCTGGATCAGAAAACTAGGAAAAGATTGTGACAGAAAAATATTTGAATTAATTTGTATTACAATTAAGATTATTATTAATAGATTTTAATCTCTCGCTCCTTATATTGTTGTTATTGCTTTTACAATTTCAGCCTAAACAAGTTTTCTAAAGTTGATAAGTATAAAAGTTTAGAATTTATTATTTTATTAATGGATTTTTCTTTGTAAATATTAATATAAAAAGGAAAAACACACACATGTGAGTATACGGGTCCACATGTTACACACACTCTTGATAAGATGATTAAAACCATTTAAATTTCTGCCTCTAAAATTTTTTGATGGTAGCTAAAATTGTTCTATTATCAAAACGACATATTCTTAAGATTGCAAAAATAACAACATCACCTTTTCCAATTTAATATTTTTTGCAAGTCGTCCCAAATTTATTTGATTTATTAAACTATTAGTAAAAGAAAAATGTTACTTTCTATTAAACAGTACCGAAAGTAAGGAATATTGTACCTACAGTTTGGTGAAGTCACGAAACTGTGTCCGGATTAAAAGGTATTAAAGATAATAGAAAGCAATACAAAAGAGATATTCCAAAGCCATAACTCCATTTAAAAAGAAACAAGTAAGAGTGCTATATTCGGCTATGCTTAGTGTTTAGTGAAGTAACTCCCTTCAAAAATGCAAGTATTAGTGATACAGAATTAAAAAAGATAAAAATTTGGTACTTCATATATATAATATTATATAAAAACTTTAGTATTTCCTTAAAGATCTCTTCAAAAGATTTAAACTTGAAAACTTCAGAGCCCCCTAACTCGGAAAATATGGGCGAGGTCCAATTTTTTCACTTGATGTTTTTTTCTTATTTTTTAATTCATTATCGCCCCATATACTTATTTTTTTTATTGGAGTTACTTCATTGTTTTAAATAATATGGAAAAATTAGATGATGACGTGGTGTTTTGCCTGCTGTCTCGAAGATCATGGACCGATCATGCTGAATATATACACTTTATGGGGTCGGAAATGGATACTGAAGAAATTACACACGGAATGGCAAACTTAGATCTACCATTTTTCCACTTTTTGTGGTGAAGGATATAAAAATTTATGACATTTGCGTCAAACTCTGAACAATCAGGTCTTAAGATGATATCCAAGCAAGTATTTCAATAGTAAAAGGTAAATAACTGATATAAAAAACGCGCAAATAAATGAATTACAATTTACTAGAGTCTTGTGACATAAAACTTATGATTGATGTTTTGTGGTTTTTAGTGACAAAAAGAAATTTAATTTAAATGGAATGGGTGTTTACCATTTCTATTTTCACGATACGAAAAAAGAAAGGCCATCACAGTAGAGAAAGTGGAGTTGTGGTCTGAGATGTTAAATGTATTAAGAACCAGGGGTCCTGCAACAAGATAATGCTCCAAAACAAAATGCCTGAGTTGTAAATGAATTTATTTCAAAGTAAAATTTTCATGTTATTAATTGACCAGTATACTATTTAGACCGATAATCAAAAATATTTGGTGCTGGCTTTCTCGCAAGGTTTAAGAAGCCACAAAATACTCCTGGAATGAAGTTTTGTTGGATTATTTAAAGTCTCTTTATGATTTGTTTAAAAGCGTATATATAAAGTTATTTTGAACAAGGGAATCAGCAGTCATATTAATATGTCCAAGGTATTATTTGTTAACTTAAATATAATGGATCCTTTTAATTCTTCTATCTTTGTTGCAAGTTTCTTGTGAATTCATAAATCACGATAGGTCAAATCGAATTCGATTAAATTTTTAGGGATTATTCATATGGTCGTCGCTCGACGTGTTCTTGTGTTATAACTTTTCATGACAACATGTGATTTTCCATACTTAGGCGCCTATCAGTATATGCGGTATGTATACTTTGTACTGACTTCATACACACGGTATTCAATGTTAATATTCATGCGTAGCGAAGCATGCCAGGATCCGCTAGATAATTATAAAATTCTGATTTTTTAATTAAAATTGTTTAAATGGCTTGAATCATTTAAACGAAATTAATTTGATTTGTGTTTTTGTCTGCAAAAGGGACTGCTAACACAAATTTTATTCATATATATAATTTTTTTTGATTTCAATAAAGAGCTCTTTCCGATGCTGGCCAACTATAGACAGAAATTTAATTGGTTCTAATCATCTAATCGAGAGTGTATATTTGCCTATTTATGCGTGAGTATGTCAGTAATAATTATTTATTGATTTTTCATACTTTTAATTAACTTTAGCTTTATAAATTTTTAATTTGTTTAGTAACGTTTAGTTTCCATAAAATATTACGACATTAATTTGAAAAACAGGCCATGAAATATTCACATGTTTTACATACAATTAACAGCAGGTGTGTGAGTAAAGTGAATAGTGTGTGAGTGAATTTTACAGTGGTATTTGTTTTACAATTAAGCCCAATTAAATGCATTCAAGCATTTTTAATTGTTTACGTTAATTTCAATTCCAAAAATGCATAAACATTTTATAGTTTATGGGTAAAATTAATTGAATTAATTGTGATGCATGATTTGGCAGAAAGCATTTTTAGAAATTCATTAAAGTTTTGTATTTAATATAAAAGAAATATTTAGTTCAATTTTATAAATAAAACTTCTCATAGTGTTAAGCACTGAAAAGAAAATAGAAAAATTAAATCTAAAAACTAATTTTAAATATGTAATTAAATGGCATTCACTTCATAAAGCGTGTATTTAATGGTGCCTCTTGGTTTCTGTTTAACACATTTGCCCTATTCACAAGCCACCTAGTACGTGCTAAGTGCTAACAAAATACAACGGTGCTAGCTGTGTTGTTGGTAATTTTCATGCAAACATGCGATACAACACTTAGTACTTTTTTCATATGTTTTTCAAACGTTGTATTTGTTTAAATGTTTTATGTTTAAATGAATTATTATTTTTGTGTTCATGTGTGAATTATGTTAAATTAAATTGAATTAAAAGATATTTTTATAAGTTTATTTCTTTAATTTATTGATTTGACTGATTTATTAGAAAGTGGTATAAGTCATTTCTGTTGTATATAGTAGGAGTGGGTATATTGGAAGCATATCTTAAGGTTTGTTCTCTGCCAATATAAAAACTGTTCTTTAAGATTTAATATTGCTTTAATGACTCGATTTCTAATATTTTGTATGGTACCGCCATCACCTATACCAAAAATAGATGCTACCTTACGAGCACAAGCACCATTTCTTGAAGATCTCAAGCAGTAAAGTACAATTTTAAGCTGCAAGTCAATGCGTAGTTGGAGCCTTTCGCCAATTCTGTGAAAAACATAGTCATTTTTTATAAGGTTGAATATATAGGCAAATTACTCTGGCCGTAGTCGTATCATATGAAGAAATCTGTTTTCATCAAAATATCTTAAAATTCGATTATGCCATAATGATGATTTTGGTAACCCTAAATGTATACTTCTGCGACTGGAGAGCAAGTACATTAGGTTCATCCTAAAAATGTCTTGAATTTTATCCTTATCTTCTTCGTCACCTGTGTTAATTCTTTTCATTTTAAATATGTAAACAAAATAAGGAAAACGGTTATAACTTACTTGAGTCAACCATTAATTTATCGAAACTATATTTTTCACACAAAAAATTTATTAATTTACTTTTTTCTGTTTTCTCCCCCATTTGGCTTATAAATAACAAATGGTGAATAACACTTTTCTTCTTCTTATTTAGTTTTTGAAGTATGAAGTACAATGTACAATGGCACATTGATACAATGGTTGTTCACAAAGAAGTAAACAAGAGGTAGTATGCAATACTACCTACACCTTAGCAGAGCTTGTGAATACGGCAATTATGTTTCATAATCTGATCTAGTAGTTGTAGCTTATGAGATTTAAATAATGAAAAACAGCAAAAATTGGTCTTAAACTGCGAAGCCCTTTATCATCTATGTTAATTTTTAATGTGTGAATAAGGTAATATTTAATTTAAAAAATAAATAAAGGACACGCCTATCGCCCATATATGCGAACAATTTTCAATATTGGTTGCATAACAGCAAAAAAAAAAAATCTTATAAATCTGTAGATATTTTACATCTCAAGTAAGTACTGTTTTGGTAGTTTTATTGTGATGGACTATAAGTCCCCCCAAATAATCATGTCAATATATGTCAACAGATAACTTCCTAACTACTGTTGCGTTCGTGTTTTTTTCTGTACCCTTAGTTAAGGCATTAGCCGAAGTTGATGCAATAAGTTCATTGCCTCGCCACCTTTTTGTCCGTTGTGATCCTTTCTTATAACTTATATAGGTCGGCCTCTACCACTGCTTGTACTCGGAACCTTAGGCGAGCAGAATTCAATTGAATTGAATTTTTGAAATTATATAATACGAGGGCTGCTCTATACATTTCTGGCCTAATAGTAAAAATGCGAATATTTATAATCAAAAATGGTTTTATTGTTTTTCAAAGTATTCTCCAGCATGATTTATACACTTGTGCATGCGGTCAAACCAGTTGTCGAAGCACTTTTTCCAGTCCGATTGAGACACCTCTAAAACATGGTTTTTGAACACTTCAACAGCTTCTTCTGGCGACGAAAATCGTTGACCACGCATTTTTTTCTTGATGTGCGGAAACAAGAAGAAGTCATTAGGTGCCAAGTCAGGGCTGTACGGCGGATGACCCATTAATTCGACGTTTTGGCCGGTCATTAACGCTCTGGTTTGAGCTGATGTGTGAGAGCTCGCATTGTCATGGTGAACAATGATTCGTCTTCTCTTGTTGGTTTTTCGAATTTCTCCGATGACTTCAGGCAAACAAATTGTAGTGTACCACTCAGAAGTGACCGTCCTACGTTGCTCAAGTGGAACAGTCGCCACATGACCAGTTTTGCCGAAGAAACAGGCGACCATTTGCTTCGAAGTGCTTCTTCCACAAACAACTTTCGTTGGATTTTGCTCGTCTTTGCCTCATATGCATAGATCCATGATTCGTCACCTGTGACGAACTTATAAACGTCTTTTGAAGCACCGCTATCGTATTTTTGCAACATGTCTTTGCACCAATCGACACTAGCCTTTTTTGAGCGGCTTTCAAATTGTGCGGGATCCAACGAGAACAAACCTTTTTTACGGCCAGGTGTTCATGCAGTATCGAATGTATGCTGGTGGAAGAAATGTCTAAGGATGTCTCTATCTCTCGTTATGTCGCATGTCGATCTTGCATTATGAGTTCAGGCACGGCATCAATGTTCTCTGGCATAACAGCCGTTTTTGGACAACCTTCACGAAATTCGTCTTTGAGCGAGCTTCGGTCACGATTAAATTCAAAACCAATTTTTCACAGTGCTATAGGATGGTGCTTCAACGCCATACAAAGATTTAAGTTCATCAATGCACTCTTGTCGTGACAATCCACGTCGAAAGTTGCGAAAAATGATGGCACGAAAATGTTCACGAGTTAATTCCATTTTTTTCTATATTAATTTTTTCAAGTCACTGTAAACAACACAAATAATGGTCGTACGTCAAAACGTTTTGAGTACGATTATGCTTAAAAATGACAAACTTTCCAATGGAAATGTCAGATTGCACTTATTTTATATATAGCAGCCCTCGTAAAAAAGTAAAGAGTAGAAAATTAAAAATCTGAATGTAACTCACAATGCAAGCTTCTTTATTACATAGTTCACTATCTAGAAAGTTGCTCAATTCAGCTTCAAATCTACTTCTCATACGTGAGTGTTTCGTCTATTTACGGCTGAATTAAAAAACTGTTAAATTCATTTTCTGCACTTCAATATTCAACAATACTCTTTGGAAATGATTTTCCACAAACTGTGTTACTTTGAGTATCGCAGTAGTCTTTTTATGTTGCTTTAACTCCAGCCACTTATTGAAAATGTTACGGATCCGAAGGGGTCTTGACACTAATAAAACATTCACCAAATAAATTCGAGCAAGTAGGTGCAGATAAAATTTATATATGTTATATAATAATATAAAAAAATATTGAAAAAGTATTTTTTGATGTTTTTTTAATTCACTATTTAAGCTTATCTGTGTTGTAAAATTACAGCTTTTTGTTACAAATTTATTGTTCCTTAAGGTACTTGACATGTAACTAATAATCATTAGTGCTATAATTCTAAGCAGATACCAGGGTTGCATTTTTATCAAAACCAAAACTCTAATTTTTAATTGCAATATCTTAATAATTTTTTAAACACTGTTCATTCATATTTTGCAAATAATCTAATCAAAGTGTTTTTTCTTAAAATATCACTAAAAATTATTGAGTTTTTCATAATTTTTGGACAAACTTGTAACAGTGTGCGATGCACTTACGTGAACTAAGTCACTAATTTTTCACAGTTACATATGTATGTATGTTTATTCGTCCTTTTGCTAAAAAAAAATCTCTTACAAAAAAATTAAATTCGAAAACAAAACAACATTGAAAGAAGATATTTTAAATATTGATTAACATTGACATACGGGTACATATTTACATTTTATGAACAATTCCATAAAAACCTTTTTACGTTTTTTTTCAGTTTTTGTATTTTTTTAACAGTGTGCATCACTTAACTCATAAAGAATTTAAAATAAATTCTATCGCGAATTGTGTTATTTAAAATAGACAGGAAATTTAAATATTTGTTTGTTTTATACATTTTATATTAAATTAAAAACAATAACTTTAACACTATCGGTTTTAATTTTTCTTTATGTATGTGTATATGTTTAACATAAAGCTGTTTCCGTATGGAAATATGCGATTAATTTCATTTGACGAAAAGTTTTCTTAAGTGCTTTATAGTTTGCCACACATGATTCATATGTATTTGCACAGTTTTTTAGTCGCTTATGATAGCTTATAGTCGGGCCTTTAGGAGCATGAGGATGACCAGAGAACAGTGCTTGTTATATAAGTGTTTCATAGCTGTTGTTATTATTCAGTAATTTTATCTCTCATGTTCGACCAAACAATATCTCTTCTCCTTAGTCAGATGTAATCACAGCCGTTTAAGATGTTGCATACTAGCGGATTTGAATGAGTTTTAAGATTCTGAAAATATCACTTTCAGGTACATTTTTGAATTTTTAATATACATGGGATTGCAGTAAACATTAATAGTTTTGTTTTAGTACTTAAAATTTTTCTTTACTTGATATGAAACTGCAAAATTTCAACAAGAGAATGCTGATTTTTTCAACAAAATCATCACAAAAGATTTTCAACCTTTAAAATTGCCGCCTAAAACATGTAACATGTGAATTGTAGTCTGAATTAAAAGCATAAATAGGGTATACTTTGTATTGCGGAATTGATATCGATACTCAATATCCAGAAGAATCTACTCTATACTTTCAGGGTTGTATATTCGAATCTTGATGGTACGGACATTTTTACGGTTCAAATACTGTTGTGTTAGAAATACAGCAATATCTGTGCGTATATATAAAAAGGCGTACAAATCATAGTTTCTTGTCAATTACCATAGGAGAATAAATACCTTAGATATAGAAAATTTGGTGTATAACACCGCCCAATAGGCTATTCCTATTCTTTTGTATATAACTATATTTTCTTTTGTATATAACGCTATTTTTTCTTCTTTCCTGCCTTACTATAAGGTTTAGTTTAATATTAGAATTAAGCACAAATGCCTCCCTATTTACCTTTTTTTGGGGAAATTTTAAAACAAATGTTGTACCTACAGTAAACTTAACTTTAATTTTATTATAAGCGGCCATGCTGCAAATACTTTTATAAAATATCTTGGCAAGTCCTTGAAAAATACGCTAGTATGTAAGGAATAAATAATTAATTAAAATTAGTTTTAAGAAAACATGTACATCATTAAAATTTTTGGAAATAAATATACTATACTATAGTTTCTTGTCAAAATAAAATTCTCAATAACCCAAAAAAGGCAAATATTCTAACGTTTATAATTTTGAAACTAGACTACACGTATATAACGATATAAGTATGTAAATATATGTCTATTTGAAATTCTAAAAACCTAAAAGTATCGAGTATACGTAGTAATGAAATTTACTGTAATGAGGAGTATCGAGTAGTTAAAAAAATTATTTTTGCCAGCACTAATACCTTCTTGTGAAAGACGCTGGATAAATAATTATTGTTACTTGAGCTCGATATATTGATATCCTTTTTTGGATGAAGGTTCAAAAGGAACCGTAACGTTTATAAAATTGCTCTTTTTTAACCGACTTCAAAGGAAGGAAGAAGGAGGTTATACAATTCGGCTGAATGTTGCTTTTTTATATCCGGCCTCCAGAACTCAGTAATTTCTGATCCGATTTTGAAAATTTTTGGTAATATGATAGATTATGCTTACAGATTGGTCCCGTTTTAAAAACAGTCCATAATCGTAAAAATTAAAGGGTGTCCCCATACAACATACACATTTTTTACGTGTATTATGAACTGTAAAGGGCGATTCTGTAAAATTAGAAATTACTGCGTATTACTATGGCTCCCAAAATCGAAACATTATACAAAAATAAATCTTAAAAATTAAAGGGTGGCCCCATAATTGATGTAAATTTACTTATATGGGCCTATCTTTTGAACCGTTATAGACAAACGCTTGCAAATTGGACAGAATGTCGATTGATATGGCCGTTATAGTAACAAGTATTAATATTACAAATTCTAAATTAAAGGGTGCGCCAATAGTTCATTAAATTTGATGTATTTGGCCATACTTTTGAACAGTTATAGACAGACGCTAGAAATTTACAACGAACCTGTATTGCTAAGTCCGCTATAACAACAAATATAAAATTTGGATTTCTAAATTAAAGGGTGTTCCAATAGTTAATTTAATTTTGTGTATGTGACCAAACTTTTGTACCGTTATAGACAGAACGATGAAATATAAAAGGGACCTGTAATGCTAAATCCGCTATATCAACAAGTTTATAATTTGAATTAAGATATTAAAGGGTGTGCCAAAATTACTGTAGATTTACTTATAGAAAAGCGCTTGTAAATTTGACTCAATGTCGATTGCTATGGCCATTATAGTAACAGCTGAAAATATTAAAAATTATAAATTAAAGGGTGCACCAATAGTGCATTTAATTTGGTATATGGCCATACTTTTAAACAGTTGTAGACAGACGATTGAAATTTACAAAGAACCTGTATTACTAACTTCTCTATAACAACAAGTATAATATTTGGATTTGAAAATAAACGGGTGTCCCAATAGTTGATATAATCTGATGTATATGGGCAAACTGTTGAACCGTTACAGACAGATGACTGAAAGTTACACAGGACCTGATTGCTAAATCTACTACAACAGCAAGTTTATAATTTAAATTTGGAAATTAAAGGGAGACCCTATAGTTGCTGCAATTTTATGTATATTGCCAAGCTATTGAACAGTTGAAAAAGTGTAAAGTTTGGAGATATTAGAGTGTCCCAATAGTTAATGAAACCTAATTTATGTGGCCATACACTTGGGCTGTTATAGGCAGACAGATGAAATATGTTTTGATGTCGGTTTTTTTCGCAAGAATTATTTAATTTTTTAATTTTGTTATTATTTTTGACTTTTATTTTTGGCTCAAAATATAAAGGTTATTTTGTGAGATGTTAAGTTAATATAATTATCTGTATCTGGTAGAAGAAAAATCATTGCTCCAGTTAATCAAGGAAATCACATATTGCAATGCAATCCATTGCATTTCATATTCAGTGTTCAGTTTCAATGTCGAAATATGAATGCTAATTGCTGTCACATGAAACCAAATGTCTTTAGAAATATTTCCCAAACATATTTGTGATAAAATACTGTTTTGAGAACTTAGAAAATATTATTAGGCGTTAAACAATTTTTAAACTTCTACCCACGTGTTTGCCGTCGGACTTAAGTAAGTTACTATAGCCCAATTAACAATCTTGTGCAAATGGTCTTGCATCATAGCATTTGCAAAATTGTGTAGCATATTTTACACATTACTGAATGTTTTGTTGATGTAGACTAAAAATATGCTACACAATTTTGCAAATGCTATGATGCAAGACCATTTGCACAAGATTATGAATTGGGCTAATATGTTTTTAGTTATTATCTTAATGCACTCACAAAAATATAATAGTTTTATTTGTTTTCATATTAAAATTTATTATAATTGATTTAAGTATGTATTCTGTGCTTTTAAAAAGAAGCTATTGAAATTGTTTCTAAATCTAAAATTTAAAACACATTAGTTTATATTTAACTTGAATAGTCAAAATTACAATAGAAGTTTACAACAAAAATTTTAATTTTGTGGCGGAAATACTTTACCTTGAGAACCTGAAAGGCGTAGAAAGAACAAGAGAAAAAACATGCAAAGTAATCACAAGTTTTTTAAAACAAAAACACGCGTTAAACCATGGCCAGACTGTTGCAATAACAGGCCATTGAAAATTAAAAACGATCCTTTAGTTGGGGGAAAAATGGCATAAAGCAGCAGAGCCAGCGTACGTTGTCTGCCATTACTAAACATTACGAAAATGCTAATAAGCTGTCATTAGTCTTAGAAAAAGTAGAAGAAATAAAAATAGTCCAAAGTCTTAAAGGTAATATAGCGATGTGGAAGAGGTGTTTTATTTTGTTTTCTGCGCTTTGGGGTGGGGCTGATGAGAATAATGATGATGACTGAGTTTTTTCGTGTTTCATCTTAATTTTATTTTTATGTTTTTTAATAGCGAAGACAACCTGCTGTTGTCTTATATTTTATTCTTTTAAATACATTTAAACAAATTAGTTATGGCTCGTTTTATTTTCTTTTTCTTTAACAAAATAATTTTTATTTATGTTTTTTTGGAAGTTTTTTTTTTGAGGGAATTTTGAAATTTCATTACTTTTGTTTTAAGTCTTAATAAGATTTGCACTTGTGACCAACAGTTCATTACAGCGAATTTACAGTTGATTTTTAAATAGAAGCAGCCGTGTCTTTATTTCTTAAATTGTGCATCAGAAGGGGAAGTAAATTCTTTAATGTTTTTTGAGGATTTATTAAAATTAAAAAGTTTAAAAACATTTAAGGGAAAAGTAAACATACAGAACATTATCTGTAAAACTACATCTTCAAATGATTTCCTCTGTAAATTTGGCTTCACCAATTTATCCCATATTTCTATGTTCACCAATTATTTAATTATTATAATTCTTAATTTAACTGAAGCATCGGACTTAACAAAATTTTTAAAGAGACTTTATTTGTTTTTAAATTAGTTTCTTTTAACGACTCTCCGACTTTATTTACGTCCTTTTCAAAATCAAAATAATATCGTTTTTCGCCAAACCATTCGAAATTCTAACTGTGTCTTTTTCTAATCATTTTAAATATTCTGGTTTTTATTTCCTCCTTGCCCAACTACAATGAATAGTAAAAATAATAAATGAGTTGAAATTATTTTGGCTTCAGTTCAGTTTTAATTTATAAAAATCTTTTTTTTAGAAAGAAAATTTATTTAAAAAATGTATGCCGATGTTTTTCCAAAGAAAACAAGAAAAAAAACGCTAGCAGAATATAATGCTGCACTTTCTGGACCGCTACGTCCTTCATAATAAAAATAATTTCATATTTATCTCTTTAAAAACCTTAGCAGCCAGTTTTACTGCCTTCATTTCTTAAGCATTCATGTGTTATTTAGGTTTAGGACGTTATAGCTATAGGCAGCTGGTGTACTATATTCATCTTGGCACGTATAGCCAGAAGCGATAAAGTCATTAGCTGCTGTTTATACGACATCAACACTAATGGAAAAATTCCGTACTTTCCAAACCAAGATGAAGGAAGACTCAAGAGTCACCCTCTTCTGGGTGCGTGAACATGGGGACATTTTAAATAATCATTGCAACAACGCGTTTACATCATTCAAAGTTATTATGAAAATGGGCGTTCTTTGAAAAATACCCAAAGCAAAATTTTGTTTAGTGACGAAGCTCATTTCAGAATGGATGGATTCGTCAATAAGCAAAATTGTCGTATCTGGGGTGATGAAAATCCTCGTGTTATTTATGAAAAATCTCTACACCCGCAAAAAGTTACCGTTTGGTGTACATTTTGGGCAAATGGAATCATTGGGCCATTTTCTTCGAAGATGATGCTGGAAATGCTGTTACTGTGAATGCTTTTTACCAATCAATGTTGAGAGACTTTTTATGGACACAGTTGAATCATATTGATGTGTCTGACGTCTATTTCCAGCAAGACGGTGTTACATGTCACACAACTCGAGAACACATTACGCTTTTCCGCTCAAAATTTCCTAAACGTGTAATTTCACGAAGTGCAGATTTCAATTGGCCTCCAAGGTCATGTGATCTAACACCATTAGATTTTTTTTTGTGGTGTTTTTTGAAAAGTCGAGTGTATGCTAACAAGCCACAAACAATTAATGATCTAAAGAACAACATTCAAGTTGTAATTTGTGAAATAACACCAGCAACATGTCGGAAAATCATTGAAAATTTCGATATTCGGATTGATGCATGCATGACGCAGTCATGGTGGACATTTGAATATTCTATTCTACTTATAATTGTAATGGATCATACTTTAATTAAAAAAAAAACAGTTTGAAAAAATTGAAAATAGTTTGTGTATATTTCAAAGAAACATGTAGGCGCGTTTTTTGGATGACCATTTAGTTGTTGTAAGTTTGGTCTGATTCTTTTCACCGAATTCAAAGAAAAAATGTTGCTTTTTTATATACATGTGTTTTACGTGTATGATGAATCATAAGGGTACCACTTACAGAAAAATCTGCGTATCAATATAGCTAAAAAATATAGGGTGTCCCCACAAGTGGCGAAAAGTGACCTGTTTTTTTAAGCGTTATAGACAAACTCTGGCAAATTGGACAGAATTTCGATTGTTGTGACCGTTATAATAACAATTTTTAATATTAAAAATTATGAATTAAAGGGTGCCCCAATATTCATTTTATTTGATGTATTCGGCCATACTTTTTTTTAGTTGTAGACAGACGCTTAAAATTTACAAAGGTTTGGATTTGGAAATAAAAGGGCTTGCCAATAGTTAAACCGTTATAGACTGACAGGTGAAACATACAAGGCCAGTGCATTGCTAAGTCCGCGAAAACAAGAAGTTTATAATTTGAATTTCGAAATAAAAGGGTGTTTTCAAAATTAATGTAAATTGACCTATATGGCCGTATATTTTGAACCGTTATATACAAATACTTGAAAGTTCGACAGTGTATCCACTATGTGTTTTAGTAAAAGAAGAGACAGCAGCTACCGACTGCAAAATGTCAAAAGTAGAATGCATGTTTTTATATGAGACTGATTATTTTGTTGACAGCAAGGCAACAAGACGGCAGGTTGTTGTCTGGGCTGAATTCGACGCTGCCGTCAAATTAAACTAATTTCTATTTTTATTGGCGACAATAAACAGTTCAGTGATGTCAGTACTAAAAGACATATAAAAAATAAGTGCTTAAAATCTTTTATTATGAAAAAAGAAAAGAACAATAAAAATTTAAAATAAAAATTATTTATTTAAAGATGTAAGTGTAAATCTATAATAAAACTGTAACAGGATAATATCAGTACATGAGGTATTTTAAGATAATATTGTTGCTGGTGAAGATAATAATTGATTTATTGAATTCTTATATGTCTCACGTAAGTGCTGCTGGAGGAAATCCTTTCGATCCTTGGTTCAAACATGGATTTTTTTTCGTAGAAAAATAGAGAAACAAATGTAAAATCACCCAATTTTACCGGTATAATTGTACTTAAACAGTTGTACGCACACTTTAGTTTTGTATATAGAAAAATTTTAACACTTTTTACATACTTTTCAATAACTACTTAAAACATATTTTTTGAAATTTGAAGTTTATAAAAAATTAGAAATGCCACACCAACGCATTAAAAATAATACAATTGTCATTGCAAAAGAGTACAAAGAATAATTGTAAAAATTTCAAAGTATTAAGATGTATAAAAAACAACAATTCATTTTTGTGTAGATAACATTTAGTTAAAAATTTACTTCTGTTCTTAGTACTTGCTGTTTGAAGTACTTATAATAATTTCAATTGTCGCATGACAAAAATAAATAAATATTTAACACGATTGGTTTTAATAGATATCAAAAAACTTTTGTTTTTAGTATTTTCTATTTTAGTGGAGAAGAAACGACGTGTTATTTATACTGACACACAATACTTTACTTATTATTTCTTCTGAGAATTACTTCAATATATTTTTAAATTTAAAGGCAATCCAAACGAAAATTTACGTATTATTCTACTCTTTTAATAGCCTCTTACAAAATCATTAAAACATTTTTTAATTATAATTTGGAGCTGCTTCTTTAAAAATCGCTTAAGTAACATCACTGAAATATAGTTAATTCATATTTTTATTATGTAGCTGCTGCCTTCAAAATAATTCTAAATAATGTAGCTGCGTACAAGTCAACAAATGTTGCTAGCGTCATTTGCTGTCGTGTATCTTGCAGCGGCGAATGTGTTTACAGCAATAAACTAAAGCGTGTTACAATAGTGATGTATATGTAGAAACTGTTGAACCGTTATAGACAGGCGCTTTAAATTAACAAAGAATCTGACTGCTAATTCTACAACAACCGCAAGTGTAAAATTTGAGTTTGGAAATAAAAGAGTGCCCCTATAGTTGCTATAATGACAAGTTGTATACAGACGGTTGAAATTAATGGCTGTAGTGCTAAGTCTGCTATAACAAGTTTAAAGTTTGGAGATGGAATATGAGAGGCTCTCATAGTTAAAGCAATTTGATGTACGTGGCCATACTTTTGAACTGTTATAGACAGATAGATCTCTGTTTGATGTAGGTTTTTTTTTCTCAAGAATATTCTTTTTTCTTTCAAGTATTTATTATTCATTCTAAAAATTACATATCAAATTTTTTGCAAATCGTTTCTTTATTTTCCTCCGGCACAAGAACTCTTTTCTCAAGTAACATATTAAAATATAAGATTAATGAATATTTTAAAGGTAATATTTTAATAGATAAAATACATATTTAAACATAAGGATTAATAAATATAATCACATTTTATTACCCTTTAAGTTGTCCTCATGCTGACGTGTATTTGTAAATTAATCTTAACACAAAGAAAAAATGCCGCTATTAAAAAACCATGAAACACTTAAGATCAAAGCAATTGGTCATAAATCGCATGTGTAAACATCTAAATCAGACTTTATTTTTTAAAACACTTTTATTGCCAAAATTAAATCTCATCTAGGAAGATAAAGTGACTTTTTACGCTGCTACAGAAAACGTCAAATATCACATTACGACACTGATACACACATATGATTCACATCCTGTTTAAAACAACCACCTTTTCTTTAAAAAAAAAAAATGTGGATTCAATTAAAAATCTAAAAATCTCAAGTTTTGCAATAAACTTGCAGGCTTATCGGAGTTTTTCACAAAAATTAAAAAAGGAAAAAAACTCAAATAAAGGTTGAACCAAAAATTCTCAATATTTATTCGTTTTTGTACATAAAAATTATGACTTCTGGTATTAAAGATAATAATCGACACACACTTACACTAACCCACACATACATGGCAAATTATATGTTTAAAAAAGTGATTTTAAACAAATTCTAACAATGGTATTCAATATACATGAGAGCAGGAAGGGGTGGTTGGGAGCAGAAATATATTACAGTCATTATTAGTTTTTGGGTGAAAAACAATTTCAATAATTCAAAAATTTAAAAACATAAAAAAATATTGAAGCATGACACAATAAAGATAAGATTTGCTGGGAGTTGCGTTGCAAAAAACGAAAAAAACAGAATGAAATCGTCAAGAAGAAATTTCGTCCGTTAGATTCGCTCTATTTGTTTCTTCAAGCCTAAAATTACACAAGGTAACAGAAATATTTTTGCTTGTAAAATATTTAAAAATAAAGTTAAAATTTGGCAAAATGAGTATATATATAAAACTGGCAACAAAACCAACAAAAACAAGCTCGAACAGGATCAAAGTTATAGTATACGGCACATACAAAATGATCGGTTAATTTGATTAAAATCTCGTAAAACGAAACCTTAGAAATTTTTTCTTAAACCCCGACACCTTTTGCGGCTATTTTTTCAAGCTTGAAAGGCCGCTATTTCTTTGAAAAAAATTAAGAACAGTTCTAAACGGCTAGGCAGGACTAATTTAACTTAATAATTTAAAAGTAACTTCTAGATAGTGCCGAGTTCAAATATTATTTTTCAAATTTAAAAAAAAACAATCATTCAGTTTTTTAGCAATCGATATTAAATTTGCTTTGCTTTATTTCCTACTCAAACCTTAGATAGTTATTGTAGCGCAAGTCCAAGCAGTCCGCTTATATTTGACAGCTGCCACCATTGAAAGAAAAAGACTTAAGTCGGTTTAAATACGGCCGCCGGTATAAAATTGTTTGCCCTTAACAAAAAAAATCATTTCTGTGGGGCCAGACATTGCTATCTGCAAACTTATGCCGCCATTTTGTTTTCCGTTTTTGTACTACCTGTCTTGCCAAAACGTATCATTTTGCTGTTTGAAGTAATTTGTCTCAACATTTCATCAGGCAGATGTTCGGAGCAAAAACCAACTCATTTGGATTAAGCGACTGTAACACCGCGATGAGAATAACAAAACTACACTAAAAAAGAACAAGACTATCGGCTCCTGTACTCCATACAGAACAACATGGATAAATGTTTGTATGTTAGTCAGCCGACGCCATGTATAGGCTGTTTGCAGTGCCAGCCAAATTGCGGTAGAAGTATATTTTGAAGATACTGCAATGTAATTTTCATTTTCATTTTCATTAGCATTACATTTTTACAGAGAACTGAAAAAAATCGCTAATCGGTCAATTTTATTAAAATTTTATTTGCATTATTTGAATATCGTAAACATGTCATTTATAACACACATTTTTATTCTATGTTCAATAAATAATAAGAAAAAACTTACTAGTAATAAAAAGTTACTCTCATTATCAGTAAAATTTACTGGTTAATGAAATTTTGATTGCAGTTAAAATATAATGCAGTGCTCGCCTACGCGGCAAACGCTTTGTTTATGAGCGAGAAAGTTGGTGGTTTGTCTAGCAGGAGTATAAAATAAAAGTGCAAGTACATTCTAAAGAAATAAGATACCTTGGGTTTTCTTTGAGCAAATATAAATACATATTAAGAATTACTAATCGTATTAAAGCGGCCTTGACTCTTCGGCGCAACCATTTACGTCTTTAATATGGAAATCATAGCTCATAGCCTAAAAAGCCTACATATCGTCAACCATATTTTTGATTGCAAAAAAAAAATAACAACTTTCTTTACACGTACATTGTCTTATTGGTTATAATAATTAAAGTTAGGGCACTGCAGAAAAATTATTAAGTTAACGCGTAAATTTTGCCGTTCGAATAAATATTATCACTATTGATTTTTACAGACTTAGGGGGAACTAAGCCAAAATCGTTTAAATGCGAATACTCCCTAACTGATTATATAATTCCAAGTAGAACTTCTAATTTAGACGATTCCTTGACATCCGGCCATTATTTTTATTGATTCGGAACAGCTTTTAATCTTTTTTCTTGCATTTTGAAGACTATTTGGCACGCCTTTCTATGAGGCTGGGCGATTTTTATTTTAATCGGTTAAGTGGTAGAGACGCCTGCCTTTTTGCCTTATGCCGTCGATAGAAATCAGAATTTTCTAGCGTCTCAGCAGCCATTTCGTCCAAATCAATGAAAGGCCTTAATGCCGGAGCACATAGAATCCGTCATACGTTTTACTTTGACTTTTCTTACTGAGTAGTAAGTTAAAATACATTTCTTCTTCTGAGTGTTGTCGCACTCAGTACGTCTTTGTCAACGTAAAGTAAGAAAGTTAGGCAACTGTTAACTTTTAACGTACGTTGATTATTTTGACAGCTATCATTTGTTGCTTCTTCTTGTTTTGTTTTTGCTCTTGCTGTGTTTTATTTATTTTATACTTTGTTTTCAGTTGAATACAATAAAGCATCTTACAAAATTTTTACATTCTATAGGAATAAAAATGTCCCACAAAATTGTCTTTTTTTTTCAAGGCTAGCCTTCTTTTATTTATCATTTTTTAAGTACGTAGCCTACAGTTGTGGCTTTATAAATCCATTTACGTATTTTTAATCGGTGCTCTGCATTCCGAGGAATTTTACAATAATTTACAAATTCAGTTGTAAATTGGCCATGTTTGGATAAGGCTGGAGGAAGAACCGCTTTTATTTTTAACCTCATTTTTCTTTTATTTATATTTACTAATGATTGTTTCTGAAAAGATTTGAATAAATTTTTAGGGAAGTAAATTAAATTTACTTTAAAAAATAAATATATTTTTTACATTTTCCCAATTCAGAGGCTTGTAACTTTTAATACAAAGCGCTATTGAAACAAAACTACAAAATTTTTTATTCTAATTTTATTAAGATTATAGAAAATATATTAAAGTTATGATCCGATAATTAATAAAAGTACACTACGCTAAAAATACTAAGTAAAAAATTAAAAAAAAAAAAACAAAAAATTGTAAGCCACCTTTCTCTCAAAGTATAACCACATTTTTTATAGATAATTTAAACATTTGAGTTAAAATTAAAAAAAAAAACTTTTTATGACATTTCCAAAAAATTTTATGCCCGTCTCTACTCAAAACATCCTTGCTTGTCCTCTGTGAAATTTCATTACGATATCTTCAGTAGTTCATGAGATACCGAATTTTGTCAAAAATAAATCGTTTTCAAACAATGATGCATCGTCTTTTTAACCAACTAATACTGGGTATGGATGTGTACCAGGCATTGATGTCTTTGCGACAAGCTTAGCTTAATGTTTTAAGTTCTTTTGCAAAGCTGGTGATAATGCAAAGAGGAGCCAAAAACGTAACTTGATACACATTTTGTTTTCCATATATAAAGTTAAATGTAAGAACTCTGTGATTAGCTGATGAACCTTAAAATGTCACAGAAGTTGTAAAGGAGAGTTAACTTTACAGTTACCCTTAAGAATTTAATTGTGTGGTCTTCTCGTTTACGAAATCTTACTTTAGTGGACGACTGAATATTACTGAATAAAATTCTTCCAGTGTTATGCTAAAAAGCAAAACTGTACATATTTTTATTTTTGCATTTCATTTTTTAACCCACAATATTATATTATCTTTTTCACATTTCATTGTCAAATTGCGTGCATAAGAGGCATTTCCTGTTTTAAATAGTTCATACATTCAATTTGACTTCTGAATATACGATTTTCTATCTTTATTATTTTTTTTTACATTTTTGTAACAAAAATTCTTGCAAAATAAAAAAATCAAAATCATAAAGAAAAGTGCGAGTGTATAGGTTTGCTTTCTTTAAAGACATAATCATAAGATAATAAGTGCGGTCTTTGTCGCTCAGTCTCTGACATTCATTACATTTTGAACACAAAGAAAAAAAAACCTCTTAACTTAAAAATAAAAGGAAGCGAAAGAGGGCTTTTGTGTATCCCCTTATGAGTGTTTTATGATCTGCTACTTGAAATCCTTAAAATATTGCCAATAATCTTATATTCACTTATACATATGTTTTCACATAACACGCATACACATGAACATAATTCGAAAATTTATTGGCATTTTTTATATCTTTTCGCATTTAGCTTTAAAAGAATTTGTGTGTGTGTGACTTGGTTTAGATAAATGTAAAACTGAATGGTTATTTTACTTTTGAATTACAGTGAAAACTAAATTGTTAAAATCTTAAAATTTTTTTCAACAAGAGTTTTCGTATTTATTTTTCTGTATGAAAATGTTTTCAAAGGTGTTTTCAAAGGGTTTAAGATAAAGTAAATTATTAAAGTAAATTCTTTTATTTTAAGTCAAAGTTCCAAACCTTTTAAAAACCCGCTTTACTTTAGACAAGATTAACAAATTTCCGCGTTCGGTTAACAAAATTGCTTTACTTGAGGAACTTAAGGTAGAACATTTTAACTTAAAAATTTCCAGTTTTTGTTTGTTTAAGATAAAAGTTTGCCCTAATTTTTGATAATTATTTCGATTTTTCTAAAGAAGTCGTTATTTAGTTTAGCGCAGATTCTCAAAAGTTTTTTTTAGCATTAATTTCAAATTATACATTTATAAGAAGAAACATCAACTAATTACACTTAACTTTTGTATGTATAGGAATTATTTTTCAGAAAAATATCAAGATCTGATAATGAGTAGTGGTTCCACTGTTCACATATTAAAAGAAAAAATCTCTACTTTTTATATGCATTTACATATTTCTTTTACAAACATATAAACCGTTTACATCAAGTACATTTTGTACGTTTAATACGTTTAATTCTACAGGATAATGCTTCTGATGCGAACTCATTTATGGTGTACAAGCACTCGTAGATAAAATACACGAGTACATATTCTAAACTGTTCTATTGTCATACAAATATTTCTTTCTTTGTTAAAATATTTTTTAAAAATTTGAATATTAAACATAACAAACAATATTGCGGTAAGAAGTCAATGTGTTTTTTGCTGACAAAAGAAAAATAAATATTTGCAAAAAATTGCTATGGCTTGAAAAAAAATGATAAATTTATTCTTTAAATTATTAAAAAAAAGTGAAGCATAATTATAGGGATTTTGTAAATATCACTGTACAACACACCAAAAAATTACAAGGTCCGGGCTATAAATTCTGATAGAGGAGACAAAAAAAAGATATACGTGTATCGGCGTTTTGAAAGTTTACATCTGGATTTCATTCGAGAGGGGGTTAAAGTTTCCCAGCTCTGGCACATTCTTATTGTTAAACGGCATAAGAAACCATGTGACCCTTACATTTTAGGTAAAAAATATGTTCAGCAGATTTATGTAAAATGTTACGGAGAACATTTTTGTAGAAATGTTAACCCTCTAACTCCTCAAGATATGGGTCTTTTTTGTCCTTCTTTTAAGAAATAGCAAAAAACAACATTAAAACAGGGTTTTAGAGGGTTAAAATGTTCCACAAAAATGTTACCCGTTAAATTTTACTATAAGTCCCTGAATACACCAAAAAGGAAAATTCAACCATTAAGTCAGAAATAAGACCCAACAAAAGACAGCTTAGGGTTAATTTCGCATTTATTAAGAATTTTGTTTTAAATCAAATTTGGATAGCATTAATTACATTTTTTTTTAGCTCTAGGCAATTCCACTTCATTATCATACAATGTCCAGCATATTTCAGCGATAAGCGAATGAATGCTTTTACCTTTATAGCGTTCTTCAATGAGTGCGCATGTCTGATGAAATTTTTCACCATGCTCATCAGATTCTGTTGAAAACTGGTTCTCAAAGTAATACATATGGGAATTTAAAAAATGAATTTTTGTTGACATATGAACGCAATAAAAGGTTCCTGTTTCAGCGATTGTTCCATCAACATAATGACTAGGACTTCGAAGTTGTAGCACAGGTACTGGGAGTTCGTCAGAATGCGGAAATGGCAGCATGGCTGATGGCACAGTTTTGTATACAAAACTCTTTCGCCTATATCTATTCAATTTTAATATGGCACACGTAGCACGTAGCGTAATTATGTTCACCTGGATCTAACCACCGCATAGAATACCAAACTGCATTGAATTTCGTTGACCTTCAGCGAGAGTTCAAAAATAAAACTATAGTTTTAGAACAAAAAAAAAATTTTATTACCTTTGGACCACAAAATTAAGCCATTATAACAAATAAAAAATAAGAAAAAAAACAGCAAGTGAAAAAATTGGAGCTCGCACATATCTGGCGAGGTACGGAGCTTAGAATTTTTCCAATTTTTTAAATATCAATATGGATATCATATTAAAGATTTGAAAAGATCTTTAAGGAAATAGCATTAAGAGTTGATGAAATTTTTATGTAAAATAATATATATGAAGTACCAATTTTTGTTTAATTCTTTGTCCCCCCAATATTTGCTTTTTTATTGGAATTACTTCACTGAACTAGATTTACATATACTATATGGTGAAGAGTATATAAGATTCATCATAGCCGAATATAGCGCTCTTAATTGTTATTTACAATCTTTAAGAGGAGAAATAATAATAATAAAAAAAATAATGATAAAACAACACCTTATTGAGGCCATAAATACATTTTCAATTACTTCGCAAAATTATTTCTCCTCTTAAAGATTGTAAATAACAAGTAAGAGCGCTATATTCGGCTATGCCGAATCTTATATACCCTTCACTATATAGTATATGTAAATCTAGTTCAGTGAAGTAATTCCAATAAAAAAGCAAATATTGGGGGGACAAAGAATTAAACAAAAATTGGTACTTCATATATATTATTTTACATAAAAATTTCATCAACTCTTAATGCTATTTCCTTAAAGATCTTTTCAAATCTTTAATATGATATCCATATTGATATTTAAAAAATTGGAAAAATTCTAAGCTCCGTACCTCGCCAGATATGTGCGAGCTCCAATTTTTTCACTTGCTGTTTTTTTTCTTATTTTTTATTTGTTATAATGGCTTAATTTTGTGGTCCAAAGGTAATAAAATTTTTTTTTTGTTCTAAAACTATAGTTTTATTTTTGAACTCTCGCTGAAGGTCAACGAAATTCAATGCAGTTTGGTATTCTATGCGGTGGTTAGATCCAGGTGAACATAATTACGCTACGTGCTACGTGTGCCATATTAAAATTGAATAGATATAGGCGAAAGAGTTTTGTATACAAAACTGTGCCATCAGCCATGCTGCCATTTCCGCATTCTGACGAACTCCCAGTACCTGTGCTACAACTTCGAAGTCCTAGTCATTATGTTGATGGAACAATCGCTGAAACAGGAACCTTTTATTGCGTTCATATGTCAACAAAAATTCATTTTTTAAATTCCCATATGTATTACTTTGAGAACCAGTTTTCAACAGAATCTGATGAGCATGGTGAAAAATTTCATCAGACATGCGCACTCATTGAAGAACGCTATAAAGGTAAAAGCATTCATTCGCTTATCGCTGAAATATGCTGGACATTGTATGATAATGAAGTGGAATTGCCTAGAGCTAAAAAAAAATGTAATTAATGCTATCCAAATTTGATTTAAAACAAAATTCTTAATAAATGCGAAATTAACCCTAAGCTGTCTTTTGTTGGGTCTTATTTCTGACTTAATGGTTGAATTTTCCTTTTTGGTGTATTCAGGGACTTATAGTAAAATTTAACGGGTAACATTTTTGTGGAACATTTTAACCCTCTAAAACCCTGTTTTAATGTTGTTTTTTGCTATTTCTTAAAAGAAGGACAAAAAAGACCCATATCTTGAGGAGTTAGAGGGTTAACATTTCTACAAAAATGTTCTCCGTAACATTTTACATAAATCTGCTGAACATATTTTTTACCTAAAATGTAAGGGTCACATGGTTTCTTATGCCGTTTAACAATAAGAATGTGCCAGAGCTGGGAAACTTTAACCCCCTCTCAAATGAAATCCAGATGTAAACTTTCAAAACGCCGATACACGTATATCTTTTTTTTGTCTCCTCTATCAGAATTTATAGCCCGGATCTTGTAATTTTTGAAAAAATTTGATTTTGTTGTACAGTGTATTCACCATTGAGAAATACATTTTGAGAAAAACAAATAAACTTTAAAACTACAAATTTATCTAATAAAATAAGAAAACAATTTTGTGTATACTTTAGACGCATGTCAACCCACCAAGGGGGGGTTGATATTAAATTTAACTCATCATCAATATAATTAATGTCTATTACCGCTGGCCGGATGAATGCATTGAAAGCAAACGTCACGCATACACATGTTGTTTTTTAATATTTCTGTTTTACAATGTGTGCGTTTATTTGTACTTTTAAAATAACATATACACATGTATTTTGTTAATAATAAAAAACAAACAATTGCCAAGTATGAAATTGCGTATCACAACGACACGCGTTTACACAATAATAAAAAAATATTAAATTTTTTATACAAATATTTTTTTTATTGAATAAAGTGTTGAAGCGTTAAAAATTCTCACAGTATTCATTCAATAAAAAGCAAAGAAAAAAGGAAATTACCAGGCGGAATTGTAAACACACACAAAATAACTTATATGTGCCCAAATGTATACTTTAAAAAATATATTTTTTATATGTCTGTTATTTATGCATTTACTTTTGTCATCATTTGCCATTAACGAAATTGATGTTTTATTTGTCATTATTTTTATTATTTTACAAAATTGTATTTATTTTGTCAAAACCACACCAGTAAAGGTGTGACGTTTGTGTTGCTGTAGACGCTCTAATTATTTTATGAGTTAACTGTTTCCATTATTTTAGATTTGTAAGACATTTATGAAGATATATTTGATATATTTGAATATGATTATTTAATTTTTTACTCTTAACATAAAATTATATTTATATTTGATTTTGATCAACATTTGCAAAAGTGGTATTTTTTTAGCTTTAGTTCAGTTTCGAATTGGCTTAAGATTGTGCGCAAATAATTGTGGTTTTGAAGTGTAAAAGGACCAGCAGTCTTTTTCTGTAATTCTCGTAACTAAACCTTTATCTCGATCGCTAAAAATAAATTATAGCAAAACGCATTACAGAATAGCATTTTGAACCCAAAATCGCTAAATATATTTTATTAGATTTTTAGCGATGAAAATTTAGCTTTAGCGATTTACAGAACGCAGGTTATTTGGATTTTAAAATTTTGAGGTTTGGTGAAAATGTATCCAGTTTAGCGTCGTTAGTATTGTTCAAAGCGAGTGAAATGACATTTTTTTGAAAACTAAAGCTAGAACGGCACTCTTCTAATTTTTAGGCCTGTATATACGTTGACTCTCCACGATACAATAGAGTACATACATAAATAACTCCAATACTACGCTGGGATAATACGTACGGATAACTTTTTCCAGTTCCAATGTTACTTTGATAGAAATATTTTTAGCTCTTATTAAACAATTTTCGGCCGTATGCATAACAAAAATTTAGCAAGAGGATAGCCTAAGTGACAAAACTAAGCAGAGTCTCTGCAACACAATTCGAAACCAAAAAATAGTTACAAAATATAGTTATGGGTCATGGGAACAATGATTTTAAATGCCAGGCAGTATGGCAAAACATACTGGGAGCCTTATCAATTTCTCCACTTCGGCCAAACTCATTCTAAGTTTTTGTTATGAATACGGCCTCCAAGGCTTTTTTTAAGCGTACACGTTTTCCAATCGATGTTAATCATTATCATTTGGCATTAATATGGTAGAGTTGTGTAGTTCGTGAAAGACCTAGTTCAATTGAGAAACTCACTCAATTGAACTATATGGAGCCCTCTATTTTCTGAACTTTTTCAGCTCAGTTACTGGACGCCTTTTCTATTTCATCATTATTATATGTAAACAAATATAAAATTGAAACTATAAGTGAAACCTTAAAACTTATTTTGGTACAAATTAAGCAAAAACACCCTTTTGAAATCAGAAATATATTGTTAAGAACCAATAGTCCATTTTTTTAATTTTAACGGTTTACAAAAATAAAGTCAAATAAAAGTGCATACTTACACATAATTAATCTTTAAATTGCACAATTTTTTATTAGTAGCTTTTAGTTTCTGATAAAATTATCACTGGACACTAAAAATTTTATGAGCTGAAAACAATTGAGCTAACAGATCAACTAGATTCGCTAACTTGTTTTAGCTTACAAAGTTAGCTTCATTTAAATGAACGAACTACTTCGTATTAATGAGCTGCGCTGAAAAGAGCGCTCAGTTTAAGGAGCTGATTAACACAACTCTAAAATATGGTTCAATTTTGTTAATTTCATGTGGAATTATTTATATAATTTTACTAGTAACTAAAGGCTTCTTGAACTTTGAAATATCTCACAAAAGAAAATGCGATGGCATTAATTTTGATCATAAACATGAAAGAGTTATATTGTGAAATACCTCGTATCATGCAGTAGTTTAATCGATACAGTCTTATGATGTCGCAAAATCAAGCTGCAGAAATATGATCATTCTCACTACCGAAAATTCCAGTATAAATTATGTACCAACAAAAAATTGATATTTACTGACTGCACTGACTGACTTTCAGTTATAATGTGTGGAGCTTTTTAATGTGAAGTTTTTACTGTTAAAAAAATTCAACGCTGCACAGATAGAGCAAATATAAGTCTTGCGTGAGTTTGGAAATATGACCACTTTCAATTTGTACAAGTCTGTAAGTAAAGCAGAATGTGTCGTGTTTTTCTCCGATGTCTAATGTAACTGCGATTATATAAAATGTTGTGGTGTACCGAGTATATGTGTGTTTCAAGCTTCCTTAAAAATCATAAAGAAAGCCACAATATTACTGCTTTCAAATTATACAGAAATGCGGAAGCCCTTTTTTCTAAGTATTAAAAAGCTCATTTAATAATTTGGTTCATGCTATTCCGCCAAACATGGAATCATACTTCATACGTAACTGTCTGTAAAAGCTTTTCCGTGGCAAGTATTTATTACATTTTTAACGATTTACACACAATTTGAGTGGGCCAAACCAGCGAATCTATTTAGAATAATAAAACTAGAAGAATGTGACTACAAATATTAAACTGACTAAGTGACACTCCTGAGTGACACCTCTAATTCAAAAAATATTAAATAGGTCTTTAAGAGCCTTTATGAGCAAAAGAAAATAGATTTTAACGTACGAGTATAGTAATTTTTAATATAAGCTACGCCTGGTTTAATTAATGCTTGCTTTAGTGAATTTCTTAGTAACCGTCTAATTAATCTTAATAATTCTGTATTGTAACACCATTGTCAGTTTCATTATTTTGTTTTAAAATCTATCATTCCATTTGTCTTTTCTGCAGTATCTATTCACCTAACATGACTTGGAATTAATTATTGTCACATTGTCAAAATATAGCAAAGAATATTTGATTTTGAAAATAAATCCCCGAAATGAGAGTTATTTTTTTACTTTGGGTAAATATCAAATAAGGACATGTAAAAATGACATCTTTCAATTTAGCAATTTATATCCTGAGTAAATTTATAGCCTCAGCTTATTAAGGTTTAAAAACAAATAAGGCCATACACTTGAAAATTGCGTTACTATTGGGATACCGTTTATTTTATCTTATTATTTTATTCTCATAGCAGATGCAGCAGTGTGAACTCCGTATAAATTTTAAGCGTCTACCTGTAACAGAACCCATATTCGTTACATTTACGGCTTTTGAAAACACCCTTTAATTTCTAAATTTATATTTTTTATTAATTATTTAGCAGACACATTGGTTCATTATTTGTATTACGGTTAAGAAATAAAGCCATGTGAGTAAAAATCACGTCAAAATTTGTCCACATTTAAATTCCAAGTTTTATTTTTTCTACTTGTTTTTATAGCGCACATAACTATACTGAAGCTGTGAAAATTTGACGTGTGTGCTTATCACAGGTCAAGAAATAGCAATATTTTTTTTAGACGTCTTTTTCAGAAGACGCCTTAATTTTTACTATTTGCTATTATAGCAACAAAATCCTCTGTAAATATTTCAAGAGTCTATCTTTAACTATAAGACAGACATTGTGACGAAAACAATAGGATTACGTTTTTACACGAGAGGCACTCGCCGGCATTGCATCTCCATACCGAACTTGAACTCTTTCATTGGTTTGTTTTAAGCCTTAGCGACTAAGATGCTACGCGAAAAGCCGTATTACAGTCAGACAAGGTCCGAAGTTTCAGCACTCATGTTTTCCTTTATAATAGCATTATGTTTTCGCCTTCAAACAGTTGGCAAAAAGCCCGCGAAGGGTAGCACATAACAAATCTACGTTACCCTTAAAACTCCAGATTAGTCTGTCGGTTATCTTAGTTTTGAAATGTTAAATATCCAATGATCCATTATTTATTCCCCATTCGTTTTTGAGAGAAAATTTTCCCTAGTTAAGTTTAATGGATGGGATAGTGCGTCACGTAATTGCACAATATGTACAAAGGAACTATGCACAAATTATCTAACATAGTAGATAGCAGCATGTTGATGCTTAAATTAAATAATAATTTAAAATATCAACTACTTTTTAGGCCGTCGCACACAGTTACGAGGTTGGCCAAAAATGCTTAAAAATTATGTAAGAATTCAACACTTTGTTGTTGATATTTTCAGAGAAAACATTTTGATAAGATCCCGTTGTTTAATATAATTCAACATTTGCAAAGTGCCCGTGCATATTAATAAATTATCGTAGTGTTTTGTGATATTTTATATTTCATCCTCTTTCAACTGTATAAAAGAGCCGAAAAAAATTTAGCCGTATACAGTGGAGAAAGAAACATAGAACTACTGTTGGAAAAATAGAATCATTGTTGGTTATTGTTGTTTTTGCTTAAACTTTGATATTTATCTTTGCTTTATTTTTTGGACAAAAATCTTTAGTTTATTTAAAATGTTTGTCAGAAGTTTCCTGAAGACTTAAGTAAGCGGTAACGAAATGGCCATCGAGACGTGCTTTGATCCTCAATAATAAATAACGGTGATTTAAATAATTAATTGGGAAAATAGCACGAAAAAACGATTTTTTTGAAAATTAATTGGCAAGATCATTTGGAAAATATGAATGAACACTGTTTAGAAATGATTGAGATATTGCTACTCAAAACTTGAGTGTGTATACAAAATAATAGATTCAATGAATATTGCCATCATTTTGCGTTTCACTATTGCAGCCAATTACAAATACTCGAGATAAAGTAACAAAATTTAGGAAAATCTTTTGCACAAAGTATTATTGAATACTGAGATTCAGAAAATAAATTTTATACTTTTAAAATCAGCCATAAGTAGACCAAGCACTCTCATATGAGAAGGAGATTTGAAGCTGAGATGAGCGACTGGTAAGATAGTAAAATATTTCATAAAAAATCTGCGTTGTGAGTTATATTTAGTTTTTAAATTTTCTATTTATTTTGTTTTTATACAATATCTGTTAGCGAATTTCGCTGCCGATGGCTTGTGAAAAATAACAACACTCGTGGGGTTTTTAGAAATTCTTTATTCTCTGGTAACAAGTTGTGTTGTAAGAAACTTGTGTTTTATAAATACAACGTGCGTTTTAATTCATTAAATTAGAATATTTCATTATTAATTCAGATTATATATATATATATATGCAAATAAGTACTTTTGGTTTCAAACCACCAGCTTTGCGGTACTTAACAATTAATTGGTTAGGTAATACTTTAGATGCTCGGCTACAACGTGAGCGGAAATTACTTCTTATAATGTGATAAAATAGTAGCATGGTAAGTAGAATAGCATATATAAGATAACTGCAGAGATGCATTATTGCATTTATTCATTTTCGAGTAGGTAAATACATTAGCGGAAACAATATCAATAAATCCAATTCCAAGTACAAGCCGTGGTAGAGGCCAACCTTATCTAAGTTATGAGAAAGCATCTCAACGGACTAAAAAGAGGCGAGTCAATGAACTTATTGCATCAACTTCGGGTAATGCTACAGCTAAAGCTGAAGAAAAATTATAAACGCAACAGTAGTTAAGAAGGTATCTGTTGAGCAAGCCTTAACGCTATAAATTGACAGGAATATATGGCAGGACCTTGAGTGCTTGCTTCAACGACAACAAAAACTACCAAAAAAGTTACTAGCATGGAATGTAAAACATCTACGGTTACGGACGGATGGTGTTCCTTTGTTTGATTTTTTTTAAAACCTGAATTTTTCTTAACTAAGAAGTATAACAAATTACAATATTCTGAGACAACTCCTTTTATTTTTGGCACATCGTTATATGGGATAAAAACACGGTGCGTCGCTTTTAAAAATTTAAAAAAGAGAATCTTATTGTTACACAAAACACATGCAATGATAAAATAATAAAGGCTGGGTTTGTGTCCTAAGAAAAAAGATACCTCCTATTGTAAAAATTTTATTTAAGATCCTTTTTAAAATTTCAAAATTTTTATTATTAAATAAGCTGGATAAACATATGAGTTTTCCGGAAATTCTTTCCGTTTTTCTAACTAAAACTAAGCATTGTTCAATTCCCTTTTAAATGAAAACTACTCCATACCAAAAAGAATTAAAATTTATGAACTTTATTACTGATTTAATCAACATTTTAGTGTTTGATACGCTGACACATATAAACTGCTGTAACAGTTAATAAAATTGAATTCCTTAATGAAAGAAACAACTTAATGAAAATTGTGTAAATTAAGGAACGAAGAAATAAAACAAAGAAAAAAACATTCAATTACAAGGCAGTTACTAGAATCAAATCCAAAATCACACGACAACAAACAAACAAAATAGAATAAAGGAGAATATAAATAAAACACATTTAAATTACAAGCAAATTAAAAACAAGAAAAAGGATCAAACAGAGATACATTAACACCCAAACAAAAGTAAAAACTAACTTAAGCGTTAATTGAAACATTAAATAACATTTTATTACTTAATTTACATGGAAATTAACTAAAAAACACAGCTAAATGGAATATTGTTGCATGGGGAACAGAATGATGACGATGACAATTATACAATGACAGACAATAGATGGAAAAGGACTAAACAACAAAAATCACTGACTAAGTAGTGGTTATAAACAAGACAAAAAACAACATTAGCATTATTACCAAGAAAAAAAAAGCAGGGACAAACATATTGAGTTATAAGACAGACGAAAGAGCAGACAAACAAATATTTATAACATGACCATAGCAACCCCCCTTCGCGAATTTTATATCCAAATTCTTGAAATATTTCTTGGATACAAAAGAAAATTCAAAATATTAGACTTAAATAGTAAACGTGGCTGTTGCCTTTTTATAGTCTCTTTTCCAGCATTTCTTGCTTTTAGTGTTTTGTGTCCCTTTTATTAAGTTCGTTTAATTCCTAATTTTACACCATGACGAAGGGTCGTCGCTTATTACTTCAACAACCATTTTGAGTCAAATTTAGTTGCTTTATTTTAATTTCTTTCGTTTTAATGCATCTGTAGAATTTTGACCTAAAACTTTTCTATTTCCACTTCGGTGTGAGTGATTTAGAGAAAATGGAAAAAACTTTGTGCCGAATTTGCCTGTCAATTTTATGTTTTCTTATATTTTACACTTAAGAAAAGAATAGAAAACAACAAATTTTAGGAGCTCTAAGTTTAAAAAATAATACAAGCGCTGAGACATAAAACATACCGACAAATGTTGAGTTTAAGCCATGTCATCAAACGTATTGAAAGGTAAACTTAAACAGTGTTCAACTTTTTGTCTTTATGGAATATTATACGAGTTCTAGTAGCTTATATGACTTTCTTGCCTTTACTGTTAAGATAAGATATTATAAGAAAATGTAGACACCTCTACTGTTAGACCTTGTGCTATAACTGTAATGCATATCAACGTCAGTACCCCGGCTTCAACCTGACGATGATCTCAAACCTCGGTTAATTGCCAGTGTCACCAAGCACAAGACGTAAATAAGCGAGGAACTCGCCTGCATTGCATCTCCATACCGAACTTTCGCTCTTCCTTTAATTTGTTTTTAAACCTTAGCGACTAAAATGCTACGCGAAAAGCCGCATAGTCAGGGAAGGACTCAACTTCTAATACTTCTGACTTTTAAGGTAACAGCATTATATCTTCGCCCTCATATACAAGCCAATACCAACAGTTGGGCCACAAAAGCCCGCGACTGCTGGCATATACCAAATGGTACACTGTGCACTCCACAAATCCTATTCTTTACACGCAAAGAAAAAACGTGGTTGAGGTAACCATAATCTAAGAAACATTTTAAAAAAGGTAATCTAGTATTGAATTAATCATTTTTGGTGGAAGGACTTCCCAACTAGATTACAAACCTAATGATTTTAAGAAGGCATAAGAATTTTAAACTCAATTACTTGGAATTGATTACATTGATTATTGCAGGAAATAATGAAAATCATTAATAAATATTAAAAAGTATTCTCTTTTAAATTAAAGAACTAGCTGAATTACTATTTCCTCTTTTGTAAGCGAGCAACAAAATGTGACAAGCACCATTATATGGCACCTTTTCGGTAATGTCAAATTTTTTTCTGGGATGTAATGTTTGTTTGATATGGTTGTAAGCAAATCATAGTATTGTTACATATAATGACAATATAATTGATCTTTGAACCATATTATTGTATGTTGCATAAGAATAACAATGTATAAACAATATTATGTTTAAAATGTAAGTATGTTAAAATATATGTGATACGAGGGCTGCTCTATATATTTCTGGCCTAATAGTGAAAATGCAAATATTTATAATCAAAAATGGTTTTATTGTTTTTCAAAATATTCTGCAGCATGATTTATACACTTTTGCAAGCGCTCAAACCAGTTGTCGAAGCACTTTTTCCACTCCGATTGAGACACCCCTAAAACATGGTTTTTGAACACTTCAACAGCTTCTTCTGGCGACGAAAATCGTTGACCACGCATTTTTTTCTTGATGTGCGGAAACGAGAAGAAGTCATTAGGTGCCAAGTAAGGGCTGTACGGCGGATGACCTATTAATTCGACGTTTTGGCCGGTCAAAAACGCTTTGGTTTGAGCCGATGTGTGAGAGCTCGCATTGTCATGGTGAACAATAATTCGTCTTCTCATGTTAGTTTTTCAAATTTCTCCGATGACTTCAGGCAAACAGAAGTGACCGTCCTATGTTGCTCAAGCGGAACAGTCGCCACATGACCATTTGCTTCGAAGTGCTTCTTCCACGAACAACTTTCGTTGGATTTTACTCGTCTTTGAAGACCCACACGGTCGATTGTTGTTTCGTTTCGGGCTCATACGCATAGATCCCTGATTCGTCACCTGTGACGATCTTATAAACGTCTTTTGAAGCACCGCAATCGTAGTTTTGCAACATTTCTTTGCACCAATCGACACGAGCCTTTTTTGAGCGACTTTTAAATTGTGCGGTATCTAACGAGAACAAACCTTTTTTACGGCCAGGTGTTCATGCAGTATCGAATGTATGTGGAAGAAATGTCCAAGGATGTCTCTATCTCTCGGTATGTCGCATGTCGATCTTGCATTATGAGTTCACGCACGGCATCAATGTTCTCTGGCACAACAGCCGTTTTTGGACGACCTTCACGGAATTCGTCTTTGAGCGAGCTTCGGCCACGATTAAATTCATTATACCAATTTTTCACAGTGCTATAGGATGGTGCTTCATCGCCATACAAAGATTTAAGTTCATCAATACACTCTTATCGTGATAATCCACGTCGAAATTTGTGAAAAATTATGGCACGAAAATGTTCACGAGTTAATTCCATTTTTTTCTATATTAATTTTTTCAAGTCACTGTAAACAACACAAAAAATGGTCGTACGTCAAAACGTTTTGAGTACGATTATGCTTAAAAATGACAAACTTTCCAATGGAAATGTCAGATTGCACTTGGCAGCACTCAGTGTTGCCAGGCCAGAAATATATATAGCAGCCCTCGTAATGTTATGTTCAAATATAAACATTTAATGGTAAAGATAAATTATCATTTAATGGCTTAAAATGTCATGTGATGTAATCCAATCATAATATGGTATTGTTAAACCAATCACGTTGCACTTTTTTGGCTTATAATGATAAAATGTTACCAAAAAATTTTTTATTGTGACTGATGTGTTGTTAGAAACATCCATATTTTTTGCCGCAGCTGTACATTGCTAGAGAGAACTTTTTATGGTTAATTTGACCTTATGGCAACCAAGTTTATTATCGACTGCCATTAACGGTATAATAAGGACTGAACCTAAGGAACTGAACCCCTAAACTAAAGAGAAATTGATCGTCCAACCAAAATCCTCCAATGGCTTTGCAACCTGTGGCAATAACAGTAAATATATTCCCGATACACAAATATCGTGCAAAAATTTGTAGTGATTCTTATCACATAATATAACCTAACAATGAGCAACAGTCACACCTTAAATGTCCAATTTAGGTTAGATGGCCCTTAAGACCTTGCATTTCTATATACTTTTTTAGGGCTAATCGCTATTCCTCGCTCTTAATGGTATTGGCATCAACGTTTACGAAAAAGTACTTTAGCACTTGTGAAGAACAGTTTAGATACTTAAAAGAATATGTTTTGTTGTCAAAGAGTGTCCTAAATTGCATTTGCGAACTGTAATTTTGATAGCCCCAGAATAACATAGTAGAATTTCAATATTGATCCTTTGTATTCGTCTTATTCATTTTGAAGTGTGCAGCTGCTTCTTGCATGATTCTGTAACCATTTCCTTCGTTTCCTCACGCAGAGAAAAAACATGGTTGCGCTATGGTCCCAATAACCATATTATGTTCTTTGTAATAATGTATAGTTACGAAGAACAATTTATAGTTATTTTCAACCAAACTTCAGTCACGAGAAACATTCTTTTGTTAACATTTAACCATTAAGTGGTTACTGCGCACAATAATTCAACATGGTTGGTTTTAACTTTAAAAAACTCGAACCACAACCAAAGTTTTTTTTACTTATTAAAAATAAGATAATATGTTTAACCATAATATATTATTATTAATCAAAATATGATTAAAAGCAAACAAAATAATATTTGCGTTTAAAAATATTTTGTTCTAGGTTTTGACAGAATGTTTTTCTATCAGTTTAGTAATTGTTTTTGAAAATATTTGAAACTATTTTTTATGTTAGAGAAAATAAAAAATTAAAAATGTATATACAAAATATATAATAAAAAATAATATACAAAATACTAAACAAATAAAAGGTAAGCAAAACATTTTAAAATAGTTGAAATAAATATATTTCCTTATATGTATTTATGTTTTAGGCACAATTGTGAAACCATTTACATATTTATCAATTAAAACTGTCATATTGTACATCGATAATATTATACAACAGCATATATCACCGCAGATACCGGATTAACATGGTAGAAGTTTTCGATAAATGTTGAGACAGCATAATATCTTCAATATAAGATTATATCATTTACTCGCCATCGTTTTGGCTAATAAACTATATTTTGTATAAATTATTCGTAAAGTTTATGCGTCAAAGCCTTTTAATTAATAACAAACTAATAACAAACAAATATTATTATATTATTGAATATTATTATATCATTGAATATTAATAAAACAAATAATAATAAGTCTATTATATCAGAAACCTTTGCATATTATGATATTTAAATATAACCATTTAATGTTTTTATTCAAACATAATTATGTTTACGGTTTACCATGTTATTTTTAGGCTAGAAAACAATATGGTTGCAAGATCAACAACATTATTATTAAATGTAACAATACTATGTTTTTCTAACAACTATATAACACAACCATAGTATGTTGCTCTTAGATTATGGTTACCTACACCATGTTTTTTCTTTGCGTGCTCTTCTCAAACTAATAAGTTTTTTCTTTAAGTGTAAAGTATAATTCTTTTGATAATTTGTAATTCGTAATGTTCTCAACTTTTTTACTTTATTCTTTATGTAAAATTTTGTTTCTTAATGCCCGTAAAGGCTCATTAGATTCGCAAAATGTTTTGACACTAGCCCTGGCATTTTGACGTTAATGTTATTGCATTAACATTTATTTTTACTTTCTTCTATGGCTTTTAGTTCGTGGGCATCTTCTTTTTGTATTTGAAAATTTATATGAATATTAAAATATAGAATTGGATTAAGACCATCAATGCCATAAAATTTTAAAGTGATTATTTTTATTACATTTTAAGGGCTTTTCTTTATAATTTTATGGTTTTTATTTCGTGGCTCTCAACGTCTTGTTCGTTCGTGTTCAATGGTTGCTTTGGTCTAATTAAAATTAATATGATAATAGAAATAATAAAATAAAAAGAACGAAAACATTAGCATTAGAGAAGTTATTATTCCAGCAGAACAATAAAATTAAATTATGATTTGTTTTGAAATCAAATAAACAGGGGAAAAATCCTAAGATATTGCCGAATATACTCTCACTTCATTTCCTAATTAATGAGCAAAATCTTTAACTAAGAATATCTAACTTCTATTTAATAACCGGTGCACGCAACCCTCAAGGATATTTCTGTACTACAGACTAAAGACATCTGGTCGCCGCAACTGCCTTTTCTTGCTGAATATTGGCACATAATACAAAATTGCTTTTAAGCTTCCCTCAGGCAAGACCTACAAACATCAAATTTTTTAATTTTCTTCTTAGTAATATGATATCTGAAATTTTCATGTTCACTCATGATATTTTACTTAAATAGTTATTCGGCTAAAAGAACTTTGGTTGTACTTATATTTCGTCTGTATCTCCTTGGTTAAGGGCTCACAGGCTTTTTTTTTCCTACATTAATATAAATTTCAGCATTAGTGTCCCTTCATTACAAGTTACCTTTTGAGTAACCAGTTCTTTACCCTCGTTAATACTTTTTGTAACTTTAAACTTTGAACTTTATTCTGCAACTCTTACTGCCTGTAAAGCGCCTTACTATAAGATCAGAGCCTTCGAGGGTACAATGAATTATTTGATCGATCGATCGATCAGTTCTGCATTTTCTTTGAAACACTTGTTTCTATTGTCATTAGTTTGGTTGTCCATAACACAAAGCAGTGAAATCCTAAGAGCATTCATATGTATGTAAAGAAACTCCAGCTGCGCGTCAGTTGTAGTCGATGTCGCTTTCTGGTATTAGTACCATAAACTAAATGTCTGCCAGATTGTATAGCAAACTGCAGGGTAAAAATTCCTTTGAAGAAACACTTATTCTTTAAAGGTTGACCTCGCCATACCTAGCTGAACAACTTTATATCTTCCCTGCTGTTCTAATATAAGAAATTAAAAAGATGTTAATAATTTGCAATTTCATGTGTTGGCATAATATTTTGGCCAAGAATGTAATACTAAAAAAAACTTTTAACTTAAAAAAAGTGAAGAAAAAAAGGAGAAGTTAGTAAACTATAAATCCTCTGTTCGCTTCAACAACTTTTTGATGACGTCTTGGCACTAAGTTTTGAAGAATCTCTGAAGAGATAGGGAAGTGACTCCTGTCCATGAATCAAGAAAACAAGATTGGACATTCAGCTGTTCAAAAAATGTTTCTACTGCACATCTACGTCACAATAGAATGAAAATGAGAGTTTGTTGTAAAAAGTGTGGGAGATTTTTGGGGCAAAACTGGAAATAATTGCATAACTTCTAAACGGCTGCATCGATTTGAACAAAACTTTAAATGGGAAGAAAAAAGATATAATCGAGTAAAAATTTTGCGTTTGGGCTTGAAGCACGAGAAGAAGAAGAGCTATTTCGGGCTTTCTTATAAAATTCTTATAAAAAATTATTAATTTCAGAAGTTATTTTATAGTTAATAATATTAATTATTGTTATTAATAACCTTAACGACAAATAACTGAAAGAAAAATAAGTTTGTTTTTAAAATAAAATTAAAACTAAAATTTTTAAAAAATAATTTCATTTAATTTTTTTTTTGTCATGTTGTAGTCTTTAAGCTGCGCATTAAGCTTTCGTATTTTAAAATACATATTTGAACTTAATAATAGTTTTTTTACTTTTTCATTGCATTTAATATGATGAGTCTGTTTAGTTAAATCTTTTACAAAATCTTGTTAAATGAGAAGACCGTGTTTATTATTATTTTGAAATATTTGTTTCAGTTCTTCAATGTGTTTCATAGTTTAAGGTGTCGGCTTTTTTAGTCCGCCCTCAGATACATGATCAACCCACGCATACGTTGGACTTTCCACGTTTTGTGCCACTGCAATATCTGAGATATCATTTTTAAGTTTGTGGCAAATATAGTCCCCGAGGTTTTCGAGACCATCATACTCTAATTCGGTTAACTCTTTTTTGTTTTTATTTTTTTAATAAACTTTCGCCGTTTTTACTTTAATTCTGTTGCACTTTTTATACAGAAATGAAGTTTGTTTACAAAATTTATTCTATGCCTACGTCACACATAATATAGAGAACGCTATACAACAAACTGACGGACCTGTGCAATGTGCAATCTTGTTTTCTTGATTCGGGACTCCTGTCTAGTTTTATCAAACGAATTTATTCTTGTGCGTTTTAGAAGAGACCAAACGTTTTCTATAATATTTAAATCAAGCAATATATAAACAATCAATATTTAAATCAAACCAATATCCTTCAAAAACTTAGAAATCATCAGGCCTTTGTGGCACGGGGCATTATCCTATTGCATGATTTTCACCAACAGGAAAGCACTTTCATTTAGCATAATAAAATATTGAGTCGATGACAGAAACCAAGTCACCAAGAGTTATACTCAAAGCAGCTTTCATGTGTCCATAGAATGCTTCACCAGAACTCTCTTGCCTTGTGCAGATGTTACTTTGCGAAGGCCAGTCTTTAGTTGTTTTAAAATCTACTTCCTTTAAGCTTTCTCTAACAGTGCGTTTACTGACTATGTTTTTGGTCATCAAACTTGAATGATCTGCAGTAGTTTGAGACTTCAGAAAACAATTTTTTTTTTTAATTATCTTACAAGGACTCAGTCTTCAGTGTGCGCACATGATTTCGTTAAGTTTTTTACGTCGTTATGCTTTTCTAACTTATTAATTTTATAGTGCACAGTTTGACGCGACACATTGAACTATTTTACAATGTCTTCTACTGCCGCTTTAGATCTGTTAACCAAACTAAATTCTGCCGTTTTATCTTGTTTTTAATTTTTTCCCAATTAGGATTTGAACCATTTCTAATTGTACTTGTTTTGTTTGGAAAACGGTCGCATACATTTGTAAATAATTTGTATTTCAAAAAATGTTTAGCAATTAAATTAAAAATGAATTAAAAAGCCGTAAATAAGAGCTTAAAATAAATTCTTTGTCTTGCACATCATTTTGCCACCGTTATTTGACAACTCTAAGCTAAGCTAGGTTCAACTGTCAGAAATATGTTTCATTAAAATACTTATGCCGACAAATATTAATATAATTTGTGTATCATCCCAGAGAAAAGAGTATTCTTTAAATATTTTCGTTAAATGTTGGTCTTAAAAAAAAGAATTATAAACAAATAGTTGTTCCTAAATACATGATTGTACTTTTAATGAATGTAGTTCGATAGCAAATAAAAAATAAAATAATTAAATTGTTTTTTTTTTTTCGAAACTAATATTCTTTTACTTATACATAAGTTGGAGCTGCTAATGCAATTACAATTTAATCAAAAATTCTCAACAACAAAAATTACCGTAGAGATTTAAAATCCCAAAGCTCTTCCTTTAGCAGAGACAAAATAAAAGAACATCACACTTTCTACAAACACAAATCCTTTTTCACAGCTTAAAAATTTGTAAATTTGATGAGTTTTTTATTACTCTCAGCCATAAATAAGTATTTAATAAATACTTATTAAATACACACACAGATGCATGTAAGTATGTATTAGAGACATACTAAATTGAATATTGTTTTTATTAAAACAAAATATAATTAAAACTATCTGAATAACGTTACAACTACAGTGCATAAACATAAATGTAAATTTTAGTTTGTCTGTGTGCTGGTGTCTGTTTATAATATCTCATTTCGTTCAGACAACATTTTATATCAATAAATAATTAAATTTCCCAAAAAAAAAAGACGACAAAATGATAAAAGGAGTAAAAATCTAAAAGATGATAGAAAAGTGGCGAATTCATTAAATGAAGAGGATGCTTTATAATTAAATGATAAAATAGACGAAAAAAAACTAATCTTGTTGAAATTTCTATAGTAAATAACGGGCAAGAGAAAAGGAGTAAAGCTGTGTGATAACCCCAAAAATAATCTAAAATGAACTTAATATAACAAATATAAAAAATTAAGCTCCTTTATACAGTGACAACCAGTAGTTCGATGCTTCATTCAAACAAAATGAGCGCTACTAGGTAAATAAGTAAATAGTAGTGTGTACAATGAGCTTGTGCTGATATAACGGATCTTGTCCTTTTTAAAATGGTTAAATATTTCTTTAGCTTAACTTCTTACTCATAAATTTATTGCTACAAAATATCAAAAAACGATGTACGTAAGTGGTTAAAAAACTAAAATCTCCTTTCAAATTTTTATGACGATCGTTTGTTTGATCTTTTTTGGCTTTGGTTGATATCTTCAGCTATTTTGTACTTTGGATATGATTTTGATCATAGATGGAAAATTTTCAGTGCGAGTATATTTTCATTGATACTGTTATTTAATCATCTTAAAGCAGTATTTTAACCAATTACTGACAATTTTTAAAGTTCTCCAAAGTAGCTTTGAACACAACATTTTAATGTCAGCTTACAACGTCAATTACCGTTTACCAACACTACTTTTAAAGCTTTAAATTCATCTTGTTTAACTGGCATCACTAAATTTAGAACAGCCGTGATAGGAATATTCATTCAAGTCAAGTTTTGTCAAAATCCTAAGAAAAGCTTAAACAAGAATTTAAAATTAATATACAAATTACTTACCTTTGGAACTTCTTTAAGTAAGGTTTCCATCTTACCCTAGAAATTTAAATGAAATTTTAGTTTTTAAATACTTACTTAAACACTTACCATAAAATAATTAAATTCGGAAGAAGAATAAAAAATCCATAAATACTTACCCTATTTTTTGTTTTGTGAAAAGAAAATACTTAATAAAAAAATTGTAATTTTTAATTGGTAAATTACTGAACGTTTCAATTATAAAGGTGATCCTAAAAACAGTTGAGCACACAGTTTCCCAAAAAGTTGATAAAAGAATCGAACTCCCATAATCTTTTATTTTCAATTTACCCATTTATAATTTTTCTTAACGAGCCCACTCCCACTCTCCCACTCACAAGAAGTTTCCCTACCTGGTTTTCTATAAAGAGATTAAATCAATAAAATCAACTTGATTATATTATTTTAAACAACGGGATTTTTTTATAATTATATTAATTTAAAATTTTTTTTTGTGCTATTTTCCCGATTTATTATTTAAATCACCGATATTGATTATTCAAGGTCAAAGCACGTCTCGATGGCCATTTCGTTAATTAATTTCGTGATTTAAATAATAAATCGGGAAAATAGCACAAAAAAAAATTTAAAATTAATATAATTATAAAAAAATCCCGTTGTTTAAAATAATTTAATATTTGCAAAGTGCCCGTGCATAAAATAAATTATCGTAGTGTTTTGTGATATTTTATTTTTCATCCTCTTTCAACTGTATAAAAGAGCAGAAAAAAACTCTACCTTATACAGCAGAGAAAGAAAAATAGAATTACAATTGGTTATTGTTGTTTTTGCTTAAACTTTGATTTTTGTCTTTGCTTTATTGTTTGACAAAAATTTTTAGTTTATTTAAAATATTTGTCAGAAGCTTCCTGAAGAGTTAGGTAAGCGATAACGAAATGGCCATCGAGACGTGCTTTTACCTTCAATAATCAATATCGGTGATTTAAATAATAAATCGGGAAAATAGCAACTTGATTATATTCTAAAGTAATTAGTAAATAAATAAAGTAATTAATTTGCTTTTGTGTCGACTGAATCTTAAGTGGCACCGAAATGAGGCTGATGGATTGTTTTGAATACTTTCTTGAGCAGAAGTAATATTTTCAGCAGATCATGCAGTACGTTGTGGTCCATGCATGGGTCTATTACCCACAGACGGCACGTTGTTTTTCCCAAATAGAAACTGTCATAAGTAATATTTACCAAAATGGCGACAAATCAAAGTAGTATGCTTTCCCGGCGGACAAAGAGTAGAGGCTTTTTAGTTTACTCGGCGACTTTTTATTTCAAAAAAATGGGTTAAATAATTTAGATAAATACAAACAAAATGTTTTGCGTTTTATCCAAAGTGGGTAGAAGTGACACAATCTCTTCCCTAAAGGCCAAAAACAGGTTTATAAAGTTTAGTTGAATATAGAAGTAGTTGCCGAATGCAATACTTGCATTCTTGACAGAAAGACGTAAGAATAATTATAAAAAAGGCATTATTTTAAGACGATAGCTGGCCAAATTACGCATCATTCTTTGATTTGTTGTCGTACAGCAATTCAATAAAAATGCCTTGGACACTGCAGTCACACAAGTAAAACTACTAGGAGCTTTACTTATTTCAAAAATTAAGAAGGACCATAAGAGATAAAAAGGGTAAAGTTTTTTGAAGACTGATGAAGTTGGGAATAATGTATAAATCGCTGGAAGCGCTTCGAGCTTTTCAAAAAATTTGGCACAAGATTATAATATCTGAGGTAGGTTGCTTTGAAGCACATAAAAATACAACAGAGTTTTTATATTAAAACTTTCAGTAATGACGACGGAATTTAATTCTTCTAATAATATTTTATTTGAATAGAGTATAAGCTTTGCTGCTCAGGTGCAAAGGAGTATATTTAAAAATTTTAAATGCTGATTTTTAAAATTATTTTAAAATTAAGTACGCTACTTTTAGAAAATTTTTCGTGGTTTCTCTCCAGTTAGCTTCGTAAAAAAGTATGAAACTTTTCAACAAATTCAGCCCAATATATCCTCTTTTCTTAATTTTGATATTTCTTTAACATTTTTTAAATTTAATTAGAATGCTGTTTCATTTATTTATTTATTTTATTCCAAAGCCTCTCTAACAGAAACGATGAAACTAAGCAATTCATAGTGGCTTGTTAGCTGCCCACTCACCTTAACCAAGAGGTGAAGACTCGCCTCATGTCGCCTCCTCAACACAACCGGCAGCACTTCAGACGCTATAGCAATGACTTCAGGGTTATCATCCCATCTCCGATAAACCGGATGTCTATTGTAGAAACCCAAAAAGTATTGCATCAGCAGGCGGTCTTAGGAGCTATAAATATATATATATATATATATATATATATATATATATATATATATATATATATACAATAGGGTCCCTCACCGCGATTTCAGAAAATGAGCGGCTTTTAAGTAGGCAAATAAGATCAGTTTTAGCACAATTAAGAGCTGGTTGGTGGAGCATTCTCCACGGCCACCATAAGCAAATAGTTCCTGCTACTTTAAACCGTTGCCCAGCCTGCCTCCAAGGCCCTCACGACACAGTGTTAAGTTAGTTTTTTTCAACAGGTCCACGAATTTACCACCAATATACCTATAGGTATGACCAGTTGAAGTTGCCCAATTTCTCCAGCTCCAAGTACCATTTGGCGACACTTACACACATAACTGAATTTTTTTATATGTTAAAAAAAAAAACTCTCGACAGCTGCTGATATCGATCGATTTTTTCATAGAATCTACTTTAAAAGTTCGATCGATATCTAATACCGTAATATGTTCTCTGGATTGAATAATCTTCTAAATTAAAGAAGGTATATTTTAAAACCTAATTTTTGTAACAGAAGATTTTAGTTTAAATGTTTTATTACTTTTTATTAATGCTAACACAAATTAATCTATATATATAAAAATGAATGTCTGTCTGTTTGTTTGTGCTTTATAGGAGGCCAAACCCTTGGACCGAGGTTCCTGAAATTTTCACAGCATGTTACTGTGACTCTGAAAGGAATAATATGAAGTTTTAATTGGACAAAAGGGGCATGGCACCGCCCATATAACCCAAAAATTTAAATCGCCATATTTTGGCCATTTTTTGACCTACGTCGACGATATTTGGTACATATGGTATTGGCATAATTAGGAATACGTACCAGGAGAAAAGTGGGTTGGACCCCGCCCCTTTTTAGAAAAATTAAAAATCGCAATATAGTCTTAACTACTGGACCAATCGTCATTAAATTTTCGCAATAGGATATTCTTGACTATATAAAGTTGGGAGTGGACAAAGGGACGTGGCCTCGCCCATATAACCCAAAATTTAATATCGTCATATTTTGGCCAATTTTGACCTACGTCGACGATATTTGGTACATATGGTATTGGCATAATTAGGAATACGTACCAGGAGAAAAGTGGGTGGGACCCCTCCCCTTTTTAGAAAAATTAAAAATCGAAATATAGTCTTAACTACTGGACAAATCGTCATTAAATTTTCGCAATAGGATATTCTTGACTATATAAAGTTGGGAGTGGACATAGGGGGGTGGCCTCTCCCATATAACCCAAAATTTAATATCGTCATATCTTGGGCATTTTTTGAAGTAAATATATAAATACTTTTAATTTTATTTAATAACGAGGGGGTAGCGAAGCACACCGGGTTCATCTAATAATATATAAAACCAATAATTTTAGGAGTGATTTACTTAACTATATCCTTCTTAATTTAATATTTGAAAATTTCGAGCAGTTTCGAACATTTGCAAATATTTTCGAAAAGTAAAATTCTTACCACGAACTGTCGCCAATTATCAGCATTTTGCACTGATTTCAGCTTTTTAGATTTAATATTTTATACGTCAATGTAAATTTAACACAATTGTATACAATTTCAGATCCATTTTTTCAGATTTTTGTTTTAATTTTTTTAGTTTTATATTTGTGATTTCGTTATTCTAAAAATTACATGCTGTCCCTGTTAAGGATTTACTTTGTACTCATACAAAGAAAAGTATTTGAATTTTGATACTGTCATTTACAAACATATATACACACACACCTACTGATGCTGCTCTTTTAGTTTTTTGCAATAATAATAATTTGTTGTATGTTCTTGTCATTAAATATTTTTCAATAATTAAATATTTTTCTCCTTTGGCTTATAGAAATACATAGAAAATAATAATAAAAGAACACGTAAAAGGATTTTTAGCAACACTTGGATAAATCTAAAAATAATGGTTTCTTGTTAATGTGTACTGAGCGAAAGAAATGGTGTAAATAATAATTGTGATAAAAAGTTTAACGTTAAATTACTGCAATCCTTTTCAAAAACTTACACAAACAAATTTTCTGATAAGATAAATTTTCTGATAATACGCTTAGTATTATGAGTGCTTTAGCTATTTTTGAAATTCTTAAAGGTGGGCACTTGTTTCGAGTCACAAGTTTAAACTTGGAAACAAAAAAAGTTTAGGAGTTTTTAATTGTCGACACTTACATGTACTCGGGTCCTTGAGTTTGTTTACAAAATAGGGATTTCTGATATTTTTAGCTAAATTGTTAAAATAAGAAGAACATATAAAATGCACAGTACTCGTCTTCGCTACAGATGGGCTGTAAAGTTTTTCTAATTTATCTTGATATTCTTTAGGATCTTGGTTTCTTGATAGAAGTGATCCTAAAAATTATATTCTTTTTAACTTTTCGTTGCATGATTATGTATGTGAAAACATTTAACTTTAACTTAGAGCTTGCATTGCTTTTTAAAACTTTTGAATAAAATGTTTGAACTTAAAAGTTATTTTTTATTGCTTCCTTATCGTACATGGATCCGAAAATACGTACTTTGTTTTGCTACAGAGTTGTCACATACAGTCTTAATTTATTCATATAAAATAAGGAAGTCAAGAAAATTACTACTTTCATCGCTTAAATGTAAGACAACCCAATTGTCCTGGGTTAGATTTACAAATTAGCTCTCTGGTCAGTAAGTCTTCTCACTTTAATAGGCAATTGATTACTAATTCCGGCAGATTCTTTAGTAAGTGGCAATTACGAAGTTTTCTGTATCATGCAATAATTTTAATTTCAATTTAACTTTATTTTAACTAGACTTTTTTTTCAGTGCCCTCAAAATAAGCAACTGCCAGTGTTGTACATTTGATTTTGAAAGGGATTCATGTTATAAACATAAATATAAATATTCCTTGCCTTTGTTTACTTCGTTCCTTCACACATTGGAATTTTTTTTTTATATATTTTTTGCTTAGATTTTCACAAAATAAAAACTATTTTTTATAAAAATAATTACAATTTTCCTTAAAAATCCTTTATAAACATTAAACGTATGTTTGTGATAGAAAATCGGTTTTGTAACAAAAACTAAAAAGGATACATTTTAGTTGTTGGAGAAATTTTGTTTGGCAGTTTATTTGTTCACACAAAACCAATTACAAAGGTGTCGTTTTTGGTAAAGTATTCCTGCTGTAATGAAAAACTATTTCAAAAGAAATATAAAATTTTAAAAGGAGTGCTGATGATATGATGTTGGCTATGTACCAAAAGAAAGTGTCCACTTTTTATATTCGAGGAGGAGCTTTTTTTTTGCAAGACATCAAGTGAAGGCAAGTTGTAGAGAGTGGGATGTAATTCTAAATAATTTGGTTGGTACTTTAATAATATCAAATATAAATAACTCTCTATAAATTTCGTTCACTTGGAGAAATTTTAATTGTTCTCTTGTAATACCAAATCTGCAGGGTTCTAGGGGATTATAGTTAGAATTTTGCTATTTACAAGATTCATCACCTCAATGAATTTATTTCCTACAGCTGGATATAGAGCACACAGATAAACTTCATGTTTAAATTAAAATTAGCGAAATATAATTTTGTCCAAATCAACGCTCTATTCTATAAGACTTAAAAGAAGCATCCAAGACCCCCATTAATAATAAAATAAAAGTAAATATTAAAAAAATATTTTGTTTTGTTTCATTCTCAATAATATTTTATAATCACTTAAGAATAATTTTTTTAAATAGTTAAGACTGCTATATTTATTCAGTTACTACAACCGAATTTAAGATAATACACACAACCGACAAAATTCGATTGGCAACAAATTCGGTTCTTATAACGAATTTCTTTTCTCTGTGTATGTAATATATTAAATCCGAAAGGAATTTCATGTTTTCTGAAGATGCGAAATATCGACAAAATAACAAATAATAAACAATATTTTTATTTTAAAAAGTGACCTAGTGCTTAAACAAAATAGAAAAGAAAGCAAATTTATATTTACATTATAATTTTACTTACGATTAGGATAATGTACACAGAGAAAAGAAATTCGTTATGAGAACCGAATTTGTTGCCAATCGAATTTTGTCGGTTGTGTGTATTATCTTGAATTCGGTTGTAGTAACTGAATAAATATGGCAGTCACAACTATTTTAAAAAATGATTCTTGGGTGATTATAAAATATTATTGTGAATTAAACAAAACAAATTAATTTTTTAATATTTACTTTTATTTTAATAATAAATTATAGGAATAAAATTAAACATTATAAATTTCATGATTCAAACCATTTAATGCAGCCATCTTCTTCCTTTAGATCATGAGTTCTTCTTTTCCACATAGTTTCTTCAATTTGGTATCCCATACCTTACGTTTTGCGCTGCGAAATAAATGAAATATTTTAAAATTATTTTTATATATATATATCTTTCTGAGATAATTTTGAACTTACCATTTACCATAATTGGATAATTTTTTACCACTTTTAATAAATCTTTTTATTTTTTAACTAAAATATTTTTGATTTTTGTAATGTGTACAAATTTTATTTATATTGTGTCAAACATTTTTCGATTTCAGAATATACAATCGAGTTTTATGATTCTTACTTCCAAAATTTGGTTTTCAGTAGCAATGTACTGAATAAGTTTAGTTGCGTCCTCCATTTAATAGAATCGATTTTAGTAAAGACACAAATCGGTCATGTCAACTTTTCTAAGATGTGTTACAACTAACATTTGGAAGCAAATATCATTTGTTAGCATTTAATATAAAAAATAAATCAAGACTATAAATTATTAATAATAAAAATCAAATTATTATATTAGTAAATGAATTTTTAACGTATCAAGCGAATTGTTACCAATCTTTTTTCTGTGTGTACCAATCGTGATACAGTTTTTTAATTAAAATTATTCAATGTGTGCCTGTCCCATATAATTAACCAAAAAAAAAATTGATCTACCTCTTAAATTCCTAATTAGTTACTATGTTCTTCTAAAAGTTCATTGCAAAGGTGCTATGGAAGATTTCAGAAGATCAATCATAGCTTATGGTTCAGTATTATGGGACTAAACGAAGATTACCATTTTTTCAATGGTCATCCTGTTAAACTTGTTATGTTATATTATTGCAAAATCCTGGTGGCTAGGACATGTCGTGATGCACAAACTCAACGGATAAGTTTATTGTGCAGAGTAAACGCAAAGAAAAAACATGATTGAGGTAACCACAATATGGAAGCATGTTAAGCATGTTTGTTTTAAATGATTGTAAGCAAAATATAGTATTGTTATATTTAATAATAATATAGTTGATCTTGGAATTATATAATTTTCTAGCATAACCATAATATGTTGAAGTGTAAATATAATTGTCTTTAAAATGTTAACATATTGTAATTAAGTGTAATTATAAATGAATTAAAATTAAGTTTTGTTTAAGCTTTTTTTAATTCTTTAAATTTCTTATAATTTTTAAGAAAGAAAATTATTTACAAATATATGCGGACGTTCTGCAAATCAAATGGGAAAAGCTAGACTTTAGCAGAATGAAATGTATGTTTTTTTTATTGAAAAACCTTTTAAAGGTTTCTCATTTGTGCTTAAAACACAAGAATAAAAATTCATGTACTAGGATGAACATTTATTACAACTATTTTTGAGATGTTTTGCCTACCTTTTCATTTGATTTAAATTTTTTTTAGCCATAATTTTATTAATTATTATATATGATGGTTAAACATTTAATATTATTTTTTATATTATTTTTAGTTATGAAACTTTAACAGTGGTTCGAATATTTTTTTAGCCAAAAACCTGTCGTGTTGTGCATAGAAACCACCAAATGATTAAGTGTTTACAAACAACTACACATTGTTAAAAAAAATGTTAATATGGTTCTTGTATCCATATCACACCCATATTTTTCTCTGCATATTCTAAGATTTCGAAAAATTGGTATGATTGGTATGCTCGGCATAATCACTTCAAAGTCATAACGGTACCCTTAAAATATTTTAGAAAGAACATGAATTTTATTACTAAAAGTCCAAATCAAATTTTTCCGATTAACTCTCTTTCATGACTATTAGATCGCGGTAATTATTCTTTTATTAAATCGAAGGCCTTTTTTACAACCTAAAAGATTAAGCTCTGACAAATTTTGGCTGTATAGCGAGTATAAGGTGTACAGCATCCCAACAAAAAATTAGACATTACCTTAAAAATTACTTGCCATATAATGACTTACTTTTGTGATTGCCATATTTTATTACTCGCTTGCAAAACACATTACATTAGTTTTCAAAAAAGGAAGTATTAATGGAACTAGTTCTTTATGTTAAGAGAGACTATCGTACTAATGGTACTCAGTATTTCCTAGAATAATTAATGTAATCGATTCTCAGTAATTGATTATAAAAGTCTAATGTCTTGTTAAAATCATTAAGTTGGCAATCTAGTGGCGAAGTACTTCTGCCAAAAATGCTTAATTCCACACTCGATTACCTTTTCAAAAACTTTTTGCTGGGATATCCTTATACCACTTCTTACTTTCCTTACAGCCAGTAACCAAAATAGCTTACGCTTTAACAAAAAAGACAATAGTTTTCATGTGTTCCAAACAATGTAAACATTGTCTACTATTACAGGGTCTTTATGTTATGTTTGTTGTGTGTAAATGTGTTCATAAATTTACTATTACCAAATCGTCTGTTTGTTTGAAATGTTTAGTTACAAGTTACAGTCCACACTTTTGTTGTAGTCCCTTGTAAAGATTTTTATTGTGAAATATTAGAATTATTATTGTTTATTTTTATAACTTTTTGTCTGACTTGATATTTATTCGTTTATAAACAATATAAAAGAAGTAAACAAACAGACAAATAATAATAAAAAGGAACTGACAAACAAAACACTATTGCTGTCACTAAACCAAACACAAAAATCGAAAACTAAAAGGATATCGCGTGTTAGAATTAAAGAATAGGAAAAATAACAAGAACAAACAAAAAGCTTTTATGCTCATTTCGAATTTCGCTGTAAGATAATGTGTGTAATTGAGAGGGCGCACTAAACAGGCAAAATGCAAGGTTTTTCATAAGAGGGCCGAATTATTCGGCATTTAACATGAACTTGTTTAAAATCTAATAAGAGTTTTTATTTGTTTATTTTGAACAATTTTTTTATTTCAAATTGCCTTTGGGAATTGGCTCTTTTATGTAGCAAAATTACAATAATGCTTTGCTATGTTGGTCTACAGTTAGAGTTGCAGCACCCAAATAATTGCGGCGATAATGTCTGAAGTCTAAATTAGTCTTAACCTTCCACTCGGTAATGAATCAGTTGATCAGTTTCTGTTGAATCGAAAATATGTATGTGTTGTTTTAACCTTGACGTTCTGTTTTTTTTCGGTCGAAAGCGTAATAAGTATAATTTAACATTAAGTTGCTTGGTAGATAGAGTAAGCGCGAAATTGTAATGAAACCAATTTTTTTGAAGTTTGAAACTAAAACTTTTGTTTAACTGAAATAAAACAAGTAAGAGTGCTATCTTCGACTATGCCGAATCTTATATACCTTCACCATTTATGTAAATTTAATCTAGTGAAGTAACTTCAATAAAAAAAAAACAAATATTGTGGTGACAGAAATTAAAAAAAAAAATAAGTACTAAATACAGTTTTACATAATAATTTCATCGGCTGTAAATAGGTTAAACATTTTTGAAAATTTTAATTATATCCTTAAAGATCTCTTCAAAAGCTTAGAAGTTTAACTGTCGACAACTCGGAAAATATGGGCAACCACCAATTTTTCACTTCAATTTTTCTTCTCAATTCTCTATCGCCCCATATTTTTTTTTTGTGATAGGAGTTACTTCCGTTAACTATATTTACTCGAAACATTATGGAAAAATTAGAGGCAAACGTGACGTTTTGCCCGCTACATCGAAGAACATGGACCGATTGTGCTGATTTTCAATAGCAAAATTTTCGAAACTATGTCTGATCGAATGGTTTATGTAAATTTTCTTTAGATTATCTAGAGGCTAGGCAAAGTGGATTTTATCCCAAACACGGACGGACGGGCAGACCGCTCAATCGACTTCGCTATGCATAAGAAGACATGAATATTTTAGAAACTGCAAACGAAATGATAAACTTATGGCGTTTTCTTTTCTGAAAATAAATGTTACCCAACAATCACATAAAATGTTTTGCATGTTGCCTAAACCCCGAAAAATTGCTACACATTTTATAGCCACAATAAAACAAAAACAGTTGAATTTTTCTAACTTCTTTAACACGTCAGAATTGTTTAATTAGCGTTTTAAACATAAAGTAATAAAACACTGGGTTTAGCAACAAAAGCAAACATCACTTAACAAGAGCAAGAACTACTAAAAAAAAGGTGTAGCATACTTATCCTTACATAAAATTGAGGGTAAAATATGTAACATATTTTACACTTTTTAGTACAACATATTTTCAAAAGAACATACTTTTAATTTACACTGTTGAACTTTTTTTTTAGAAAAGAACACAAAGGTGTTAAAATGGTTAAACATATTCAACACTTTTGTGAGAAAAGAAAACGCCATTAGATATACCCTTTCTCCACTTTTTGTGGCGGAGTTTAGAAAAACTTAAAAAAATGGTTTTCAACAATTATTGCATCACCAACATTTGAATCAATCTCAGAATCTTATGCGCTATCAATTTTGTTGTTCATTTTTGTAATTTTTTCATTCATGGCTTTTATTTTTTTTCGAGTTCTTTGTGATTTATTTGTTTATTATATACAGTTTATATGTTCTTACAGAATAACGAAACAAAATAATTAAAAAGCAGAACGGTACGGAACAGAACAGCAACAGAAAGTAAAGACTAATGCGGCCTTGAAGTGGTTTTAAAATTCGCGTAGTCGTTTTTATGGTAGCAGAAAAGGAAATAAGCAAGCAGTTAATATTTATGAACTGAAATGTTTAATTAAATTAAGGCGCTAAGAATTAACTTTATCTGTATAAAGAGACGTGAGCAAGGTTTTCTAATATGCAGCAAATAGGTCTTCTGTAAGGCCTCTCAACTTTTAAATTCCGGCTAAACATTTATTGTAAAAATTGTAAGTATATTGTGTAGAAACGTATTATATTGGTGTTTACACTGAAAAAAAATTTACCTGCAAGCTTTAAGAATTGAAGAAAAGTAAGTTATTTTACAACTAACAAAATTTTTGCTTAGTTCTGCACACAAAAATTTCTTCAGCAAGACAATTATGGTCTTGTCACAGAAAGGGGTGCAAATATGATGGAAATGTAGTTAAACTAAATAAAATAAAATGATTAGTTAGTTAGTTTTATTAAAATTATCTAAAATGAAACATAATTTTATTAGATAAAAATCTTCAACGTAACTGAAAAAAAAATTTTTATGTTTCGATGACCCGCTGTGAAGACCAAAACATTTATTTATGTTTTTATTAATTCAAAAAGTAGTAACCAAAATATTTAGATTTCCGTCCAACTTCAAAGGCCTAAAATAAAAAAAGTTGCAAACAGTGTCAGAGAAGAAATTGACAGAAGAAAATAAATATGTATTTTATCTGTTCTACATTTCTCTTCAAATTACTATTTTGAAAAAAAAAGGTAAAATTAACAAAATTTCGTCAATTTTTAAGAATTTTTTAATCTTACGGTTTTTTATTTAGTTTTTAAAAATCGTATTAATTTTTTATATCCTTCGCTACAAAAATTAAAAAACGGTATATATAAGTTTATTTTTTCTCTCCATAAATTATACGTATTCTGAGCTCTTATGCATAGCGAAGTCGATTAGGCGATATCCGCCTGGCTGTGTACCCGTCCATGTTCGGGTTAAATTCAACTTTGTTAAGCCACTAGATAAGGTAGAAAGTATTAAAATATGCCACTCGATCAGACATCTTTTCGAAAATTTACTATTGAAAATCAGCGAGATCGGTCCATGTTCTTCGAAGCAAATCCACGCCTCCCTCTAACTTTTCCATATCATTTGAAACAATGAAGTAACTCCAATCAAAACACAAAACAAAAAAAAACATGTATATGGAGCGATAGATAATTAAAAATATTAAAAAAGTGAAAAAAAGTCGAGCTCGCTTATATTTTTCGGGTTATGAGCCTCTGAACTTTTCATAGAACAGTACGATTGTGAACTTTATTTTTTTTTTAAGAATTGAATATGGGTATCATTTAAAAGCTTTTGAAGCGATCTTAAAAAAGTAAAATTATATATAGTACTTATTTTGTTTTCTTTTTTTGATTGAAGTTAGTTTACTAAACTAGATTTACATTTATGTAAAGAATTAGTTTAGCTCAAAAAAAGTTCTTTAAGCCTTCAAGGATATTATATAAAAAGCATGTATTGTTTTCTTGCAAAGTGTTTTTACTATTTTAAGTATATTTTTTCTCGTATTTACTCGTATTAACTAAATCTTAGTCAAATTAAAAAATTTTGTTAAAATTTTTTTTTACAAATCTTTTAGAAAATAAATTCTGTAATTTGAATAAAATTTTTATAGCTGTTTTCCTTAATTTTTTCTTAATTATTACCACTGAAATTTGGTTCAGTGTGTGTTTTCATACTTCTTCATTTATAACTATTTGCATTAAAGCCAATCTTTTTACTCCAGTCATGTTTTAGTTCTTGTTCTAATTTGATTGTAAGTCAAATAAATTGTGTTCTCTTGTAATTTTATTATTCATTTCTGTTGTTTGTCGTGCTATTGTTATTTTTATAACAGCAAAAATTAGTTCCATAAAATGCTTCAAATATTATGTTCTAGACCTACAGTTCTGGTAATTATTTTAGAATTAGTTTTTTTTTAGCTAAAATTGCAATCGGTGTTTAACAAATTATTTAAGGTGTTAGTTAATGTATAAATTATTTTGTGCTTAAGTTATTTTTAAAAGCTTTTTTTTTGTGTCAAAGGACACACAATTGTGTGTCGTCTTTTTGTTTCATATAAGAAAGGGTACGTTCGTAAATGCAACAGTTGCGCATCACTGCAGCATAGTAAAAGTAAAACGTTCATTAATGCAACACTTGGCAGCACTGCTTAACGTCAAAAGTTCATTTATGCAAACAATTGGCAGTACTGCCGCAAATTTCTGCAAATAATGCAACAGTTTGGTTTCTGATGCAATAGTGCGCAATATACAAATTTGTTTGGATTAAAGCTACACAAAAAGTAAATTTTATAAATTTTTTTTCAAAAAGAAATTTAATATAATTTTTTCACATAAAACACGGCAAAAGTTAAGTTTAAACGCAATATTGTGCAATATTCATACCTTTGTCTGGAAAGGAGCAAAAAAATAAGTTTAAATAAAAGTCACATCGCTATTACAAAGCTTTCAAAGAGAAATATATAAACACTTTTCGAGTGAAATTCCTAACCGACCGCCTAGTGTTCTTGTCCAAAAAGGCTTTAAGGAGTTTTGTAATTTCTGTTGAGAAAATATGGATAAAATATTAATTTTATTTAAGTATTATGGAATCAAAAGTAGAACGAGACATTCGAAAATGGGTATAGAAAACATCATCTAGATACCGTTAGTTACACCAAAGTAATTTTTTATTTTAGGAATCACCCTTCTTTTAAGTCTGACTTTATTTCTTATAATCAGAAGTCGTTTCATCTTGCTTTTAATTGTTTTTTGTTATATTTTAGAAGAAAGTTATCGCTTTTAGAATCAACATTTTCAATAATATTTGCTATTAGTAATTTGGTCAACATTTTGTGTTTCTTTTGCAATACGTTAAAAAAAGCAAACTCTTTGCAGTTATCATGCATTTGCAAAGCATCTGCAACAGCTGATCGCGCATCAGCAACAAAACTTGGCATAACTTCTGCAGTGATGCACAAATTTGCAGCATTCACGAACGTACCCAAAGCTTTGTTGTTGACATAATAGTGTTACTTCCAGTTGCAGTTGAAGTTTTTGACTCTTTCTCACTATTTGTAGTTTCCACTACAATAAGTGAAAAATAATTTATCAATAAAGAATCCAGTTAATAAAATTTTCTTCAATTATGTATTAAAGGGGATGTCTTAGAAAAACAATGTGGAATGATTGTATTATTAGAGTACCTATAAAGAATATTTCATTTTCTTCATTCAATATCCCTCTTTCAGTGTATGTAAGCTTTGGTTAGAAATATATTTTAGTTTCTGTTCATGTCAAGACATATTATTTTTGTTATTCCTCGGTAGACGCTGTGTAAGTAATAGTGGTTCATGGTAATGCCAAGTTGCACATGTGTCGTCTATATGGTTTATTGATGTTACGCCGTTCGGTTTTTGATCGACGATGGATAGCGGTTGTTATTTACACACAATCCATAAAACTTTGAAAGGCAAACAAGTTGTAATTATCCAGCCATCTCAAGTCGCTTTTCTGATTGGGTCTGATGTTACGTGTAGCTCTATAAATTTCTGTGTTATAATCCGCGCAGATCGTAAGACATACAAACCTTGTTAGGCGCACATTTAATTTAAAAATAAAGTACGAAGAAGAAGAAGCAAATTGCTGTGTATTCTTTTTTATATTGCGTGGAAGCCCACATTTTCCTCAACTAGCAGAGGGTCATCCAATTGAACCAGGTAATTAAGGTAACAAACATGTTGGTCCTTCGCCGGGGAACATTAATTTAATTCGAGGAAGCAGTTGAACGAGGTACGTAAATTTGTATTTTTATTCGAGTGGATAAAAAGTGGAAAACGTGTCTCAAAGTGAACTACTAATATTTGGTCATTATACTTAAAACTATAAATAAAAATTTAGTGGGGTATTTTATAATTTATAATCACATTAAATTATGTCTCCCAATTTTTTACAAAAGAAGGAAGAATATAAGCAAAAACGGTGGTGAATATGTTACAAGGATGGGTCAAAGTCTGTCAATGGTATTTCTTACGCTTTCATTGACGATAACTTTAACGTTATACAACAAGGCTTGCTTCATTCACTCACTCCAATTTTTATTGCGAAAGCAATTGCTATCTTAAACGCCATCAAATGGATTAAAAACCAACGAAATATATATGTTATCTGCTCTGACTTTAAGTCTTGCATAACAGCAATACAAAACTCTACAAATAGAGATGATATTATTTGCGAAATTAAAGACAACTTAGTTCAATTTCCACATAAAATTAAGTTTATGTGGATACCTGGCCAAACAAATATAATATGAAATGAGAGAGCTACCACAGCGGCTAAAGAAGTACCAAAGCTGCCAAGAATAATACAACTTACCCAAAATAAAATGTTGATATATGCAGCTATACGTGAGTACATTGATAATAAATAAAATATTGAATGGAGGTCTTATATACATTTATATACATTTTTATAATCAACTTAATCCTTGTTGTAAAACACCAACTTATCCAGTAGGAGTTTCTAGGAAATCTTTGCAAAATTATATACGATTGAGGATCGGCCATATTAGATATATTCCCTTATATATGATTTGAAAAGAAAACGTTATTAATTTGGCAAAACTGTTAAAAAACTTACATATTTATAACAAGATTTAAAATATGTATCTATCGCCTTTTAGTACACAGTATACTTATGTTAATCCTTTGTATGTTTTCATATAATTTTTTTTTTGTTTTGTTTAAAATAGAGCTGATGTCCCTAGAATCTAGTGCTCGTAGTTCTTCAGTAACTTGTAATAATTTATTATTTGTAAGTTATTCATTAAATAAATAAATAATTGCTAATTATAATCAAAATTGCTTAATGTTGTATTTTATAAAAAAGTACACAAAGAGAAGAAATTCGTTATAAGAACCGAATTTGTTGCCAATCGAATTTTGTCGGTTGTGTTAATATCTTGAATTCGGTTGTAATAACTGAATGAATATAGCACTCACAACTATTTACAAAAATGATTCTTGGGTGACTATAAAGTATTATTGTGAATTAAATAATACAAAATATTTTAATATTTACTTTTATTTTAAAAAGAATTATAGAAATAAGATTATAAATTATAATTTTAATGTTTCGGCCATTCGAATTCAGCCAACTCCTTTCTTTACATCATGAATATTCTTTTCCACATAGGTTCTTTAACTTTCCGTCCCATACCGCACGTTTTGCTGCTGCAAAGTGTATTAAACATTTTAGAAATTTTTTAATTTACAAACGTCTTTCTGAGATTGATTTTGACCTTACCTTTCAACAATATTGGAGAACTTTTCACCACTAACAATATATTTTTGTTTTTTTTTAACTGAAACATTGATGATTTTTTTTTGTAATGTGTACAAATTCATTTTTATTATGTCAAATATTTTTCGATATTATTAGACACAATAGATTTTGATGATTCTAACTACCAAACTTTGGTTTTCAGTAGTATTGTGCTGAATAAGTTTAGTTGCATCTGCCATTTAATAGAATAGATTTTAGTAAAGACACAAATCGGTCAGGATAACTGTTTTAAGAGGTATAACAACTAACATTTGGACGGTAATATCGTTTGTTAGCTTTTAATATTAAAAATAAGTTAAAATTATAATTTATTTATATTAAAAATCAAATAATTATATTAGTAATTAATTTTTAAAAATATCAAACGAATTTTAACCAATCTTTTTTCTGTGTGTAGTTTAAAATACAATGTTTTTTAATGTATCATTTACTTGTAACCTGTAAAATTTGTCTGAGAATCTCTGTAGCCACAAACTTGTAATTGTATTATACTCGTAATGAAACACAATTATTAACAAGATCACAATTTTACAAGAAAAACACTTGTAATTGTGCAGTTTAGTGAAATAGGCCCCTGGTGATTTACTAAATACAAATAATTGGCTTCTCCATTAACCAATTACAGTATACAATTTTAAGTTGAATATAAGAAGCGTGGGGCTTTTAATTTGCTGATAATATAGAGGTTCTAATAAGTTAAGCGATTTTAAGATCTACCCTTTGGTCACTCATTCCCATATTAGAGCAAGTATATTTCTAAATTATTATCTTTGCAAAGAGTAAATAATTTTCAATAAATATCATAAATAATTTTCATTAGTTTCCGAAAAGCAGACATAAACTCATATTTCATAATAAAATCAAAATACTCATATAAAATAATAATAATAAAAGAATATAATTTATATTAAAATTGACACGCAATGGAGGAAAATTCCAACCCCAGCCACAGGCAGAAAGCAATAAACCTGCAAACAACATTAACAAACTTCTGACAAGATTAGAGGCAAACAAAAAAATAAATAAATTGAAAAACAAAATGTTTTATTAAACAAATGAAATACAAATCAAAACTTAATATTAATGTTTGTTGCTATAAGAACGGTATCTTTTTTTGCCCTTTTCCAATTTTATATCACAACATGTTGCTACTGATGATGGTCTTTTTTTTTGTTGTATCAAGGCCTTTTGATTTTCTTCAGCAGCTTTTTTCATCATTTCTGATGTTTAAGAAACAAATGTTTGGCAAAATGCAGAAAAATAACAAGTTAGTAAATCATGAAGTAAAACAATTTATCTTCTGTTTTCTTTTTCCAAATTACCGAAAAAATTACATTTGATTTTTCCATTTGTAAAATTTTCATCTGCCTTAAAAATATAAAAAAAAAATACGATGCAAAAGTTCACATTACACAGTATTTTACAACTTTAAACAGCAGTAAATCATGACATTTACAGTGGTTTTTATCAAAGCCATTTAAAATATTTTAATGCACCCTACACCTATGAATTAAAATATTTAAATGGTTAATTTTTTAAATGCGTTTTGTGATCTTTCTTTAATATTGAATACTTATTGCACAGTTTGCCAAATTTAAATTATTTTCCAAAATACTCGGTTTGTTTTTAATAGCTGGCCAAAGTGTCATTGAGAAATTGTAGGAACAAAGGATGGAATACTAAGATCTTAGTGCTAGTCTCTTGGACCTATTCAACTTCAAGAAGCTTGTCTAGGGCTTAGGGTGACTTTGTACTACTGATAAAGGACAAATGAAGAAATATTTCTTGAGCGAATTTTATGAAGACTACCTACAAGCTACTAAAAATTTCCTGAAGACTTTAATCGAAACTAAATTACTTCTTAAATTTTTTTTCTCCAAAATTTTTCTGGAGATAGTGCTGCGAACTCTATATGTAACTAGGAATCCATTCTATAGCGCCTAGCCAATTATAACTCCGAATAATCTGGATTGATTTGGTAAGTTTTTTTAAGTAGTATAACTCGTGAACTCCGTTTAGGACAAAGTTTCCGCCTTGCTTCGTAAGTATGAATATCTGAATATGTGTCATCATTATTAATAGTTTCAAATTTGTTTAGGCTAAAAATAATTTCCGGGAAAATCGCTAACAAATTACTCGAGAAATTAAGAGTCAGTTTCTCTAAGTGTGAGTTTCGCATAAAGGTTGTACTTTTAAGCCTGATAGAACTTGAAATAATAAAGAATAACACTAAAAATAAAATTTTGATAAAATTTTTTTCTTATAATTTTCAGTAAACTTTGCTAAATCATTATGAATAGAGTCACGTTTGGACAACGCTATCAAATCATCCAAGTTTACTTTGAAAATCAGTCATCAATTCGAGCAACTTATAGATGACTTCGTGATTTTTATGGTGCACATAATCGTCCGCCTGAGTATGCCATCCGTCGAACTGTATATAGATTTCGCAAAAATTTTGCGCAAAGACCTTGGCCTACACCCTTATAAGATCCAGCTAGAGCACCATTTGTTGTGGTTTACACGCTGATGGCATCATCAGATTTTATTCCTTCAAAAATAAGGCCGGATTTCACATTACGGTCAATGGTCGATTGTTACTGCACAATGATTAATGATTTTTTGTTTGAAAATGTGGATGTGGAGATGGCGCTACGTGCCATACGGCGATCGCAACTATCGAGTTATTGAACTCAAAATTTGACGATGAATTGATTTCGAGAAATGGAACTGTCACTTGGCTTTCTAGATCGTGCGATTTGACACCTCTCGATTATTTCCTGCGAGGCTACGAAAAGTCACTGGCTTATGCTGATAAGCCAGCAAAATTTTTCGTGTTATTCGTCACGTACGGCCAGTAGTACGTCCAGAATGCGCTTCGTCATGAGCAGCCCAGTGGCCATATGACCGAAGTCATTTTTAAATATTAATGCCATATTCTGGTCTTTCGTATAAAAAAATTCTTTATTACAATTTAATTTTTTGTGTTATTTTTTATAATTTATTTTATTTTTTATAAGGAACTTAGCAGTGTACTTAACTCAACAACTTTCGATTTCTCCAAAAAATTCCCCCTTGCTGTCAAACAACATAAAATAATAAAAACAAAAATATTTTTTTTTTCAAGGGTGAAAAAGTGTTGAAAATACAAAAACCTTCTTTCTTTCTCTTTTTGATTTTTGTGATTGCAAGTTTTCTTATCTCTTAATGTGCAACATGTCAAATCTAATTTTTCGTGTTTTTTCATTTGTTACGATAAACTTTTTCAAAAGGACTTTCTGCGCTGTCTTCAAATATTAAAAATGAGAAAAATTATAATAAATGAAAAGTTATTTAGACTCGAATATAAAATATTTTATATGATTTTAATAAAACACACAAAGAAAAACGATTTGAAAAAAAAAACAAATACAAAAAAAAAGAGATTTTAGGACGAAGGGTATTTCGCCTTATTTCCTGTTGATGTTCTGTTATTGCTGTACAAATTATGCGGGTTCATCTGTAAAGAGTGTAAACGTTTTTCAATTTGTAATTTAAATGTAAAAACATATTAAAAATATGTTTTATTCATTTATTCAAAATCGTTTTAAACTGATTGTATGTATGACATTTAATTTGATTTTATCCTGTTTAAGATAACATCGCCTTTTTGTATTTTCTGCTTCTAACTTTTAAACAACGTTTGAAAGTAATTTTATTGATATGGTTTTGTTATGCATGACAGTTACGTTTGTTTTCATTTAGCATTATTATCCGACTTCAAAAAAAAGTAGACGGTTATCAATTCGTCTGGATGTTGCTATTTAATGTTTGTTCCTTCAGAACTCAATCATTTCTGAACCAATTTTGTTTTTTTTTTATTTATTTGAAAGATCATGCTTATAGATTGGTTTCGTTTAAAAAAAAAGTTAATAATTAAAATAAAAAATAAAGGGTGTCCCCCTACAACATACAAGTTTTTACGTGTACTATTAAACCAAAAGGGCACCACCTAAAAAAAAAACTGCGTCCTATTATAGTTCCCAATAGCAAAAAGCGAAACAAAAATAAATTTAAAAAATTGAAACGTGTCCGCATAAATTAGCATATATTTTTAACCGTTATAGACGGAATGTCGAAATCATAATCAAAGGGGTGCCCCACTTGATCTTATAATATGAGATATACGCCCATACTTTTAACCTTCATTAGGTCTTCGGGTCAAATTTGACCCATTTTGCAAGAAATTTGTATTTTTTTCCGAAAGTAGGGGGTTTAGATTTTAGATATTTTATGAATTTTATTTATTGTTGAATACTAATAACTATTTTTGGTTTTTATAAGAAAATATTGTACCAAAAAAAAAATTATGCAGTTTTTAGCACTTAAGACCTTCGGGTCAAATTTGACCCGTAACATAATCTTTATGTTTTTACACAGTTTTGTTAAAATAATTTATTTGTAAAGAAAAATGGCAAATGTTTTTTTCACCAAAATTAAAAGTCAATATATCTGTCTCCTTTATTTTCTCCATTTTTGGTGAACATTACTGGTATGAAAAATGGGTCCCCATGTAAAAAGCAAAGCTTATTTTTTTATGCAAAACTGTTTTCAGTCATATAATAAACACGGAACTAATCTAACGTATCAACGTTATAAAGTGTCGAGTCTGTAATTCTTGTCGGAAAATGAATACTAGTGAAATAGAACATTTGCTAAATGCACTATCGGACGAAGAGGAGATTTGTTCAGAATATGAAGATGACTTAGAATCGCGGAGACAACTGACAGTTTTAGTGGAAATGAAATTGATGTAGCAACAACTGCAGCAATGACAACAAAAGTAGGTGGAATAAGATATTTGAGACAACCACTTACAAATAGTCAAGGAAGATTCCAGAGCAAGAACATTATTAGCGTGAAACCACACCTCACCCGCTTCTCTTGTTCGATAATCACAAGGGAAGAAATTTCCACTTTTCAATTGTTTTTCCCGCCACCTGTAATAAACATTATTTTGAAATATACCAATAAAAAAGGTAAACGTGTTTTTGATATGGATTGGACTGAAGTTGACGACACCTTTATGGGTACACTTTTGTTAGCTGGAGTGTAAAGATCAAATAATGAAAGTATAGAATGTGTATGGGACTCTGAGAAAGGAATACCAATTTTTAGAGCAATTATGCCATTGAGAAGATTCAAAAGTCATTCTAGAGTAATAAGATTTGACAAGGATTGAATTTACACCTAAGCTTTTGTCAACTAAAGGAAGACCGTTATTTTCATCATTTTTTTGCTTCACTAAGGACATTACTCTCGTTTCATATATTCCAAAGAAAAATAAGTCTGTGCATCTTCTTAGCACTTTGCATCATAGTCCAGAAATAAGCAATCGTGAGGACATAAGCCGCAAATGATACTAGACTGTAATAAATGTAAAGGAGGAGTTGATACTCTGGATAAAGTTGTTCATGTTGCACTTGCAAAAGGAAAACCAATGGATGGCCTCAAGTTGTATTCTGCAACATTTTAGATATATCAGCTTTCAATGCTTTTATATTATTTATATCGGCTAGTAATGGTTGGAAAGAAACCTGTTTTGCCAAACGTTGTCATTTTTTGGAATATTTAGGATTGTAGTTTGCCACGCCCTATATAAAACAGCAAAATTCCTTGCCAAGAACACAACTTTCTTTATTTAAAATAAATATATACATATATGAATTCGTAATAAATAAACAAAACGTGCAGCTTTAATATTCAAAACAAAGCTAAAAAAAGTACTAACTTTAAAAACAAACTTAATTAAAAAAAACAAATTTTTTCATATCGAATTTTCTAACTGGGTCAAATTTGACCCAAAGAACGTTAACGTAAGTAAAATTTGAGGACCTTATGAAGGTTAAACAATTGCAGACAGACTGTTGAAATTATCAAATATCAAATTTGAATTTGGAAATGAAAATGAAAAGAAGCCGCCATAATTAAAGTAATTTGACGCATATTGCCAAACAGTTGTAGATGGACGGTTAAAATAAACGAGGAGTTATGGTGCTAAGTCGGTTTTTTGCAAGAATTATTTATATAGACTTTTACTGGCATTTCCTTTTTTGATTATTTTTTTGTTTGCAAGTTTCATAATATTCGGTTTGATCTAACGATGGTTATCTTGTTAACATTTAAAGATTTGCGACCTTATGAACTCTCTTAGTTTCATGAAAACCTTTTTAAATCAAGCCACTATAATTGAAACATAAAATAAAACTTAAATAATTCTTGCAAAAAAAAAAAAAAACGACTTCAAAACAGATTTCATCTGTCTGCTTATAACGGTTCAAGAGTATGGCCACATAAATTAGATTACATTAACTATTGGGACACCCTTATATCTCCAAACTTCATAGTTGTTTAACTGTTGAATAGTTTGGCCAAATACATCAAATGACAGCAACTATAGGGTCACCCTTTAATTTCAAAACTCCAACTATATACTTGCTGTTGTAGTAGATTTAGCAATGAGGTTTTGTCTATAACAGTTCATCAACTATTGTAAAACCCTTTAATTTATAATTTAAACTTTTTATACTTCTTATTATACGACAGAAAGTAGTGGACATTCGGTCTAATATTCAGGGGTTTGTATATAACGGGTAAAAGAATACGGCCATATAGAACAAATTACATTAATTTTTGGAACACCCTTTAATTTCTAAATTCTAAGCTTTTTGTTATAGCGTACTGAGCAAAACAGGTCCCTTGTAAATTTTAGCTGTATGTCTATAACTGTTTAAAAGTTCGGCCACATACACCAAATTACATCAACTATTGGTACACCCGTTTATTTCCAAAACCAAATTTTATACTTGTTGTTGTAGCGGAGTTAGTAATACAGGTTCTTTGTAAATTTTAGTCGTACATACATATACATAATTAAATAAACTATTGGGGCACCCTTTAATTTATAATTTTAAATATTACTGCTTGTTACTATAACGTCCATAGCAATCGACATTCAGCACAATTTGCAAGCGTTTGTCTATAACGGTTCAAAAAATTGGCCCATATAAGTAAATCTTCATCAATTATGGGACACCCTTTAATTTCTAAGGTCAAATTATAAACTCGTTGATATAGGGGGCTTTATAATATAGGTCCTTTTTAAGTTTCAACACTCTGCCTATAACGGATCCAAAGTTCGGCCACATACTTGTAATTACATCAACTATTGGGACACCCTTTAACTTCCAAATCCAAATTTTATACTTGGTATTATAGCGGACTTAGCAATTCAGGTTCGTTGTAAATTTCAAGCATCTGTCTATAACTGTTCAAATGTATGGCCATACACATTAAATTAAATGAACTATTGGCGCACCCTTTAATTTATAATTTGTAATATTAATACTTGTTACTGTAACGTCCATAGCAATCGACACTCTGCCCAATTTGCAAGCGTTTGTCTATAACGGTTCAAAAGATAGACCCGTATATGTCATTCTGCGTCAATTATGGGGGTACCCTTTAATTTTTAGATTTATTTTTGTACAACATTTTGTTGTTGGGAGCTATAGCAATACATAGTCATTTTAAATTTTATAGAATCGTCCTATACAGTTCATAATACACGTAAAAATATGTGTTGTATGGGGACACCCTTTAATTTTTAAGTTTATGAACTGGTTTTTAAACGGAATCAATATGTAAGCATAGTGTATCATGTTACCAAAAATTTTCAAAGTCGGTTCAGAAATTACTAAGTTTTGCAGGCACAAATATATGAAAAAGCAACATTCAGCCGAATTGTATAATCTCCTTGTTTTTTTAAGTCGGTTAAAAAGAAGAAAATTTTCATAATGAAATTTAAATAAATGTTTATTAAATGTTTTAAAAAATAATAAAATTCAATTCAAAAATAGATTTTTTTTCACCTTAATCAACAATTAGAGAAAATTTCGGTTATGTGTTAAAGGGTAGTGGGACTCATGTTTTTGTTCATATAATTTGAATTGTCTTACATTCAAAGTGACAGAGAAGAACATCTGCAGGAAGTTTATTCCAAAAATACAAAAGAAAAACAAAAACGATTATCAAAAAAAAAAAAAAAACAACTTATGTTTAAAAAAATTGTGCTAATTATCCCGAACAAATTATTATTTAAGAGAACATTCAATTGTTTAATTCAAAAACATTCAGCTTAGTACCCGTAAAAATGCCTATTATATCTCACATTGCGTCGATGCCCTAGCGAGTTATTAGAAGTGAATCTCTTACCGCGGTCTATGAGCTTCTTTGCACACTTTCGTACGCAGTAGACTTTAAAGCATCGGCTCATGTTTGATATAAGAGTAGGTTACCTCTTACAGCGTTTCGAAAAACCAAAACAGTTACGTGCGTATTTTGTGACTTGAAACATGTCAATTTTCATTTCAAAAACATCAGTTTTCAATATTTTTAACACAAATAGTTGGGATTTTTTCATTACCGTTGAACATTCATTAGCATTATTTTAAATAGTTACAATGCCAAAAAATTCAACTATCATTTAATGCTAATAATTTTCTTGGAGTTATTACTTAGTTTTACTAATGGTAATGAAATTAATATGAAATCGTTTCATTACAAATTACAATTGTGTTTTTAAATACATTACATAATGTAAAGAAATCTTTATCAACTAAATGGATCTATATTTTAACATTGTAATAATAAAAAAAATTTAAGTGTGAGTGGTGTAAAACCTAATGTCTGAGATCAGAAGTTCTATAGAAAACCCAAGCAAGCAGTTGTTATTACTTAAAAACATACATACGTCCTCATATTGTATCACTTTTTAACCGACTTCAAAAAAAAAAAGAAGGAGGTTGTACAATTCGACTGAATGTTGTTTTCTTATATTTGTGCCTCCAGAACTCAGTCATTTCTGAATTCATTTTGAAAATATTTAGTAATATGATAGATTACTCGTATGCTTACAGATTGGTCCCATTTTAAAAACAGTTCATAATCTTAAAAATTACAGGGTGTCCTCATACAACATACAACATGTAAAATTTAAAATGACTGCGTATGACTCTTTTGAACCGTTATAGACAAACGCTTGCAAATTGAACAGAATATCGATTGCTATTGCCGTTATAGAAATAAGTATGAATATTAAAAATTATAAATTAAAGGGTGCGCCAATAGTTAATTTAATTTGATGTATCTTGCCAGACTTTTTAACAGTTATAGACATAGTCTTGAAATTTACAACGAACCTGTAGTGGAAAGTCCACTATAACAACATATATAAAATATGGATTTGGAAGTTAAAGGGTGTTCCAATAGTTGGTGTAATTTCAAGTGTGTGGCCGCACTTTTGAACCGTTATAGACAGAACGCTGAAACTTAAAAGGGACCTGTATTTCTAAGTCCGCTATATCAACGAGTTTATAATTTGAATTTAAAATTTAAAGGGTGTCCCATAGTTACTGTAGATTTACTTATAAACCAAGAATTTGAACCGTTATACACAAGCGCTTGTAAATTTGGCGCAATGTCGATTGCTATGGCCGTTATAGTAACAGCTGATAATATTTAAAATTATAAATTAAAAGGTGCCATACTATTAAACAGTTATTATAAAGAACCTGTATTACTAACTCCTCAATAACAACAGGTATAAAGTTTGGATTTGGAAATAAATGGGTGTCCCAATAGTTGAAATGATATGGTGTATGTGGCCAGACTTTTGAATCGTTATAGACAGGCAGCTGAAATTTACAAGGGCAGGTTTTGCTAAGTCCGCTGTAACAAGAAGCTTATAATTTGAATTTAGAAATTAAAGGGTGTTCCCATAATTAATGTAATTTGTTTTATATGGCCGTATTTTTTGAACCGTTGTATACAAACACCTTAATTTTAGACAGAATCTCCACTACTTTATTTGGTATAATAAGAAGTATAAAAATGTTACGTAGATTATAAATTAAATAGTTGATATAATCGAATGTATATGGGCAAACTGTTCAACCCTTATAGACAGACGGTTAAATTTACACAGAACTTGATGGCTAAATCTAAATCTATTCTATCAATTAAAGGGAGACCCTATAGTTGCTTTAATTTGATGTATATTGCCAAAGTATTGAACAGTTGAACAAGTATAAAGTTTGGAGTTATAAGGGTCTCCCAATAGCTAATGTAATCTAATTTATGATGCCATACCCTTTAACCGTAATAGGCAGACAGATGAAATCTGTTTTGAAGTCGGTTTTTTTGCAAGAATTATTCTAAGAATCTTAAGAGATAGATATTACACTAATATGGCGGCTTTAAGGACGATGAAAATAGTGGTCTTCTTTAAAAACGTCTTACGAAATGTAATTAATAAAATATTACGATGAAAATAAAAAAGCAACATAAAATATAAACAAGAAAGAATCTTAAAGAAATTTCTTTTTCACGACAAGAAATAATTTAAATGACAGTAAATCGCAACTGCTAGTTTGTATGTTTGTAGCCGTTATTTAGTTTTACACATCTGGGTTTACAAACCCTTAGATTTTTCATATAAAATGGATAATATTTGTTGAGCTCTTAGAATATTTTGAACATTAAGTTTTAAAGGGATAAAAAAGGTAAATTTACTTCTTTTTGTTTTCTAACAAAAGGACGGTTATTAAAATACATGCATATAAGTGATTCGTAGATTGACAAAGAAAGACAATCTGAATGTCATCTGGTTGAATAGTCAGTAAATTTCGGACTTTGAATTGCAATTTTTTCGATGCTGTTTAAAAAATAAAATTTTTTTGGTGCCTTTTACTTTATATTTTATTTATTTTTTAATCGATTCGTTACTAACATTCATTGTTACTTGAAGCACTAACTTACGAAATGCAAAATAAAAAAATAGAGAAAATGCAGATATGTTGTTTTTAAATTGATTGCTGCAAATTGCTTTAATTTACTCACTGACTTTTTGATAACAACATTGCAATTCCTTAGAACTCCTTTTAGCTATAAATACGAATTAGTTTTTATCTGAATGAGTAAGGGAATAAACAGCGCTCCGAATGAGATGCTCATGCATATAATTTCGATTGTATTGCCAATACTAAGCGAACACATACTTTGAAACAATCAATTGGACAGACAGATGTGCAGAAAAACAAAAAATAAAGTATTAAAGACAAAAACATATAGATTAAGGCTGAAGCTTTATATTTTAAATATCCATCTACGATTGAGTGAATATTCAAGATTTTTGTACGCTCAAAATTTTAAGTGCATAAATTTGGAGGTTTTTTATTTATGTTCGTGGTTGGTGGTTTATTTCAGATTGAGTAGAATGGATACTTTTGGCAATGATAAAAGATGCTAGCGTAGCGATATACTTTTCTTTTCAATAAAACATATCATGTCCTTGTATTTAAATACCTTAATAAAATGCCAGTTGTTTCTGGACTTCCAGAACATAAAGATAATATAAGTAAGACAATATTTTCATTTATCCAGCTTAAGGTACATCGATTATATCCTAGAAAATGTTTGAATATTTTGCTGAGAGGTTTCAGCCTCTTACACTCATTTTGAATTATTACACTTCCAGCATGTACGCATATCCAAAACGTAAGGCACTTTGCTGCATGCCTGACAGGAGTGATTCATCCATTTTGCTAATGGATGAATCGTATTAGAGGAATAATGGTCTGAAAAGATCAAGTCCCTTTCTGAAAAGGGTTACCAAAGGTAAAACCTCTGCTGAAACTATGATAAATATGGGAAATAGCGAATAATATTGCCTTTAGCTTTTGCTGTTATTACAGTTTGTTCTTTCAAATTAAACATTTCAAGTTCTTACCAAAAGCTTAAAAACATTTATTTTTTAAGGTTTCGAATTGTAAAAAAATCTGTCTTATACCTAATTATTTGGCAAAATTTAAGTCAAACATAAAAACTGTGACACATTGAACAGAAAGAAAAGATTATTTCTGATTAAGTCTTATGCCCAAGTTAACATGCAGAACACTCACGTCTGTCGGAAAGTACTTCAAATAATGTTTTGCTTCAAAACAGAAACAGCATAACTTTGTTACTCCAAATGTGTTTTCACAAAAATTTAAAACCTCTTTGACCTTATTCTAATTTTAAAGTTTCATAGTCTTTTTAACATGAATTTCTTCGTTGTTTAATTACTGCAAGATTTTTGTGAGTGTCTGTATTCAACCAAATAAGAAAAAGAAAAAATCGGAATTAATTCCAACCATATATGGATTTGAAATTAAATTTATTGCCATCATTGATGAATTTTAAATGTTTACAAATTGCAAAATGCAAAAAGCATAGCGAAAAGAAGTCTTGTATTTCATGTCATGTGATACTCGTACCAACAGCTAAAATAGCAGCAGCAACAACAACAAGCTTTCATTTCCAAAGTACAATCATTTGCCCAGCAACCTTCAACCATTGAACAGTTGTTGAGTCGATCACAACAGCCAGTCATTAGGCAGCCAAAATGCTGCCTTAGTAGCTTTAGAAGAGAAAAAAAAGCAAATACACAAACACATACAAAAGGACCTCTAGAAAGCGAAATGAACAAACTAGCAAGCGGAGCGGACATATTCGTATAATGGCAACAAAGTGTTGCAGCAGCAGCAGCAGCAGCAGGAACGGTGGCAGCAGTTGTATGGTTAAATGCTTGCGCGAATTGATTTTTGGTGTAAACGATGTGCAATTTTAATGGATTGCAAAACAGATAAGAAGTGAAAAAAAAAAAACATTTTCTCTACCAAAACTACAACTCACACAGAAAAACCATCAACCACATTGATGCAAACACACTTGCATTTAGATGGACAAGAATAGTACTTTAAAAACTCCTGTCGTTTACTTTTTGCTTTTCTATTTATTTTCCTGTTGAAGAATAGAGAACAAAAAAAAAAAGAATAAAGGAATCAAAGTCATGTTTAGGACATTTGTGGAAGTTTTAATTGAATTTACTTTGATTTTGTCACGCGGTAGAATTTTTTAAGAGGTACTGGTTTTTAAATGATAGTTTTTTTTTCTTTCGTAAGAGTACATACTCTGACATAATAATAGATATTATTAATTTGTTGAACTCCATACTTTTTGGTAGAGTGTGTTTAGTGAAATTAAAGAAGATTTGATAAATATGTCCTGGTAATATTTTTAGTTTTATGTGACTTTAAAAAGTGTTTTTTTTTCAAGTATTTGACCGATCGAGGCAAGAAAATGTGAATGCATTCATTATTAGTACTGTCTGATAACTTAATTCGCCTTGGACTTCGATTTCACTTAAACTCAGTTACACATTAGGCCAGTTGAAAAAATTATAAGCGAATAGAATACTTGCTATTCTATTGTTGACTTTTTTATGTCTGATCTAGAATAAATTCCCTTTTCTCAAACAATTTTCTTGCTTGGTTGGTTTACGTAGCAGCCTGCCACTCGCAGTCTATTAAAAAGAATATACTGACTCCGTTTTGTCAAAAGCTTCTTCAATTATCCGGATCATGCAGTGAATCCTAGTTTGAATCAAGGTGAATAATATTAGACCCAACCAGACGAATAGAGATATTTAACGAGGTCCCCTTAGATTGACTGCCTATCAAGTTCCGCTCATATATTGATATGTCACCAGTGTCAGCAGCATAGGAAGGACAATCCAATTCGTATTTAGAAGTTGTCCCGAACGGTTGCCGTTTTAGCACTGCCACATATTTCTGACGGCTTTACAAGTGTCGCTGGTAGTGTCGCTCTAAAGGTAGTATCTAGAAATGTTGCTTCTAATAGTGCCAAACGGCTGAACAATTGGTATCGCAATGGATACGTCCAGAACAGATCAAGCCCTGATCAAACCATCAGCCTGATCGTTCTCAAAGAAGGTATGCAGGTATCCAGGCAAAGGAAACGTTTACTTGGGCAACAAGGTGAAGTTTAAAACTTTGTATCTGAAACCAACTTACTGTATTGATGTCATGATGATTTCATGATATTACACTTCAGATCCCGTAGCATAGAATGTGGGGTCCGGACATGTGGCAGAATTAAACACTATTGGTTTGCAATTTGTGTATAGACTACTTACAAACTACAAATATCAACCTCGAAGACTTTCGGCGTCTCTTTGCCACTAAAATTATTAGTATTTGAAATTCATTATTGCGACTTCTTTAAAACATAACTTGTGGAAATAAAATTTATCTTGTATCAACTTTAATTCAAAAGAACTATGTCTGTGTATCTTAAGAATCTTAAACGTCCAAGACTGTGGTAAGAGAACTTCCTATATGAAGGGTAAAAAACTAGAAAGATGAATAGAAAATGATGGCACCAATCAGCAATAATTATATTCCTGTCCACCCCTGGCTGGAGGATTAAACTATAGTAAAATATATGTAACTTAAGCTTAATCAATTATTGTTTGAATTATATTACATAAAAATCAGTCGTCCCTTATATGGATACACAGGTTGTGTATTGTTTAAGAAAAACTCTTTTTTGAGTGCAAAGCAAGTAAAAAAAACCGGTAATTTTCGTCAACGATCACTGACTACATTTTTGGTAGCATGGCATAGTGTCCAAGGACATAATGTCTATGGATTTTATGTCGCACTCAAAAGTGACATAGTGTCCATGGAAATAGTATCGTTTTTAAACACTTGGACGTTTAAACTGTGGACGTTATGTGATGCCACTTTTTTAAGCTCAAAACCCTGGCAATTTAATGGTTCACTGCCCAACTAAATCAATGTTTTCACTGGTCGCATGTCATAAAGTCCAAGGAATAATATCCATCAACGTAGAGTCATAAGGTTTATGGTATATTTTATGGTATTCTATGTAAGAAAGTTGCACCGTTTTATAAACTGGTTTGAAGAAAATCTTTGATAAGCGAAGCCAGTGTTAATTGTTGCTTTAATTTTTGAAAAATGATACAATTTTTTGAAAAACGACATCTTGTCCACTAGTGCGATGAAAAGTCCATGAACATTATGTCCTTAGACACCATGACATGCCACCTCTGCAATGAGAAACTCTTTTGACTATTTTTTTTTTCAACTTTCCCAGCTCAACGGCAAATTATTCCTCAACAGCGTGAAAGTAGAATTCGTGATAATTGGTTAAATTGATGGTAAAATAAAAACGTTGTTTTACTATTATTCATTTGCGTACTTCCGGGACTGCCTACTCATTATTTTAGCGTCTTATTCCAAGATTTATCAAAAGAAAATAAATATATAAAAATTAGCAAGAAGTTGTTTTACATCTTCTTAAATTATGATGTGACTGTTTGTTGTTAATTGTATGCCGTAATTGGTTTTTAATAAATATTAATGCGTTTTCTTCTTACCAAGAAATTCTGCAATTAACGCATTAATATTTAATTAAAACACATTTGCTATCAACTTAACACAATTTTATTACATCAATGTAAAATTTTTCTGCATTTAAATTTTTACAGAAAACTTCTGTTGTTTAGAAAAAAGCAAAAAATAACAACAATTCAGAGTAAAATAGCAATTTTAAAAGATGATTTATGGCGTTGTTGCAGACACAATAGACATCGGACTAAATGTATTTTTTTAACATAAATTAAGTAGTAATTTGTATTTTTGTTTTCTACAGTGAAATTAAGAACATTTTTATAAAATACATAAATAACAATTTCATACTAAACAGCCCAAGCAAAACGGCAGAAAAAAAATCACACGCAATTTGTGTGTATTTTTTGCCTTTTATTTTGAAAAGTGTAAAAATATTTTCTAAGACAGAGCAAATACTTAACGTGAATACAGGGTTCAAAATAAAATAAATTAAAATAAAATTTCCTAAAAAACCATTTTCCTGCATATTTTGCTTTGTAAAAGTTTGATCTTTAACCTTTACCGAGGCTCGATACATTTTCTGAAATGGCTTACAATGGCTAATTGGACTACAACTATTAGGAAACAGTCGTAGAAAAGCCGTATCTGCATACACTGAAATCACCGGCGCTATAAAAATAAGTCTTTCAGAGTCCGCACTTTACTCCTAATGTCTTTCAAATAGTTGTCACATATGCTAGCCATACAGCATGTCTCAAAGCTTTTATGTTAACACCTGCACCAACTTAAATGAAGTAATCAAAATTCTACTCCCCTGTAGGAATGTAGTTAGCTATTGCAGCGGCATATATACAGACGAATCTGGCATAAGATGTGGTACTGTACCTGCAGTCTTTCCTGATAAACTTGATATTAGTTTAACACACTGTGGCTTCAAAAAATCTGGCGGTTTTCCAGCTGATATATTTGCTATCATAGAAGCATATAAATTGCTGTATGACTAATAAGTGCTAGAGTGAATAATTACTACCAGTGTTGTCAGTTATGGCGATTTCTCGCCAAACGTGGCGATAAAAAATCCTTTGTGGTGATAAAAATTTTAATGTGGCGAGAGGCGAGATTCCTAGCGGTATTTAAAATACTTGTCGAAATTTTTGGCTATTTTTAACCGACTTCAAAAAGGAAGGAGGTTATACAATTCGGTTGAATGTTGCTTTTTTTATATTTGTGGCTCCAGAACTCAGTCATTTCTGATCCGATTTCGAAAATTTTTGGTAATATGATAGATTATACTCACGGAATGGTCCCGTTTTAAAAACAGCTAATAATCTTAAAAATTAAAGGGTGTCCCCATACAACATACATATTTTTTACGTGTATTATGAATTGTAAAGGGCACTTCTGTAAAATTTTAAATGACTGCGTATTACTATGGCTCCCAAAAACAAAAACTTATACAAAAATAAATCTAAAAATTAAAGGGTGCCCCCGTATTGATGTAGATTTACTTATATGCTTGCAAATTGGACAGAATTTTGATTGCTATGGCCGTTATAGTAACAGCTAATAATATTTAAAATTATAAATTAAAGGGTGCACCAATAGATCATTTAATTTGGTATATGGCCATACTTTTAAACAGTTGTAGACAAACGATTGAAATTTATAAAGAACCTGTTTTACTAACTTCTCTAAAACAACAAGTATAAAATTTGGATTTGGAAATAAACGCGTGTCCCAATAGTTGATATAATATGGTTTATGTGGCCGGACTTTTGAACCATTATAGACAGACATCTGAAATTTACAAGGGACATGTTTTGCTAAGTCCGCTGTAACAAGAAGCTTATAGTTTGAATTTAGGAATTAAAGGGTGTTCCCAAAATTAATGTAATTTGTTTTATATGGCCGTATTTTTTGAACCATTGTATACAAACCACTTTAATTTTAGACAGAATGTCCACTTTTTTATTTGGTATAAGAACAAGTATAAAAATGTTATATTATAAATTAAATAGTTAATATAATCGCATGTATATGGGCAAACTGTTAAACCGTTACAGACAGATGGTTGAAATTTACACAGAACCTGATTGCAAAATCTACTACAAAAGCAAGTATATAATTTGAATTTGGAAATTAAAGAGTAACCCTATAGTTGCTGCAATTTGTACATCGTGCCAAACTATTTAACAGTTGAAAAAGTATAAAGTTTGGAGATATAAGTGTGTCCCAGTGGTAAATGTAACCTAAGGCAGACAGATGAAATCTGTTTTGAAGTCAGTTTTTTCTCGCAAGAATTATTTTTGATTTTCTCTGCGATTACGTTACATTGCAGTTAAAAAAAAATGAAAAAGCTGACAGTATTATTTTATATGTATAAAGTTTACTAAAAATGTATGTATATTAATGAATTAACTAAATGCGTTTTGACTCCTTCATTTGTACCAATCTTATTATCTGCCTTGTATATACGAATATATTAATATCAAATAGTAAAGGCGCTTAAAGAAAAAGTCAGGGAGATAAAAAACAAAATTGTTAAAATTAAATGAGAAATGACATGGACAAAGAAAAGTTAATAATAAAGAAAATAGCGATGAATTAATAAAAAGTTTAAAGATAAAATACATTTACGAAATTCATTTTTGAATATGGACAGTATTGATTTTGGCACAAAATTTCAAACTGAATTGAAAAAGACTGTTTTAAATATAACTGAATCGTTGATTTTACAAGAAAGTTGTTTTCTGAAAGAAATACTTGATCGACTTCCAGAAAACTTATTAATTTTAGAAGTTTATTGTCAAGTTTCAGATTAAATTTTCTGCAGTTCAAGAAGTTACGCATTATTAGTATTTATTTCTATAAAATTTTTTGTCAGTAATTCGTATTTTCGAGGAGAAGGTCTTTACGGAAGAAAATTTTGGAAAATCCCTCCGGAAAAGTCAGAAAATTGGAAAAATGGAATATCTAATTTTTGTAGGAAATTTCGCGTGAAATTGTTCCTTTTAATGGCTTTCCAAATCAGAAAATAGAAAGTTCTTAATGTAAATCACGGAAAATTGCGGAAAATTGGAAAAATCGAAAATTGATTTTTTGTATGAAATTTTGTTCATCAAACCGCTCTCTACTGATTCCATCAAATAAATCACATTAAAAATTTAAATATTTGTGTTGTATTTTTACTCCAAAGTTTATCTGAAGGCTTAAAATTGGGGTGAGGCGAAGTCCGCTAGGTCCGCTAGTATTACATAGTTTTTAGATTGGCGGCATTTGGATATTGGGCAAGCCATTTGTAGGGAAAGTTAGAAAAAAAACTGGTAACACTGATAACTACATTGTTAGGTGTTAAGCGCCTCTTTTTTCTAATAAACTAAACTATCGGAGCTTTGCAGCGCATGTAGTCTATAAAATAATACCAATGGCCGACAGGTTTAGCCAGAACGACTACTGAAAGTTGTTGCAGTACTAATAGGTTATTGGACGCTTGGCGAAAGAAAATGGTTAACGACATATAAACTTCTACCTGCTTTGTCAATACTTCACTTGACGTTAATTGTGGATTACTTTATAAATACTTTGCGGCTATATAATAGAAAGAATCTTGCCTTACTTAATTTATATCTAATCTGGTGTGAAGTTCATAATTAAAAAAAAACTGTGAAAGTCATTTGGAAGTTGTTTATAAATGATTGGAACTGTTTCTTTAAAATCCTATTTACAAAAAAAATTTCTACAGAATTTCTCTTATTTCTTTTGTAGTTAGAGGTTTATAAATAGTTTTGAAAAATTACTTAAAAATTTTTATTAAACATGTCTTAAGCATTAAATTTTCTGAAACATAAGCCTATCAATTATATATATTGCATCAAAAGAGAATAAAACAATTTCCTAATGAATTAATTAAAAAATTATTGAAATTTCTATCTTAAAACAATTAAACTTTAATAGACAAAAAATTTCTTTCTATGTAAAAGTTTTTAATAGTTTACAAATATATTTACATTTTTAAGGGACTTTATGTGAACATCCTAGACATTAAACAACTTTCGCTTTTTGAAACACTAAATTATTATTTTTGTTTCGCCGCTTGAATACAAAATTTCATATCCACCCTTATTGCGAATGTCGACAAGTGATGTCGACGATCCACTCATTGTACTGCCGTCGTCAACATTGAGAGTAGTTGAGAGTTATCGACGATAAATTTATATTAATGAAGGCAATATTATACCGACGTTGACTGGAATTGACTTTGTTTTTGTCAACAAAGGTTTTTGTGTCGACATAGTGAATTTTTGTTTCCATGTAAGACATTTTCTAAAATTTTAGTGCCATGGAAAAAAGTTTAACTTTTACAATTCGAGACCTTTGTTGCTGAACTCGAAAAATACGAGTTTAGCAAAAGGTTTTGTAAGAAACTCAAACCCTCACAACTTCAAACAAGAGTGGGAAGAAATAGCTTTAAAATTAAATTCTCTGGACCTTCAATAACAGACGGTGCCTGTTGGCAAAAGGTATGCGTAAAGAAAAGTTTTAAACATGTACATTTTATAGTTTTTTTTTGCATGTAGGGAGAGATTTCAAATGCAAGTTATACAGTCACAATAAAGCTGAAATAAATGCGACGGGTGGTGATATATATAAACAGTCACCGCTGTCACATCTGAAAGAAGCGGCAGAAAATTCTTTGCAGTTTGAATAGCAGTTGAGTCCGGAAGGTAAAATACAAGGAATTATAGTTATAGTAAAGATAATTTCTCATAAGAATATAAGTTGCAGCTTTTTTAAAAATCTTATTTCCATAAAATTGAAGTTAGTTCTTATAATTTTAATTACTTTCTAAAAGTGAGTCGTGATTTTGGTCACTTTGTTTAATTTTTGAAATTATTAATCAAACTTTTTATTTTAGCATTATAATAAATGAAAGCGACTAAAATGTTGCGACTAGAATATGATGCATTAATTTAGCAGCTTTTCTACTAAAAGTTTATTTGGTAATTTAAATGTTGCTATTTCCTATTTGGAACTAAAACTAAAACTATTCGAAAGCTAACTATAACTTTTAAATTATGGTTTCAAAAGGTTCTTCAAACCGGTCATATGCATAAAACTATTATTTGGTATTCACCTCTATAATTCGATTAAAAATATTTCAAAGAATTCACATCACTAAACGCAACCTAAAAGTTTTTCAAGATAAGAATACCTCGCTAAATATTCAAAGTGAGCTTGTTGTACAAATTACAAACATTGGAAATGAACAAATAAATTCAATAAACGTCTTTCAAAGGAAACGTATTTAGAAGACATATAAACTGAATAAAACTGATATGAAGAAATAATATTAAAGAAAAAACACGAAAACAAAAATAAATTTAAATGAATATCAAAGTGTCAAGCCGCAAAGTGGCACTGCGACACCAACACAACTGATTAGAATGAGATGTGAAGAAAAAAAGAAAAGATTTTTTAAAAGGCCAAGAAAATTGTGTAGAACATTAAACCTTATTAAAGGTGATTGGAATATTTATTAACAGCAGAGAATTTTAAGACTAAATAAATGACAGAATAAGTGTTCATTCAAGACCACATGGAAATCATTATTAAATATCCAATACAAATTTATTGGGACAGGTCAGTAAAATATTTTTTCTATAGAAATTAAAATTTAATGATTTTAATAAATCTTTAAGGAAACTTTCACACTCTATTGTTCAGAAATACATTTTAAACAATAGGATCTCAACTCATACTCGGAGTAAATATATTTACGTTCTAAATTCCAAATGCTATCAGGCCAAAACACTCTCATAAACAAAGGGATACTCCTGCTCCCATTATACTAATGCACTAAAGCATTGTTGAGCAAAATAATTCAAAGATGAAGAAAACCGACTGTCAAGTCCATAATCAAGTATTCAAAAGTTATGCCTGCATGCCTGCCTGGCTGTCAGAGTTTAACTAGAGATGTCTAAAATATGTCAAAGTGGTTGGCCAATGCTATCAGACGCTATGAAAGGAAAAGCAAAGAAGAATAATTTAGAAGGTTTGATGTACTTCTGCTACGAGTACTAATACTCGTCTGAACTCACAACCATTTAGCAGCTTCTACAAGTAACAAAACAATTGCAGCATTTCAAAAGACATGGCAGTGAGAGAAAGTATTTGAAAGTAGTAAATATAAATTCAACAAGTGAATTTTCTTAATGCATTTGCAAAATCTCAAGCAAGTGAGAGTGTGAGACGAGGTCTCTGGTTTTTCAAAAACAAGTGAATAGTGAACGCAAAGACTTTTTGTTCATAAAACAATAGCAATTTGTAAATTCTTTAGGGTGGCCTAATTGAAATGCTTTAAATTCCTAATTGAAATGTTAGAATGTTGTTATAACTGAATGATTTCAATAATTAATTACACAGAGAGAATCTGCATATACTTTTACTTTAAATTTATACATTGGAAATTATTAATTATAAAAATTTTTAAATAATTAAAAAATTTCATATTGTTAATTTCTTAAATGGTTTTGGGATTTTTAATACAATATAAGGAAAAGTTTTAAACTCAAATGATTGTTGAGATCCTTTATCCCTTAATTTCCTAAACAACGGAAACAGAAGTGCCATTAAACTACCAAAAAGACAAATTTGGATGAAATAAAAATGAAGAATAATAGTCAAAAAGCAAAATAATATTGACATTCCAAACCAACTCTTTATGGAGACATCCTTCAATTAGACAGACAGAAAATTTACAAAAATTAAAATTCAGTAAATTTTCGTTTCGCTTTTTAATAAGAAAAAAAAAACAAGTAAGAGCGCTATATTCGGCTATGAAGAATCTTATATACCCTTCACCATCTATGTAAACCTAGTTTAGTGAAGTAACTCCAATCAAAAAAGCAAATATTGGGGTGACAGAAAATTAAAAAATAATATATATAATTTTACATAAAATGACATCGGCTCTCAATGCATTTTTTAAGCATTTTTTAAAAATTTTAGTATTTTCTTAAATACCTCTTCAATTGCTTGCTTTAAAATAATACCCATGTTGATATTTTAAAAAAATTTGAAAATTTCAGAACCCCGTAATTTGGAAAATATGGGCGAGCGCCAATTTCTTCACCTTATGTTTTTTTCTTATTTGTTAAATCTTTATGACTCCATACATTTATTTTTTTAATTGCATTTATTTCATTGTTCTAAATGATATGGAAAAATTAGAGGTAGGCGTGGTGTTTTGCCTGCTGCCTCGAAAGACATGGACCGATCATGCGGATTTTCAATATTACATTTTTTGACACAATATCTGGTTGATTGGCATATTCATTTTTGATATGAAATCAAGTTTGCTTCGGCGGGGTATATAAGATTCAACGTAGCAGAATATAGCACTCTTACTTGTTTTATTTGCTTTGGTTGTTACTATGATGTCACATGCGTCATAAGGATGCTAATATGTATAATTTATCAGATGTGCTATTGCACTATTTACCCACTTTATAGTTGTTGAACTCACATGAGATAGTGTAAAGGTAGCTTAAATATTTAAAACAAATAAGATAACAATTATGAAAATTTATAAGTTAAATAGAATTAAAATTTTTCTACATGTTGTATGTAAGTACGAGGGCTGCTCTATATATTTCTGGCCTAATAGTGAAAATGCGAATATTTATAATCAAAAATGTTTTTATTGTTTTTCAAAGTATTCTCCAGCATGATTTATACACTTTTGCATGCGCTCAAACCAGTTGTCGAAGCACTTTTTCCTCTCCGATTGAGACACCTCTAAAACATGGTTTTTGAACACTTCAACAGCTTCTTCTGGCGACGAAAATCGTTGACCACGCATTTTTTTCTTTATGTGCGGAAACAAGAAGAAGTCATTAGGTGCCAAGTCAGGGCTGTACGGCGGATGACCCATTAATTCGACGTTTTGGCCGGTCAAAAACGCTCTGGTTTGAGCCGATGTGTGAGAGCTAGGATTGTCATGGTGAACAATGATTTTCTTCTCTTGTTGGTTTTTCGAAATTCTCCGATGACTTCAGGCAAACAAATTGTAGTGTACCACTCAGAAGTGACCGTCCTACGTTGCTGAAGCAGAACAGTCGCCACATGACCAGTTTTGCCGAAGAAAAAGGCGACCATTTGCTTCGAAGTGCTTCTTCCACTAACAACTTTCGTTGGATTTTGCTCGCCTTTGAAGACCCACACGGTCGATTGTTGTTTCGTTTCGGGCTCATACGCATACATCTATGATTCGTCACCTGTGACGATCTTATAAACGTCTTTTGAAGCACCGCAATCGTATTTTTGCAACATTTCTTTGCACCAATCGACACGAGCCTTTTTTTGAGCGACTTTCAAATTGTGCGGGATCCAACGAGAACAAACCTTTTTTACGGCCAGATGTTCATGCAGTATCGAATGTATGCTGGTGGAAGAAATGTCCAAGGATGTCTCTATCTCTCGGTATGTCGCATGTCGATCTTGCATTATGAGTTCACGCACGACATCAATGTTCTCCGGCACAACAGCCGTTTTTGAACGCCCTTCACGGAATTCGTCTTTGAGCGAGCTTCGGCCACGATTAAATTCATTATACCAACTTTTCACTGTGCTATAGGATGGTGCTTCATCGCCATACAAAGATTTAAGTTCATCAATGCACTCTTGTCGTGATAATCCACGTCTAAAGTTGTGAAAAATGATGGCACGAAAATGTTCACGAGTTAATACCATTTTTTTCTATATTAATTTTTTCAAGTCACTGTAAACAACGCAAATAATGGTCGTACGTCAAAACGTTTTGAGTACGATTATGCTTAAAAATGACAAACTTTCCAATGGAAATGTCAGATTGCGCTTGGAAGCACTCAGTGTTGCCAGGCCAGAAATATATATAGCAGCCCTCGTGTATGTGTATGTTTGACAATAAAAGTTATACAAGAGTTTCCCTAAATTAATTTGAACTTGAAAATATTTTATTTTTAATTTTTCTATTGATTAAAAAAATTTGTCTTAAAAAATGCTCGTTGCATTGTGTCCTGCTAAAATAGTAATTTCTTGAGGTTGACTTGTGATGGAAAATCTTGAAACTGAAGAAACGCCATGCTTTATGTAATTACGAGGCAATAAAGTGGAACTTATTACAAACGTGATGGATCTACGTGATTGATCTAATATTAACAGCGTGTGAGGCTTCAATTAAATGCTTGCTATGCATTAAAATTATTAAGAGAAAATCATAAAAGTCAAAGGTTCCATCATTATACTTGTCCAGCATAGGATTTCATATAAAAAGAAAAAATATATAAAAGGCATACCCTATTAATTCGGCGATAATTAAATAAAATCGACATTTTTTTCGACCCATATATAATTAAGAAATCTTTAACCAGAAACTTTAATCCTTTAACATTTATTAAGACAAAATTAAAAGATTTTTTTATTAAAAATTAATTTTTAGGGCAGTTAATGTAAAAATCAAGAGGTTTCCATTATTTAACATAATTATTTTTTTAGTAATTCAACTATAGTTCAAAATAAATCTGATAGATGGTGATTCGATATGCATTTTCGGACTCCTTATGCTCCGTAGTATGTAACAGATAATAAAGTAACTTTTGTATAAATGAATACGAAATTCTCTACAGTTAATGCAAAGGTACAAAAACCAGTGTGTTTATTTATAATAAACATCTTCTCTATCTGATTAGTTATTTAATAGTTGTAGGATTAATTTGCGTAATACTCAATCAATATTTCTTTCTTTCGAATACTGTTGATTTATAGAGTCTATATGTTGATATTTAGTTTACATGTCTTCATCTATATTTTCTTGAAAGATCATTACTGCAGTTCTTTTTTTTTGCATTCGCAATTGAAGCATATACTGGTTGAAAAAATAAAGGGTCCATTTTCAGCCCCTTTCTTTACTTAGTAATGGCAAATAATCAACCATGAATAGCGGTCTCTCATGTCCCACTTCAATTAACATGCGTTTGCTTTAGAGCAGCGTTTTCTGGGCATCTGCTAAGGACATTCAACATAGATTTTTGTCACGAACCCGGCCAGTTTTCAATATCTATTTTAGATTGAGATCACCCTTGACGTCCTTAATAAATAAACTGCTACTAGGTATCCTTATGCTACTCCCAGCAATTGTTCACAATATTTGCTACTATCGAATTATTCTCCCACAAACATAATCTTCCTTGATTTTTACTATGCCGGACGATATTTGATGTATTTATTGTACGGGATACTTCGATTGTATCTAATTACCGTTCTCGCCTTCCTGCCTAAGGGCTCCTTGATCACTACTTCAGAGTGGCCGCATGAAGTTGTTATCCGCCATCTTTTTACAACTATAGAAAACAACTCTTGTAAGAGCATGGCTCCCACTAATTCCGTTTTTGTATTGGCTGACCTACGATGTCTGACTGACTACATAGTAATAGTTTTTGCTCTCTGGTTGATTACGTATTCTGGTTGTTTTTAAAATTCTTTGCCTTTTCGCTTTTGAAAATCTTTTTAATAGTTTTTTGCCCCTTACTTTTTTTTTTGCTTTATTATTATTTTTCAGTGGGACTATTATTTAATTAAATTTTTGCTCAAATTAAGAACAAGTAATAAAATTTTTTTCATCTATTTATTGTTTTTCTTTTCTCTGTGTATTTTACTTCCCATATTTCATGTTTTGCAATCCCTATAAAGGTCTTAATTGATTTAACAATATTAAAAAGTCAATTATGAGTTTATTTGTATTATGAATTCATGTTGTTAACTAAAGCAAAGCTAAAGCTAAAGCAAATGCAATGCTGAGTTTTAATGCTGTTTTAATTGCATTTCAGAGATTTAAGGAATTTAAAACAATTGATTTAAGTCAGAAGAATTGAATTAAATGATATCAATTATAATGTAGAAATTTTTAGTATCTAAAAGTGTTTACTGTGATTTGAAATTGGGATGAACGCGAAAATGCCAGAACGAAATCTGCAAAATAAATAAAATACTTTTAAATATTTTAACAACTTTAAAAAAAATAAAAGAAAAATATTCACAAATATCTCTTTTACTTTCTTCTGTACTCAACTTTAAGGAAGAAATTCCATTAATAACTTTTATAAACTCATATCCCATGTCTTATTCGATAATAGAACTCAAGTTAAAAAGTTGTTAATTTTTAAAAGCGTACAATATAAATTAATTAAAACATTCCATTTGATCGCAATTACATTTGTAACTCCCACATATGAACATAAAAGCAGAAACGTTACTAACAACAAAGAAAAAAATTCCTAAGCGGATATTTCAACTGTAATGAAAAACAAATGAAATTAACACAGAAAAATAGACAGCCAGGCAGGCAAACAGGCGAAGGATGGAACGATGCCCCAAACCACCAAAGAAAAAGAGTTGACATTTAATGCAGGATGCTTAACCAAAAACAAGGCCTTATAATAAAGGATATATTCATAGAAAAGGATGTTTAAATATTTCACATATGTATGAGATATGCTTTTATGTTATTATTAGATTTTTTAGACTTTCATTCGACTTCTTTCCTTTAAAATACTTTGTGTAAATGTTATTGTAAATAGTGCGTGTATAATGGTGGTGGTGGGGAATAGAATTCATATCATGTGACAATTAAATATTTGTTGTTAAACAAATTATTTTTATTGTCTTTGAAAATACTTTTATGTATAATTTGTTAAAATTATGTTTTCTCATTTTAATTATGGGTTGATGTTTCATGAAACACATAAATAAATAAAGTCATCTCTTCAAACTTTATTGGAAAGAATGAAAAAGTTACAATAACTTAATTTTGATTTCAGTTAAAATAATAAGTTAAAAAAAGAAGCGTTTTGGGAACGGTATGTGCGATTTCGTTAGTGTACCCTACCGTTACCGATAAGCTTCTTCTTCCTTTTAGCGCGTAAGACGCAAAGCAATGTAATTCATAGCTTTTGCGCTGGAATGTCATCCCTTAATAAGAGCGTCAAGTTTGTGTCTTTAACAGTAATGTTAACTCACTTTATTTTATAAAACCCGCTGTATAAGAATAAAGTAGAGATAAAGCCGCTAAATTGCCTTGAAAATAACTATGTATGATGTCATTACTTTTCAACCATAACAAAACAAACCAACAAGCAGCCATCTTCACTTTATAACGCACTGTCAAAATTGTATTTTCCAATTGCTAAGCGTTGACGCCGTGCTATTTAGGCATGCTTAATACATTTTGTATGAACATGAGAAGTTTTTACAGATATCTTGCGCTTTACGCGCTAATTTAGGGATGGCAGTAAGTTGCATTCTGTTATGGGTATTGTATACGTGGCATAAATGCTAAAGCTGCTCATAAACGTCATGTTTTTTAAATCTGACACGTCAAATTTCCCACTGTTAAACACATACATGTCGTGTAGGGCTGTTGAAACATTGCTTCTTTAAAATACATGTGAAAAGTCATCTGACAAATTTTCGTTTAGAACGTGTTCTATTTTGATCTGACAAACCATCTAACACAAGCTGTTTTTATAATTATAAAAAGTATTGCCGAAAACCTATGCCGTATGAAAACTATCAACGGCGGTAGCATTAACCGGCCGATGGTATTATTATTTCATATGACCAAAATCTGAAATTGCTTTTAACTATTTGATAACAATTATGTAAATTCTGTATCATTCAGTGTTGCTAGAGAAAGCCAGAAAAAAGTTACGCTTTTCCTTCAAAAAAGTCACATTATACATATTATTATAAATAGTTTTATTCCATATTTCATGAGTATTTCTATTAGGACTTTATACTAGTATTTCGGAATGGAAAAGTGCATGATCTCGACATTCAATAAAATTAGTTAAAGTACCATTTTTGTAATAAATCCGTTTTAACTTTTTCTTTGAAAGATTTAGTTTCGATATAATTTACTACACTAATTATTTAAAAAAAACCCGTTATTAAAGACAAATTTGAGCCTTATTTGCTTCAAACTTCAACATATTGTTAAATTCTTCAAGCGAAATAACTGAAGTTTATAACAATTTTTTTGCAAGTTTAAACAGAATGCTTAGTTTTCCGCACGAAATGCAGCTCATAATACTTCACAGTCGGAAAGAATTGTTGCGAGAAACTTTTTGTTGTTTCTAAACATGAACCAAGAAACATTTTGTGATTTCTCACGAATTGAACTGCAACAAAGTTTTTTTTTTGCTTATTTCACCAAATTTTTTATATGGAATTTTAAATGCATTTGCAAGGTAACCTTTGTTATTAAAATCGAATTGATATGTTAAGAAAGGTTTATATCTTAAAAGAGATTCTTACCTCAAATAATGAAACAAATACTCTTTCAGTTTTATTAGCTTATTTAGTCTCTGTACCGAAAGTTACGTGGAGCCTTAAAAAGTTACAAAAAATGTAGCTTAAGGGAATCTGACAAAATTGTAGATGTATAAAAAAAAAATATAGCTTTCAATTTCTAAATACCTCATCTGCCATTAATAGAGACGAAGTAAATTGATGAAAATGAAACGTAAACAGTATGGGATTTGGTTAGTGTTAGTAGTTTCTAAGCAAATATCCTCTAAGGTAACAATTTTTATCTTTAATTCGACTGCATCTCTGGTACAGACATGTGAAATTTCAATATAATCCAATTAGCCGTTTAGAACCTACAGAATTATTTTTTTACGAAATTTCCCACTGTGCATTGTAACACATTAATTAAATAATGTAAATTGTTTAAAGCTAGCAATAGCGACCAGCAATTCAGTGTTATTATAGTAAGTTCTTGCATTCCAGGCATTTTTTCTTCTCAGTATTAGTTTTCAGGAGCCTTTTACTTTAAATTGTGATATTTTTTTTTTTGTTTTTATTCTTTTAACTCTTCAATGGACTTTTTTATTATAAAAATATGTATTATTTAAATGAATAAGCATAATAATACTTAAATATATACATCTTTAATTTTCATTTCTTCAGTCAGACTAATTATTGGAGGCATGTAAAATATCCATATGAAGAGTCTCCCGAATTTACATTTAGATAAAATTTTTAGCTGAGAGATCAAATATTTTTTTCACTTTTTTTAAAGATTAAAACTATTTTCAGTAGTTTAACTTTCCTCTTATGTCATCTAAAGACTCTCGTTCTGTTATAAAAGCATGGCTTTCCCTTTTAAAATGTTTTCTCTCTTTATTGATTAAAAAATATTTTCATACAATAATTTTTCAATATCCTAAAATTATTTTGTCATTTTTCCAAGACATCAATGAATGTGTGGCATATAAATATAAGTTTGTATTTGTAATTTAATGATTTTCTTTATTTACGTTAAGATGTCTCCAAACGCATTAAAAGATGTGCTAAGCCAGTAAGTGAGTCAGTCATTTAGCCAGTCTGTTGTTATGACATGATTAATGACTCTTTTATTTTCTTGAGCTAATCGTCAGTCAGTCCTTGTCATCGGATCACAGTTGTCAGTAAAGTCAAGTTATTAACGGTTCTCATCTTCATATCTATTGCAAAATCAATTGATTAATTTCAAACTTTTTTGTTGCTTGATTATATAAATATTGCTACAGTGTAACAATTATTTTTTTTTAACACAAGTTTATTTGTTAAGTGATCCAGATTACTTTGAAACAAAAGAGTAAACTTAAATTGAGCTTAATCCAGTAAATTTTAAACTGGATCAGCCCTCTTAAAATATTTTTTAATTAAGAATTTAATTGATTTCATTTCCTCAAATTTTTTTCAGTGAAGAAATGTTTTATGATCTGCTCAAAAATAACATAAATTGCTATAATTTCTCAATAGTGAAATGATCAATCGACGTTTCTTGTATAGTTTATCAATATATTTTACCAATAATACTTTTCATTTATTATAGTGGCTTAAAATATAATTAAAAATTAATTTATTAAGGTAACTGCGATTTTTTTGAAATATTAAGAATTTGTGTTTTTTTCTGGCTTAATTTTTATTCTCATTAAATAATTTCTTTTTAAGACATAATAATCTCAAATTTATATTTAAAATTAAGATAAAATCTCCCATATGAACATCCATTCTCCATTGTTATTTGCTTTATGTTTTAAGGGAAATAAACAAAAATAGTGAAATATTTTTTCAAATTACTTAAATTAATTGATTGAATCAAAAAATTAAAAAAAAATAGGCTTTGTACTACAAATGCTATGTCACTCTGTGTGTCTTCAATGTTGACGTTGCTGAAATTATTATTATTAGACTTGGTTATTTTTTTAAATCTATTTTTGCCAATTGTTTGTTTGTTTTAATTTTTCCTTAAGCGAAAATATTTTATAAAAAAACTAAATACAATTTATTATTTGTAAAATCCTATGCTAAAATTGTATTACCAAAACAAGACTTTTCCGAATATGGGTTTTAAAGTTTAAAAAAATTATAAGTTCTTATTCAGTGAAAATGCGATATCAATAATAATTGAGCTTGTTAAACCTTTGAAGAACACGCACTTTTCTATATGGAATTACTTAAAAAAAAAACTTTGAGTTCTGTGGGAACTTCGTGTAGCCTAATTAATATTGATTAACTGTGAATATTCCTTGTATTCTGATTTATAAAATAAATTGATTAAACAGATACTGCCGTATTCATAAAATATTAAAATAGGTTTGAAATGTATTTTAGGAGAAATTTGTATGAAAATGTTGTCATAAAGGACATTTCAAACTAATTTTATTTTTTATAAATATGGCAGATAATGTTTACACTGTACGCAACCTAAGGGACACAGATACGAAGAATGCTGATAAAAGATGTATTGATCCAAAAAAATTTTGATTACATTCTGCAGAGTTCTAATTTTTCCTGTTTTCTTTAAGAATGAAAACAAAACGCTTAAAAGTAATTTTTACTTTTTAATTAGTTTAAAATTATTTAAATGGCTAATCGATAAAACACTCATTATTTGGAAGCATTATTTAACATAACGTTCATCATTGTTAATTCCTATAAGAATTATTTTCTAACAATAAAAAAATAATCAAAAGTAACTGATTCAATTACTTATTTCTTAACCATTTATGATTTGCTTTCCAATGGCAACAACAAGTTAGAAGCATTTAAGGTAAATAAAACAAATACAAGTTTAAAATAGGAGGTGGTGTAGCAGTACTTGTCAAAAAGAATTTACCCCATAAATTGTTGCCAATCGTAAACAAAACTTTTATCGAAAATATTAGCATTAAATTCTTTACAGATACAGGTCCAATAGATATATATTCGTGCTACTTTCCCGGCGGTTCAGCCACATCGGACGGTATTAGGTAATAAGAATTTGCTTCGGATATTCATAAGCTTAGTGGATCTGAAATATATCTGCATGAGATCCAATTGCTGGGGCAACATTTTACATGAAAAACTAGAATCGTTTAGTTTACCCTTGCGATTATGCATACATACCGGCAGTCGTAATTAACGATCTGAGCTCTGACCATTTCAAGGCTCTTTAAGTATTATTTTTCTAACGCTAACTGAAGTAAATATTCTAGTGTAGTAAGCAGACAGCTTAATTTGCCTGTGTTTGAAAGTATATTAAATGGAGATCAAATTGAAGACTGTCTTTTGACTTTTGAAAATATTATTAAAAATGCCATCGTTGAAAGCGTACGTAAACAAAACATATGGAAGAAAAACAAAACCTTGCCTAATAGAATCAGGACCTTGATTCTGCAAAGAACCTTTTTTCGACGAGAATGGCAAAGATATAGAAATCCAAACGATCATTTTCAAGTTAAAAATTTAAATTTAAAAATACGTACTAAATTATATCGCCCTTTCTGGAACATTACTAAAATTTTAAGGAAAAAATCAAAAAACTTTCCAATTTTAAATCAAAATGATTTACGTTTCACCACAAATCAGGACAAATGTGAAGCCGTAGCACCAAAACTTTAAGCTAATCACCCGATTTCTCCCATCTCGATGATACAACTACAACATCGAAAGTAAGGATTAAGATCAAATACTCAATTCATAAGATGTAAATTTAATAAACTTACCTCAAGTGACCGAGCAGGTTCCGATGGCTTGAATTATACGAAGGCTGCTATATATATTTCTGGCCTGGCAACACTGAGTGCTGCCAAGAGCAATCTGACATTTCCATTGGAAAGCTTGTCATTTTTAAGCATAATCGTACTCAAAACGTTTTGACGTACGACCATTATTTGTGTTGTTAACAGTGACTTGAAAAAATTAATATAGAAATAAATGGAATTAACTCGTGAACACTTTCGTGCCATAATTTTTCACAACTTTCGCCGTAGATTATCACGACAAGAGTGCATTGATGAACTTAAATCTTTGTATGGTGATGAAGCACCATCCTATAACACTGTGAAAAATTGGTATAATGAATTTTAATCGTGGCCGAAGCTCGCTCAAAGACGAATTCCGTGAAGGTCGTCCAAAAACGGCTGTTGTGCCAGAGAACATTGATGCCGTGCGTGAACTCATAATGCAAGATCGACATGCGACATACCGAGAGATAGAGACATCCTTGGACATTTCTTCCACCAGCATACATTCGATACTGCATGACCACCTGGCCGTAAAAAAGGTTTGTTCTCGTTGGATCCCGCACAATTTGAAAGTCGCTCAAAAAAAGGCTCGCGTCGATTGGTGCAAAGAAATGTTGCAAAAATACGATTGCGGTGCTTTAAAAGACGTTTATAGGATCGTCGCAGGTGACGAATCATGGATCTATGCGTATGAGCCCGAAACAACAATCGACCGTGTAAGTCTTCAAAGACGAGCAAAATCGAGCGAAAGTTGTTCGTGGAAGAAGCACTTCGAAGCAAATGGTCGCCTGTTTCTTTGGCAAAACTGGTCATGTGAAGACTGTTCCGCTTAAGCAACGTAGGACGGTCACTTCTGAGTGGTACACTACAATTTGTTTGCCTGAAGTCATCGGAGAAATTCGAAAAACAAACAGGAGAAGACAAATCATTGTTCACCATGACAATGCGAGCTCTCACACATCGACTCAAACCAGAGCGTTTTTGACCGGCCAAAACGTCGAATTAATGGGTCATCCGCCGTACAGCTCTGACTTGGCACCTAATGACTTCTTCTTGTTTCCGCACATCAAGAAAAAAAATGCGTGGTCAACGATTTTCATCGCCAGAAGAAGCTGTTAAAGTGTTCAAAAACCATGTTTAGAGATGTCTCAATCGGAGTGGAAAAAGTGCTTCGACAACTGGTTTGAACGCATGCAAAAGTGTATAAATCATGCTGGAGAATTCTTTGAAAAACAATAAAACAATTTTTGATTATAAATATTCGCATTTTCACTATGAGGCCACAAATATATAGAGCAGCCCTCGTATATGCCTAAAAATACTTCCAAAAAAGCTACTAGGTACCTCACAATCATAGTAATACTTGTCTTAAACTTTCATAATTTCCCCATTAAATTAAAGAATTCAAAATAATTCCTATTTTTCTATTCATTTTTAATAATTCCTATTCTTAAGTCAGGTAAGTATATGGACTCTTCATCTTCCTATCGTCCGAGAAGTCTTTTGTATAGTGTAAGTAAAGTGTTAGAAAAAGTAATCAAAGTCCAACCAATATATTTTATGGACGCAAATAGCATTATTCCACCCCAAAAGTTTGGCCTTCGAAGGGAACGTAATGCAGTTCACAAACTTACAAGAATAAAAAATTTTTGTTAAAGCGAATTTGACCAACAAAAATCTACTGGCGTGGTTTTATTAGATGTCAGAGCTTCGTTTAATATAGTTTGGCATGATAGCCTTATTTTCAAAATTATAAATTAAGTCTTCTCCTCGCATTTTGCTAAACTCTCGCAAATTCAAAGTTCATATTGGCTCACACAGTTCGCAATTATTAATAACTATATGTTATCTGTTTTTGCTGACGACACAGCAGTTTTAAGTCCTGATGTTATGGTGTCTGATATATTTTATATTTCAATAAATGGAAAGTAATGCTAAACTGCGAAAAAACCAAAGCTTTTTATTTCACAAGGGAACAAAAAAATGTTTTATTCCGTAGGATAATATTGTTTTTATTAACAAGTCAATTCAATGTGAACAAAATGTCAAGTGTTTAAGAATAATGCTTGATCCAAAGATAAATTTTAGCTACCATATTCGTGATATCATAAATAAAGTAAAATTATTAATCCGAATGTTATACCCATTTAAATGATACCCATATTGAAATTTAAAAAAAAAAAATTGAAAATTACGGAGCCCCGTAGCTCAGAAAATATGCCTAAGCGCCCATTTTTTCACTTAATTTTTTTTTTATTTTATAATTCTCTATCGGCCTATTTATTAATTAATTTATTACTTTTTTTTACCCTTTTGCTACTTTTTGTGGTGAAGGGTATAAAAATGAAGTCACTCGAAATTTCTATATTAGAAGTTTGAACTCTGATTATTTACATGTTAATGACTAAATACTATCTTAATTGTATTCCTGCCATCATTTTTAATTTTACTATCAAAAATTTTACAACAAATTATGTTTAAATTATTTTACTTTAATAATTCATGCCAGTATTGCCAATGTAGCGTTTTGGAGGCTAAATTCTTATTCTACACCTTAGTATTTTTAAAAGTTTTAATAAGCAAAATTTTGATTATACTTTATTCCCAAACGATTTTTTTATTTACAACTATTAAAGCGATTAAACATGAAACTGATAATAAACTAATTATCATTGTAAAACTTGTTTTTACCTAATTTAACAACACCTTCTGTTTTTCTTAAAAGAAAAATTTGTAAAGGTTTGACTTTTAAGATCAGAGGAAGTGTGTTTTTTTTTTTTTTGCTTACATTTTCAACTGCACATTTCGGAGGACTCTTAAAAATTTAGATCACTAAAACTTGCAGTACAGTCAATTTCCGTAACGCAGTTGCTATCAATTAAAATTTAGCCATCATCTAGCTCGTGAACAGTCAAAACTTCAATAAGACTGTCTTCTGCGCTTGGTTTAGGAATAGGAATTGAATTGTGAACGATTTTCTAGCGGTTACTTTCATACGCACCCATTGCGCCTTAAGCTTCGAAATATTCTGATGGCCTGCAGAAAGCATACCTTCCTGTATTGCTTTGAAACCTGTCGCAAATCTTCAAGCATAGAGGAGCTTTTTGCAATCATAAACTATTTTTGCGTGACATTTGATTTGTTTTATCTCTTTTTATCGATACAAAGTTATGTAAATTACCTACAAATAGGTTCTTTACATATTTTAAACAATTTTATTCTTAAATTTACTCTCAAGATCTATTCTAGCAGTTACTTATTTTTAGGCAAAATAAGTAGGACTGAGAATTCGGGCTTTTAATATGAATTTGTGTTTTTAAATAAATTGACTTTTATGACCTTGGAAAATTTCTAAGCTCCCAAAATATCCCTAATTTTTTGTAAACTTCTTACATAATTAAAATTGAATTACATGAAAGAGTAACTCCAGTACTTTCCCTAACAACATGGACTATTTTATATTAAGGCACCAAAAACATGAAATGTGTAGTTGTTGTCTAATACTTAATTTGTTTCATGTTGCAAATGCTTCTTTATGTTTAAGGTACGATTAATGGCTTAACAAAAATATCTTATTATTGATATAATTTCTAAGTAACAAGCAACATATTTAAGCACTTGCCTGCTAAAATACTAATTATCACATATTTTTAATGTATCTGTTTATTTCTGTACAATGGTGATTTCCCATCCTTGGCTAACGTCGGCGAATTCGCCCAAGTGTGCGATGAGGGCTCTCCGATCGTATTATACTATTATCTCCTTCTTTTCATTTTTTGGATAACTTTGTAGTTTTTTTTAACAATCAGGCACTTAGGCGCCATTTAAATTTTTTGTATTACTTACTAACCAACCTTTGTTAAGGCAAGACGCCATATTTGATAAAATTGAATTTGTTTTAAAATAAATTGGAGAACCTTTTTAAACCAACAACTGTGGTCACCGATACTTTTGATTTCTTTTGGAAACCAAGGGAAGTTTAAGAGTGCATCTTTTATCAATTGGGTGCGCTTAACTGAAACCAACATATATTTGCTTATACTAAGTAGAAGGACAGAACCATCCTCCCATAATCTTGTACATTTTTTGGTCCAATCGAGCCGGATCCTGAAGAAAGTGGGACTCTTAGGAGGAACTCGACAAAATAAGGTGATATTTATTTCGATTTTTAAGTGTCTAGATTGCTCTTAAAATGACCAAGATATTTGTATAAAAAAGTCAAAGATAACATTAATATCTTAAAACAATATTGTACTTTCGTTATGTTATAATATTTGAGGTAATATATTACAAACTGTTTTATCGACGAGAATCAAAAACAGGTCACCTCGTTTTCAATTCTACAACTCTGTTTTTTGTATGGTTTTTGCATTTATGTCTATACGACAGCAATTAATTTGTACATTAAGTTGTCGGTTTTATACTTCTATTAAAAGGCTTCAACTAATAACTGTAACTTTCTCTGGAAAGGCAGAAATAATAGTGGTATTTTCATATATTTCGGATAATAATTCCCCAAATTAGGAATTCGGTGTAAATGAAAGTTTCGTTAAGATCTTTTTGCCGGCGCACGTGAATTTACACCAAAACGCAAAATAGAACATATAGTGTACAAATTAAACACAAAAAAAAAAATAAAATAAAAAAGAAGTTCAAAACAAAGTTCCAATAGCATTTCTAAGCAGTGGGATATTTTTGGCGTCGGGAACGGATCTAAAATCGTCCAGCTCAACTAAGTGTAATAGCTGTCATTGACTTTGTTACCATTTAATCAACTTCATCAAACAACGAACATAATAAAACTTTGGAAAGCAGCAACCAACTGCTACAACGCTGGTGTCCACGGTAGCTACGTGTTCAATGTAAGTTTGTTAGCTAATATATTGCACATAAACGTACATTTTAGAACTTAATTTGTTTTCTTTCTGCATTTTATTTCGGTATGTTTTTCTTAACCCTTCTTTAAAGCAATATCTTTTCCTTCCACACTGATGGTAACTTGTGTTTGGTTTTTAACTTAATTGAAATACGTAGACTTACAATTGCTTTGCTTTAGGCACATTCGGGAAGTCCAACGTATTTATTTTCTACTCCGACAGATATTTTTATTGGTCTAAGTTTATTGTAATAACCGTGTTGGGCTTTAGTTTAAGTCATTTATTCTTGTTTATTGGCATTGAATATATATACACATATTTTGTGACAATAATAAAAAACCTGCAGGCTTAGTTCAGCTCATAATTTTAACGTGTTTCAGGTCAAACTCTCAAGTCATTGGTTTCAATTTACAATTTGATTCAATTTACAGTCTGTGAAACTAGGTTCTAGTTATATATAGTACTCATAAAAAAAAAAAATTAAATTAATTAAGAAATGACTACAAAATCGGAGAATTTGGTAAAATTTGAAAGACTTGCTGCTCTTTTTTTAGAGTTTGAGAATGATTTTCTTGAGTTGCCAAAAGAAACTCTTACAAGTTTTTCCGTGGATCTTCAGAAAGAGGAATTTAAGATTTTATGGGAAAAAGTAAGAGTTGCTTATGAAACCTTTGCTACTAACCACACAATCAATGATTCTGAAGACGACTGTGAGCAGGCAAAAGCTTTATATAAAGAATGTAGGCTAGCCTACATTACCATAGCTGCACAAATGGGTGAATTATCCCAGACCTTTTTGAATAAGTCTATTATTTCCTCAACCAATTGTAATACTGGCGCACATAATGTGAACAATCGACCATCAAGGCACGTGTTAAATTTACCACCATGCAAAATATACGTTTTTAAGGGTGATTACAAATCATGGCCGACTTTCCGTGATATGTTCACGGCGATTTATATTAACTGTGAGGAACTGACAGACGTGCAAAGACTATGTTATTTGCGGCAATACACAAGTCTTGATGCACAGGACATTGTTAGCGATTCTGAATGGACTAACGACGGATTTAGAGGAGCGTGGGCTAATTTACTTGACACCTATGAAAATACAAGAATCCTGGTTAATAATCAGTTAAAACTTTTGTATAGTCTGACACCTGTCAGGACTGAATGTGCTAAGGAGATTAAGCGGATCCAGAGGGATATTAGAAATTGCATCTCTGTCTTAACACTAAATGGAGTAGATATATCTGGATGGGATGCTGTATTTGTTTTTTTTTGTTCAATAAATTTGCCAGTTTTGACTTTGTCACTATGGGAACAGTCGGTCAAAAATAAAAAAGAAATTCCTAAATGGAAATACTTAGATGACTTTTTAACTGGCCGTTTTCAGTCGTTGGAAACGGTTTTTGATTTGAGAAATTTTGAGGATTGCGACAGCAGGAGGTCAGGGGCCGGAGCTCTGATAACAGGTTCTGGTAGTAGCGGTTCATATAGTAGGAAAGTTAAGAGCTTTCAAACAAAGCTGGTGAGCAAAGCGTGTCCTTTGTGCTCAAGAGACCATCTTATAAGATTTTGTTCCAGATTTATCAATATGGATCCGGGGGAGAGATTTTTGGCTGTAAAAAAGCATAATCTCTGCATAAATTGTCTGGCTGAAGGTCATAGGCTTAATAATTGTCGAAGTAATTTTAGTTGTTCAATATGCAAATTAAAGCATAATTCGATGCTTCACAGGGCAGTCTCTACATTTACTTCCACTCTAAGTCCTTCAGGCAGTGAGGGTAACGATCAAGCTGATCAGCCGACCACGAGTGTGCAGAATTGTTTTGCTGCTACTTCAGAGCATATATTTTTGGGTACAGCCCTTGTTCAGATCCTATGTCGGGAAGAAGTTTTTATGGCAAGAGCTGTAATAGATCCCGGTTCCCAATCAAGTTTTATCTCTGAAAAATTGCAGAAAAAATTGAATTTGCCGACAAGACCAAGAAATATAGGAATCTCTTCGTTAAATGACGCCACTCCTGGTCGTGCTTTGAAGGAATGTGGAATAACGCTTCGTTCACCTAATAATAACAAGTTTTCATTGGAAATGGTAGCTTTAGTGTTGCCGAAATTGACAGGAAATCTGCCAAATAAAACGGTTGACATTTCAAAGTAGGAGGCCTTATTTGACTTAGAATTAGCTGACCCGAACTTCGCCGTGAGTCGACCAATTGACATATTGATTGGATCTGATTTTTATCCAAAGATTGTGTGTGACGGTTCTAGGCAAAGGGTTTTGGGAAATGTTGTGGCTCATGAAACCCATTTTGGTTGGGTGTTAATTGGTTCGTATGAGGGTAACTATACATCATGTTCGACAGTCCGCTCCTTTTACACTGAAGTAAGTTTAGATAAACAATTAGAGAATTTTTGGAAACTAGAAGAGCCACCACATGCATCGAAATGGTCACCAGAAGACGATTATTGCGAAGAGCTTTACCGGAAAACTACACGACGAAATAGTTTTGGTCGGTATATCGTTGCTTTACCTTTTAAGCCACAATTTGCTGTCGACAATCAGCTTTCGCCCTCCCGGGAAAAAGCAAGCCGACAGTTTCTAAGAAACGAAATTTCACTCTTAAGGAACCCAGACCTTAAAGCAGCATACGACAATGTCTTATCAGAGTACGAAGAGTTGGGTCATATGGTTCAGGTTGATAGGAAAAACGTTGCAAAGTCATTCTATCTGCCACATCATGCTGTCTTTAAACCTGAAAGTTTATCCACGAAGGTCAGAGTTGTCTTCAATGCGTCAAGTCGAACTTCTTCTGGGTTGAGTTTAAATGACATTTTGTACACAGGGCCTGTTCTGCAGAATGATTTGATGATGCTAATTATCAGGTGGCGATTTTATCGGTATGTTTTTAACGGGGATATAGAGAAAATGTATCGCCAGATACTGGTAGACTCTGAGCAAACTTCTTTTCAGCGTATTGTTTTCCGTAAGGATCCTGGTAGTGATCTCAAGGATTTCGAATTAAAGACAGTTACGTTTGGGGTTAACTGTGCTCCTTTTTTGGCCATTAGGACTTTGCTTCAATTGGCGGATGACGTTAATGACAAGTGGCCAATGGCCTCCAACATTCTGCGTCGCATGATGTATGTAGACGATGCTTTAGTAGGCACCCATGATATTTTCCTTGCGATTAAGGCTCGCGACCAGTTAATATTAGCATTAAATTCGGCCGGGTTTTCAATGAAGAAATGGACGTCAAACGATGAACGAATTTTGCAGGGCCTGCCAACCGACCATCTACTGCGAGATAGCTTTTTAAAAATTGACGATATGAGTACGACTAAAACCTTAGGAATACGATGGAATGCTAGGTTAGATCAGTTCTATTTTGAGGCAGCTCCAATACCGCATAAAGAAAAATTCACCAAACGAGAAGTCTTGTCCGTTATCGCACAACTTTTTGATCCAGCTGGATGGTTAAGTCCCGTTGTGATTATTGCAAAGATATTAATGCAACAAATCTGGTGTGATAAGACAAATTGGGACGAATACTTGTCGGCATCCAGTGGACTTAAGTGGGCTCAATTTATCGGTGATTATAAAGCAATCAATAATATAGGAATATCGCGTTGGATAGGTTTTAAGCCTTCGGGTAAATTACAAATACATGGGTTTTGTGACGCTTCGGAGAAAGCATATGGTGCTTGTGTGTACGTTCGTATTAAGGATGAAAACGGGTTTATACAGACCCACTTACTGCTAGCTAAGTCAAAAGTAGCTCCACTTAAAACTGTTTCATTGCCAAGATTGGAACTGTGCGGTGCATCTTTGCTCGCTGATTTAATTCACGCCGTACAAACGGATTTAAGTATAGATGAAACTGAAACCTCGCTTTTTACCTGGAGCGATTCAACGATTGTTTTGGCTTGGCTACAGAAACCACCAAGTTCTTGGACGACTTTTGTAGCAAATCGAGTAGCAAAAATAGTTGAGAAAATCGGGAAGGGTTGTTGGAGACATGTCAGTTCCAATGACAATCCGGCTGATTTTTTGAGTAGGGGGGTTCGCCCTCAACATTTAGTGGATAATAGTCTTTGGTGGCATGGTCCTTCGTGGCTGTGCTCAGATTTGAATTGTTGGCAAGTAGCTTCGGATACAAATTATGGAACATATGAGGAGCAAAGGGTGCAGAAGGTTTTTTTTTACATATTTTAAATCTCATTGTGACCTGATTACAAATTTTTCTTCATACTCGCGAGCACTAAGAGTAATGGCATGGGTGTTTAGAGGTATTAATGCAATTCTTAAAAAGAGGGAACCACGTTACACATCGTTAGAAATTTCACCTGATGAAATACGTTTTGTTAAGGAGAGGTTAATAATAGTAGCTCAGAAGGTGTCGTTTCCCAATGAATATTACAAACTCTCAAGAAAAGAGACCATTTTAGATAGAAATTTGTTGAACTTAAATCCCTTTATTGATGACCAGGGCATAATTCGAGTCGGAGGTAGGTTGGCAAATGCGCCATATCTCGCTTATAATGAAAAGTTCCCTATCTTGTTGCCTTCGAATTGTCATTACGCTAAACTTTTGGTAAACTTTATCCACAGAATTACTTTACATGGAGGGAACCAGTTAATGCTTAGGGTCTTAAGAACCGAGTTTTTTATCCCTCGGGCAAAAAATCTAATCAAAACGGTTATAAGTCGCTGTAAAGTTTGTGTCATACAGAAAAAAAACGCTCAAAGCCAGATTATGGCTGCGTTACCTTCGTCTCGTACAGTTCTTTCCCGTCCCTTTAATGCTACAGGAGTAGACTTTTCTGGGCCCTTCGATATTCGGAATTTTACAGGGCGCGCATGCTTAATAACAAAAGGCTATGTGTGCATATTTGTTTGTTTTGCTACAAAAGCGATTCACTTGGAGGGTGTTAGTAGCTTATCAACCCCAGCGTTTTTAGCAGCATTTTCTAGATTCGTAGCACGCCGTGGCTACCCAAGGGACATGTATTCCGATAATGGCACAAATTTTGTAGGTGCTTCTAGGGAACTAAAAGAAGAATTTCGGCGTTTTTTACGCAACGCAGGGGCTGAAGTAAATTCAGGATATATACATCATGGCGTTAATTGGCATTTTAATCCCGCTAGTGCACCTCATATGGGGGGGCTTTGGGAAGCAGGGGTTAAGAGTTTTAAGCATCATTTCCGGAGGATCGCTGGAGGGCTGAGGTATACTTTTGAGGAGTTTGTTACATTATTGGCTCGTATTGAGTCATGTTTAAATTCTAGACCCTTGTGTTCTTTGACGGAGGACATGGATTCTTTTGACGTACTTACTCCTGGTCATTTTTTAATTGGGGGCCCACTTTTGGCCCCTCCAGAAGTTGAGATGACGGAAAATCCCCTTTCCATTACGAATCGTTGGCAAAGGGTGAAAGCGCTAAATCAACGCCTTTGTAGTAGGTGGAAAGAGGAGTATTTGAAAGATCTGCAGAAACGGTATAAATGGAAATTTATGCAGAAGAATCTTGAAGTTGGCGATATGGTTGTTATTCGAGAGGACCATTTACCAACAAACGAATGGCGTTTAGGTCGAGTGGAAAAAGTCCACGCCGGTAAAGATGGTCATGTAAGAGTTGTAGAGTTGAAGACAGCGCGTGGCTTAGTTACTAGACCCGTGGTGAAGCTAGTGGTGCTTCCAACTAATTAATTGTTTTTTTTGTAGCTTTTTTTTTAATTTCTATCGTCATGGTCTCCCGGAAAAAATACACTGAGGGTAATCGAACAACAAAGAAAATGGTCTGTAATGTCTGCCTGAAAGATCATCCCCTACGGTTTTGTAAGAGGTTTCTAAAAGAAGATTACCGAGAACGGATGCGTTTGGTAACTTTCTATAAGTATTGCGCTGGCTGCTTAAGTCATGATCATACGTGGCGTACGTGTGAAAGTACAGGGAAATGTAAGCGTTGTGGTGATATGCACCATACTCTCTTACATAAGCCAGGCCTAAGACCTCGTTCGTCTGGGAAAAACCATAATATGCAAGTAAAACGTTTGCGGAAAGGACCTAGTACGCCCAACCGTCCAAAACAAAGGCAGTGTAGCTTATCTAAGAATGGTAACAAGGGACCTAGTTCGTCCAAATGCCACAGTGAAAGCGAGAGACCCAGTTCGTCTCGAGCTTTAGTCCGCGCCCATCCAAAAAACCTTAAGAATATAACCAGATCAATGGAGCGAGATGCTTACGCTGATAAGCCATCGATACCAATGTATCACTTCACGGAGAAGGTACTGCTACGACCAACGGCAATAATCAAAATTATTGCTAAAGACCGGTATATCCTAGAAAGAGCTCTAATTGACCCTAGTTCGGAGTTTTCTATCATAGCTGAGGATGTGGTGAGGCGTTTAGATGCGAGGACTATGAGAGTAGGCAAAGATGAGATGTGTCTAATTCATATGCGTGGCAATTTTGGAATGAGTAGTACGGTCGAGACATTTGCTAAAGTCCAACGTACGTACAGTGTGGTTACTCCTCGTAAATCGATCGATGACAGGATCATCGACGAATTTCCTGGTTTACAACTGGCGGACCCTAAGTTTAATGTGTCAGCTCGGACCTTTATAATGTTAGGAGCTGATGTTTATCAAAGGATAATTCGGAAGGGAATAGCAGGTGGTGCATTTGGCCAACCGTTGGCGCAGTTTTCGGTTTTTGGCTATCTTATCTCTGGATCATTTTCAAAATAGTCAGTGAGTGGAGCCCATGAAAACAATACTTAAACATAATGTTGTGTTTTTTAAAAGAAATGGTTTATGCTGAATTTTAATTACTTTATTTTTTGCTAATCTCTTAAGTTTTTTTTTGATAGTTGCTTTTACTTTTACTTTTCAGTTTTATTATTTAAAGAATTTTGATTGCAGTACTGCAAGGCGGCCGGGATGTTTATTTCTGTACAATGGTGATTTCCCGTCCTTGGCTAACGTCGGCGAATTCGCCCAAGTGTGCGATGAGGGCTCTCCGATCGTATTATACTATTATCTCCTTCTTTTCATTTTTTGGATAACTTTGTAGTTTTTTTTAACAATCAGGCACTTAGGCGCCATTTAAATTTTTTGTATTACTTACTAACCAACCTTTGTTAAGGCAAGACGCCATATTTGATAAAATTGAATTTGTTTTAAAATAAATTGGAGAACCTTTTTAAACCAACAACTGTGGTCACCGATACTTTTGATTTCTTTTGGAAACCAAGGGAAGTTTAAGAGTGCATCTTTTATCAATTGGGTGCGCTTAACTGAAACCAACATATATTTGCTTATACTAAGTAGAAGGACAGAACCATCCTCCCATAATCTTGTACAGTATCTAAAATTATTAAAGTAACATAACATTAGAGTACCTTCAGGGTTTAAACAAAATAAAAGCTGAAATAAAAACGCCATTAATCATCCATAAATGTCTTCCGTTTATGTTAATTTCAGCTGTATTGCTCGCATTTTGTTTAAAATAATAAAATAGAACTTAAATAGAAGCCCTGGCTAAGCCAACAACATACGTACACAAGTTACATATGATTGGTTTATTGTTATATTTTTCCAAGAAAAATTTATTTCATACAAAATAAAAAGTAAATTCCTGTTTAAACTAATACTTTTTCTTTCAAAGTAGATGTACAAAGATTATAACATTTCTATCCACTTTGACCCCTAAGGATATTTTGTAGTTTCTATTCTAGTCGATTGAAGAACACTCAACCACACGTTGTTTTCACATTTGTTTTCTTTAATGCTTCTTGTAAGTTTAACTGGAATATAACATTTCAATAAAAGGATTTACAAATATTTCTTACTTGAGTAGAAAATAATGGAAAAAAAAAAACTATTTAAGACAGGAATGAAGAAAACTTAAAATATTTACTAGAAAATATACTGATTTGAATATTTATTTTCGTTTTGGTTGAGGAAATCCTTTAAAAGAATCCCTATAGCAATAAGACAGCAGACGAAAAGCAACATGAAGTAGGACTAAGGATTCATTTTACCATAAACTTACTTCGGCATTTATAAGACTTTTGACTTTTCACATACAGAGAGAGTTTGATTAAGATGTTACATGTATATTTTAAGGAAAAAGTATTTTTATACTTTATTTTGATTGCTAAAAATGGGAAACAAGTAGTTAAAATAATATTATGTGCCAGACACGAATTAAAGACATTGTAAATGAACATTAAAAATATTATAAAAAAAGTTTTTTGGAGTAAGTTTGTATGAGCTCGTGCTTACAAACAACAAACAACAACCTGCAACCTGTTTTTTGATTGGATTTACTTCACTTAACTATATTTGTTCCACATGATATGGAAAAATTAGATACAAAAAGAGTTCTGATCGATTTTGCTGATTTTCATTAGCAAAATTTTCGAAAATATGTCAGATCAAATATGTTTATTTTGAATTAGTTTTTTATGCGGGATTTTTCTAGCATTTGCAAATGCGTAACCTTTGTTTTAAAACAGAATTGATATGTTAAGAGAAACAGATGTCAGATATATTCTTACCTCAAATAGTGGAACAAGTACTTTTTCAATAATATGGCTTTATTTCGAGTCTACACCAAAAGTTATGAAAATTTGGACAAATATAACAAAATTTTGCCAGTTACGTACGTGGAGCCTTTAAAAGTTACAACAAATGTTAGAAATGTAACTAATAGGCAACACTGTTTCAGACATTTGGCGAGGAAGAAATGCAACTCTTGATTTTTAAAGGCCAGAATTCACTACTCGTATTATACTTAGTCCTACCATCTGTCAAAAATTGCATGTGTACTCAAAATGTATTATAGTTTGTGACAGATTTTTTTTAAGATTTGTACGATTTTATAATCTTTTGAAATAATTTATAAAATATTTTTCTTTATGCGATCAGAGTTGATTTTTTTTTTAAATGAGGAGGAAAACCAAGAAAATATTTAAACTTTTTGTTAAATAGTGTGGCAGAATTCTGTCATATTTTTGTGTGATTAAATCGTATGATTGAGTATGATGGTGAATCCTGGCGTTGAGAGTGTCTCTATAAATAATGTTATCTATAACTGCATCACATCATTTTAAATTTCCTGTGATATAAGAGAATTTTCTTTCCACCAAAAATTTAATGGAACGTTGAATTAAAGAAAAAGAAAGTTATTATTTTTTGGTTCAGATATTTTTTCCTAAAATATAATAAGACAATTCAATTAAATAGGATAAAAAACAGTTAATAGTTATAGTTGAAGTTTTGCAAAACATATACAGTATTGTTCAAAACCAAAGCAACTTTTTCCAACTAAGTAATAAAGACTCGTATCTTTTCTTTAAATAAATTTATAGAAAATATTTTTTTACTAAATACTACACAATGTGTCTATAACCTAAAAATAACAACAGAAATAAAATTCTATTTCTTTGGAAGTTATAATAAAATAAAAATAAAATTAACTTAAAAATTCGCTGTTCAAAAGCTAAGCTACTTTTAATATCTGGTATGATATCGTTTGTTTCTTACGACCTTAGCGCATCTTGTGGGCATAGATTAAATAAGATTCGATAAAATAGACGTTGGTATAGCTTTCCAATCTGATTTTAGACAGTTCATCAACTTCTGTTTAATTTTAAAGCGTCGAGTTCCAACTCTCCGTTTTAAAATTTCAAAGAGGTTCTCTATGGAATTCAAGTCTGGCGATTGAGGTGACCAATCCAAAACTTGAACCCCATTAGCTGATAACCAATCCTTAACTAACTTCAATGAGTTTTTTGGGTCGTTGTCATGTTGAAACACGCATCGAAGTGGCATTTCCCACTCAGCATAGTTGAGCACGTGAGTTGCTTAAATGTCTCTGTAAACAAAACAGTTCATTTTTGTTTGAATTTCTACAAAGGAACCAATACCACTGGCCGAAAAACAAGTCGAAACCATCACATTTTCACCGCCATGCTTTATTGTGGCTTTTGAGTACCAAGGATGAAGCCGCTTTCCTTTTAGTCTTCTCACGTGGCAAACTCCATCTGAATTTAGTAAGTTATTTTTAGATGCATCACTAAACAAAACAGTTCTCTAATCCATATGTGCTCTAGCAAAATCCAACCTAAAACAACCACAAAGCTGACAAAATCAGAGACTACGTTGCAAGCAATCCAACAAACCTCTTTTTAAATGCTTCTTAGTCAACATAGGCATCTTAGATGGAAGCTCCATAAGTTTTGTTCCAATAAACGTTTTCTTACTGTGGAAGATCTAATCTAAAGTTCAAGCTCATTGTCTATATCTTACGACGAAATAAATGGATTTTTTTTATTTTGGCCGGAAAATTTTCTGGTCTGTTCGCTCAGAAGTTTTTCCAGGTCGCCCACCGCTATGGGCTTCCTCTACTTTCCCAGTAGCTTTATACTATTTTATAACTCGGGAAACTATTGATTTATTAATATTTAATTGGTTTGCTATAGCAATTTGGGATTTACTGTTATTAAAAAGTTCAATAATCTTTAGCTTAAAAGCTGCTCCATAACGTGTTCGCCTCATGGTTGCACTTTATAAAATTGGTACTACTTAAATGTACAAAATCAACCAAAATTATTTTTTTTTTTAATAGCAATCATAACGGGACTAAAATTTTTCTTAAATTTTTGTTGTTGTTTTATTTAATATTTCGCAACAAATGCAACAATGTAAAAGTTTCTTAGGTTTCGAACAGCAAATTTTTAAGTTAATTTTGATTTTGTTTTATAATTTCTTCCAAAGGAAAAATATATTCTTTGTTGTTATTATTAGTATGTAGACTATATGTATAATAATAAATATAAGAGAAAATTTTCATTAATCTATTTAAAGAGAACATATATATACCATGAGTATTAACTGGGGAAAAGTTGCATAGGTTTTGAACAGTACTGTATTTTTGTTCTTAAAATTTAGAAAATCACCTCAAAAATAATGACAGTAATTTTTTAATTATTGACCAACTTCATGGGCTTCAAATTACAAAATGGCTGAAATTTAAAAAAACGAAAGAAAAAAATATTTTTTTATTCTCTATCTGCTCTATGTATATCTTAAGGGAAATAAGAAATCTTTAATAAATTTTCTGCATTTTAACAGTAGTTATTTACATCTACGGCCCTTTGTACAAGTTGAAAAAACCATATTTAATTTTAGTCTATAAATTAGTGAAGTTTTAAATTTCCTAGAGTCTGCATGATAAAACATTAGTAAAATATGTATAAGCAATTAAAGAAGTGTGTTAACTTTGTAGGCCGTAAGGTTCTTATATAAAATGAAAAATACAAAGACTAGCAAACATTGAAAGTGTATTTCGATAAAACAACTTTTGTCAACGTATTAAGTTATCGTTTATCGTTGAATGATAACGGTGCTGCTGTTACTTCCAAAATGTACGCCCTACATGTATTTATTTGGCATAAAAATAATATAGTTAAACATTAACCGGGCCTCTATTAATCGGTTACATCTATTAACCGGCAAGCGGTTATTTTTATTTTCCCCCTCTATTATCCGTGCTTCGGGTTTATATCTCTATTAATCGTGCTTTACATCTATTATCCGTGCAGTATAATACTCTTGTTTAGAAAAGTGGAAAAATGGTACAAATTAGTGTGTCATTCTGTGTGTTATTTCTACAATATCCATTTCCGACCCCATAAATATTATATTCTGACTTCTTATGCATAGCGAAGTTGATTGAGCGATGTCCGGCGGTCCGTACGTGACCAAAAAAAATATGTCAATCGATCAGATATAGCGTCGAAATAGATGCTATGGAAATCAGCATGATTTGGTGTCATTTGGAACAACAAAGTAACTCCAATCAAAAAAATATATATCGGGCGATAGAGAAATAAAAAATAAGACAAAAAAATCAAGTGATTATTGGCGCTCGCCCATATTTTAAGAGCTCTGAAATCTTAAAATTTTTTTAAATATCAATACTAATTTTTATGCGAAATTATATATATGTATATGCAGTACCAACTTTTTTTTATTTTTTAATACTCTGTCACCCCAATAATTGCTTTTTTGATGGGAGTTACTTCACTAAACTATATTTACATAGATGCTGAAGGGTTTATAAGACTCTGCAAAGCCGATTATAGCACTCTTACTTGTTATTATATTAATCAAAGTCCGGTGTTCCCCTTTTTAATTTCATGTGTCCACACATAAGAACATATTTGTGGTTTTATTCATTTAGAAAGAAATGTTGGCTTCTTCAAATAGTAAATCACCAAAAAGAGCAAGAAAGCTGTTTCTTTATATTTTAATACAACCTCTATTAACCGTGTATTTCAATTATCCGTGCTGGTGCCGGTTCCTCGAGAGGCGGATAATCGATGTTTAAGTGTACTTTTTAGGACTGCACGCTTTTCGATCGTTATTATGATAGAGTACCAAAAAATATTGATAATAAGATCATGATATAAATGACTATATGTACAAACTTTTTAACTCAAAAATATATAAGTGATTTTTAACGAAAATGACAATGTTATAAAAAGCAGTACAAGCACATTCTCATGAGAGACTTTATCAAGTAGCATTTTCTTACTGCAAGTAAGATAACCCGTGATCCATGGTATCACAGATGAAGTAATAGTGTTTTTATTTCTGATTGCACCCTTTCATAAACATATATGTATGAGTGCGTACAAAATACTGTAAAATATTCACGAATATTCTAAATAAGCATTCCATAGTGTTGATTTGTTAAAATGACAGCTCAGGGCTATTTTAAGTTAAACAAACGTTTTGCTGCTAAATGTTACCTTTGCAACGTATAGCAGTGGTAACTACATACATTCACTCATTAATATAACAGAAATCCAATATATATTTCTGTCAATTCAAAAGGGGTGCCTGTCTGTTCCTTCTGTCGTGTTCATATTACTGGATTTTTTGTAGTCTGTAATGCACTACGTGTGTGTAAGTTTGTATTTACTTTGTTTATTAAATAGAAAAATCCAAAAGCCATTAAAATAATTTAAGGTTTTGTTATAGAGAAAATATTTATTTTCACTAGCTGTGCTACTGAATTCTGAATTCGCATTAAAAGGTAAATTTTAGAATTTAATATTTGTAGTTTTAATATTTTTCTATTTTGTTTGTTGTACGAGTAGCAACGGCAATTTCCATTGTTTGGTTTTTTATTATTTATTTTAATTAAAATGGTCACGTGTCATTTTTGTTATTTTGTTCCTTTTGTTTGCATATCTGTTTTCTTAGAAAAAAGAATAATTTTGTTTAGTAAAGACAGGTTTTTTTCTGTATTCAAATGCTTAGTTTTCAAAGAAGGAAATAAGTTGTTTATTTCTTAATAGGAAAAATATCAATTACAAAGAGCCCCTGCCCACATTATAAAATGAGAGTTGAATTATTAACCCTTCATTGTAGCTTTCCAGCAAATGGAGGTTTTTTTCTTTTAGAAAATTTTATTTTAATTTTTAAATTATCTTTATTTCAGGTGATTGGGTAGTTCTTAATGTGGATCCTGAAGGTCGAAACACTCTCACACTTAAATTACAAGAAATAAATATCTTAGAAAAGGTTTATAAAGAAATTTAAAACACTTCCACTCTTATAAAAAAAAGAGCACATTCAATTGCTTGTGCAAACTTTTGTTTTTAATATTTTTTTGGCTTAAATCATAATATAACTGTCTGGAATGTGGTTCGTTCGTAGGGAATTTTTGTTAAAGCTTTTACATTTTTATAAAGAATACAAAAACAATTCTCATGTTGTTTATAATGTTTCTGTATTCAATAAAAAAAGATGGCTTTTCAGAGAATTTGGATAAAGGTTTCTTAATAATATGACAAAAGCGAAGAGTGAAGTACGTATAGATACCAGCGTTTCCAGCCAAAAATAAATGGTTTACTTAAAAAAATATTGAATTTATAATAATTGAAATAATAATAATATTTTTTAATGATAAATTATATTTTTTTTTACCAAATTACAATACATTTGTGTATATGAATTCGTAATTCGTAAGGAAAAAATTTTTTGTAGAAGATCATTTTTCTGTTTTTTCTTAATGTTTTATTCATTTAAATTGAACATTTATTTTCTTTCACATATAAAAAATATACTATTTTTAATAATATACTTTAATTTAATTTATTTATATTTTAATTATGTTCAGTTACTGGCTTTTAAATGAATTATTATTTCTATTTTCTAGATACCAGGAATATCAACTGAACTTTCTGGTCCTTTATAATCTTTGCCAACGTCTGCGTATCTATCTTGTACAATTTAGTTACCAATTGTGACTACTATTTAGAGAAAAGGTAATATGAAAAACTGTAATACTTTAATATTGTATTTTTGAAGAATTAATTGTTGACAAAGAAATAATTATTGACACTTGCAGATCTATCATCGTCTATCATAATTTTATATTTTTATTAGCTATGTCAAAAAAAAAAATTAAATATTTTATTTATAGTAATTCTTGCGAAAAAAAAACACTTCAAAACTGATTTCAGATTTGTCTATAAAGGTTTAAAAATTTGTTCACATACGTCAAATTAATAATTGGAACAACCTTTAATTTCCAAAATCAAATTTTATACTAGATGTAATACCGGACTAAGTAACAAAGTTAGTAGATTTCAACCCTCGGTATACATCACTATGGTCCTTTACATTACATCAACTATTGTCACATCCTTTAATTTATAATTTTAAATATTTATAATTCTTTATATACCAGACAAAGTTCACTACTTTCTGTCAAATTTTCAACTGTTTATATATAACGGTTTAAAAGATAGGAACATAAAGCAATTACTATTGTAACACTCTTTACTTTCTAAATTCCTATTGTATATATATATAGAATTATAAACACAAAAGTATATCAATTTTCTATATTTCATTTATATATTTGAATAAAATTACAGCAAGATAAAAATACAATTAAATCTTTTGTTTTGTTTGCTGGGTTTATGGGATTAAATACATTCGAATTTCGAATTTCGAAAAGCATGAAATTAAGAGGGAACGTTCTTGAAATAAGAATAAACATTCTTAAACTAAGCTTGAGTGAGACTTAAAATAAGCCCACATTAATCTTACTTTAAGAATGCATAATTCTTAAAACAAGATATTTATTCTTAAATTAAGAACATACCGGCTTAAAAACCAACCTAAGAATTATCGTTCTAAAAATAAGATTTTCGGCTTGGTTTTAGAATTTTCAAGCTTACCAGACTTTTATGACGTTTCCGACTTGATTTAAGTCCGATTAGATTAGATTTTTCCCTCAGTGTACTTGTTATTATAACGGATATAGCAAAACAGGTTCCTTGTAAATTTTATCTGTCAAATTTTCAAAATTTCGGCCTCATACATCAAATTATATCAATAATTAGGTCTCCCTTTGATTTCCCAATCTAAATTTTATTCTTGTTGTTATAGGCGACTAAGGAATACAGGATCTTTTTAAATTCCAATCGTTTGTCAAAAGTATGGTCATATACTACAAATCAAATAAACTATTTGGGCACCCTTTACTTTATAATTATGAATATTTTTACTTGTTATTATAATGATTATAGAAATTGACATTCTGTAATATTTTCACGCCGTTTATACAATTTGAAGAAAAATAGTGATAATAAATCAGCACCCTTTAACACTTTCTATTGCGCAACAAACTGTTTGACTCTAAAGTTATTAAGTCATTTACATTATTTTCTCAGATTTGGTATTTGCGAATAAGAGAAAAATGGTTGGCTGTTAAACTCTGATACGCATTAACAGATCATCTTCTTAAAAAATTTGCATTTTCAGGACCTTTAGGTTTTTCTTTTCTTAGAGGAGAGTTGAGAAAATTTTCACAGTCGCAGGCAGAAGCTTAAATTGGGTGAATGAAATGAAAGTTAAATGAACGTTTATGCAAGACAATTCGAAAAGAGATAAAAAGGTGATAGAACTGGAAAAACATAATTCTTCTTATAAGAATGCGCATTAGCAAACAACTTGCTTTAATTTCCTGGCTGCCTCAGTCTGTTAGTGCAAATATTAAATAACAATAGAGTCGATACTTAAATATACCTGAAGTTCGATTATGTGACAGGGCAGACTTAAAAAAAAAGTATTTAGATTTGATTCGAATATCTAAAGATAAAAATAAGATTGCTGCTGATCATCAAACAATATCTCAACGATATGAAAAGAAATTTGAAAAATCATAGAGCATAAGACGGCACCACATTTCATGTATAAATATTAACAACTGGCTTAAATTACAGTGAGCATTACAGGCTGATCTGTATCTTAAATGAATTCTATGGTCATTAATTACTATTAGATAAACAGATAACACTTACTCAAAAAGTAAATTTAACCGAATGTGGAGCAGTTTTGGCAACTGCTACACGATTATCAGAAAGTATGAATGTATGAAAAGGATGGAATCACTTCATAAGAGTAGTGGGAGTCATCAATATTAACCCCTATAACTATAATGACTGTTGTTTCATTAGTGGTATTAAAATTTTTCAGGGCTCGAAGGTTGGAAATGTTCTCGATGATAGAACGCAATTCCTTTTCTTAGTCCTGGTACTCCACACTTTTGTTAACGCAAAAGGAACTGAATGAATTCATAATTAATCCTTACGTAGGAGCTGAATTATGTTTTAAATATATAAAAAAAACTGAAATGCAGTTCATAACAAGCTAAAATCTTTACTTGTTAATACTATAATTAATTACGATTGAAAAAGTGTTTAAGACAAACATGACTCTTTAGATAATTTTGAGAAAGTTTAGCTTTGGTCAGTATGACTAATTTGCCAATTCAAAGATGACAACTGGAATATTAACTAAAGTTTAAGCATTTACCCAGTTTTCTTTATTAATGGTAAGAGTTGTTTATATTACCGCTCCCATAAAATATTCAAACTAAAATTTATTACAGAACTGGAAAAAATTATAATTAAAAACAATTTATCAAATAAAAACGGGCATGAGAAATGTTTCTCAACATCGATACTTGATTGACTTCATCAAAAACAAGAAAATAAATTTTAACAAAAAGAATTTGATTTGTCAGCCTACAGAAAACTTAACAAATACTGGCCAAAAGATAGCAGAGAAAAATAAAACAAAACAAAAATTATTAAAGTCTGTGTATGTCTCCACCTCAAGTTGTTGAATTCAAACCGTATAAAATACAACTCCACCCATTCGAATTGATTGCCAGGCAATTTTCAAGAAAATAAAAACATAATTTAGACCGTAAAAAAGAATACACAACAAATTGTTATAAAAAGAAAACTTCGTAAAGCAATTTAAAGATGCTGTTGATGAACGTTTGGCAGATCTACAAGAATTAATAATTCATACACAAACATTTTGATTGAATCAATCAAGTTGCAGAGCAAAATCAACAACAACTGTTGAAAATGTTTAATACAAAAAATCAATAGAGAAGAAATAAAAATATTAAATAAAATAACAAAATCACTTCATAATGGCTGAACAGGTCTTTCTTCCTTTAAAAAAAAAAAAAAAATTTTTATTAACAATAATGATCATCAACACTGCAGCGAACACCATCAACACAGGCTACAAGATCCTTTTTTTTTATTTCTCTTTTTATTCTGTTAAATTTAAAAATCAATTTTATTATGTACGATGTACAAATTATGAAAACGAATAAAACATTAAATCGTAGTTTTAGCAAGAGAGTTTGGTTTCAGTTGTAGTTTGCTTTTCTCTTTACAGATTTTCATATTCGTATGCCTGTCACGTAATTTATTGATTTAGCTGATGGGAATAAAAGTATCCCATCCATCTATAACATCGTCATCAAATACTCAAATCGAATAAATCGTTTTAATTGTATAAAGTTTTGTATGTCTGTCCGAAGAGTTGTTGGCAGAGTGTTAAAAGAATCAAAAGCATATAACTGCGAATGTCTGCTCTTAAATTATTTAACTTTTATTAAGAACGATAAAAATAACTTTCTATCCCCACAGTAGCTCAGTTATATTTAACAGTTTTTTATGATGAATATTTAATGCGAATAAAATATAATGTTTGTTTCTAAATAAATCAAGCCCTTAAAAGATAACTACGGCTTTCAAACATATTTTTTAAAAACTCAATATTAAATCGAAATCAAAAAGGGAATTATTGATTTCTATTATTATCTGCTGCTAATTGGATTAACTTCTTTTTTTTCTTTAAAAATCTCTAACGTAATTTGTTAAGTCTTATAGGGGCACCCAAATCACAGCTTAAGGCTTTGTCTATCTGTCAAAGCTTCTCATGCTCCAGCAAATCATAAATAGCACGGCGTCTACGCCATGCAATTAGAAACCTGATTTTGATAGCGCGTTAAGTAGTGAAGTTATCTGTTTCTTTCTTGTTTTTATAAGTTCATTTGTATTTGTTGAGAAGTTATGACAATTAAGTTATTTTCAGGTCAATCATGCGATTTTATTTTAATGGATTTTAACCGACTTCAAGAAAGAAGGAGGTTATCAATTCGACTGAATGTTGCTCTTTTATATTTGTGCCACCATAACACAGTGATTTCTAGATTGATTTTGAATTTTTTTTTTAAAGGTGTGGACCAATCTGTTCTCGTTTTGAAAACAGTTTATCATATTAAAAATTAAAGGGTGTCCCCATACAATATTCATGTTTTTTACGTCTATTATGAACCGTAAACTGCACCACTGCGTATTACTATAGCTTCCAATAGCAAAAGGTAATAGAAAAAAAATCTAAAGGCGTAATTGGGCATATGTTTTAAACCGTTTTAGACAAGTGATTGCAAATTGGACAGATTGCTATGACCACTAAAGTAAAAATTATAAATTAAAGGGTGCCCCAATAGTTTACTTCAATTGATGTATATTACAATACTTTTGAACAGCTGTAGACAGACGCTTGAAATTTACAACGAATCTGTATTTTTAACTCCGCTATAACAACAAGTATAAAATTTGGTTTTGGAAACTAAAGAGTGTGCCTATAGTTACTGTAATTTGGCATATTGCCAAACTGTTAAACAGTTGTAGACAGACGGTTAAAAGTAACGAGGGGCTGTAGTGCCAAGTCTGCTATAGCATGTATAAAGCTTAGAGATGTAATATAATGGTGTCACAATAGTTAATGTTATTTGTTGTATGCGGCCATTCTTTTGAACCATAGACAGACAGAGAAAATTTTTTTTGAAGTAGGTTTTTTTGCTACAGTTATTATTAAGTGAGATCTTAATTAGATTAGTGTTAAAGCTAGGAACTAAATATCATGCGTGGGAGTAATTAATTAGATAGACTAAATAATTGACGATTTCATTGACATTGATTAATAAATAATACTAATTATTATTATTTTTTTTTTGATAATTAGTTAAAAAACAAAATCATTACCATTGACTAATGATTAAATGGTTTAAAATCATTATCATTAATAAAGATGTTCCTTGTCCTTGTACACTAAATACACACCATAAAGTAGAGCACTATTTTAAAATCGCATTTAGATCGAACTCCTGGCTTCAATCGCTAGAAAAAAGTTACATGCCATAGTTGGGATAAGGTAACTAAGAATATGCTTAGAGCCCTTGCTTAATGTTCCTTTTTTTTATTGGTATAAAGTGCTTAAAAAGATCTTCTATCGGAGAAGAGTGTAATTGTCATAGCTGGGATCGTATGTCGTTATCTGGATCTGAATATAATAAGGCTTCTTTTATGCAATACTTGAGAAAGCAAACAGAATTTTAACTAAAGCTGTGATGATATTATTTCGAATAAGACAAGAAGTTGAAGGGTTTCAGTAAAAACGCCGACTTACATTTCTGGAATTCTGATTGCATTTATTAGTCTCTTAGGTGGACATGTTATCGATGCTGTTGGCTGGAAACTAGTTCCAAAATTATTATGTTCAAATACTATTTATCCAAAAAATATAAAATTAAGTAAGGAATAGAAATCCGATTGATATTAAAGAGATGCAAAAAAATATTAATCAAATGTCTCATATCCGAAAAAAAAAACGATTTATAGATAGAGATAGAGGCATTCATGCATCTTAGCTTCAATTCAATACAATTGATTTTGCATGCAAACTTATTTGTAAAAAAAAATTATTCTCAGTAGATACCCCATAATTTACGAATCGCTCAAAAAAAGCTCGCGTCAAGCTGTGTAAGAAAATGACTAAAAAGTTCATCGGTTGTGTTTCGAAAAACGTGTTTAAAATCGTGGCAGGTGACGAATCATGGATATGCTTATGAGCCTGAAATCGACCGTTTGGGTATTCCAAGACGAGTTAAATTCAACAAAAGTTTTTCGTAGAAAAAGCAAAGCGAAACCTGTTTTTTCGGTCGAATGGGTCATGTGGCCACTGTTCCGCTTGAGCAACGTAAATCTTTCAATTATGAGTGGCATACGACTACTTGTTTGCTAAAAGTCTTCAGAGAAATTCATAAAACTAACCCCTCGAAAACGAAGCATTCTTTATCATTAAAATGCTATCTCGTTAAATAAGTGAAAAATATCGAATTGATGACTTGGCATCTTCTGACTTCTCTTGTTCTCGAATATCTAAGGTAAATTGCGTGGTCAACGATTTACGAGCGCCGAAGAAGCGGTTAAAAAGTACAAACACCATGTTTGGAGGTGTCTCAAGAGGAATTGAAAAACTGCTATGACAAATGGTTTTGATCATCAAGGGCAATATTCGAAAACTTAAAGCCATTTTCATTTAAAAATGTTTGTTATTAAATTATTTTCTATTTTATTAAGCTTTGGGTCCTTATATTTTTTATTAATATTTTATTTCAATATTTCGGTACTTTCTGCGTACCTTCTTCAGGAAACAAAATTAATATTAAAGAAGGTACGCAGAAAGTACCGAAATATTGAAATAAAATATTAATAAAAAATATAAGGACCCAAAGCTTAATAAAATAGAAAATAATTTAATAAAAAAGGGTCAAATAATCATTATTAAACTAATGTTTGTTATTATTTGCTTATCCCGAGATATAAATTGTAGCACTCCTACACAAGCAGAGTAAGACTGGGTTGTGCATTAACTCTGTATTCCATTCCAATTTACTCAAATACATTCTTCAACCAAATTTAATCTATAAATAAGATAAAGATATTTTATACAAAGAATAAGTGTTATTTAAATATAAATTTTAATATTCAAGCTTATTAAGTCTTAACTATAAATTTTTTGCAAACAAAAAAAATATAGCTTACGACAAATATAGTTTGTTTTAAGTTTGTAAGCCCGAATGTTTACAAATCAATGCAGCCCTTTAAACTCTGACCAACTATTGTTGCTAAGAAAATCAGATTGATTGCACTCATGTTTGGGGAAATGACGAAATTGCCTACTAGGCAACTAGCAACTATTTCAACTCTACTCGTCTAAGTAAAACAAACCAGTTGAAAAACAATCAGAGTCAGTGATCATAAGCAAATCACAAAATTGCCATTCTATGAGATGTTTATAATCGAACGAATGCGGAGACTCAGTCGTATACGATTTCTTTCGTTACTCGTTATTGTTTGTATGTGAATGAGTAACATTGAAATGTATGCAATATTAATGGGCGTTTACCGTACAACTTGATGGTATTTATGTAAAATGAACAAAATATTTTACTTTGATGGATTTCGAAATGGTTTTATGTTTTTAATTTTGTTGTTGTTTTTTTTTTTGCATTTTTACTGTGTTTCTGATTTCTTGATCATGTTATTTTATTTATTTATTTTTATATGTTTGCAACATATATTAAATCGATTCATCCATCCATCCATTCATTGATCAACAAGCTGACTGACTACATCCATAAAAATTCCAAAAAGCAGCAGCTACAATAAATTGCTTTAAACCGTAAACCATAATGGCTGCTGTACAGAAATGTTGTTTATTTTTTACGATTTTTATTTAGTGTTGTTGGCTTCAAAAATGCGTTTTATACTCCAAATAAATAATAAAATGAATGACGATCCATTTACATACTTGTTTTACATTTTAACGCATAAAGTTGCCAAGTGTTCATAAATTGATACTAAAAAAATGGAATTCCAGAAAAAAGAATCTCAACAAAGAAATTACTGAAAATCCCTTAACCATAATATTATTAAAATTTTATCGATAATAACGAAGTTAGCTTAAATTCTTCTTCAGAATAGTTTAAAAAAGTTTTGACTAAAAACTCAATTGACTGGACTTAAAAGAATAATTAAAATAAGCTATCTGTGCTCCTTGAACGTAAATAAGAAGAATAACTTTGTAGAAATTGACAAAAATTTTTAGAAACAAATTAATATCTTGATTACAAGAAGAAGAAGAAGGAATAAGACAACATCCAACTGTTGTTGTTGTTTTAAAGACGAAACTTGGACTTATCTGAGATATTGCTACTAACACTCTTGAGCTCTTTTCTATACTCTGACAGGCAATAGACCTCTGTTCTCTGCATTTTGTCGTACATAATGTCACTCTATGTTGTAGTAACGGATATATAATTAAAATATTTTAATTAAAATAGAGGAACCGTAACATTGTAGTTCCCCAGAAAAACTAAAGCGAAAAATGAAACAATTTATTCATGACTAAAAATCGCAGAAAGATACGACAGCGATGATGAAAACGTTAGAAGCAATTTTTAGTGAAATAATACGAGTAGATTTTGAAAGTAGCGGGGTTTAATTTAATCGACTCTCAAGCAACGACTAAATCGTTTCGTTTTATTTCTAAGTGCCACCCTTTTATGAAAATAAATGAGTGCGCAGATTAAAGAAATGCAGGGATGATAGTTGACTTGGTGCAATAATCCTTTGGATCTATAAAATTTAGATTGACATAGGAACTTGTATTACTGACTAGGATTTCAGCAAAACAAGTATTTAATTAATTTTTTAAAATATAAAATATCTCTCTGTATGTGTTGTGTTTTGCTTAAAATCATAAGCCGGCTTTTCAACATCACAATTGTTTTTTAAGAATAGTCAGATATAACAGAATTGAAACTGATGTTTAATTTATAGTTATTTTGGCATAAACGAATAAAATTATTTGAGAAACTATTAACGACCACGTTAAGCCCTTTAGTGAGCGAAGAAGAATGTATTTTGAAGTTTTAGTTGGAATTCAAAAGCCTACGAAAGAAAAGATTGAAAATTTAGGATGGTGTGGCCAATATCAATATCAATCGATATTATAAATATACCCGATATAATAAATGGATAAATATTTTCGTAGTTCCACGTATTTGACTTGAAAAGTTAACGAAATAATCAGAGTATAAAGTTACTGAGAAGAAATGTACTTGTATAACCATTACAGTGTATAAAGTGCCGTGTACTCCTAATTGAATAAATAACGTTAACTTTGTGAGCCCTTCGACAAATCAAATCGAAATCATGCTAGCAAAGTATACTTTTAGCTTATATTGCAAAGTTTAACTTTATAACATCATAAAGCCAATATGCTGCACTAGTATTCAATTATGGAGGAGCATTGACCCAGCTTTAAACTTAGAAAAAATGTTTAGGTATCAAAGAGGGATTGGTTGCAGTATTAAATACAAAACCTGTTGAAAGTTACCTGAAAAGCTGCTAACCATTAACGACGCACATAGGGGTATTTTGACAATCTAGCCGGACATTAGATAAAAAAAACCAAAATTCTGCATCGATTACTGAATTTTCAAGGCTTTTTCTTGAGATTTGTCATTTTGGGACACTGTTAAAGTCAGTTTGCAATATATTTTTTTGTGGCTAAACGAATAAAGGGGTGACAGAGAATTAAAAAATAAGAAAAAAAATTAAGTACTTCGTATTTATAATTTTACATAAAAATGTCATCGACTATTAATGGGTTAAGCATTTTTAAAAATGTTTAGTATTTCGTTACAGGTATCATCAAAAGCTTTTAAATGATACCCATATTTTTATTTTTAAAGATTTTAAATTTTCAGAGTCCCGTAATTCGTTACACCCTTTTTCCACTTTTTGTGGTGAATGGTAAAAAGGATTTTTTTTTGTTAATTTTTTTTTTTTTTTTGTAAAAAAAAAGGTTTTGATCTCCATCGCGGTCCTTAAAATGTTATATATCACAATAAAATTTGCGATCTGTAATTTTATACTGTAAAAAAAACGTTACGCGTTTTTGCACCTGAACCAGTAGACCCAGTCCAAAAAGAGTTATTACCTTTCTTTTATGCTTCCACCTGTACTAAACGCTAAGGAGGATTGAGCTTTTTTTTTTAAAGAATTAGACGAAGAAGGCCCATGGCACTTATTATCATCTAGGTGCAATAATTTTAAATAACATTTACCGTAACAATCATAAATGAGTTATTACTGTGAATAAATTAATTATTTTTCTCATGACGCGGGGACTGGTAAGGTACTGGAAAAAAACTTTTTTTTTTTGCTGGGCTATGATTGGAGGGATACCTCTCCCTTCCCATATAACTTAATTGCTATGGTTCTAAGGCGTACATAACCTATTTCATTTAATAATTATATTCTTTTTTCAAATACTATTTTATTTCACCGCCCACAAAAAGGGGCGAAGATAAAATGGCATTTTGGAATGTCTTGAGTCCCACTTTAAGTTTTTGCACATTCTTTGACCTTAAAAGTTATAATTATTAAACAAAATGACAGGAAAATTAAAAAACAACTTGCATTTTTCAGAGGTAGGATTAAATCTTTTGAGTGGAACTTGCTTCTCCTTAGTGCGACTTTTCTTGTTTTCCAGCTTTAACATCCCTTAATCACAGCAGATTTTCTAAGTTTCATTAATCTAGATGAACTCAGTAAATTTTTAGAGTCAATATAAACAAAAAAAAAGTAATAACCGGCTAGATTGGCAAAATACCCCTATACGCGTCGTGAATGACAATAAATAATTTAAGGTTAAAGGGGCTATAAAACCCAAATATGTAGCCAGGAAAAATTTTATTTTTATCTAACCCTAACAGGCCTTAAAACTTAGAATATGAATACTTATTTAACTAGATTTATATAGACAATAAACAAGCCAGACGAATGAACTAATAGTAGCAGATCGGTTCTGATATTAATTCAACTAAATACTCTTCTTTCTTTACTGTAAAAAGAAAAACTATTTGGCAACTATATGAAATCATCGGTTTTCAAAGTTTAAAGAAACACAACTAAATCATTGCAGGGCAATCAATAAAATTGCAGAAGCTTTTTAACTAAAAGCACTTGTGAATACGCGGTATCAGATGCATATTTAAAGATATCGCAAATAAAAAATAACAACAGCAACAACATACAATCGATACAGTAACATAAGTTGTTGCAACAGTATTTGTTATGGCCGCGCGCAAAAGGTTGATTTAAATAAAAAAAAAATTTTTGCATTTGTAATGAAACTGAAAACCAGAAAAATGCAATTTTCATAATCGTTTCTTTTTTATTTCGTTCCTTAAAGTGTTTTATCATACTTTTTGCTTTTCGTTTGTGTCTTTAAACATTTTTAGCCTCCAACTTTAATTTTATACAGATGTATAAATGTTTTTGTATTTCTTTTTTTTTGTATTTGTATGAATTAATAAACAATGTCTGTCTGTATATTCATCCGCCATGCCAAATTTAGCATTGAGCAAATGGAAAATCAGACAAATATATTCCTTGTATTTCATTTCTTATTTCCAGAGATAAACGTTACATTGAACTTGCTGCATTAAAAGAAATATGTTTAGCCCTCAAGGAGTGTTAACCAAAAAAAAACTACAGTGATGAAGTGGAACAGAAACAGCAAAACAATTCAACAATCATCATGGTAGAAATCGCATAAAAACCACATTTCCTCCAAAACAAAACAAAAATAAAAAAAAGTATCCTCTTCGTCATTATCATTATTTCATGTCTTTCAGGTTTCACTAAAGGAAATATAAACTGCAAAACAAATTGATAGAAATCAAACGATCACTAATACCATCAGAGTAAAAGCAAAAAATATGAAAACTGATCGTAATGGAAGATGGTATTCATAACATTAGCAGCAGTCATCAACGAAACCAACCGACAGTGATTCGCTGGGCAAGTCAACATAATTCAAGTTGAATATAAATTTATGCAAAATGTTTTCGATGTACAATTTTAATAATTTTTATTGGAATTATAACGATGTTTTTCTTTGTAATACAAAAGGTGCGTAGGTTAATTATCACAAATTATATGTGATTCACTTCGAACTGGAAATTTGCATATAAACTGCATTTTTATTTGTTGCCTGTTGTATACGAGTAGTTGCACAAATATTGGTAGAAATTAAAATATGTGATAGAATATTTCTTAGAGTCAATTAAAGCAACTGAGGTAAAAATTCGTAACAATGGATATTTTTAAAAGCCCGATAGAACTCTGAATTTAAAAATAATACAAAAATTGTAATTTTATTTAAAAGTAAAAATCCATACATGGCATTAATATTTGTAGATGTTTCTGAGCATATGGCCACGGCGAATGTTCTTGTCGGAGCGCAATCTAGACGTCCAGTTTGGACAACATTTCAATCATTACTGGCCGTATAATACGAAAAAAATTAACGATTTTAACCTATAAAGCATCGATTGTTGCTTGTATAACAGCATAAACTGATGAAATAACGTGAGCTCACAAAAAATAAACGATAGATCTAAGGTTCATTTCTAGGAATAAATTTAATGGCAAATTTTTAATTTCACTAAGTCGATATTTGGAAGCGCCATCGTTATGAAGTCACATCGCGTCCGGACATCAATAACTGTACACAGAAAAAAAATTCGATTGATATGTTAAAAATTCAATTACTTATATAATAATTTAATTTTTATTATTAATAATTTATAGTTTTGATTTATTTTTTATATTAGAAACTAACAAATGATATTTTCCTCTAAATATTTGTTGCAACACCTGACCGATTGTGTCTATACTAAAACTTATTTTATTAAATGGAAGATGCAATTAAATTTATTCAGAACATTAATACTGAAAACAAAATTTAGGTAGTGTGAATCAAAAACCTTGATTGTGTATTATAAAATCGAAATGAGTTCGACATAAAAAATAAAATTTGTAAACATGACACAAAAAAATTAACAATATTTCACTTGAAAAAATACAAAGATTTATTAGAAGTGGTGAAAAGTTCTCCAATATTGTTCAAGAATAAGTTCAAGATTATCTCAGAAAGACATTTGTAATATAAAAATAATTTCAAATTGTTTAATACACTTCGTAGCGGCAACACGTGCGGTGTAGGTTGACAAGTTAAATAAACTATTTGGAAAAGGAGAAATTAAGATGTAAAGCAAGGAGAAGTCTGTATTAAATGGTTCGAATCATGAAATTTATAATCTTATTCCTATAATTTATTGTTAAAATAAAAGTAAATATTAAAATATCTGATTGATTTATTTAATTCACAATAATATTTTATAGTCACCCAAGAATCATTTTTTAAAATAGTTGTGACTTCTATATTTATTCAGTTACTACAACCGAATTCAAGATAATACACACAACCGACAAAATTCGATTGGCAACATATTCGGTTCTTATAACGAATTTCTTTTCTCTGTGTGCCCGTAATGATCTCCGTCGACCTTGAGAAATAAAATCCAACGACGCCAGCAGCATCTAAACTGTATCAAACAATTTATTTTTTTTTTGGATATAATACAATCTGTAACGTTTATTGACGAGTGGTTTCATTTCATGCTTATTTCCTAACCCTTTGGACCAACAGTGAGCCTCGTCATTACGGGTACTGAATTGATAACTAATTTAAACATTTCTTTTGTATAAATGTTAATAAATAATCTTCGCCATTTATTGTTCACAAAGTTAATTTTAAGCTCTGTACAGATGGTTGCCAGATCTTACAATATTGTCAGAAAAATATACAGAAAAGATATAACAATCGAGTAAACTTAAAATTGTTGTCTGACAATATTGTCAGAAAAATCATTGTCAGACTTTCACCTGACAATAATATTGTTAGATATCTTACAATTGTGAGAACGCCTTTATTTGCATTGTCAGAACATTGTCAGGCATTGTCACTATAAAGTAAATTGTAATATGTTGGAAACTTTAAACATCTGACAACGATATCATTGGCATATAAAAGTAAATGGAAAAAAGTGAAAAAGTGTTTAAAAAAAATTTTTTAAATAAAAAATAAAATTACGTAAAATTAAAGCAGAAAAAAAGCTAAAAATTTGACAGCGACGGTATTTTACGGGACGATTTTGATGGTGGGAAAAACTTGCTTGTTTTCAAGCAAAATGGAATATAGTTCTTCAAGATTAAAGCTCGAATAGTTTAAACTGGAATACGGAACAAGTATTGTAGTGACCGAAATTTTTATGTAAATTGACTTACATGTTCATACCTTTTGAACCTTCATAAACAAACGCTTGAAAATTTGACAGAAAGTAGATAACTATGACCGTTGTAATAACAAGTATAAATATTCAATATAGAAATCATTGAATTTTATGTATATATATATATGATGGTTGTAAAAAGACGATTAAAGTTTACAAGGAACTTTCATTACTAGGCCCTCTATAATAGCAAGAATAAAATTTGGATTTAAAATTTTAAGGGTATTCCAATAATTGATGAAATTTGGTGTATGTGACTAAACCTCTGAACGTTTATGGACAGAACACTGAAATATACAAGGAACTTGTGTTGCTAAGTTTGGTAAAAGAGCAAGTATACAATTTATACTCATAAATTAAAGGGTGCGCTCATACCTGATGTAATTTTACATGTATATAGCCCTAACTTTTGAACCGGTTTATTTAAACACTTGAAAATAAGACAAAATTGTATATTAAGATACATAAATAGTTAAAACTAAAAATTAAGGAGTGTCCCAATAGTTGATGTATATGTCCAAACTTTTGAACCTTTTAAGACAAATAGCTAAAATCTGTTTTAAAGTCGGCAAATTTTGAATTAAAGTTGCCATAACTTAGCCATTTCTTGGCAGATAGTAAGTTGCAGCATATCGACTGAAAAGGCATTCAACGGTGTGCATTCCAACGGTGTGCCATTTTTCGGACTTTTCGGTTGGGCTCCACAAGTGTTTGAGTGGGATCATACACCGAAAAACACAAAAGTACCGTTATCTAAAAACGGTACTTAGAAAAAAAAAATAACAGCGCTTTTCGTGTTCAGGAGGTCTTAATTAACATATCTAGCCATGTGATGTTCTTGGTCTTTTTTGGCTGTAAACCAGTGTAATTTACATTAAACAAAAATTAAAAAAAAATTATCTTTTGAATTTTTTAATTCTGACACTTGGAAATTCTTACTACCGTGCAAGGCGAATTAAATATAAGGTGATAGCGGTGGCAAATTCAATTCTTTTCCCTATTATCCTAACTGTCAAACTCCATATATAAAAAATCTGTATAACAGTTAGATAATTTTTTTATATATGGAGTTTGACAGTTAGAATACCGGGGAAAAGAATTGACTTCGCCTTGCTACCGTGTGAACTAACAAATTGTTTTCTGACAATGTTGTCAGATAAATTTATTGGCAGAATCGATTGACCTGACAATCTAAATTATGGTTACAATTTTTTTAAAATTATGATTGATTTCCAAAGTAAATGGCACACGTCTTACTTAAATTCGTACAACTACACGGGGTACCCAAATGATATGTTATGCTGCTTCAAATCTTATTATCAGAGAAAAGGTATACATTTTCTACAAACAAATTTTATTGTGATATCAGAACCCCAGATTACATGAGGCCACCTGGATTCCCTGTATCTCCTTTAAAAGTTCTACATAAATATAAAAGTACCCCCTATCCCGTTTTCAATTCTTTTAGTTGTAGCTATCTTTGGACTCGTTATCAACGCTGTTTAGTTTGTTGGACACTTACTGGTACTATCTGGCGCTTGGCTTTTAACGTTACTATTTTTAATGGGCAATTTGTTTATCTAATGATTAGTTGGTCACATCGAATCTTCTCTGACCTTTCCAAAGATGCACTGACTTCTCCAAAGATACATTAGCCCTCCCAAAATTGCATTAGGTCCTTCGAAAGTTCATTGGCTCGAAGGAATACTCCAAAGAATTCATAACCCAACTCCCAAATAAATTTAGCGTCTGCACGACCTAAGTGGTCAATTGCCTACTAAATTAGTATTAGTCCCATTTTTGATTCATTAGGCACTCCTTTAGCTTCATTAATTATTTGTTCGCTTTTTTGTATTCAATATTCGTCTTGTTGCCTTAATTGACACCAGTTTGCTTTTGAGGTTTGCCGTCAAATAATAGCAAAAGACATAAAAGTAGTAAAGGAAATAAACTTGTTAATTATTTTTTTAAACTTTTTTTTACAGTCTTTGTCGAATTTTACTTTTCTTTCTTTTGTAAGTACTTAACAACGTTATAAGGAAAATAATTGTATTAGTACACGACGTAGCATAACGTTTATAATAGGATACAGAAATTTTCGAATTTTGATCGTTTTAAAAAATAGTTATTAAACAAAAAAATCTAAAATAATTTATTGAAATATTTTGTACTTTTGTTTAATAACCTCTGACCCTTATACTTTCGTAAGAGTCGTCCATTATTATTTGACATGGCAAGTTGTATTGTTAAATCTTTCTAAATCACTGTTTTAATTTGTGTATTCTTCGATTTACCTGACCTGGCTACTCACCTCAATTTTTAGTTGTTTTAATCAAAATTGCTTTTAAACTCAAATGATTTCGTTGTTATGACTTAAAATATTCTCTAATTCAAACAATTCTTTCATAATGACCTTTTAATAATGTTTATATTTTAATAGCAAATATTACATAAAAATCTCTCATTGATGTTTTAACGAAACATCAATAAATTTACGTCAATCACATGCGTGACATGGTTGTCATCATCAGTGCACGCAAAATGAACCAGAAACAGCAACCAAAGTCGCACTTTATTTTTTTTCATTTTTCATCTCTAACTAAATTGTACTAAGTTTTTAAACAATGCCGACAACATGATATAAATTTAAGGGAACATGAACAACATCTTAAGAAATGTCCCCTCTTAAAATGATGATGGGTAAGAAAACAATCATCTATTGAGTCGTTCATTCATACTTCCATGCGAATGTTAAGAAGTTAAAGTTTCTATTTGCTCTTTTTCGGCGGAACTGATTAAAAAAATGAATGTTGGCTTAAGAAAAAGTTACATTTTATTTTAATATTGCAAAAAAAAAGAAAGAATGAAACAAAAAACGCGTGACAAAATAATGTTTTTCTACTTTACTTTCTATTTGTGGTAGACATCTGTGATACTTGAGCTCTTCTGTAATACTTTTGTGAAAGAAAATAATAATAATAATAAAAAATTGATGATTTCTTTTAAGGGTGATTTATATTTTTTATAAGTCAGACAATCAATCATTTTTTTTTTTGAAAGATTTATATTTTGAATAAAAAGATCGCCGTGGATTTGTTAGTAAATTTGTGAGAAGAAATAAAAAAATATGTAAATGAGAAAAACACATTACAAAACTTTTAAAGAATAATTTTACCTCAAGTTCATGGTATTTAGGAAATAAATTTAAGCTGCAAAAAAATATTACTCTCTGATAAGAACTTGCTACTGAAGATTAGTGAAGTGTTTAAATCGTAAACCCGCATTGGAAGCAAATTATTGTTGAAAATTTAAAAAAAAAATAATTTTAATGAAAAGAAAATTTTTGCTCATGGACGAAGACACATTTTACAGCTGCAAATTGCTTTTTAATTGACTTCAAAAACAATGAAGTTATAAATTCGCTTGTATGTTTTTTTTTACTTTTTTGTTACTTCAAAACTCCGTCATTTGTGGACCGATTTTTAAATTATTTTACTCTATTGGGAAGACTTGTTCATAGGTTAATCTCGTGATACGAAATGAAGAAAAACTAAAATGTAATTTCGAAAGTTGTTTGATGCAATCCTTTAAATTTTCTTTCACAATACATGACTTTCATTATTTGCAAAAATCATGCGTTTCCAAACTAAATGCTGATTCTTTTTACCGTACAGTTCACGATATTAATAATGCTACAGTTTTTTTTTTTAATAAGGCAAACGTTTTAGCTGTCATCTTTTTGAAACCTGGAAAAATCCTAAGAAAATTATTTTCAATTGTGTAAAAATAGAACAGTGTCTTCGACTTCAAACGGGGACTGCGTTAACACGTATGATCGTCTATATTATTAGCTTTTTGTAATTTAATTATGCGACGAAGTGTTCTCCAACAAATTCGAAGTGATAACGGAACAAATTTTGTTGGAATTCAAAACAATATTTAAGGACGAAAATTGATTTATTGACCACGATACGGTAAGCAGCAATTTCATAAATTTTATTATCAAATGGACATTTAATCTTCCACTAAATCATTGTGACGGTGGGGCTAATGCAATATGTGAAAAAGATTTTAACTCAAATGCTAAAAAAAACCAATTAAAACTAAAGACTTTTCAGATGTTGCTTATAGGGGTTGAAAATATTATGAATAATCGACCACACAATTTTAAAGAACTTAAGAAATTTTCTGTGGAAATGGTGGATCCAATAGGAAATACCTGATTTAATAAGAACCAAATGGTATATTCGCACAAATATTGATTCAATTGGAAGCTTTGTTTTAAAGACAATTTTAATATTAAAAAGATTCTAAAAATCTATGAGTTTATTTTTTAAGAACTCAACATGAAACTATTTCATTTTTCATATTATTGTCAGCAATAAAATACTCCATATTGCACAGTTTTGTGTAACACGATTACAACACATTGCAAGCTGATATGCAACAACGACAAAGGTCTACTTAATTGTCTTTTATCAGCAAATGAAAATTTAGTATTTTTTAGCTCTTCACTATAAATAAATAAAAATTATAATTCTGATGTCCGTCGTTGCCTAGGTAGTTTAATAAAATGAATACACAATTGGAAAAGAAAAAAAATGAAAACATCAAAATAATAATTTTTAATACGCAATTAATAATTTTCTAAAAGTAATTGACTTTAATTGGCAGCAAATTAGAAACCAGCAAAAACGAAGTAGACTTCGACAAAAACTACTGAAATAAAAAGGAGTCAACCAGTTAGACAATCGGCCAGCCATAAGACTAAGCAACCAACCAACATCATCATCATCATCACCGTCATCAAACCAACCCATTCAACCATCCTAGACACATCTTTAAAATGTTATTTTAATCAATTTTGTCTTAACTACTGAATTTATTTATTTCTTCTTTTTTTTACTTCTTTAAATATTTTGATACATTTCTTCTTTTTAGCTCTGTCTTATTGTAAAATCTTGGTTTACAAGGAGTTGGAGTAGCTTCCACCAGCAGCGTTTTGTTGGCAGCAACTGGTTGCCCACCCTTTGGACACGATCAGCTTGCTACCATTTTATTATATGCATACAAAACTAACTTAAAAATAATAACAATATTAGCAACAACAACTACAACACATAAAAATAAATACTTATAACAAAAAATATTCGAAAAAGCATCACAAAAATATTTCGCTTAAAGGCTTTTTGAACGTTTATCAACGCTGGCTGTGAAGAACATTTATGTACTTGAACAATATTTTTTTAATTTTTTACTCTAAGATTTTTTTTTAGGCAAAATACATAAACAAAAACAAAAAATTGTGTGTTGCCTTTTTAGTTTTACTTCAAAAACACGCCATTTTTCGTCTGGTCTTATTTCTTTTCTTTCGATTTTGTTGTTGTTTTTTTTTGAGAATTTTTATGGATCACAAGCAATCAACCATCATCCTTAATGTCTGCAACTCCAGCGTTGAGTGCAGCAAAAACTCCACAAAATAAAAGCCAACAGCAAATTGTTTCCGTCGTCATCTCTGGTAAACTGTTTCTGATTTCTGTTGCTCTCAATGAATTGTTATTCCTCTTGCTGCTGTTATTGTTGTTGTTGCATCGGTTATTTAGCATAAAACTCCACCCGTTTTGATGGCACTTAAATTATGAATGCATTTATTGCAAAATGAGTTTCTTTAATTCAAAGTAAGACAATACAAAAAAATATGGCCAAAATTAGACAAATAAAAAATTGTGTTTATAATTGAAAGATAATTCCTTTCTTATCTTAGGATGGTAAACGAAATTTTCAAATTGTTACGTTTTGTTTTTAGACCCATTTCATTCGTACTTTTATTCAAATAATATTTTTGTTTTTGTTCCATTTTTTATATTTGCCATTTAAGTTTTTTCTTTACTATTTTACAATGCACGTCATTATAAGTATGTTGAGAAAACCTTCAAAAGATTAGTTAGAAAACATATTATTTAACACATAGTAACTGCAAGCGCTATAATTCATCTGTCTTATTTTCGAACTAGAAACAATATAACTTCTCTTAGTGGAGCTTAACCACGATTGTTCAATATGTTGCAAGCTGAAAGGTTGGGGTGAGTTTAAGACTTTCTCATTAGTCAAAGATACGTTCTGATTTTTATGGAAGTTTGAATTTTTTATATATGGTACTAGAAGGCTGCGGGGATCTTATGTAGAGTTTTATTTTGGGAACGATTAACATTGGTATGTTTTAAACATTTTTTCCTTTTAACATTTCACTAATGTTAAATTGAAAGTTATATTCTCCAACTAATAATTAAATGTATAAATCAAATACTAAAATTTGCAAAAAGTTAAAATGCAAATTGGTCTTAATCATATTAAACAAGATTGGCAAAGGAAAATACAACTGATGTGGAGTAAAACTTTACTTTTTATTGTTGTTAGCTTACTTATCTTAAAATATTTAAAACAAAATTTGAGCCGTCATCAGGGGTGTTAGATGTGACAATTTTACGTCACTTTGGCGATTTTATTTTACCATAAATATCATGTGTTGACGTTTGACGATTTTTGTTTTAAAACTCCTTATATCTTGACGATTATATGTACATATATGACAAAACCGTAAAGGGGTCATTTCTGTACATGAAAAATTCCTTGAAAATTTTGGTATTGGTGCAGATAGTAATCAATATGAAATTCAAAAAACCTATTTTTGAAATTTTTGTCTGTCTTTGAAATCGAAATTTTTTGAAATCGTGCAGACCTGTGGATGTCATGTTGTTAGGAAAATCCCGTTTATCCGATCTTCGAGGTAGTTTGGGGATAGAACTTGGTGGTAGCATAGGGATTTAAATTGATCCATTTTCATCCCTTTTCATGTCACACAACGGGACCATTTAGGACCAAAGTGAGTCGGTTTTCCCACACTGGCAGCCTATGCAACCTTAACTTACAAAACCTACCATCGGTCTACAAAAAGAAAAGAAAAAGATTTAGTAAAAATCTCATTTCATATTGAACTAGCTTATTATACTTATACGTCGCCTGAGTTTAATTTTGGACCTTTCTAGCCATTCTGAACATGTGAGAAATCGATCAAATTTTTTTGGGATCTTATAGACCCGGATATATCCATATTTGAAATATCTTAAGAATCAGATTTTGTTGAGATCGATAGGGACCAATGTATGCTTAGAAGTTCATTAAAACCGATTAGCCGAGACTTTGGTAAAATCGATTCATATGCATAAAAAGCCCTGCTTCCCCTCCTGTTCAGCTATTAAAAATAAAAAACTACCATATAATACCTTGGGGACAAATATCTACCGTGTTTCGAATTTCATTAAAATTAGTTTAGTTTTTTAGCCGTGGTTGACAGACGCACAAATAATTAATCACAAAAGCGTAGACCAATCTCGTGCAAACAGTAGATTAACTATCTACATGGCTAAGCGAACAAACCCTGAAAATTAAATCGCATTCGGTTTAACAGTTCGTGAGTTATAAAGTCACAACACATTTGCAACAATTTTTTATAAGTATGTATTTTGATTTCAAGTAAAACAGATTGGGTTTTAAAAATCAGTTTAAGTAAACTAAGTTTATAATTCCATCTGTTATTTTAATCAGAAGACTCTTATTGACTGATATTTTTAAGTTTTGAAGACTTTTTATTATTTTTAATCTGTCCTGTAAATTTAAAAATGAAATAATGGCTTAACTAAATTCTTTATTTAGACCTGAACAAATTTGTAGTCAAATATTTTTAGAAATAAAAAAATTAAATATTTTTTGTCAAGACTTATTTTAAAAATTTGAAAATAATTCTTTATAATGTTTTAATAATGTAAACGTTACTAAAAGTTTAATTAAAAAACAGAAAACTAACTATGTTTTGCGGTTATAATAAACATCTTATTTAATTCAAATAATTATATTATTTTATACAATACAAAATTTCATAATTTTAATCTGTAACGTCTTTAAGACGATAGTTTCTATTTTTATGATGCTTTTGACTATTTATGTTTGAATTTCCGACGATTTTTCTAAAACAAAAGCCTAACTCCCCTGGCTGTCTTTAAAAAATTTGAAAATAAATATACATACGAAAGAAAGTGTATGTGGGTCTAATCAATTCAATAGGAGTAAGGTACATGATACAGCGAAGCCTGTAATCGTTATACCATAGAAAAGAAGATTTATTCGCTTGGCCCTTTGAATTTTTTTTTATATCCGTTTGTCATTTCTACAATATCAATTTTCCCATCTAGTCGATACATTCTGAGTTCTTATGCATAGCGAACTTGATTGAGCGATGTCCGTCAGTCGGCGTGCCCGTTCGTGTAAATGTTGAAATCAAACTTGCTTTGCAAAAATTTATTTACGCCAATTGATCAGACATAGTGTCAAAAAAAGGTGATACCTGAAATCAGCATGATGGGTCCACGTCTTTTAACGCAGCGAGCAAAACACCACGCCTACCTCTAAAATTTCCATTTTATTTGTAACCATTAAGTAACTTCAATTAACAAAAAAAAAACCATAATAATAAAAAAACATCAAGTGAAAAAATTTGCGCTCGCTCATATTTTTCGAGTTACAGGCCTCTGAAGTTTTTAAATTTTCAAAATATCAATATGAGTGACATTTAAAAGCTTTTGATGAGATCTTTCAGGAAAAAAAATTTTTTTAAATGCTTAACCCATTAAGAGCCGATGGTATTTTTATGTAAAATTGTACATGTAGTACTAACTTTTTTTTTACTTTTTTAATTCTCTGCCACCCCAATATTTCCTAAACTAGATTTACAAAGATGGTGAAGGGTATATAAGAGTAGGTATGGGTTTCGCTTAATTTATGTTTAATTTAATACATATTTTAATAAACATTTCTTCGGTAGGGTAAAGCTGCAAAAAATATTCGATATGTGCCATATTATACGAGCAAATTTCGATGGTCCATTACTCAGAAGCTAAGGTTTGGCCCAAATTTTTTCATGTAGCAGTTTTACGTAAAATTGGATCTTACACCCTGCAGATAAATTGATTTTATTTTTGAGGTGTGCCACTTTACTAGATTGGTTCCAAAATATGCAAATAAGCAAAAACATACATTTGTCATTTTTAAGGGCGGACAAAAATAACACATTTGCCTAGACATAATGACGTTTAGTTCTGTTCTGTTCTGTTCTGTTTAGTTCATGATATGAAGTGCCAGTACTTATTTCATTTACAGTATCTTCTATTTCTATTATCTTTAAGTTCACTCAATTTAGACCAAAAGGGAAAGTTCAACAATTTTTTTAACCCATAAGTTGTAGATAAATTAATGAAAAAATCTATAAAATTTGTATTTTTTCCTGCTCGCATATCTTATATGTACCTATAAATAGTTTAGTTTAACTGAATTTATGTATTTCAAAATTTAATAATTTAATTTTGCCTAATCTATGTTTTTAATGATCGTATGTATTTTCTAATTTATTTCAAATATTTATCCAAGTTTTATTTTTGTAATACCTCAGTCATTAACTTTTTTAATAGTTTGGTTTTCTTTAAGGTTTGTTTTTTTAACTAAAAGATCCTACTGTCTGCGCCATAAATGCCCTTACCATTGCTTTTAAAATTTATTCATTATTTAACCAACTAATACTATAATTTAAAATTAAATTTGACTAATAGAAAAAAAACAAACTCTTAACAGGTTTCTTGTACTTTTTTGCAGATGGCAAAAAAGTCTCTCATACCAACTGAGAGGAAAAAATCATAAAGAAATCAACTGGCGAAAAGGCAAAAACATAAGTTTTCGTCTTAAACATTGAAAATGTATTTATTATGGATTATACCCCCAAGTATTCAATATTTAAACTTTAAATATCAATAAGGGTTGAGAAGGTTAAAAAACGAAATCTATTTACAACTCGTACACTAACTTTTTATAAGACTAAAACTTTTATTATGCCAAATAAGCAGAAATGAATCAAAAATAACAAAGTTTTATAAGACACTACCACATCATGAATGAACCAACACTAAGTGAACAGTGAGAAACAGTACAAGTCAAATATTAAAGTAGTTAAGGTCGCAAACCTATGCTGACTCTGTTAGATTTTAATTTACCGTTCTTTTTAACCGACTTCAAAAAAAGAAGGAGGTTATACAATTCGGCTGAATGTTGCTTTTTTATATTTGTGCCTCCAGAACTCAGTCATTTCTGATCCGACTTTGAAAATTTTTGGTAATATGATAGATTATGATAGATATGCTTATAGATTGGTCCCATTTTAAAAAATTAAAGGGTGTCCCCATACAACATACAGATTTTTTACGTATATTATGAACTGCAAAGGTCGATTCTGTAAAATTAAAAATGACTGCGTGTTACTATGGCTCCCAAAAACAAAAAAATTATACAAAAATAAATCTAAAAATTAAAGGGTGCCCCCATAATTGATATAAATTTACTAATATGGGTCTATCTTTTGAACCGTTATATACAAACGCTTGTAATTGGTCAGAATGTCGATTGCTATGGCCGTTATAGTAACAAGTATTAATATTAAAAATTTTAAATTAAAGGGTGCGCCAATAGTTTTTTTAATTTAATGTATATTGCCATACTTTTTAACAGTTATAGACAGACGCTTGGAATTTACAACGAACCTGTATTAGTAAGTCCGCTATAACAACAAGTATAAAATATGGATTTAGAAGTTAAAGGGTGTTCCAATAGGTGACGTAATTTCAAGTATGTGGCCGTACTTTTGCACCGCTATAGACAGAATGCTGAAACTTTAAAGGGACCTATATTTTTAAATCCGCTATATTAACGAGTTTATTATTTGAATTTGGAAATTAAAGGGTGTCCCATAATTACTGTAGATTTACTTATGTATGCCTATATTTTGAATCGTTATAGACAAACGCTTGTAAATTTGACGCAATGTCGATTGCTATGGCCGTTATAGTAACGGCTGATAATATTTAAAATTATAAATTAAAGGGTGTAACAATAGTACATTTAATTTGGTATATGGTCATACTTTTCAACAGTTGTAGACAGACGATTGAAATGTATTACTAACTCCTCTATAACAACAAGTATAAAATATGGATTTGGAAATAAACGGGTGTCCCAATAGATATAATTTGGTGTATGTGGCCGGACTTTTGAACCGTTATATACAGATAGCTGAAATTTACAAGGGATATGTTTTGCTAAGTCCGCTATAAGAAGAAGCTTATAATTTAAATTTATAAATTAAAGGGGGTTTCCAAAATTAATGTAATATGTTCTATATGGCCGTATTTTTTGAACCGTTGTATACAAACACCTTAATTTTAGGCAGAATGTCCACTACTTTATTTGGTATAATAACAAGTATAAAAATGTTATATTATAAATTAAATAGTTGATATAATCTGATGTATATCGGCAAACTGTTGAACCGTTACAGACAGACGGTTGAAATTTACACAGGACCTGATTGCTAAATCTACTACAAAAGCAAGTATATAATTTGAATTTGGAAATAAAAGGGTGATCCTATAGTTGCTGTAATTTGGTGTATATTGCCAAACTATTGAACAGTTGAAAAAGTATAAAGTTTGGAGATATAAATGTGTCGCAATAGTTAATGTAACCAAATTTATGTGGCCATACACTTGAGCTGTTATAGGCAGACAGATGAAATCTGTTTTGAAGTCGGTTATTTTCGCAACAATTATTGTAAACAATTTTTCTTTTTTATAAACTTCTCCATAAAAAGTGGAAAGTTGTCATTCTGTTTTTAATTTGTACAATATCCATTACTGACCCCAAAAGTGTATATATTCTGAGTTCTTCTGCATAGCGAAATCGATTGAGCAAAGTCCATCTGTTCGTCTGTCCGTTTGTGTTAGTGTTGAAATGAACTTTGAGCCAATGAAAATTTAAATACGCCAATCGATCAGACATAGTTTTAAAAATTATTTCATGCATCAAAAATTCCATAAGAAAAAACAAATCTGGACGTCTATATTTTTGGGGTTGGCTTAGTCCTCCCCAGACTGGCCTATTCATGTCAATATCCATAGCTACTTTAGTGCCCAATGCCAGCAGTATTATTAAAAACAGGAACTATATATGAGAAAACGATATTTTTTTAATTTTAATTTTTGTTTTCCTAGTAAACAATGATTTTTCTCTCAATTCCTCAATTTTCTTTGCCACTGTACGCACAAATGGGATAACTTAAGCTTCCAACCGAATATAACAAAGTATTTATTAATTGTTTACGACAAATCGAAAGGAAGCGTTACATTGGTAATTAATTTCTTAAGAAGTGTTTTGTTTTTCTTTTCACAGAATTACGGCAGGGGTTTTGTGGAGAGCGCAGTCACACATTTGTTTCCATGAATTGTTCATGACTACAGGAAGTAAAAGTCACTAGAGACTTTGATTGAATTAGTTTTAAGAAAATAAATGTATTTCTTTGTCTGGATTCGGGTTAAGGCAAAAAGGATGGATGTGCTCATGCAAATATTTTAAGACAAAATGACAAATGTATTTTTGAAATAACAAATTTACAAGAATTTAATTGAAAGAAACATTAGTTAAAGTTAATTAAACAAATTATGTTGAATCAGCAATTAAGATTTTAAGAGACAACAATATTTCAATAAATGAACGGTAAAGTTTTTTATAACGACATTTGTTTTTTTTTCAAAGGACTTGGTTTTTAATAAAGATTAAAATAAAAGTAAATTATAATAAGGAAATATTTCATTGAACTTGTGAAAGAGAACCTCCCTCTAGTGAGAAAAACTAAAAAAAAGAAAAATTCGAAATATATTTTAAGCACGGGTGTTGACTGTATAAATTCAGGCTTTTGTAAGAAAAATTTAACGTGGACTCATCCAAAAATAACCACATTTTTTTGAAAGAATTGAAAATTTGTTAGAGGTAGAAAAACAAAAAAAGAAATGTGAAACTTCATGACCACTCAGGTGGAAGCAATTTGTTTTCCGCAGCAAAACGGCAGGGACTATATCCAAAAACTGAAATGACAAAATTAAATAAATGGACAATGAGATTAATATAACCAAGCATCAGTGTTCATTATTAACTTAATTTTCTGACTTTTCTGCACACACTGGAGAAGTTCCTTCCAGAACAAAGTGTACTTTTAGAAAGAAATTAAAAAATTAAAAAAAAGCAGTAGAGTAAAAACAGTAGAGTAAAAACGTAATCCTAAAAGGTTTAAATAATGTCTATCTTTGAAATAGGAATTGCATTTGGTGTTTATAAAATTGAATTTGAAATTTATAAAATTGATTTTAAAGTTTACAAAATTGAATTAGATGTTTAAAAAATTTAATTTCAAATTAAAACCCCATATGAGCTGATGGCCCTAGCAGCTAGTACTCGTAGTTCTTTAGTAACTTGTAATAATTTATTATTTTTAAGTTATTCATCAAATAAATAAATAAATAAAAACCCATATATACACCCAGTCCTTTAGTGGCAGAACCAATAATCGCGTAAAAAAAAAAATCGCGTAAAAATTGTTAGTTTTCCAATATTAACTGACGAATTGGTTCCGAATATAAAAAATATCGCGTATAACAAAATATACTCGCAAAAAAATATTCAAAAACAATACAATAAGTTTAAAATTTCAGACATGATTTATTCATTCATAACAAAATAAAAAATACAAAACAAAAACCATATACATATAAAAGAGAAAAAAATAGAAAATAGGTAGATTTATTGAAAAAACCGTTGAATGCTGTTTAATCAGTGTCATTATCCGTGGTGGAAATTATTCTTAGCCGCTTATTTTGATGGCCGGCACTGATATCACTAGAATTTGTATCAGAATTAATAGTAAGAACTATGGATTGATGCTCTGATTGACTTAGCATCTCCGACTGAGTTTGCACCATACAAAATAATTTTCCAATTCTGCTGCAAGTTTAAGGCCTTGCTTAATCGTCTCTGCTTTAATTGGATGCTCGTCTATCTCGGTGTCGTTGCCATTTTCCGATTCGATTACTTCCGTAGCTATTTCAATCAAATCATCATCATCGAGCTCTCGGTCTAGAAGAATCTCGTCAATATCTTCTCTCGTCATATCTGCAAGAGTTTCTCCTCCCGCGGAACGTGCTAAATCAATGATATCTGAATAATTAGTTGAATTGCTTGTCACGGACATTCCACTTTTAACACATTCTGGCCAAAGAGATTTCCAGCAAGCGTTTAACGTATGTTGCCTTATTTCAGAAATTGCTTTTGACGCGTACAAGATGCAATCCTTGATAGAAAAATTTTTCCAAGCATCGGTGAATTCCAATTCAGGATTTTCTCCAGTTTTCCATAATGCACTGAAAAGTTTTTTTGAGGTAGTACATTTTAAAAGTCGCAATAATGCCTTGATCCATCGGTTGGATAATTGATGTAGTTTTCGGCGGGAGGAAAATGATATTTACATTAGGATGTTCAATAAACGGATGGCCTAGTGCAATTTATTAAAAGAGCTTTTAAGGCTGTTTCTTCTTCTCCAAATAACTTTTAACTTCTGGTACAAAGCATTTAGCAAACCATTCTTGGAATATATTTCCAGTTACCCAGGCTTTTTTATTGGCCATCCAGGAAACACTTAAATGTTTGAAATCTTTGCCCTTTAGTGCTCGCGGCCTGATACTTTTGTTTACTAACAGCGGTTTAATCATGCGGTCATCAGAAGCATTGCTACATAATAAAAACGTTATACAGTCCTTTGCAGCTTTGAAGCCACCAAATGATTTTTGGGACTTAGACACATATGTTCGTTTTGGTAACCTCTTCCAAAATAGGCCGGTTTCGTCCGCATTGAAAACTTGGTCTGACGTGTAACTACCTTCTTGAATAATTTTTAATAACTTTGGTGGATAGTCCTGCGCAGCTTTACTATCAGCTGAAGCAATTTTATTCTTCATTCTTGAGTATGAAGTTTTCTTCGCATTTACATTTTTTCCGGAAACTACAGATTTTCTAATTGCATTTTCATTTTTTTTTTATTGTCCGCACTATAGATTCACTGAGTTCAAGCCTCTTTCCCACATTTGTTGGGCCAGCTCCCTGCTCTAGATAGTCCAAAACTTTTATTTGTGTTTCTAAAGAAATGCCTTTACGTTTTTAATTTTTTGAATTAGCTTCCATTGTAAAGCTAGCAAAAATTTAAATTCCTTATTTAAATTTTTTATTATTTTTATTACAAAATTATAGATATATTTTAAAGTCTTACCAAAACAACTGCACCGGCCGCTAACTAAATACATTCTAACTAGATTTGCAATATACATAGAGTAAAATTTTTTTGTTGGGACTTCCCCGTATTATATTCAAAAATTATTCCGCGTAAAAATATGTAAACAAGCAAAAAAACGAAAAAAAGCAATCGCTTTAAAGTGAAATCGCGTAAAAAGAGGTCGCGTAAAAAAAGGACTAAGTGTACAAACACTTCCCTTACTTCGTCTTGCACCTTAAGAAGTATAAATATTTAAGATTATATATTAAAGGTTGATACAAATTGAAGTTTATGGCAAAACTTTAATTTAAGATTTAGGTTTTAAGATTTTCCTATGGAAAACGACCGCATTTATTTGAAAATAATTGTTCTTAAAATATTTTTAGAAATTAAAAAACATAAACTTAAAAAGTAATTAATATTTTCATAAAAAATGTAAAAACTTATTTTTTAAGGTCATAAAATTTAAAAAAAACAATTATCTTCAGAACTATCGCTACAAGTGACTTTATATTTCTATATTTATTAAGTAAATCAACCAAATGCAAATCGGAATCAAACAGGAAGGGTTTCGTTCCGTGTGTGGGCCAGCCGTTAATTGACTTTATTTAATTACCTTTTTATCAGCGTCCATAATAATACAACTACTTTAAAAATAAAATGAAAATGAATTTGCTATTACAGTATCAAAAATGTGACAGTCGTTAGATGTTGTAACCTTTTGGTACAAAACCCTAAAAACTGCCAGATTAAAAAACACCTTTCATAAGTAATAAGATCAAAAAATTAAAAGAGGCGAGATAAAAAGAGAGGTCAATGCATTTTGTATAAAAAAAAAATAACTTTTCACAGATTAAGTTTTATCTCAAGACATTCTAAAAGAAATCCAGCTATTAAAATACAATCGAACTATGTATGTATATGTATATGACCAATTGAACTTTTCACATTAACGCTTTATCACTTAATTGTTAGCAATTTAGGCCTTTTGTCTAAGCGATGCTTTTTTATATTAAATTAATTTATCGATGACTGTTTACATAATCCTTAATTTTTTCAAAAACAACTACAATTGAAAGAGAATTGAAAAATCTCCCCTGTGAAAAAAATCATATAGAAAATTAAATAAAAATCATTTTCAAAAAACCTGATTGAATCTGCATTAATACAAAAAAAGCTGTATTAAATGTTTAAAGGGCCTGGTTAAAGATAAATATTTTTAGTCAGCAAAAAATATAAAGGACGAAACGAAATATAACAAAAAAAAAAAAAATCACTCTCATTTGTGTTCACTTGACACGCAAATATGAATAAATAGATATGAATATTCATGAGCGTTATAGCGAAAACACTTCTTTAGCTCTCACAAATACCAAGATGAATCCTTACAAGTACAACAGTTTGCTTAGCATTCTGCTGCACTCACAAGATGAACAAAATAAAAAAAGAATCCTGTGTAATATTTGTTTATTTACGTATTTTATTTTTGTTTTTTTTTCATCCTTTCTCATGCTTTTTTTATCCTGCCAAAGCACATCTTGTTTTCACAGATGAAATGCAATTCAAATGAATTTTTTGTTTTTTATTTTGCATATCATCTAAGTTCCACATACTCGTACATTTGAATTTTGTTTATTTTTTTACACAATCACAATGTTTATTAAGCTCTCAGGTGTCGCAAATTGTCTAAGCAAAAGGCCTAGAGCATCCTGACGTAGCTGTGTTAAAAGTGAAGGTAGGTGACCTAAGTTCTCAGCAATTTTCACAGCTCATCATTTTTTGTTTTTTTTTTACATTTTATCAAAGGATGACATTTAAAAAGAAAAATCAGTGGTTGTACGGGTACAACGGCTTGTAACAACCTCACAAAAACTGGCAACAGGAAAAAATGTTGGTAATATTTTATATAAAATATTAATTGTCAATTAAATAACGGAATATTAAAGATGACTCATAATCATACACTCTATTATTATAATTCTATATAAAGAACATAAAATTAGGATAAACTCAATTAGAAAAATTTTGTTTCGATTAGTACTTATTACGTTTAAGTAAGAAAAAGTTATCTTAGTGGTTAAGGGAATGCAAGAACTCACATCAGATTGCTAGAGGGCATCATCCTTATTAAAATATCCTTTATACTTTTAAATGCTTTAAGGACTTAAACATTTGTTTAAATAACTCAGCAAAGTAAGTGGACTCACAGACTCAAATAAAACGTTTGTATAATTCAATTTTTTTGTTTGTTTTTTTAACTTAAATGATAAGACAATGGAAGTCAAAATCAGGCCTGCGAATAACAAACAAACATTGCGGTGATAAAAATAGAGTTACGTTTCCTAGAAACACGTTCAAGCTTTTAGTAATATATGTATGTATGTACAAAAATTATTTTACAAAATCAATATTTAAAAAAAATTATTTGTCAACCAAAATATGGTCGTTCTGCTTCTTCCCCATTTTCATGGTAAGACCTGGATTTAACGTCAAGAGAAGAACAAACTTTTGACACTTTCGGCTTAAGTAATAAGTATTCTAACATCAGTCGGAACAAACATATATAAAAAATATGTATAATATTTTTTTATATGATGTTTAACATTTATCGTTTCGGCGAAAACTAATGAATTCGTCATCTCGACCACCTGATATTGATACGCCTTGATCTCAACTGTAAAGACGTTGTTGCTATAGCTTTCCTGTTTGCTGATATAGCAACATGAGGACAAGTATTCTAACAGTGGGAAAGTACACCTTTTTTACAGTTGCACATACTAGAAGCTTTTTATTCATTGTATTGTTCAAGCAATTCATCGTTCGTTATAAAAACGATAATTCGCTGTTGGCTAAGTATTGTTCAATAATGTGTGTTTTTCGATGAACAAAAAGACTCTAAAAAGTAGACTATCACTGTCAAACACTGGAAACATTTTTATTACTTTTGATTATTTGAAAAAAAAAGCAAAGTGGGAATTCGAAAATTTTGAAAAGCTCAAAAAAATTTTTGTAATGTTTTTTAATTAACCACGATAATCCACCGAATAACTAGAAACCTTTGAATATATTATTTTTATATTAATATCGTAAGTAAGGAGACAGTTGTAGTTACATCTCAAATACGAACCAGAACTTATTGATGTTTATCAAGCAAGTCTTACTTAGTTTACTAAAAAAAAACAGATGATGGGGGTGATGCCATCGTCATAAGATCAGTATCAATACCTGTTTATAAAAACATGTAAAATGTCTTGTGTTATAGTTTAATATTTGGTCAGGAAAACCTACATATCGAAAAGCCAAATGTGTGCAGCATATGTTTTTTAAGCTAGTATTTTTTTCATATATAAAACGCAAAAAATGTTTCAATGCCTGGTTAAATATAAACATTTATTCCAAAGCTAGATAACTGACAAACCTTTACGTTTGTAGTTTTATAATTTAATCCTTTACATTAAACAGAGATCGCTTATTGGAAAAAAGGCGAAAACTGAGAGATCATGGTAATCGAAATATGATAACAAATGAGAAATGCGTATGGAATAAATGAGCCAAATTTTGACAATTTTTCTTAACGGAAAGCAATAAAATTAAATATTGGTTGTCTCAGTTGGCTAGTTTAAGGTGGTCTCTTAGCTCATCAACTGTCTGTCAACTTAAGTCGTTGTTGTCAATACTAAGTCGTCAAATTGAAACTATCCCTCAAACTATCCATACACCTTATTATTATTATTATTTTTCACAGTACTCACACAGTACGCAATATTCTCAGATTTTTTAGGTAGAAACTACAAAAATTGCTCCCTGGCCAGTATACGAAATTGTTCAAGTATTATGATCTCTTTATAAAACTTTTACATTATACATAGATATTTGTTTTTTTTTTACCCTTTTTAATTAATTTTCTTTTCTAATTTTTTTAAACATTTATTTTTCCAAAAAAAAAAAAAAAAAAAAAAAAAAAAAAAAACAAAACAAAAATATGTTTCCTCCGACGCATTTTTTTTTCAGAAATAAATGCTGTTTTATAATCTTCATACCCATACAATGATCTTCCACCGCACATATTTTTAGATTTACCACAACCATATTATAGATTTTCTATAAAATGTAGCGCAATATTAAAATGCGTTATTACTTGAAATTTACACATTGTCATATTTTCTGTGCAACTGATATTTCTGTTGACATTTTGATTTCTTGCTTTAATTCATTTTTCAGATTTTTGCATTAAAATTTTGTTTGCTTTTGTTTTTTTTTCATCATCTGGTTGCCTCTTTGAGTTCGTTTCATTTCAGTTTTTTTATTTTCTTCTGAATTTTATTCATTTTGCTTTTATTTGTATACTTAACATTCTTTTGAGCTGATTTCCTTTTATAGCGACAAGTGCTGACGTTGACACTTTAACATGATAAGAACAAAGCAGAGTAATAAAGAAAAAAAGTCCCTTTTGAATCAGACTTCCAGTCAGTTAGCTTGTTGACTCAAATGGTGTCTTATCAAAACGCAGAGATGCATTTATTCATTTGAGTCTATTTGTTTTGCATTCGGTTGCAATGAATGTGACTTTTATTAGTATTTTATACACTCAACTTTAAAATGAGGTCATTCACTTTTTATAATAAATACTATGCAAAAGAAAGCTTATTTGTTAAGCAAGAAGAAAATATAAACAAAACGGTATTGCATACTTATAGGCTAATGAAAAGGCATGATTTCAATTGCCTGTTTTAAAAAGGACACAATTCTTTATTTGTTCTTAAAATTGCTTTACTTGAAATTGTTTGAATAAATTTTTCTTCTTTCACATTTTCAGAACGCAATTTGTAATGGCAACAAATATGTCTAGCCGAGATGGAAGTATTCTTTAAATATTTATTTTGTTAAAACTCTAAAAATTATTTTTTCTTACTTGACATCATTTACATGGAAATTGTTTTGCTTAAATAAAAAAAAGTACTTAAATAAATAGATTGATTTATATTAAAGAAATATAAGCCAAAATATTAATTCCTAAAATAGGAACTAAAATGCTTTTAAACAGGGCGAATTCATGTTTTATACCCTTCACCTAGTACTCATTTGCAACCCCATATTTATTTATATATTTTGGATAAATGAGAAAAACGATTTAGGGACGTCCGTGAGTCCGTGGTTAGTAGTCGGGTTAAAATAAATTTTAACAAAGCCCCTAAAGAGCTATCGGAAAATTAAGCAAACAAATCTATAAGGCATACATCCGAAGGGGCGTATATGTCTGTTAACAGAGCAGATACGGACTAAGGCAAAGAAATATTTCACGAAAAATTTTAAACTTTCCCAATATTAGAATTTCGATAAAAAAAAATGTAGTTTTATTAACAACCCAAAATTCTCAAAACAAAAACTAAAAACCATGATGTAAAAATAGAAGAAGGTTTGTTAGGTACGAGTAAAATAATATATTTGTTCAAGGTAATGTTTTAATTAAGTAATGAAACAAAAGCGATATATTTTTAAGAAAACTTTATAGAGTTTTCAAATATAGACGAAACGTTAAGCTATGAATTATATGAAATAATTAGTAAAATACTGGTTAGTGAAAAAGAACAAATGGAGGTAAATTATTTATTGTGTTTTTCAGTAAAATCTACATTTTATCACTTGCATAAACAACAACAAAAAACCGAAAAACTTTGAAACAAATATGTTATTTTTTAAATAAAATAGAATATGAATGTCTTAAAAACTTTTCGGCATATCTTATTTTAAAAATGCGGTTGCAAGAATTGGGTTTTCAAGCCTATGAGGAAAGAGATCAATATTAAACATACGTGAACGTTTTATCTGAAAGTGGCCTTTATATACCAAACATGAAATTTTAAGAAGAAGTAGAAAAACTAAGTGTAACTTTTCTTAAAACTAATGGCAGTGATGTATTTACTGGCCCCTATATGCAAAATTTGTTGTACAATTAAAAAGATATATTTTGAAAAGAACATTTTTTCGTGTTCGCTTTTAAAACAGAAAAATGCAAAATTGTGTACAAAGATGAAAAAAACTGTTGATTAATAAAACTAATTCTATTGACGTTATTAAAAATAAAAAAGAAAAACTTATAAAAACAATAAAGATATCAGTATAAAACGATATTCTGATGGGCGACGTCAACAGAAAACGACCTCGTTTTTCTTCGTTTGTTGTAAATCGGTATTCCCGTTGCCAATATTGTGATTAGTCGATGACTGTCGCCATATGTTTGGTATTTTCTAAGAACGTTTGATGTTGATGTTGCCGTTTAATTTGTCGTCGCCATTTTTGATGTTTAGTTGTGTTGTGTATATAGAGCAATATTAAAATAACAAAATAAGAAATATACAAAATAACAAAAAAGAAATGGAAAAAACTAAAATTACCAACTTCTGCCAATTTGGAAAATTAGTGCAAGAGTCAGAAAGAATCCATCCCAATGAAAAAAGGCAGTCAGTTAAAGGCAGGATTTTGTTGTACCGATAAATGGATTTGCATTATAAAAGCTTCACTTATTATTATTGTTTTATCCATTTAATATTATTATTGATAATAATTGCAATAAAAATTGGAAGTTTTAATAATACAAAGCTATTTATCAGGCAGACAATATCCTACCTTTAACTAACGGCAAGTTGTATAATGGCCCTTAGGGCCAATTTTTTTGTTTGTATTTAAATACGCATTTATTTAATTTTATTGATATTTTTGTATTTAAATGCAGTTTCATTTTTTCAGTTCTTATTTAAGTTCTCATATAAATATCACAAAAATATGGTAGCATTACAAAATATCAAAATAAATCTCCATTGTTTATGAAAAACAGCTGCTAACAAACACAATGAATTGCAAATTTTGTCAAAAATATTTTAAATATATTAAAAAATGTCAGCGATACTCATGTATTCACCACCTAAACTTATTTTATTTATTGATTTAACTTTTTAATTAATATGTTCATTAAGAAATGTATGCAAAACATAAAATATTGTTCTATCAATGGCTAAAATGTTTGTTTACTTTTGTTTAGTTTTGCGAAACAACAACAAAAAAATGCCATAACCATATGGTAAAACTGTATTATTTAAATGGACTTTAAATGCGCAAGATTGGTCATTTAAGTTTCATTTAAGTGTGCATTGAAAAACTGAATTTTGTACATAAATAGAACTTAAATTTAAATAACATTTAAATACGAAGTCTAAAACTGGCCCTTAGACTATTTATTTTAATTGTATGTAATAGTTTTGCTTATTTTATTGTTTATAGCTATTTTATTTTTTTTTTTTACAAAATTTAAATTTTCCATAACACATACTTAACACAATAGAAAACAAAATGGATCAACTGACTCAAACTTTAGATATGTGTGTCTTATTTGTTATATTATCGATAAACAGTCAACTTCGTCATTAGTTTGTTAGGTAATACCAAATTAGTGTTGATGTTGTGTTAAGTTGATGTTGTCTCACAATTGACGACGATGTTGCCGACGCCAAACAGAATAAGGGTGAATAAGTTATGATAATTTTTAGAAATTGTCTTTTAAAGTCAAAGGATTTATTTCTGTGTAATTTTCTATTTATAGTAAATACATTTGAATTTCATTTATATTTATATATATATATATTTTTTTATCCAAATTACACATATTTTGTTAAATACTTTCAAAATATTTTTTTCTTAATTATATCTGTGGTAACGCAAATTTTGTTGTTTACAAAAAATATATTTTAAATAATTCCGGCAAACGTCACAAATTCTTGAAGTGGAACTACCTTCTATTTTTATATCATGCTAAAAACCATCAATATGTCAAAAGTTTGATAACACATTTAAGTTTCTCCGTCTATACTAATACTGCGTTTCCACTGACTTGAAATCAACTAGTTTTGGGAAAAATACCTGAAGTGTTTTGTTAATTCGAATTTGTGACGTAACACTGACACATTTTGCGTAAATTAAAAAAAAACTATGATATTTTTTAAAAAATTGTTTTTATTGTTTAAGTAATTTTTGGTTTTACTTATTTTTGTTTGTATATTTTTTAGACACTTTTTTTGTAACACAAAACAATTTTTGCTTTTAAAAATTTTAATTTTCGACAAAAACGGAGTTGAACTTGAATATCCTAGACACAACACAGTGTTGTACAGGCAAAATAAGTTCGAAAAAATACATTTTTGACATGCTTTAAAGGAAATCGAGTGATTTAAAAGGTTTTTTTTTATTTGCTGCCACTTACGGTGTGCAAATATTCAAATCAAACGTCCACAAGCACTACTCCCTCTATCTTTGCTTCCCATAACCTAATTTCCTAGTTCTGAGGCCGTATTCTATAATTCTCTCAGCTAAAACTTAAGCTAAGTTTCTTAAATGTTGAACTAATCCATGTTCATTTCCTTTAAATAATCGGTATATGTAAGTCAATATATAGGAGGGTGTTAAGTATAGGGTTAAATGTTCCAATGTATACGACATTGTAGCAAAAAACTGCCTTGTTAAAATTAAATTATTTTAGAGATGGCGATTTAGCTTTAGCGATTAAGAGACTAAGACTGCTGGTACAATGCGTAAATAAATAGAAGAATACTGTTGGGAGTTTAAGGGACAACGGAAAATTGTTTTAGAACTGCTTTAATTTCGTTGCAGCGGTAGTGCTCCTAGGAGGCTCCATATCTGATAAAACGAGAGTGTGTAAAACTTGAAATAATCCATTAAAATTACATGTTTAATAGCTATAACCAAACCAAATCTGGATATAAGTAAATGTTAGCTTAGGCTGATCTATCTGCAAAAGCTAAGGATTAGATCACTTGCCGTGCATACTGATCAGAACTTGTAGAAATGGTGCTAGATTTTTAGTCATGTATGGCTTTTGATATCGCCAGTTGGGGATGTGGCCGTCTAGCGCAATGTTTCTACATTAACTAAAAAATCTTTCACTAAGCACGTAAATACCGAATATAAAGCTTGTGTGCAAGAATTCCTTAAGGTAGTGTTACATACACACATATATGCTCACATAGTTTGACATAAAAATAAACACAAAATTATTTTTTTTTTCTAAAGTCATGTACTATTGATGGACTCTACAGCGGTAAAATATAATATTAATTTGCTAAAATATGTCTGTGATTTTCTGTAAATTGTAAACAGACTTGCAAGATTTGTAGCCAACATGGCCTATTGCCATTCAGATGAGTTAAAATTCAAATTTATTGAAAAACAAAACTCTGAAAATGAATAAGTTTTAACTTTAACTAATTAAATTTAATTACTGTGCAGTCGAATAAACAACTTTAATGTTTTATTTTTATTATTTCTGTCTGTCTCAGTTTTGTCTTGTGACCGGCCTATTCACTTGTTGTTGCAACATTTAATTGCCAACACTTAAAACAACACCTTCGCTAAACAACAAAGTGATTCTGTAATTTAGGAATATGCAACAATATATTGAAAACATAAATTTAAGCAAAAAAAAAAAAAATAAACAAAAAAAAAACTCACATAAAAATAATTTTGCTTATTTCCAAAAGGACTTCCAAAGAAGTGGAGAGAAAATAAAACAGTTAATGGAATCTTAAAAATGATTTAGATCCACTTAAATAATGAAAGTGTTAAAAAGGCCGCACACAATGTGTAAAAACAAAACAAGTTCAAATTGAGGCAAAAGCAACAACAACAACAATAAAAAAAAAATAACATTTAAAGCTTTTTGTTTAAGCACTTCTCACCTTAAGTTAACAGAGACCGTGCAAGGAAAGGAAGTGGGAGACAATGTCACATTTTAACCGCACATATAATCAGTTGAGAAAACAATGATGCAACAAAGCGAAACAGCAGCAGGCAGCAACAAAAAGCACGTTGTGGTTATGCTGGGGTTTCGGTTTTATTTACGACTTTTGGTGACTTTGTGTTGTATTTAAATTTGCCGACAAATGATTTGAATTTAAGTTAAGATGCATAAGAACCTAAAACCACAAAAAAGAAATTAAAATTTTTATATTAATCTTTCCTCTGTTGGCTTCTATCTACAAACGTTGTATTGTTACCTTCAAAGGCTGTTTTTTATTATATTTTTTTTTTGTGTAGCTACTGTATGATTATTGATTTGCACCAACATATTATATGTCTGTCAACCGTTTTAGAAAAACTAAAAATTGCAATGCTTACGAAAAACCAAAAATCAAACGTTTTTCGCTCTGCCTTAGTATCTAATGTAAGCTAGAATCGAATACCAATGATCAAAGTAATTTGAAATGTTTTTAGCTTTGCTAAAGTAAAGTTAAGAGGAATTGTATACTCCACTCAATAAATCAGTAAGTGTGCAGCACAAAACCTTTTGTATTAGCGAAAATCTTTTTCTTTTTGTACCATTTCTTTTTAGCTTTCTGAGACATTGGGCGATAACTGTGACATTTTCATATCTGAGTATTTTTGTATATGAACACAGCCGAAGAACTTTGTAGCTGCTATCTCGTCATCTATTGTGTTAAAAGGCCCGCTTTGGCAGATGATTCTTGCTATAAATCTTAGTAATTCCGACTTAATATGTGATATTTTTAATAAATACAGAGTGGAGTTTCTAATTTTTTTTGTGCTATAAAATAATAACTGTGGCAAAAAAACCCACTTCAAAACAGATTCCATCTGTCTATAACGGTTCAAAAGTTTGGCCACATACATCAAATTGCTTTAACTTTGGCACTCCCTTCTATTCCATCTCCAAACTTTATAATTCTAATAGCAGACTAAGCATTATAGCTCCTTGTTAATTTCTCCCACGAAATAAGTCCCACTTTAGAAAACGAAATAGGTCCCACCAAAATTAAATGATTTAAAAATTTACTTGAAATGAAATAACTCCCACTCAAAATGAAATAACTCCCCCTTGAATAATATATTTCTTAAATGAATTAAGTCCCACTTTCATAAACGAAATTAGTCCCACTTTTTCACTGTTTAATGCGATTTCGAATAAGAAGTATTTGGCTCTTTGAAAAAAACACACGTCGAATAATATGAATAATCAAAGCAGAGGAATAATAAAAAAAAATCGTATGCAAGCTTGCAGAAGGCTTCTTAATGGAATGGATATTACGAATTTTGATAGAGTTTCAGAATTTATTATTAATTCTTTTTTCGGTCAAGAAACGTATAGAGAACGCCTACTAGTAACAACGTTTGGATTCGTAAATGGATTAAGTACAGATCAATTGTTCTTATTATTAAGATGGAAAGCGTTTCGGAAGGACCATCAGATTAAAATTATCGCCCTTTATAAATGGCTTGAAGATCCAGTGCATGGTAGACGGTATTATAGTATTAACGTGGCATTGGGATTAGTTGTACTTTGTAATGGTAATATTAGAAAACATGGAACACGAATTCCAATTTCGTACTAAAAATATAATAAAACACATACATACGTAATTACGTCAACAATTTCGATACCTATTTGTACACATTTCTTTAAAGTTTTTTTTATTATAGTAAGTATAAAGTAATTAATAACAAAAAAAGGAGAGCCATGAGAGATAAGGACAAATAATTATAGTTGTCCCTTTTACGAAATGTCCAATATATAACTTTTTGCATAAGAAAAAAATGAGAAATAAAGCCATAATGGCTTTACATTTTTTTAGGGGTATTAAATAACTCCCACTTTACAAAACGAATTTATTCCCACTCAAAACGAAATAAGTCCCACTTAAAATAAAAACGAGTAACGAAATAAGTCCCATCAATTGACGAAATACGTCCCACTTTTAAAAACGAAATAACTCCCACTTTCAAAACAGCAATTTTTTGTGGGACTTATTTCGTTTTTAAAAGTGGGACTTATTTCGTGGGAGTTATTTCATAGACCCGTCTACAACTGTTCAACAGTTTGGCAATATACATCATATATATTGTAACGCCCTATAATTTATAAACTATAATAATATCCTTTTTTCATACACAGCAAAGTAATCGATATTCTATCTAATTTTCAAATGTTTTTATATGACGGTTCAAAAGTTACGGTCACATAGGTAAAATAAAATTATTTTCGGAACACCCTTTAATTACATTAAACTTGCTGTTATAGCGCACTTAGGAATACAGACTCTAAGTAAATTTCAAGCGTCTGTCTACAACTGTTCAACAGTTTGGCAATATACTCAAATTCAGTAAACTATTGGGACACCCTTTTATTTATAATTTTAAATATTAATACTTGTTACGGTCATAGCATATAGGTAAATTTTTGTATTACTTTTCGACATTGTGACCTAAAGTGATACGCCGAGGCACTAGATCAGCTCGCCAAAAATTTAAATACGCCAATCGATCAGACATAGTGTCCGAAGAGGTGCTATTGAAATTCAGCATGATCGGTCCATGTCCTTCGAGGCAGCGGGCTAAACCCTACGCCTACCTCTAATTTTTCCATGTCATTCGAAATAATAAAGTAACTTTTTTTTATCAACAAGATAAATATATGGGGCGATAGAGAATTAAAAAATAAGACAAACAACATCAATTGAAAATATTGGCACTCGCCCATATTTTCCAAGGCTCTGAATTTTTAAAAGTTTTTTTTTTAATATCAATGTAAGTATTATTTAAAAGCTTTTGATGAGATCTTTACAAAAATACCAAATTTTTTTGAAATTGCTTAACCCATTAAGAGCCGACGGCATTTTTATGTAAGCATGTATATATATAGTACCTAATTTTTTATAATTCTCTGTCACCCCAATCTTTGGTTTTTTGATTGAAGATTCTTCACTAGGCTCACACTAGTTCTTACATATGTAGATGGTGAAGAGCATTTAATTTATTTAAATATTTATTTAAAAATTAAAAAATAAACATGGAATAATTCACCTTTTTTTCTAAAAGTAACAAACGACGACTTTTATAATTTTTAAGAAATTTACCTAAACCTGTGACACAGAAAATACCCGTTAAAATTTTTTAGTACTGCATATGTATATCGTGAATTTCATTAACTTATAAAGAAATCTTACAACCCATTTAAAAACTACTACTAATCATATTATGGTTAAATTATATCATTGTCTTAAAACATGATATTTTTGTAAATAATTTAAAAAATATTAACAAAACAGTCGAACGTGTCTGTAGAGAACTTGTATGCAAATTAGCTCTCCCTACTACGAGTTCGTTTCAAAAACACGGCTTTTTCGTTTCAATGTTAATGTTTTTTCATCTTCTTAAAGTGAATTTCTATACAGTGAATTTTTCTCAACAATGAAACAATTTTGCATCCATATAACAAATTTTTAATTAAAAAAAAAAAAAACTCTGCATCAATTGAGTACTTTACTCTTAAAACGAGTTAAACTACATTTCCGTAGTTTTGAGTAAATTAAAGAAAATTTTCTAGCAACCTTAAAAATCTAATATAATTTTCCTTGTAAGTTACTTATATTTGCAATTTTTTGATATACATAAAATATTTTTGTTTTTTTCACATTAACATACTTTTAAAAAATAATAAAAGTTTTACATTTGACACGTTTTAAAACTGAACAACCATCACCATTGTAATGTAAAGCTAAGATATTAGTTTTTTATTAGGAACTTCAAAAGTAATATAAAAAAATTTACTTATAACGAGTATGATAATATTGTGAAACAAGTATCGTCACTTAAAATGCAAAAGGGCGTAACAATTAAAAAATAAAAAATTGTTTAAACGTGTTTGTCAAAAATAACATTGTTAGATATAACTATAGTATGATCCAATGTTCACTTGTTAAAAGTAAATCTAATCATCACATGATTAAAATATGTTATAATGACATTATTCAAAACTTAATTCATATTCTGATAACAGACAGACAGACGCAATTCAATCAATCAATCATTTCAATAAATTCGACTTAAATAAAAAATAATGAAAATTAAGGATTATGCTTAAAAACATGATAGGTTTTTTGTTCGTTATCGTTTGTAATTTTGGGTCATTTTTTTACCTGTAGTAAAAAAAAAACAATTTACTCAGGGTATGCGAATAAATCGATTGTTTGAGAACTACTAATTTGATTGTTATTTATCATAGTTTGCTAGAAATGCTTAAATATATTTATTTTTAAAAATATTAAAACTTTGTTTTTGGGATTTTGGCATCTTATACTGTTCATAATTGTCTAGTAACAATGTAATTGTTAAATGACAGAATCTATATGTTTTTAGACAGAATTGTTACAGAGAACTTAAATTGTTGTTGTGATCATTGCACAAGCATGTTTGATTTGAATGCCTTATATATTTAGATTAAAGTTGGCTGGTGGTGGTGTTCGCAACACAAAAAAAAAAAAAAATAAATGCAGATCTGTAGCAATTAACTTATTGATTGATTAATTAGCTGTGGGTCTAACAACCTCTGTCAGTTAACTTATTCAGTATTCGTTTCTGAAGACTAGATAAGTGCTTAGTATTTATACCTGTTACAATTTGGCCGCGTATTGCAAATATAGAGCTGGAAGAAAATTTGCTGATGCGGAATCTCTCCTGCTGAGATGGCAGCACATATCGTGAGCATATATCATTAGTATAAGGGTCATGGACATTAGCACACTGCATGTTGGTGCAGTGAGAGATATCGGTCTAAAACTCGAAATTTGAAATGAAGGGAGAAATTTACAAGAAAGAAAAAAAACATTCTTTTGAAATATACCTTCATGGGCTGAGATGTGATTTGGTGATAAGAAGAAGGAACATGGAATGAAAGCTGTTTAAGTAGAATCTCAAATTTGAAATGTCTCGGTGTCTTCTTCAGTATCCGCCCTACACCTAATTTTTACCTAAGCCTCTTTAATTTATTGCAGTTTTTACTTTAATGTTTTCAAATATTTTTTTCATTCTTTACACATTATTTCATAAACTTATTTGTCGCAACTCTTTTTTTCTTCTAATATTTACAACAGAAACTTTATTTTCTGTCTATTGTTGTGTTATTTTCTTATGATGGGCTCTAAATCATAATAATGTTGACAGGCTACAAACAATTTTTGCTTTCTTAAAAGAAAGAAAATAACAATCAATGAATTCCTAAAGCACACATTTGTTCGCATAAACAAAAAGTGTTGCAATGCATCGTTTGAAAACAAAGTGGTTGACGAGATGCAGTAAAACAAACATGTTGCTGCATCATACTCTCAATTACTTTAGCTACAAATTAATGTTGTCGAAACACGTAAAATTCATGTTTAATGTCTGCAGAAAGAATCTTTAAAATCAATTCTCTGATGTTTTTTGTTTTCAATCTGTAAACTTTATTTGATTTTTTGTTAATGAATTTAGTTTTTAGTTTTATGGTCATCTTAAGCCGCAGTCTGCACGCAATCAAATTTACTTTCATGCCTTTTAAGCCCCACTTAGTGTTGCATATACTTTTTGCTTAAGTACATTAGTATGCGTATGTATGCCTGTATGCGATTATTTTTTTCTTTATAAATATTATTATTATTTAGGTTTTGAATAATGATTTAATCGGTTATTTTAAAACCTTTTTAAACGGCGTAAATTTTAAATTATTATATTTAATGTCTGTTATTTAATTAAATACAAAATGCAACAAAATCAGTTGTTTGGATTAGCATTACTGAATTTGATTTTGGTTTTATTCGGCTGATGGTTGTTATTACGTATGCAGATTTTTGCATGAATTCTTATTTTTTATTCTGACAGAAAATTATTCAAACATTTAATTGGTTTTGAAGTGGTTTTAACACGCACCTGAATTTATTTCATTTTGAAATTAAATAGTCATGACATTATTTTACACTGTACCATGTACAGAGTGTTGATGATTCTTTAAGGAAGTGAATTTTTGAGAAATTAATAAGACAACCAAAAGTATTTAAGTGTCACAATACAGCTGTTAGGGTGTTTTGAATTGAAATTATTTAAATTATTTGAGTTTTATTAGTTAAGAAGTTTATGTTACAAATTCTTTAAGACATGTTGGTAGCAGGTATGCTGAGGTCTATGATATTTTATTTGTTAACTCAAAACTCTTTAAGTAAAAATATTGTATATCAAAAATTACAATTAAAATTTTTGGTGTTTTGACGATCAATTTTTTTCTTCTTTTTTCAAATCTAAACACGATTTATTTAAAATAACATTTTACTCAAATTAAACCAATCTTTTTTTGTAAAATAAAATTAGGTAATTTAATTCAAAAATACTTAAGAAATAAAAAAAAATCCTATTCAGTCAACATAATTTTAGTTAAAATAGTAATAACATCGTAACAGCAAACAAAAAAACTTATGAAATTAGTCAAACTTTATGAGTTGAAGTGACTTGACCAAATTTTATTTTATCGTATCGCCTTTGACTTATTACCGGCATGTAAACTGAAAGAAATTTTGTAGAAATTAAATAATTTATTTTAGTAAAATAAAATATTAATAGATCTTTAAAAATATTCTGCTAATATCCCGAACAAATTATTAAAATCATCGATTTAATTATTGAAAGCACGTCTCGATGACGATTTCGCTACCGCTTACTTAGCTCTTCAGGAAACTTCTCACAAACATGTTTAATAAACTAAAGATTTAAAAATCGATTCGCATGTAGTTGTTCCTTCCGATAAAAATTCTTTCATAATTTATTGGCTGCATAAATAAGAATTGAAATAAGGAAGTGAAATAATAGATGATTTTCTTAAAAAAAAGTATCACAAATTTTATAAAAAACAGATAAAAATTAAAAAAAGAAGCTATTCTTATGAGTTTAAAAATCAATTTCAAATTACATAATACATTATATTCCAGAAAAAACTTTCAACTCTTAAAAGAACATGATGCACAATATCCCTTTCAAAAGTATACGAGAGCAAAACGAGAGGCAGAAAATTGCTTAAAATTATATTAGAAAACAAAATAAATAGATTAAAAAGTAAGTAAAAGAAGAGGAAAATGACTGTGATGGCAACAAAGCTATATTATGACTGCAGAAGTATTTCGTTAATATAAGTAACAAAAACAAGAAAAAGAAAACTTCTTTCAAGCCTTGAGATGCAGAGCTTTATAATATTTAGAAAAAAAAACCTCTCAACTGTTTGACGATTCGTGCAATCGCATAAAGTTTTTTTACGCTTCCACATGAAATTAAATATCGAAAGCACTAGGCCAGGAGCTATTACTTAGAAATTTCTACTGCCGATGTCATGGCTCGACGAAAGCAATGAGTTGCTTATGACCAGACTATAAGTAGACAATGCCGTGGATAACCAATAGTTACCCAGTTCAATTATCTAATAAATATTACTTTTTCCATTTAACACTTGACAATTAAAATAGAAAAGATGCAAGAAAGAAGAAATAAACGTTAAAATAAATTGAGCACAAATTTTTAAGTAAGTTAGTTAAACCATCCAATATCTGCATATACCTACCAGTTTTAACCCCAGGTAGTAGCAAATCAATCTTTGAATTAAAGTATCTATTTCATTTAATGAAGTTCACATATCAAGAATTAAAGTTAAATCATTCTTACTTGTACCGGAGTCGTATTTAAAAATGTAAAAATACGAATAGAAACGTGTCGAAATTTAACAGTCAAATCCTGTTTGAAAGCAATAAATAATGCGCCATAGGTTGATGAAATTTTTAATCTTAAAGTTTCTTTTTTCCTACATAATACCAATATTAACAGCTTTTTCAAGTATTCTATATTTATGCAAATGGTGCATCCAACGCTTATATAGCGCAGGTCGACAGACCGCGATAAGGAAACAATCGAGGAAAAGTGGTAAAATATTACCGTCGTCAATCTAATCCGGTACCAGTAGAGCATTTTCTAGTGGCCTTAATAGGGCCTTTTCTAGTGGCTTTAAGAAACTACTTAGTCACCAGACAAATTTTAAGGATTAATATTTGATTTACTTCTGTCAAATGTGTTTCATAAATCAGCCATCAGTACTATGAGACGTGGTTTCTTCAAAATTTCAAGCAGTAGCAGACCACAAAAAGAGCGGTTATTTTATCCAGTCACCGCGTTAAGAAATATAAAAACGTTAAGTGGGAAGGTATCCGAATCACTCCAAAATCATAAGGCCTGTGGCGTTAAAGAACCACCCCACAGTTCTACTAATCTGCTACCAGAGTCGGGATAATATTTAGAGTGCTTTAGCACCAAATCAAATTATTTTCACTTGTTAATTTTAAATCTTGAGTGTTAAAAGATCACGCTTAGAATAAAAACAGATTATGGCTAGAGTTCACTATAACTAGACTATGTTTGAATCATGACTTGATTTTAACTAGACTCTAACTAGCCATAGTCTAGATATTAAATGCTTTTTTATGTATTTTTCATTTTTTACGACAATATGATGGCAGTAATAGATATTAACGATGGCCACCCACTGTTCAGACAAGGAAATTAACTTCAACATGAAAATGGAATTAGAAAAAAGCAAAAAATAAAACACAACTCAAATAATTTCATTTTTCTTTTAATATGAACAAGTTTTTTTTTCATGATTTTCTTGTTTTTATGATGATTTTTTATTGTTGTATTTTTTCTGCCATTTTTTCCTCGTATTTTCTTGTTTTTTCCCTGTTTGTATTTGTTTTCTTAAAAATTTACCTATTGTATTTAATATCAGCTTAATTTATGGCAAAATGTACACAGAAAAGAAATTTCCATTAAATCTAAAAAAGGGGGGAACATGAAGGGCTAATTGTAATAATCCATTTATAATGTACAATTTGAGCTTAGCACAATGCCACATTTGTATTACGTTCTGTTTTTTCATATTTTGCTTTCTTTTTTCTATTATCATGAATTTATTGTTGACCGTAAGGCATATGACGAACAACAACCCTCACCCCCACTTTAGAAATATAAGAATTCTTTTAAAATTAAAAAAAAATAATAATAAATGCAAAACATTTCAATAGAAAAAAGTCTTTTGATATTTGTTTTTCTTTTAGTCCATAACGTTTTCTTATGTCTTTCCTTACAATTTTTATTTCTCACGATTTTTAAAAGTATAAGCAGGGTTGATGCTACATAATAAATAATTCTTTCGAAAAAAAACCGACTTCAAAACAGATTTTATTTGTCTGGCTCAAGTGTATGGCCACATTAATTAGGTTACATTAATTATTGGGACACACTTATATCTCCAAACTTTAAACTTTTTCAACTGTTCAATAGTTTGGCAATATACATTAAATTGCAGCAACTATAGGGTCTCCCTTTAATTTCCAAATTGAAATTATATACTTGCTGTTGTAGTAGATTTAGCAATCAGTTTCTGTGTAAATTTCAACTTATAACACTTTTATACTTCTTATTATATAAAATAAAGTAGTGAACATTCTGTCTAAAATTAAGGTGTTTGAATTTAACGGTTCAAAAAATAAGGCCATATATAACAAATTACATTAATTTTGGGAACACCCTTTACTTTCTTAATTCGCGTTATAGCGGACTTAGCAAAACATGTGTCTTGTAAATTTCAGCTGTCTGTCTACAACGGTTCAAAAGTCCGGCCACATACACCATATTATATCAACTATTGGGACACCCGTTTATTTCAAAATCCAAATTTTATACTTGTTGTTATAGAGACTTAATATAGTAATATAGGTTCTTTGTAAATTTCAATCGTCTGTCTACAACTGTTTAAAAGTATGGCCATATACCAAATTAAATGTACTATTGGTGAACCCTTTAATTTACAATTTTAAATATAATCAGCTGTTACTATAGCGGCCATAGCAATCGCGTTAAATTTACAAGCGTTTGCCTATAATGGTTAAAAAGATAGGCTCATATAAGTAAATCTTCATCAATTATGGGACACCCTTTAATTTCTAAATTCAAATTATAAACTCGTTGATATAGCGGACTTAGAAATACAGGTCCATTTTAAGTTTCAGCGTACTGTATATAACGGTTCAAAAGTGTGGTCACATACACAAAATTACATAAACTATTGTAACACCATTTAACTTCCAAATCCAAATTTTATACTGCGGACTTAGCAATACAGGTTCGTTGAAAATTTCAAGCGTCTGTCTACAACCGTTCAAAAGTATGGCGACATACATAAAAATTCATGAACTATTGGCGCACCCTTTAATTTATAATTTGTAATATTAATTCTTGTTACTATTACGCCCATAGCATTTAACATTCTGTCCAATTTGCAAGCGTTTGTCTATAACGGTTCAAAAGATAGACCCATATAAGTATATTTACATCAATTATGGGGGCACCCTTTAATTTTTAGATTTATTTTTGTATAACTTTTTGTTATTGGGGGCTATAGTAAGACACAGTTATTTTAAATTTTACAGAATTGCCCTTTACAATTCATAATACCCTTAATAAATATGTATGTTGTATGGGGACACCCTTTAATTTTTAAGATTATGAACTGTTTTTAAAACGGGACCAATCTGTAAGCATAATCTATCATATTTCCAAAAATTTCCAAAATCGGATCAGAAATGACTGAATTCTGGAGGCACAAATATTAAAAAAAAGCAACATTCAGCCGTATTGTATAACCTCCTTATTTTTTTGAAGTCGGTTAAAAAGGACAACATAGAAAAATGCATAAAATTAATCTTTTTATTTTAAAAGAGAATAGATTTTTAGGACTATAAAAATAGCAAAAACTAAGTTCTATAAATAAAAAATCAATTTGTTTAAATAAAAAAAAATCATATAAGATTTGCCGTGGTATTGTTATCATGACACTAGAATATTTTAATCCTGTCACCGTACAATTAAATCTTAAAATTATTCCTGCAGAATGCTAATTGTATCATCTATTGTGTAATATATAGTTTCAATATATAATCTCAATTGTAGTTAATTAAATAAATTTGATAAATCATTCGATGAAAACTGTCGTCTCTAGCTATTTACTTGATACGTTTGGCGAAAGCGAAAGCAAGGCAGGTAATTTTAGGCTTTATGGGTTAGTAAAAAAAACAAAATAGGAGCATATGGAATATAACCACATTGGACTTTATTTTTTCAACAATAAAACTTAAGCGAAAGTTATCGTTGTCGTTATACTGCTAGGGCACCTATCGACTTGTTTTACTAAAATATAGTGATAACTTGATTTCGAGATATTGACCAATATTGAACACGCAAAATGCGCTTAGTCAACAACAGCCGCGGTGACTTTAATGCGTGTGGCTTTCTAACACAACAAACCATTATTATATCGTAAGATCCACAGTAAATTTTAATATTTGTGATACTGCTCATCTAACAACATACCAAATGCAAATAAACTTAGAATCATTTTAATAAAATTTTGTGGTATTTATTCCTTTGAATCATGAAATCAAGCAACGAAAAAGAAAAGTTAAATCCCTTAAATATTTTTTTCTTTCCTTGTATTTTTCTTTCATTTTTGTATGAAGGAAATATTTTTTAACTGCGTTTTTTTTTTTCTCGTAAGCAGCACGTGTTGTTGCTTGGATTAATAAGTTGAATGAAAACGTTAATAGATGAAAATAGGGTGGTTATAAAAAATATCACTTTCAAGTTAAATTTTACCCCAAAATATTTGATTTATTTTTTTGGTAATTTTTTCATAAATTGTGTTTATCTTTTGAATTTTTTTTTATAAGCAAATATTATTATGATGATTGTTGTTGGTGTATTTAAAAGCCAATTTTAAGCTTTTCAGAATTAAAAATATGGGAAATAAAAAAAATCAAATAAATCTTTTAAAGAATAATTTAACAATTTTTCCATTCAATAGAACAGCAGCTGTTGTGGTCATTATGTTTGTGTAAAAATTTTATGCCAAATTAAAGGAAACAAATAATATTAATTTATAATTTTTTTGTGTATATTTAATACATAATATTTGTTATTATGAGTTTCAGAGTTTAATAATACACGTTTTTGATAACATTTGATCATTTTATGATTGATTTGAAATAAATAAAAATAAAGTTTTATTTACACAAAAAGAGCAAATTATGTTCAGTTTGTAATGAATATTGTTACAAAACTGTTTAATATAAAAATATCTTCTGGTCTATCGCTAACATTTTTAAACAGGTATGTTCGTACTTAGTTTTTGTTTTGCTGAAGATCAAACTACGAAAACTTTCCTATAATAATATTTTTTTCATTGCAGTTTTATGGGCTTCTTTTGTCCGTGGAAATTGGGGGAACTTGTTTTTACGCTTTCACGTTTTAAAATCTCTAATTACGTTCGATAAGGAAAACAGCACTTTTTCCTTCAAACTCTTTTCTTACTGCTTTTCCAAGTCCTAAAGAAAAATTTTGTTTTTCTACATTTTCTATTGGATTAAAAACTAAAAATTTAACAATTTAGGTCTTAATTAAATTTTTTCTTTATCAATGTATAACACAAAGCACAATCAGCTGTTTCCGTACGGAGAGTGCGATCAGTTTCGTACCTTGCATAAAGAAATGAAATTTAACGAAACCTGACGAAAAATTATCTTATTTACATTATAGTTTACCACATATCATTTAATGTATTTGCACAGTTGTTTAAGCCTGCTTAAGCTGTTTTATGTATATTATAGTTGGGCCTTTAGCTATAATTCGAATTTGAAATATTCACCTAAATTTCACATACCTGCTGAATATAACCACAGCTAACTAAGTTTTTTTTTTCGAATGCTTTTGGCAACTATAAAAAGATTAAAGCATTCCGAAATAATAAAAGTGGTCTCGATGGCGAATTCATTAATTTTCCCCGTAAATGCAAAGGGTCAAACACCATATAAAAAAAAATTATACATATTTTTTATATAAGGAGTTTGACAGTTAACGCTTACGGCGAAATTAATAAATTCGCCATCGCGATCACTTGTATTATTTCGCCATGGATTATAGTCTAACCCAACTCAAATTAATTTACAGGTGGTCTTAATAGCGCAGCTGATTTTTGTTTAAGTTCAACGTCGTTGTCAAATTTTAAAATAATTTTAGAAATAAAAAATTTCTAATAATTTTCAAACGATGCACTTAAAATACAAGAATACAAAATAGACAAAGGTAAAATGATCCAAAAAAGGTTTAAAACTGATTAAATCCTGATCAAAAATTTAAAGGTCCTCGTGTATGGTACCAATTTCTATCAACAAAAGAAAAGTGTTTGATCGGATTGAAAAGTAAAGATCTGACTTACATGATACATTTATGTATTCTATTATTTTTTTATCAATATAACTTTTAATCAGTATGTATTAAAAGAAATAAAACGACGTTGTTGACATTGGGAATTTTCAAGCTTTTATCCAATTCTATTCAAAAGATAACTAAATAATGTCGATTCGATAGTAAAAATGTCAATATATGTATGTGGGCTTATACAAGGGTTAAGACTGTTTGTATATTTTTTTATAAGAGCCTACGCTAAATAAAAGTTTATAAGAACTTACGCTAAATAAAAGTAAAGGTAGAAATATTGAACCATAGCGTAAATCAATTATTCTGTTTCCTTCAATTCAGTTGTTAAAACATTAAATTTCATTTGAAATCTGTGCAACATATGCTACAAATTTATATTTCAAATACATACTATGTATGTAGGTACATCCATATGTACATATGTGAACATATCTGAAAACAATTCTATTTACGAATAATGTTCAAATTAAATATTACAAATGTATAGCACGTTCCCAATATCAATACTATTTTTATTCTATTAATGTCATTTATTCCTTTTATCACATATTTATTAAATTCATTTGATTTAAATAGATATTGATAACAAAAATGTAAGCATAAATATGTGACTACATATTTCAGTTTTTACATTCTATTAATCGTACGACCAGTTGTAAGGTTTTTATATTAAATTGATATTTATTACAGTTTTTTGCTAAACAAGAATGTTTATGTTATAAAAAATTAATTAAATTGCCTATCTACAAAAATTAGTCTGAGTAAATAAAAAAAAATGCTGTTCTTATAACAGAAACCTTACAGAATAAACCAAATGTTTTTAATTGGTTTTTACACGAAATATAACACAAAGTATGAATTACTGATATTTTAACTGAATTAATTGCAAATTACTTAACTTATTGATAGCGACGATACATGTTATAAACTGTACTTCTAGCGATTTTGGCTGCACTTAACGTTTTCATCAAATTGTCTGGTAACAGAATGGTTATACTTTTGCAAAATTTACATTGTAGTACGTAATACCTTGGCCAAAGTTCATCCATACATACGCTAAGACAAAAGGCAACAAGTAGGCAACACACTTAAGCCCGATATATTTGATTCAATTTTATTACCAACAACTGAAGGAAAGAAAAAATTAAAAAGGAAAAAAAAATTAAGAGGATGCAGTAATATAGATAGGAAAGTCACAATATAAAAGTTTGTGGTAGCCGTGGCTGATACGGTTCAAGGACCTGGTTGGTACAAAAAACGTCGAAACTTCAAGTCTCGCCCGAACTTCATGGTCTGGATGGCTGCAGTGGTTCAAGAGTTCTTTCTTACTAAACAAGAAATAATGGCTTAGGGTCTCGATGAAGCACTGTTTGTAAGCAATAAGAGACCAAAGTTTTCTTCTGGTTTAAATTGCTGTTTTATTTTTAGGAGCGACCTAATCGTGGCGCTCGACTGAAGGCAAAGTACTGCTTCAAATCTAACATAATTTTTGTCAGCTCATACACTTACTTTAAGAAGTTCTAGACGACTCAAATAAGTGAGTTCTAAAATCTTACTCAAAGTCTTAACTCTATCTTATAAGTAATAAATTTAAATTTTACCAGGCAATCATAAATTTTAGGAGCTTTACAAAAATCATAATTGAGTGGTTTCCTAATTTTAATGTTTAACTCTAACGAATATTTGCCATGGGAAAATAAATGTTATTTGATTCTTATTGTACAGTTATTTTTCCTAGGCAAAAGTAAGGGGTGTGTCTCAACAGTTTGTCAGATCATACTCATATGCATAAACGCTAGAGCATTTAATTGTAATCAAAACACAAACTTTTGCCAAGTGCGATGTCATTGCCACGTATCTATTTTAAATGATTTATGCAACGGCCGGCCGTCTTTACTGAGTGGTGTCAAATGAACATTGTTTATTAATGTTACAAATCTTTTCGTACAATTATTTTGTTTAAAGAATTTATATTATACTGGCATGAAAGGCTGTTAATATTTGCTACATGCTGTTGGTTAAAGTGATTGTTCGATTACGCTACATTATTACATAAATAACTAGACTGACAGACTGAAACTAAAGAAAAGAATGAAGTGTAAAAAAAAATTTTAATTGGCGTAAAGCTTTTTACAGTAACAAAAAGACTCCGTTAAAAAGGAAAGATTACAATAAATATAAAAAAAATGCGCACATACGATTCGGAACTTAAGGGACAAAATATTTTTAGCACACAAGATCGCAAAAGTTGCAGTTCTTCCGAAAGGAGCACAACTGGATAAACAACCATTACTTTTAAAATAATTATCTATCCTGCCTATCTTTGAATTCGAAAATGCTTTACTTTAAGCCAGTGTCAGAGGGAATAAATAATCGTTTCTACCTTGGCAGCATAAGCAAACGTTATTGGAGGAGAAACCATGAGACTCACAATAGCAGTGCCCTTTGTTCTTAGCCACTTATAATTTTCGTATTTATTTTCTATGCATTCCTAGTAATTAATACGTAATTTCACTGTTAAGCTAAAAAAAGTATATTTAAGATTAGTCTGCAACCGACTTGGCGGCATAGTTTCACCTCAAGTAGAAACTTTTAGCAAGTTATTTGGCACGAACATGTCATTGCTGTTTGCTAAAGAGTTAGAGATAATATATACATTAGCGCTGTTATAATGCATACAGCTAATGTGGCGCAAACGTCTTACCCGCAATAAATACAAACCATAACAGAGATATAGATAATTGGTCCTGATAGTATCAGAAATTTACTACGGGTCATATCTACGATGTTACAGGAGTTCATACTGCTGAATAGAGTATTCAAAACAATGCATCAACCTCAATTCGACGCCGTGCTCAGGAGCTTAGTGTTCAAAGAACAAAATGTGCTCAAAAGGGCTTGTATTTGTGAGACTAACAGAGGCCCACATTTATCTGATATTGTATTCCGTACATAATTGCCGATATTAAAAAAAATATTTATCAATTAAGACCCATTCTCATTCCTTTAATCAAAACATATAAACAAAAAAAGTACCTTCGCAGCGGACTTACTCATAATATAATCAAAGCCGATGCAATATATCACCATAATATCTCTAAAGAGGAGAGAACTAACACGCAACTATTCGCCTAACGTAGAGCCTGTCACTTTAACATAACATTGTTATTGTTCTGTGCTGACTGAGGAGTTGGGATTAAAAAAATATTATACCTTAAAATCAAAAATTTAGAAACTACACCACTATTCTTCCATTTGTAGATGCATAGAAAAGTTTTTTTTGTAATATTTGTTCTACTTTTTCAATACTTTTGAGCCGGTTACTGTTAAAAACTTGTAACTTTTTTACCTACTTATATTTTACACGTCATGTGATAAAAACATTTTTTTTCTAAAAGAGAAGTAGCTCTTCAGACATTAATGCCTATTTATGTGCTGTTTCTATATTACAGACGATCAACTCGTCTGAAAAATTTATATGGAAATAACTCAAAAAACTGAGTGCTTTTCATATAAATTTTTTAGACGAGTTGATCGCCTGTAATACAGAAACAGCACATTAGTTTGTAACCGTGCTACATTTTTTAGGAAAGGGATAGATGAGAGAGAAGAAAGGTGGTGGAGAAGATAGATATAGCCATTTTATTAATTATTTTACTTCGCCGGCGAATATGCTGTGGAGAAGTACCGACGAAGGTGGCTGCATGTCTTAATGTTGTTCTGAATATGTATTTATACCATTAAGCAGAAAAAAAAAACATTTTTATTTTTTGACTGCCGTAAGGGTTGAACCCAGGGCAGCCAGATTTGTAGTCAACGTGCTTACCACTCTGACTACAGCATAGCATTGTCATAATCTATGCATCTTCTAACCAAATTTCAATCATATTATAGTCACGGCATTGCAAAAGTATAATTTCAGTATATAAATGTTATAGTCATAGCGAAATTTTCAAATATTTGAAAACTAGCCATTGTTCATGGTTATCAACAGATCTTAGTGCAGACTAATATTCTAATCAAATTGTATTCCCGCCAGAATCGAGTCCTTATCTAGCCCTTGTTAATTAGTAGTTCGATACATTAACTTTTCATAGACTAGTTCTAGTTTGCTTCTCATGTAGTCATAGTGTATCAAAGTGTGATGGTCATAGTTAAGGGTGGCAGTCATATCCCATCTAAAATAAAGTTAAGGTACATCCAATGGATTTTATTATTGCTGCAAATAACACACTTGTAAATAAAGAAATTCAACATAATTATTACATGTTGTCTATGAATATGAAATTCGTTTAAAACAATTCAATGTGCCAGCTCGTAGCAATTCAAAAAATAATTATTTCTACAGAATGATCCAAACACACAGAAATTAAATGTTTAAACAACATTAAAACACACAGTAAATGCAATTACATATGTATATTTAATGCACCCAAAAAAATAAAAAGCGATCGCATACCAAAAAGGTGCAAAATGATAAATTACACAAATGTCATAACAATACTTTAACAACAATTCAAATAACAAACGGCAAGTGCAACAAGTTTATACAATTGTAACCACAACAATTCAAAATTACACTGAACAACTGTGCATTAACCAACTCACATGCCAACGCTGCATTCATATTGAAAGTCGATTTGAACCCTGGAATGTGTCAGACAACAATAACAACTCGTGCAGCAACAACAACAAAAACAACAACACCAACGACAGCCCCAAATAATCAACACAACTCAAAAGTCATATAGAAAATTGTATTCCAGTTTGTAACTTCTTGTGAATCGATAATAAAACCCCGCAATTATGCCGACTCTTCTGTTCGTTCGTATTGTTTGTAACGATGGTCTACAGTTAATTCAGAGTTGTTGGAACTTGGAGTATTTTTATTGTGCTCAGTGTGGTGTTGCGGTGGTGAAGTGCATTTTTATAAGTGGCAATTATGCATTTTGTTGCAAGTGCACCACAAGTAGCACATAAACAAAAAACAGTTTGAGAATAAAGTATCCAAACACCGGCAACAGCAGTAGTAGAGCAATTTAATAATTGTTAATTCATTTTTTCTTGGTTTCATGTCTTGTATTTTACATTCAACTAAACACAATTAAACTTGGGCAATTTCGTTCGTTTTGATGAATTTATGAGGCAGCTTAAACTGATAATCGCGTTGGTTCTTGTTGTCATTTACACACAGGAAAGAACAACCGTAGATGCAACCATAAGAAAAAAAAATTTTTTTTTTATTTAGCAAAAAAATCTATTATTATTTATTTTAGAAACAGTTAAAAATACTTGAAGTTTGGTAGTATTTTGCTGCATAATTTTTACCATACGATTAAACTGCAACTGCAAAATTACAGTAACAAAATCTATTGTTGTTGTTGTTTCCGTGTGGTAAATGAGGTATCTGAATACAATAATAATTATTTAGAGAAGTTAGCTTACACTTATTTAGCAACCGCTGTCATGGCGTTCGAAAAGTAGTCGGGCCATAAGTTCAAATCCCATCAGCATTATCAATGGAGAGTAAAAATATTTGTAATTGCATGAGTTGCGACTAAATAAGAAATAGCCGCAGTCTAGATTGTAAAAAAAGACAATTCTTGTACGTAGCCGCTGCAGATAAATAATAAACATTAGCCGATACTACAAGCGCTCTTCTTTAGTAACGACCGCAGAAATATAAACTATTGTTGTATGGCCTCAATAGATGAAATAACGAAAGCGCCTATATATCACAACGATAAGCATCCTTAGTAGTTAGTGATCATGGTAAAAATATATCAACACTGTGCGGCAATCTTGGCTAAAGTGACTAAAATTGTAACTGAAGATCGTAAGTTAGAGTAATTATCGAAGCCACAGCCTAGTCTGCATAGCTGCGTGAGTTAAAGGTGTATGGTTGCTTAACAAGACACCGGTTAATTCGAGTCCCGATTTGAGGTCGCATATACCTTGCAAATTTGAGCTTATGCAGATTATTGCTGCCGCAGTTCGCGTAAATTTTACAAATAACAATTTCAATACTGGTATAAGTAAATTGGCCAGTAAAATTTATACGGTTGTTATACCTTTAAAAACAAGAAAGAACACGAAGAGACAGTCGGTACAACACGACGACACATTTTTACCTACACAGAATCAGAACATAAAAAAAAGGTTCACAGAACACATACGATGAAACTAACGGAAAAGGGAAGACTCTATTTTCGCAATACACCTTAACACACACGGGCACGAATTAAGGGAAATAGACAGTGCTACACCTTAGTAAAAAAAGACGAAGACTAGACATTCTTAAAAACATGGAAATATACAAAACTGGAACGTTTAACAGAGACATTAATAACGAACAGAAAAAACACAACCTCTGACATAATTTTTACACTACTAAAATTATTAAAACGGTTAAAAACACCCACAGATGGACACGCTTTCCTATCCAATAATAAAAGACGGAAATATTAAACTATATACCTCCAAGAAACACCTGAACCTACTACAATTTACGCAATAAATACCTACACAGAGAAAAGAAATTCGTTATAAGAACCGAATTTGTTGCCAATCGAATTTTGTCGGTTGTGTGTATCTTGAATTCGGTTGTAGTACCTGAATAAATATAGCAGTCACAACTATTTTAAAAAAATGTTTCTTGGATGATTATAAAATATTATTATGAATTAAAAAAACAAAATAATTTTTTAATATTTACTTTCATTTAAATAATAAATTATAGGAATAAGATTATACATTATAAATTTAATGATTCGAACCATTGAATGCAGCTTTCTTCTTCCTTTACATCATGATTTCTTCTTTTCTAAAGTTTCTTCAACTTGCTATCCCATACCGTAAGTTTTGCGCTGCGATATAACTTAAATATTATAAAATTATTTTTATATATAAATGTCTTTCTGAGATAATTTTGAACTTACCATTTACCATTCACCACTTTTAATAAATCTTTTAATTTTTGAACTAAAATATTTTTTGAATTTTGTAATATGTACAAATTTTATTTATATTGTGTCAAACATTTTTTGATTTCAGAATATACAATCGAGTTTTATGATTCTTACTTCCAAAATTTGGTTTTCAGTAGGAATGTACTGAATAAATTTAGTTGCATCTTGCATATAATAGAATAGATTTTATTAAAGACACAAAACGATCATGTTAACTTTTCTAAGAGGTGTTACAACTAACATTTAGAAGCAAATATCATTTGTTAGCTTTTACTCGTAATATAAAAAATAAATCAATACTATAAATTATTAATACTAAAAATCAAACTATTATATTACTAATTGAATTTTTTACATATCAAGCGAATTGTTACCAATCTTTTTTCTGTGTATACACAGATATTTGCCTCCAAATGTTAGTTGTAACACCTCTTAGAAAAGTTAACCTGACCGATTTTTGTCTTTACTAAAATTTATTCTATTAAATGGAAGACACAAACAAACTTATTCAGCACATTACAAAAATCAAGAATATTTTAGATCAAAAATACAAAGATTTATTAAAAGTGGTGATAAGTTCTCCAATTATATAAATAAATTTAAATTTTATATAATTTTAAAATATTTAATATTTCGCAGCGGCAAAACGTGCGGTATGGGATGGTAAGTTGAAGAAACTATATGAAAAAGAGAAATCATGATGTAAAGGAAGCAATCATGAAATGTATAATCTATAATATTATTCTTATAATAAATTTTTAAAATAAAAGTAAATATTTAATTGTTATATTGTTTTGTTTAATTAACAATAATATTTTATAGTCACCCAAGAATTATTTTTTAAAATAGTTGTGACTGCTATATTCATTCAGTTACTACAACCGAATTCAATATAATACACACAACCGACACCATTCGATTAGCAACAATTCGGTTCTTATAACAAATTTCATTTTCTCTGTGTAACACTATCTCTTCAGTACTAATAGAAACTTGGCTTGAAAATGATGTTCTCACAGCGAAAGCGCTCGCCAAAAGTACCAAACAAACAGTCAGTGACGACGGTTTTCACCGATGTATGTGACAACAATTTCAATACTTTAGATTTGGAAAATGTTATACACAAACCATTGTATAGCTACACGTCATCAGCATACATGTGAATATCACTGTGAATTGGGATATCAGCTTTGATTTGATGCAAGTAAATTTTCCGCAGACAATAAGATCAAACAACTTTAAAACTTGAAAAGAAAAGAATAGAAAAGAAAAGAAAAGAAAGGGATATTAAAAAAAAATAAAATTAAGATCAATGGGCTTTTCAACATTATAGACATTAAGAACATACATATTAAGACTTAAAATAAGCCAACGTGCCATGCAGTAAGGTAAGTGAATAAGTGTATAAATATCTGTCTTCTTGTTGACTAAATCCATCTGGCCGAACAATTGCTAGTTGGCGATACCTTCAGGAAAAGAAATTAAAATAACAAAAAATTGTGTTTTTCCAAGAGAAAAACTCGTCCATATATGGGATTGATAAATTTGTTCATATACATATATATATATATATATATATATATATATATAATCTATATATATATATATATTTGTATATACATTGTCTTTAGGAAAGAGATAGATGAGAGGAAAGACAGGTTGTGAAAGGAGAAAGATGTAGCCATTTTATTAGTTAAATTAATTGGGTTAATTCCGCCATATTAAACTGTTGTTATAATTTTCGGTAATAACCGTCGTCTTTTATTAAATAAAAACGTGGCTTGAAAATTATGTTTTCACATCGAAAGCGCTCGCCGAACGTTCGAAGTACACAGCCAGAGAAAATTATAACAACATTTTATTTGTTATTTTACTGCGCCGTCGAATATGCTATGAAGAAGTATCGACAGCTGCATATTGCTGTAGTAATTATAAATATATAATTATACCACTAAACAGAATAAAACATTTTTATTTTTGATTGCCGCAGGTGTTGAACCCTGGCCAACCAGATTTGTAGCCAACGTTAAAACTGCCTTGACAACAGCAGCTACTTATGGAAGATGATGGAAAAATATAGGAACTGTTGAAGAAGAGTGACAACATAAAAGGGTGATGCAGTACTACAAAGGCTCTCTGTAGGTCTTTACTCTAAGTTTTTTAAAGTATAGTGAAAGGGAAGAGTTGCTCTTCTTAAAAATGGTTCTGTAAAGGCACTATAGCGAAAAAGTAAAAAGTACACTTAAATCTATTTTAACCTAGAAACACACACCAGAGATAGAACACAACAACTTTTAAAATCATCTGGCAACGGTGTTGGAGGAAGGTGATGGTAGACATTACGCATGACTTTCCAGCTCTACAGAGCACAAACAGACATACTGAGAGAATAGGGCTTTGCGGATATGGGAATATTTAACAACTAGACTATACGTGATGTAAAAAAATAATTTTAACGGGACTACGAGTATAAACTCTATAAAATTGTCATAAAAAAGGTTGACAAAACAAAACAAAACTTGACTTGTTTACTTTAAAATTTAATAGTATAATTAAAATCACAAATAAGAGCCATTTTTTCTCTAAAAATCCTTTATTTTTAAGAAGAATATTTAATCGGGTTTTATCTTATTTTGTTTAAAGAAAAATTTTGCTGTTTTTCTTAAACAAATTTTCTTTTGATTGAATAAATAAATATGGATTTACGAGTACAGTAGCAAAATATTTGTATGAGCTACCTTCAGACAATGGTTTCTCTACTCTGCCACCTGTTAATTTTCTCAAATTCTTTCTGTTTGTAAAACAATTTTTAACCTTCGAATTCTCTGCTCATTCTTTAATTCTTGTTCTCCCTTTTTGAACAAGCAGTTGTAATGAATATTTCAAATGCTTTGTTTTTTTTTTCTTTTATTCAAGGAACTAAAATTATATGTACTCGTATGAGGATTAAAATCGAAATAAACTGCTAGTTTTTAAACGTATGTACATTTGTGAATATTGTGTTTAATGTGCTGTTTCTGTATTACAGGCGATCAACTCGTTTCAAAAATTTATATGAAAAGCACTCAGTTGTTTGAGTTATTTCCATATAAATTTTTTAGACGAGTTGATCGCCTGTAATATAGAAACAGCACATAAGTTGATAATTTCAGTCAATAACTTTATAAAATAAATGTACTTGAATAAAATTTCCAATAAAATTTGTTTAAATGACGGTTTATTCATACGTTTGTGCACGCGTGTGTGTGTAAATGCCACTTGACTAATCGAAATTAAATGACGTGTGAATGCAGACAGCTGTGTGTTGTTGGGAGTTAATAACAGACCGAAACATAAAATATTATTTTTGTCGGTTAAGCTGGTTACGATTTAGATACCGCCTATAATTTTATAAATGTGTCCTACTATACAATTCAACTTGATACTTATTACTATTCGCATCATGTGGCTTTTTAATGCATTGTAATGATATTTAAACATTTGTGAATGAATAAATTAAATGTATGTTTAGCTCTCAGCCATTTGAATGTTTTACAATTGTCCATACAATAAACCAAGTATTGTTTTTTTTTGCCAACTTGACCAATTATGCAATTAATTGAGAAGTTCATTTTATGCACTTTTTTATACAAAAAAATTTTTAACACCTTTCTTTACGTCTACGTTGAATGAGTTATTTTTTTTAACTGTAAAACCCTTTGGGAAATTTATTCAAGCCTGTAATAAATACATCTGTTTTCTCGTCTCATTATATTACGGAACCCAATATCAATTTTAGCGCAAATTTGGTGACCATAGAACCGAAGATAATTGACTACCACTACCGTGCGAACTTCTTGTTAGAAGAATTTATGCCAAACGCCTTATTATGTCATCTCATTGACATAACTTGTATACAATTTTCAAATAAGGAAATATTTTTTTAATCTCATACAAAACCATTTTACTGAGTAAAAATCAACCTGTCATTCCAAAACATTGCTGACTCCTTAAGTTTAATGGAGAAAACCAAAGATTTTATTGCAGCGCGTACATCCTGCAAAATCGTGGCGTTTTAAGGGCCTTAACATACATTTAAAAAAGGTAGTAGAAACAGTGATATGCATAGAGTCCATTAACATAAAGTCCATGGACTTATATCGCAGCCAAAAGTGATATTATGTCCATGGACAACAACGGCTTCTCTTACCAAATATTATTTGCATAGCCGGCCATTGACTGGGCGTAGGGTTTTCTACTCTATGGTGTGACCAACACCGGCTTCGCTTACCAAAGATATCCTGCATAACAAGGATTTTCTACTCTATGGTATGAACAACATTGGCTTTGCTCACCATAGACTTTCTGCAAGGCATTTTATAAAAACGTTACATCTTTTTTATATTTATTTTTATTTATTTATGCATTTACTCAAAGAATGACAATATGCAATTCCAAAAGTCTTTAAATAATTATTTCTTAACATATTTAAAAATTAAAATATCACTGAACTAGAGCGAGATAAAAATGACTTATTTGATTATAATAGTAAAATAATTCTATTAATAACTAATTTTAAAAATTGAAAATATCACCTCTCTTCTTAAATACGAGACGTATAATCTGTAACTACCCAGCAAAAAATTTTTGAAAAGGTAATCGAGTGTGGAATTAAGCATTTTTGGCTGAAGTACTTCCCAACTAGATTGCCAACTTAATGATTTTAACAAGGCATGAGACTTTTATAATCAATTCCTGAGAATCGATTACATTAATTATTGTAAGAAGTAATAAGTAATGTAATGTGTTTTGTTAGCGAGTAACAAAATACGGGAATCACAAAAGTAAGTCATTATATGGCAAGTACTTTTAAAGGTAATGTATAATTTTTTGCTGGGTATTAATAAGGCAAAACTTCTATTTTCTTATCTATTTCCATAGTATTGTGTTATTTTTTAAGTTATTGTAAATTTAGTTTTATTCCATTGAAAATTTTAATTTTAGAAAAATAGCTACAGTTTACGAAAAATCAATATGTAATTAGACAATTTAAACCAACATATAACCCTTTTACCAAAAACATTTAAATGTTATTAAAAAATTAAAAAACTTTTTAAATTCAAAAGTTTGTAAGCAAAATTTATGTTTTTGTCTTTAATTGTGTTTCTGATGTTTTTGTTGTCAGTCAGACCTGGAAGTGAGTTTGAAATACTACTATTGTCGTTAATTTTTTTTACATATTTCATTAATTAAAGAATTTATTACGTTCATAGGGAAGCTGTTTTCTTTCAGTGTTCTTCTTATTTGTTGGATGTTCTTTTCATGAAACTGTTTATCACTTATATTTAATATTCTGTAAATGAAATTTTTTGCTGTGTTTACTATTTGGCTCTTAGGTTGTGTAGAGTTGTAATTAATAATTCTACCAGATGCTATACTTTTTTATACCAATTGAAAACTACTTTATCGGTTTTTCTATATAATTTTGTGTCTAAGTAAGAGATAGCGTTTTTATTTTAAATTTCCATAGTGAATTATAATTTTTGGTGGTATTTGTTGAAAGTTTTTAATATTTCGTCTTTTTCGTCGGCATCTACTATGGCCAATATGTCATCTACATATTTGGTTATCTATTTAATTTGAATGTTTTTGTTTTTTAGCTCCCTGAGTTTTTCATCAATAGGTTGTCCAAAACAATGTCCGCAATCGTAGGTGAAAGTGGGTTACCCATTGGCATGCCAAAAGTTTGATTGTAAAATTCCTTATTGTAGACAAAATAATTCTTGTCATTGAGTTAAAACCCTAGAATTTTCAGGAATTTAGATTCCGGGATTTTCGTATAGTTTTTTTTAAATGGCTCCAGTATATTTAGACAAAGCGTAACATGGGACTTGTATAGATGAGATTATGGGTCTGAGTGGCATTTCTGGCTTGTGTATTTTCGGAAGTCCATAAATTCTAGGTGCGGTAGCTGCCGAGCAGAGTAGTTGTCGTTTTTTGCCATCCGTCGATATATTCATTTTTATACGAGTCTAATATTATGTTATTGTTATCTTTCTGGAGTTTTAAAGTTGGGTCAGTTCTAAGCTCAAGTAATATTTCCATGTGTAAAACGGTTCAGAAGTTGGTCACATACATTAAATTAAACTAACTACTGCGACACCCTTTATTTGCCAAAACCAAATCTTATACTGCTTGTTATAGCAGACTTAGCAGCGCAGGTTCCTTGCAAATTTTAGCTGACTGTATAAAACGTTTCAAAAGTTTGGCGCTTTAATTACAAAATCTAAATTTGAACTTTTTATATGAGACCTACCAATAGAGTTTCTTTGTAAATTTCAAACATCTGTCTACAATTGTGCAACAGTGTGGCCATATACATCAAATTACATCAACTATTAAGACACCTTTTAATTTCCAATTCCAAATTTTATATATAGTTTTATAGCGGATATACCAATACAGGTTCCTTCTTAATTTCATCTGTCTGTGTATATCAGTACAAAAGTTGTTTAACGTTTACAAAATTATATTAACTATTGGCACACCATTTAATTTTCCAATCCAAACTTTATGTTTGTTGTTATAGTGGACTTAGAAATACAGGTTCTTTGTAAATTTCAACCGTCAAAAAATGGCCATATACATAAAATTAAAGGAACTATTGGGGACATCCTGTAATTTTTTTGATTTATTTTTCTATTTCTTTTGCCAAAGTGGTACTTATTTTTTTTTTAATTTTAGGGTAGTGCCCTACACGGATTCTAATACCCTTAAAAAACACGTATGTTGTAGAGGGACACCCTTTAATTTTTAAAATTATGAGCAGTTTTTAAAAATTTTCAAAATCGGTTCAGAAATGACTAAGTTCTGCAGGCACAAACATTCAGACGAATTGATAACCTCTTTCTTTTTTTTTTAATGATTTTCGATTACTAACTAAATAGAACTGTCATACTAGTGTCGCCTCCTAATTTGTAAGAAACTTTTATTCTTATACAAAATTTTCACTGGCAGTGCCGTGAATAAAATCTTAAGCTAAATTACAACTCTTTGGCCTAAAAACTGACATCTTAAAACTTATAAAGAAAACTCTTTGATTTGCAGTCCATTTGATTTTACATCAGTTACCTAAAAAAATTTAATTTGATTAATGATTTATCACTTGTTTATTGGTGAACTGTGATCACAAGTTTCATCATCTGTGGTGGCCACAAACAACAAATGATCTTCTTTTCTTCTTCATTTAATGTTCGTTAAAGATCAACTGATGGCGATCAATTGATGATGCCGTCATATACTTTTGCACCGGCGCATAAGTCAAGAAAAACAAAATTATGTTGTTTCATCTTCAAGTTGATGATGACGATCGATGTTTAACCCCCAATATTCTTAAATTTCTTTTTAAAGCAGAAAATAGCAGGAGTAGCAACATTAACAACGGTCTCTCTCTCTCTCATTTGTTGTATTTAAAATTTAACATGAAATTAATGTTGAGGTTGTTATTTCCACCATTAATTTTTTTTTTGTAAAGTGTCAGTGTCAGTAAGTTATTTTCATATTAATAATTTTGTTGTAATCCGTTTCAAGTGTGAAGTTTTAAAACAAATTTGTTTTTGATTTACAGTCAATAAAAATATTGTTCAAAAAAATTTTTATAGTTTTTTCTCTCAAATTTGACTTGATTCTCAAATTGATGATTTTTCAGTTTCTGCGTTTTGATTTTTATTGTTAAGACACACAGTTCACTGTTAGATTTAAGTTTTACTAAGTAAATTTAAAATTCTAAACTTTGTTGTGTGTGTTCAAAAAACTTTTGCATTGTTAATCATAATAAAACATTGTATTGATATTGTAGGGGACAGTACGTCTCAGGTATGCTGGGCAAGGATGACACCACACGCAATGAAATGAATATCTTATTATTGTTATTATTATTACTGATATTGTAGGGGACAACACGTCTCAGGTATGCTGGGCAAGCATGACACCACACCCAATGATATGAATCTCTTAGTATCAAGTACTTTCTGGTTCCTAATTTTATTTATAAACTGAAGTGGATTCCTCACATGAATTTTTAAAAGTTCAGTTTTTATTATTCAGAAAATAAAGTGATAGATAATACATGAAGAAGAAGGTCTTAATTTAAATTCTGCTAAGTGAATTTTTTAAAACGCCATGCAAGTTGCCTAAAGGGGTTAATGTATAGTATTTTTTATTAAAAGAAATAAAATTGTTTTTTTTATTCAATTTCATCATTTGTGAACACTAAAATCGGAGAAAGTGTTGAATGTGAAATTATCTTCACTTACCAATATCAGCCTAAATACTGATTGTGTAGCATTTAAAACCAAATATTTTTAATAATAATGAAAATCGATTAAACTATAATATGATTAATTAAACTAAGAGCATGAATTAAGAAAACATTATAATAAAAACCTTTAATTTAAGCAGCATTAATTTATTTAAGTTATGATTAGATGAGAAAAGCGTGTACAAAAAAAAACTACATTTTAAAATAAAAACCACATGAGTAGCAAAACGAATTTTGTAAACGATGATGAGTTTACAAAATTACAAATTATTTGAAAAATTCAACTGAATAAAAAGTCTAACAAACAAATTCAATTCACACCGTGAAATTGAACAAATACAATGTGGAATGTAAATGTTGAACAAAAAATGGAAAAAGAAACAAGAAAAGGTGGCGCCCTTGCCAACAAAAGAAACACGAATTAAGATTAAAGAGACACAATTATTAATGATGTTTGATAGAAAAATCATTAACTTTTAAATTTATTTATTTATTTCGATTAGGAATTATGAAGTGGATTGGAATAAAAAACTAATGAGAAAACTAAATTAAGAAATTTTAAACAAATTAAACTGTGATTTTTTAAACTGATGTAATAATATTTCAAAGTTAAATTATTTTTTTTTTACTTGAACACTTGAATAATACTTGTTTTAAGACAGAATATATATTCTTCGACTTGTATCCCAGCAAAAAATTAGACATTTCCTTAAAAAGTACTTGCCATATAATGACTTACTTTTGTGATTGCCGCATTTTGCTACTTGCTTACAAAACGCATTACATTAGTTCGCAAAAAAGGAAGCAGTAATTGAACTAGTTCTCTATGTTAAAGGAGAATACCTCAAAATACGAACTAATGGGTTTTATTATTTCTTACAGTAATTAATGTAACCAATTCTCAGTAATTGATTATAAAAGTCTCATGGCATCATTCGGTTGGTAATATAGTTGGGAACTTTCTCCGCCACGCTCGATTACATTTTCTAAAATTTTTTGCTAAAATTGAATATTGATTGAAATATGTCAGTTTTAAGGAAGAATAGTAAAATTCAGATAAAATTTTCTCCGCGCAATGTGAACCTTTACACCCCTATTCTGCGTTTCGATTCGAATCGAAATTTTCTCCGTCTAGCAACTTTGGTATTATGCGTTTCGATTCCGCTCAGTTTCTTTCGATTGTATGTATTCTGCATTACGATCGGAGCTCCGTTTTTCTCCGTTGTTTTTTTTTGTTAACGGAGGGGTTTTCTTTATTTGTATTTTTTAGTTAAAAAGTTAAAAATTGAAAAAATAGTAAATAGAAAATGAGATAAAATGTTCAGACACGATTAAAAAAAAAACAATTAAAATTACTTTCAATTATTTTATTTAATTATATTAATTTTTTTTAATTGTTAATTTTTGTATTACAAGTCAAAAACAAAAACACCAGAACAGTATGAAAAACTGGCAAATTTAATGGCATCTAAACGCAGAATAGGGGTGTTAATCTTTACTCTCCATATTTAAATCCCCTCCTTTAAATCCTCAGGGTAGTATTCTAGGATCAATGCTAATTGTTGACATTTAACATGCCAACCAGTATTCGTGTCCTCATATCGATTTGTGCTGGCGACTGAGCTTTTCTAAGTATTTAAAAATTCCTCTTTGAATCATTCAGATATTACCTGGACCATAGTAAAAGAAACGGAGAGTTAAAGTATCCGAGCTAAAATTTAAGTCGGGAGCTAACTAAAAAGGTCTGCAGCCATTTGATATACTGCAGCTTTAAATTAGACTGATGAAGATCACAACAAGAAAATTACAATTCTTCTTCATCAAATAGACCAGTATATGAACAAAAATATTGAGAATTTTATTTCGCAAAAGACCTTAAATTTTTTCAAAAGGTATTCAATTTGAATTGACTTTTTACAGAAAGATCCTGGAGAATGGCTTTTGTAAGAATATTGATGGTTTTTAACAATACTCCAGAAAGGGCTGTAAAGCTTATGGAATAGTTTGATCATGTTTTATTACATTTGGAAGAAATAAAACAATTTATAATGTAAATTGTATCTAATCATAGGAAACAATATCCTAACGCAAACAAAACAATTTTAATATGTGAATAAATTGTTTCGAAATTTGCTTTGTTAAAAATAATATTTCATACAAAAAAAATTTAAATAAGCATGATGTGCAAATGTAAATAGCTGAATAATAAAATATTATTAAAAATTATAATTAAAATCAACAGAGTCTTATTTTTTATATAAAAAAGAATTAGAGAAAACATGGTATAACTTAAAATAACAGTGTTTGAACGCTATTCGTTATGCAACTCAGATTCAGAAGGTACAGATTCATTATAATCTTTCCAAAAATATTTAAGATTTCAACCGAAATCACATTAAAACAACATCTGTGGTAATTTTGTATTTTGATATTTATTTTAATAATATTACAATTTTGGTGATGGATGCGGCACGCCTTCTCCTATTCCAATCTAGCTGATATTTTCAACAACGTAGTTTTTGGCTACAGAGAACAGGGGCAGTTAAGGTACGCTCAAAATATTATGTAGGTAAATTTAAATGAAAAAACACTTTAAACAACTACTTTTTCATTTAAAAAACGGTCCACTTACATTTCATTTAAATTAAATGTAATTTACAATTGTTTTTGAATGTTAATTTTTTAACTAACAAAATATGTAAAAACAAGTAATTTTTCTTTTATTCCAACGCACGAAAAAACAACCCACCAGAAAAGTAAAAACTACTGTTTTTTCATTTATTTCAACTAACAATATTTAACCTACCAAAACATTAATAATAACTGTTTCTGTATTTATTTTAATTTATAAAATTTTACCTACTAAAACAGTAAAATTAACTGCTTTTTTCTTTTATTCCAACTCTCTAAAAGTAACCTACCAAAACAATAAAAACTACAGCTTTCTTATTTATTTTGAAAGTCAAAAGATTTAATTTATTTATTGATTATTTATACTATTTTGATACACAAATTCTTCTTGTTTTTATTTGCTTAAATTGTTGTTCTTCCTTGAAAGTCCAAGGATTTCAGGATAGTTCTATGCTGAAAAAATAATGTACTTTTACAAAATTGTTTATGTTTTCGCAACCAATAATTAAAGTACATATCGCTCATTTAGAAATAGAACGCCTTAACTCAAACAAAAATCATTTCAAGATAATCACATTTAACGTTTTCATCTTGTAAAAGGTCTATACTTTAAAAAAGATGTTCTTTTCAAATGTATATACAGACACAAAACGAAATATGACGACGTTTTAAAAAGCGATATGATCTTCACGTTATAAAAAATTTTATTTTTTGGGTTATAACGTTGTATTACTAAATGAGCGATATATTTGTAATTCAAAACTTTAAATGACATACCTTTGTTTAAGACCAACCAATGGACCCAAGTGGGCTGTGGCAACACGGCTGCCTGCCTAAAGACTACAAGAATTTAGAAGAGAATACCTGCAAAAAGGGAACATTATTTTTTAAAACATAATGAAAATTTTAAATACTATGTAAGAAACTTACCAATATTTTTTTGATGTTTTTCTTTCATAAATTATTTTGTTCTAAATATATTTTTTATAACTGACATATTTTCCAACAGTTTATGTTTTTTATTTTATATTTTAAAGCTATTGTAAAATAGAACTTTTCTACTGACGAACTGTTTTTTTTAATTAAGCATTTCATTTTTACTGAAACAAGGCAAAAATTAATTGATAATTTTGACTGCACCGAAAATCAGAATTTTTTTGTCGTTTGTTTTTCTAACAACAGACGAAAAAAGTTAAATAAAAATTTTCTTCCTAAAACAACCACATTTTCATTTATTTTTAACTTTACTCAAAACTTCCTAAATAAACGTCAAACAGTTAACGTTAAAATTTTTTGAGTGTACACTTCTTTTCTTTTAAATATAAGGTGCGCCCTTATGTACACATATAGTATTTACTCTCTGCACAGCATCTTGCCCTCTGTTCAAATAAATACTTAAATATTCATCTGGTTAGGCAATTGATTTTGCAAAGCCATCTAGAAGCAAAGCTGATGTATATGAAATTAAAAACAATAAAGCTGAAGTGTTTCATTTACATAAACTCTACACTTAAGCTAAAGGCACTGTTTTCGTTTCAAACTTAGAAAAAATCCAAGAACTCCAAAATTTAATTCTTGTGCATAAAAAATTCGAACCAAAACATTCCACTGACTAAAGTCCATATCGTTAAACATGCAAGAATTCATATAAGAGAGCTCGAAACACACCCCAAGCCTTTAGCCGGAAACATATTAAACGTCGTGTGCAGCTGCTATAATTAAAGACTACATCGTCTAGCACTGGCTGGAAAACAAGAATGTCATTTGGCATATCGTATACCTAAAGCCAGGATAAGACAGACTCCAAGGTATTATTTTAAAAAAATTTTCCACCAGTTAAGGAATTTGTAAATAATTGATAGATGTCGCAAACAGACGTATTTTGCCAATCTAGCCGGACATAAAGCCAAAAATTCATTTTGAGAAATGTAAAAATTTAAGTACGCAGCTTGACAGATAACAAAATTCTACATCGTATAGTGAAATTTTAATGATTTTGCTTGAGATTTGTCGTTTTGGGAAATTGTTAAAATCAGAAAAGTTGAGTAAATCTCACATGTTTTTATTGACTTGTCACGATTATGAGAGGTTTGTAATATATATTTTTTGTGGCTAAACGAATGAAAATTTTGTATTGATTTTTTTCCTGTAAAAGGCTATATTAGCAGCTACTTGTATTAAATTCCAGAAAAAATTTTGTTTAAAATGAAAATGATGAAAAACTTCGTTCGAAATTGAAAAATGAATTTTTTTGTTAAATTTTTTGTAAAAAAAAAATTAAAAGGTTTTTGAGAGTTATCTCCATTGCGATCTTAAAAATATTATATATCACTATAAAATTAAAGATCTCTACTTTTATAATGTAGAAAAAACGTTGGACGTTTTTGTGCCATTTTTTTGTGCGATTTTTTTAAATTTCACGTTTTTTTTTTTTTGGTTTTTCTTACCCTGCATAGGCACATACGAGTACGAGTAAGAAAAATTTTTATATAAAAAAAGTTACGTATACGATATTGGAATTATTGCAAATAGTACATGAATCTAATACTAAGACCATTTCAAAATTCCAAGGATATTTTCTATATGAGTGCCATTCTCTGACACTTATAATGCACAAAATTTTAATTCAAGGCGCACCTGTTATCAAAAGAAGCGGCTAAGGCACGAAACAAACACATCCGGCTCTACTGGCAGAATTTTGTTAGAAAGTTTTCGATGATTCAGTGTAACATAGACTCTGACTGGTTACGTATGTTTGTTGAAACGTACGTCGAGGTAAAAAGACGTCGTGTATACAGATATATTCAGAGCCACAGAATAAGAAACACCACGCAAGAATAACGTTACAAAATCAAAATTGTTGTGATTGTGTACACAGAGTGTAAAATATTATGTAAGAGTGCTACATTCGGCTATGCCGAATCTTATATACCCTTCACCATTTATTGAAATCTTGGGGTGACAGGGAATTAAAAATTAAGGGAAAAAATTAAAAATAATTGTAAATAAAAATGTCATCGGCTCTTTATGGGTTAAGCACTTTTTAAAAATTGTAGTATTTCCTGAAAGATCACTTCAAAATTTTTAAAATGATATCCATATAAATATGGTGCACAATTGTACTTTTCTAAGGACCATAACTCGGGAAATATGCGCGAACGCTAATTTTTTCGCTTATTGTTTTTTTTCTAATTTTTTTTATTTTAATTCTCTATTGCTTCATATCCATATTTATGTTTTTTTTTATTGTTTGAATAACTTTATTGTTCCAAATGATATAGAAAAATTAGAGGCAAGCTAGGTGTTTTGCCCGCTGCGTCAAAGGACGTGGACCGCTCTTGCTGATTTTCAGTAGCAAAATTTTGGAAACTAACACGGACGGACAAACGAAGATCGCTCAATCGACGTCGCTATGCATAAGAACTCAGAATATATATATACTTAATGGGATCGGTAATAGATATTGTAGAAATAACACTTTTTCCACCTGCGATGAAGGGTATTAAACCCAAATGAAGAACAGAGAATCATATAAGAAATGTGTAACTCCAAATTCAAAAGTCTAACCTTAGTTAGAGTTGTAACATATCTTTAAGTATTTTTTCTCTTTATTTTCCAATTAACTTTTTCTTTGGTTCAAAAAACAAACTTCAATGTCAGTTTTTATTCCATACAGTAAAATACGGAAACTATTTATGTTGAGAAAAAAAGAAAACTAGTTAAAATACCAAAATTCTATAGCTAAAACTAGAAAACTAATATTTCGTAATATTTTAGTTAAATATTCAAACCACAAAATAGCAACTTTGATCTTTTACCCTGCCACAGCTTCTGTGTTCCACTACTCACAGTAAGAATACTTTTAAGAAGGAATGCAAACGTGCTGAAATTATATTTGATGACAAAGAAAGGAGTATATACATAAGTGTGTGTGAGTGTGAGTAGTCACATATATGACAGCAATATTTAAAAAATCATTGGTCTCTTTTGGTTTTATTAAAATAAAAGAAAAAGACTTTTGGTAGAAATAATGTCTCAGAGACAAGCATTTCTACACATTTAAAAAACAGAATGTTTGTAAGTTCGTTTGAAACAACATGTGTCATCTAAAATTTATATTGCACGAACAAACAGTAGCAAAAACATTTAAACCTTTTGTGGTTACAACGTTTTCAATAGTTGAAAATGAAAAAAAAAATATTTTTCCCTTTGGTTTCATGTCGATATAATGAAGAATGTCGCATCACATCTCTTTATCTCCATAAACAATAAGAATGACTTGTAAATATTGAAAAAAGGGGCAGCAGCTTAAGAAGTGGGTATTGTAGTTTTAAAATATGAAAGCATACAAATATTTAAACATATGAAAATAAATTCCACTTTAGAACACTTCTTCTTGGTTTATTTATATTTAAAATTTGTTGTACTTAAATATATATTCAATATTACAACAACAGTATTGAATACAAAAATGGTATGTAAAAATTGGTAAGAAAAGATCATGCATTTTTAAACGTTTGTGACAATGAAGTTTTTATAGAACTTAAAGACAAAATAATCTTCTTAATTTCTTTAAATTGATCTGGAAAATAAACTTAAGTTATTTTCTTTTATTAGCTATGTGTTTTCGTAAAATTAAATCTCAAAATAAAGAAAAACGTAGGAAATTTTAGCTGCTGTTATAGACTCTTAAAATATTTAGCAAATTTCCTCTTAAATTATAAAATAAACAAGTTTAAATGTTAGCAGTTTATTTTTCTACAACGTACAACCACTATAATTTATTTTAAACATTTTAAATATGTTTTATTTGTTCACTGAAAATTGTTTTTAATTAATATGTAAATTAGTAACATTAATTTTTATGCCAGTTGTGAAGTTGCTATCAATGTCGATGATATTAAAAACGATTAAATTGTTAAATTAAAGTTTCGGTTTAATGTTTGATTTATAGCGGGAATACAGTGGGGACTTTATAAGCCTTTTGTTAATAGTAAGATAAATGCAGCTGGACTCATTCTTGCGTCTATGGATTCCGTACTGTAATATTATCAAAATGTTTTTCCGCCTATGACAGGATTTAATATCTGGAAAGTTAAAAAGTATCTACACGGAAACGTAATTTTCATTCGCATAGAATCATATGTAGAACGCCATGGATTATGTAATAACAAGTTGTCCGCTATTATGTAAAAATTCAAGAAGTTACCCATACAACACGTAACTCTTAAGGAGCGGTGAGATTAGTCAAATATTTGACGAAAAAAGTCTAACCACTATTTTTACAATTGTTTATTCTATCGGAAAGATTGAATAAACAACACGTATCATTACTAATGGTAATTTATAATACAGAGTGGCCGGCGGGAATGTATACTACTATGTTTGTTTAAAATTTTGTATTAAATCAAAGAAAGTGGATCTTATATTTATAAGATATTCGCTTAAAAAGATGAGCGAAGCAGTAAAATCAGGCGACCGTGGATGCCAATAAACATCACCATTTCTTGAAATAATTTGTTATGGAAAGAGGTCTCACAGCAGTTCCATTGTAATCTTGGCTATAAGCGATTTGGCACCGTCTTGTTGATACCACATGTTAAACAAGCCCTAAGCAGGCAGTTGTAGCATTAACAAGTTTCAATCATATTACCAATTTCCTTTTCAAAGAAGTAAAGTCCACTGATTCCTCCTGACCAAATTGTCACTTTTAGTGGATGCAATGGTGACTGACGAATAATTTGAGGGTTTTCCACTGCCCAGAACTGACTAATCTGTTTATTCATATATCCATTCATCCTATTAACATATGTACTGCGGCGTAACTTTTCTTTTGAAAGAAGATCTTGTGCCAATTGAAACTTACATAGAAACAAATGCAAGTTTTTGTGCAAATCTAAATATTGGTGCTGCAATTTTCTAATTGTATTGTTAACACTAAAAAAAGTTTATCCTGAGGACATCATACACACATGAACATTTTTTACTGCTTACATAGCTCATTAGTGATTTGAAATTTTAAGTTGACACAGATAAACCAGATTGAATGAGATTATAATCTTTCAAAGCAATTCAAAAATTGTAAACAGTATCCATTGAGAATTTGTATTTCTCTTAGACTGCTTTAATTCTTCTACAGCAATGCCATTAGAAATGTATTCTTTCATAATGTATAAGAAATAATTAAATGAAAAGTTATTTTCATTTTTATTGTTTTATCAAAACTAGGAGCTTCCTTTACACAGAGAATAGAAATTCGTTCTGAGAACCGAATTCGTTGCCAATCGAATTTTGTCGGCTGTGTGTATTATATTGAATTCGGTTGTAATAACAGAATGAATGTGGCAGACACAACTATTTTAAAAAATCATTCTTGGGTGACTATAAAGTATTATTGTGAATGAAATAAAACAATAAAATATTTTAATATTTACTTTTATTTTAAAAACAAATTACAGGAATAATATTACACTTTATAAATTTCATGTTAAGGACCTTCCTTTATTACATCATGATCCTTCTTTACGACATATATGTGTAGTTTCTTCAAATTTTCATCCCATACCGCCAGTTTTGCTGCTGCAAAGTGTATTTTTTTAATTTAAAAAGGTCTTTGTAAGATTGATTTTGGACTAACCTTTCTACAATATTGGACAACTTTTCACCACTAACAGTATATGTATCTTTGTATTTTTAAACTGAAATATTGATTATTTTTTTGTATAATGTGTACAAATTCATTTTTATTATGTCAAACATTTTTCGATCTTAAAAGACACAATTGATTTTTATGATTCTAACTTCCAAAATTCGGTATTCAGTAGTAATGTGCTGAATAAGTTTAGTTGTATCTTCCATCTAATACAACAGATTTTAGTAAATACACAAATCGGTAACGATAACTTTTGTAAGAGCTTTTACAACCAACATTTGGACGCAAATTATTTTTATTAAAAATTAAATAATTATATTAGTAATTAAATTTTAAGTATATCAACTGAATTTTTGCCAATCTTTTTTCTGTGTGTACGTTTAAATTATCAATTTCCCTCACAACCTCTATGTAGAGGAAATTAATTTGTACCGGAGGTCTAGCAGCAAAAAGCAGCAAAAGGCGGTAGTTCACTCATGTCTGTATATGTGTTGGGAGTAAATATGGTTTTTAAACGATTAATGAAGAGACTACATTTTTCTTAGTAATTTTTTGCCCAAAGTTCGGTTAAATTGCGTAGTGTTACTTTGGCGATTACAGGTGTTCTGAAATTTTTGACTACACGCCACAGTGAACAATTTGTCTTTGTGGTAGCATCGAGACTTCCCACATAGTTTCTAAAGTATACAACATTTGGACTACAACAAGTTTATGAGCCGTTTAGTGCATTCTTTCAACAAGACTTAAGGCTTAGGCGATCTGTGCTGTTGCCATTCTCTGTGAACTCTTCTTTTTTCAGACAAAAACTGTTCCATATATTTAGAGAACACTCTTTCATATCTGGTCTAATGATAAAGCTGCTAATGCAGGCATCAATATCTTCCGGAGTTCTAAGCGCTAAATTTTTAAAGCAATAAGTGCTAATATATTTATTATATTTCAAACAATTAATCCGTGCTAAGGAAAACTCTAATTGCATTATATTGTGGACCGCAGCTGGTGCAGTTCTACCTCAATTAATTCTGAGGAAATGTCTTTTTATCTGCCGAAATCAATGGCATCTGACATTTTCTGCTGCTCGGTAGGCCAATAAGTTTGATATCTACTTCAATTAACATTTAGTCGCATTTCGAAAATGGATTCATACAGAATACGCTCCCTGAGACTAATAAGCCATGAACCACCAGACGTATGATTTGCATTATGGTCTTCAGCAGCTATGGATCGGTGGCAAAGTAATTTAAAAAATCTTTACACTGACCGCCTATAAATTTGTAGCAGTTTCGCTATAAACTTCAATTTACATCTATTATTGAAAAAATCTTTAATTTATAAGTTTAAATGTTTATATTTCTTATTATAACACACAAAGTAGTTGGCATTTTGTCTTAAAAGATAGGGCCATATAAATAGGTCTAATTACATTAATTAGGGGATCACCTTTTAATTTCTAAATTCAAATTATACTTGTTCTTATAGCGGACTTAGGTTCCTTGTAAATTTCTGCTGTCTGTCTATAATGGCTAAAATGATAGGCCTCATACATAAATTACATCAACTATAGAGACACCCTTTAATTGCCAGATCCAAATTGTATACTTAATGTTATAGCGGCCTTAGCAATACAGATTCCATGTAAATTTCAACCGTCTATCTAACACTGTTTAACCGTTTGGTCTTATAAATCAAATAACATCTACTTTGCAACACCCTTTGAGTAATGGATATTCTGTCTTTTTTAGGTATTTTTAAGATAGGGCATAAGGTTAAATTACATCAATTATTGGAACACCCTTCAATTTCGAAATTTAAATTATTTACCTGTGGTTTAGCGGTCTTAGCAATAAAGGTTCCTTGTAGCTATCTGTCTATAACGATTCAAATAATAAGCCCATATAAGTCAATTTATGTCCTCTATGGGGACACCATTTAATTTTCAAAATAACGAACTGATTTTAAAACGGGAACAATCAGTAAGCATAACTCTTCAAAGAAAATGAAGAAAAAATTTAATTAAATTACAAACACCAAATTTTTTATTACATTATTTAATTGAATGAAAATTTACTAATTTTCGGGTTTTGGGGTCATTTTAATTTAATTCCTAAACATTTTTAGAAAGAAAAATTATTTACAAACTATTATTATTATTTACAAACGTAAAAATGTTTAGAAATTAAATTAAAAATTAACCAAAAGCCGAAAACAAGCCAAGAAGTCAATTTTCATTAATTTATTAGATCTATGGTTCAAAACCTAATTGGGAAAAAATTAAAAATAAATTAATTTTCAACAAAACATTTTTTTTATTTTATTTAAAATGTTTGTGAGAAGTTTCCTGAAGCGCTCAGTAATTTAAAATACTCATATGTACACATGTAAGAACTAATGGATTTAATTAAATATTCAGAACTTACAAATACAATAATTTTAATTAAATTACCACATTATTAATACGAGGAATATTAAGCTGATTATCATTTTACTGTTTTGCAGCAGTTGAGACAGTGTGTTAAAATCAAATTCCTTAACAACACCTTCAACTCAGCATATTCACTCGTCCACTTACCGAGTAGAACAAAATACCTTAACCGCATATTATCTGAATAGTTACACGCATGGACACCACGCATCCATCATCTGCAAACACTTAACCAACGTTGAATAGATAAAAATAAAGAAAAGACCAAATTGACCACCACAAAAATCTTGATGCAGTCGTTCACTCATTCTCTCTCTTACTCACTAATTCATTCATTCATAAAAATAGAACGTACCTCATTTAATAATAATGAAATCATTAACCAAGTAGGTGTAAAATTCTTTGTACGAACTCTATAACACTCCTACATACATCTCATCCTCAACTTTATCCTGCTGGTTACAACAAAATATTTACGCATAAATAGCTGCAGGACAAAATTTTACACATGAGTAAATGCCAAAACAATTTAATTATTCAATCTATAGGAATTTTTTTATTTGTGTGCAGCGACAAGTTAATCAGTGTTGAAAAAGACAAAAGGCTTGAGAAAAATCACTCTCTCCATAAAGAAACTGGCTTTTCATTGCCCTGATGCTGCCCAACTTCCATCAATAGACACCCTAAATACTGACATTCACCACTTCACACACAGCAATTATTTATGTGAATTTTACCTGATTATTGCGTTAATTATGGGCTTGAAAAACATTGTGTTTCAAAGAATCAATTAAATTAACACATCGTTTATTAGGATCTATACAATTTTTTCTTTCTTCTTAATTAATCCCACACTTATCTCATCAACGCTTGAAAGGAGCAAAAGGAATTTGTTTTTCTATTAAAACTATTTTTGATTTACTTTTACATCGTACCGTTACATTAAACTAACTGGATTTGAAAAATCTTTAAAGAAGCAGCTAAACTTTCAAAGTCTGCTACAGACTGTTTTATATTTTCCTAGGAACTCACTTCACCTTAAATGAAAGCTTTAATATTAATTTCGAGAATTATATCGCATGTAGAACAAGATAATGCGAATCGCATCCAATTTGTAAACCTCATTCAAATATTGATTCTGACATCAATTATTATTTCCTAAATTCATGAGGTGACTGAATTTGACGGCTTAATGTTGTAGTGTCCAAATGAGAAATTTAAATTTCTTCTGTAGCCAGTGGAATTTTGCTCAAATCGGTTTGTTCGTTTCGAATTCTAAAATAAGTTTTTTTCAAAAGCTCCCAGTTTGCAGTGTTTTTCTTAAAATCAGAGGTGGTTTTGGGATCTATGACATGGAAATTTTAGTTCATACATCTACATAAAAGGAAACCCAATACTGTAACAATAAACGATTTAAGGCCAACTTCAATTACCAAGAGTAAATGACCAAGAAATGTTTAATACATGTATTCATGCAGCTCCATGTTACCCACTTTATATCATTTAATTATGTCAGAAAGCACTCGTTTATTATCGTTCAAGATAGATTACCATTACCTTTATTTTCGAAAAAGTTCGCCGTAAGAGTAACTCGTCGTAGATACTATTACGACAATTGCTTTAAACTCCTAATGGGGAATATTTTTTACTTGGATGGCCATCAAGGAAAACAAATATTTCTTTGCTTATAATTAATAAATTTTATAATATTGTTTACCAATGAAATTGCGTCGTTGTCAGCTGTTATTTTTTTTTTTTTTATTTGGCAAAAAGAAGAAGTGGGCGTAATGAGATAAAATTCCTAATAAGAGTAAAACAACATTGGCCTCCATTATGCGGATCAATGTCGATCTACAGTTTTTTAAAAGGTTTACTGTATGAAAAACTCTACACAGGTGGACCTTCCTTCTCCAACAGTCATGGGACATATATGTAAAATACCAAAGCGACTACAACAAAGTTAGCAGGGGCCAACTTAAGGCATCACACAAGGGTCTCCTTATTTCTGGTGGCGGTGGTATGAGCCGACATTCAAAACTATAATTTTTTTCAAAGCAGAAACTCCAACTGTTATTTACTGTTTTTGTAAGACTATTACAAATATGAGCGAAATGGCAAAGAAGGAATATCAAAGGGGTTTAAGGCTGGTTCACCCACAAAAATTTTGTTCCGAAACATTTTTTTTTTATATGTAGTTTGACGTTTTATTTTTTGAGAGAGAGAGAGAGAGAGAGAGAGAAAAAGAGCAAACTCACCTCGGAACAATTTCAGCTTGAATTGGTTTAATTTTAATTTTTCTTCCGAAACAATGAAACTGTGCTGCCAACTATTTCACATTTTCAAAGAATATTTAACTGAGCTGCCACTTCATTAATTAATGTGATAAAAATCTTTCAAGCAAAAAAATATATTTTACATACTTTATCGTTCTTTGTTTGCATTGATATTCAATAATTATTTTTAAAATTTGTTTTGTTCTTAAGATTACCTGCCTTAATTTGCCTGGTATATTTATAATAAAACACAAAATAAAAGAAAATAAGTTTAAAAAATTGTGTCATGGATCTCAACGAATGAATCCCTTGCCTTAAAGCTTATTTCAGAAATGAAAAAGCCGGGTAGAGAATGCTTGTATGACTTTTTACCTCAATTTTTTTACCTCATTTTTTGATTTAATTATGAAAGTTTTTTTTAATTTAGAATTTATTTATAACAAAACGGCATTCAGTGATTTTAATTTTCTGTCACAGTGCTGCCTGCTTGTAAAGTAACACATCTCGCTTACACATATGTTTCATATGGTAGCTTTGTTTTTCCAGAAAAATTGTTCGAAGTGGGTGAATCGTTTCAGAACAAACTCTCAAAAAACTAAAATTCTCTCACAACAAAAATTTTGTTCCGAAACAATGGGTGAACCAGCCTTTAAAGATTCCAATCTTCCGAAGGTGCATCGAAAAAGAAGAGCATCAGATGTTGGCATTTTAGATACACGATATGTTCGGGTAACTAATCTAAAATAACACAGGAATATCTTAAACAAATTTAATTCTTAAGCTCTTTAATGTATGAACCATAATTGCCCCTTTCAAAAAAAAGGACGTTAAACAGCATCATTCATGCTAATTATCGATTTATAGAGGTATTGATTTTATTAAAGAAATGTAGTACGTTAAATTGGGCTACAAATCAGCAAATTAATTTTTTAGCTCTAGGAATATGTAGCGTGTCTAACGCGGTTAACAGTCTTTCCTCTGCAGCTTTCTTTAATAGGTGCTTAAGTCTGATGAAATTGCCCACAATATTCAATACATTCAAACAAGAAAAAACTTGGCACTTTTTCTTTTTTTATGGAAAAGCTTCCGTACAGTTTTATTTTTCAATTTTACCATTAACGGTTATTCGACCCTTATTAAAAATTTTTTCTATATTCAAATCCCAGAAAAAAATTAGACATTACCTTAAAAAGTACTTGCCATATAACGACTTACTTTTGTGAATGCCATATTTTGTTACTCGCTCACAAAACACATTACATTAGTTTCCAAAAAAGGAAGTAGTAATGGAACTAGTTATTTATGTTAAAAGAGAATACTTTAAAATACGTACTAATGGTACTCATTATTTCCTACATTAATTAATGTAATCGATTCTCAGTAATTGATTACAAAAGCCTCATGCCTTGTTAAAATAATTAAGTTGGCAATCTGGTTGGAAAGTACTTCTGCCAAAAATGCTTAATTCCACACTCGATTACCTTTTCAAAAATTTTTTGCTGGGATGTATTATACATAATTCTAGTAAAAAAACCGATTTCAAAACAGATTTAGGCTGTCTGTCTATAAGGGTTCAAAAATTTGGCCACGTACATAAAATTGCAGCAACTATGGGACACCTTTTAATTTCCTAATTCAAATTATATACTTGCTGTTAGAGTGGACTTACCAATACAGTTTCCTTGTAAACTTCAGTTGCCTATTTGTTACGATTAAAAAGCGTAACCACATACATTAAATTACATCTACTATTGGGGCACCCTCTTATTTCCAAATTTAAATTTTATACTTTCAGTTATAGCGAACTTAGCAATACAGGTTCTATGTAAATTTAATGAAGTATTGGGACAACCGTAATTATAATTTTGAATATTTATACTTGTTATTATAGCGATCATAGTAATCGATATTTTTTTAAAATTTTCGAGCGTTTGTCTATAGCGGTTCAAAAGATAGGTCTGCAAAGGTTATTGCCTATATGTCACCTATGGGGACACAATTTAATTTTTGATTTTTTCTTACAGTGCCTTGTGATCTAGGAAGCTATAGTGACACACAGTTTGTTTCTAATTTTGACGCGACGCCCTTTACGGTTCAAAATACACGTACAAACTTGTATGTTGTATGGGAACATCCTTTAATTTTTGGAATTATGAACTGCTTTTAAAAAGGCACCAATCTGTAACCATAAATTTTTAAATGAAGAAACAATTTTCAACATTCAAACGAATTGATATCCACCTGCTTTTTCTGAAGTCGATTAAAAATACACTGCAATTGTAATAATAATGAGTTGTTAACAACATATGATATGTATTATGTAACAGTTTGTTCCCAAGTTTTTCGTGAACTTAAGATTTGGTAAAATTTCGAGTACCTGTGACCATTCGGATCTTTGTGAATATTTTATTATTATTTTTTTTTTTTTCTAAATTGCAATTATTTTCATAGACTCCTTTTTTCTGTGGAGTGTAAAATTTTGTTTCTTCACAAATTTAGTTTTATCGTGAGATTAAGATTTTCTGATAAAATATTCGCAATGATGAAGATCTAGTAAAATTACTCTTAGTTTGTAGTTAAAACCTGTATTTTGACTTAAGCGTGCTTAACATCACTTGTTTCATTTCATTATAAAAATTTTAAATTTAGAAACAGTTTAGTGACAACAAAAATAAAATTTAATAGCTGGTTAAGCCAGAATTTGTTAATTTACAAACAATATATTTTAAAATAACAGAAAGAGTTAAGATTTGTCTAACAATTTGTTTGAATTATGACTAATTTCTTCTAGCATCTTACAAAATAATAGAAGAACAAAGAAGCAATTCAATAATCAATTTGAACTTAAATTATTGTATGCAAAAAAAAAATTGTACAATAAGCCTGCACGATTTTGCCACAAATCTTTAACATGAAAGTAAGAAAATCTTTTAAAATCCGAGTAACTTCACACAGTGGGTAAATGAACAATTGGTGTGATTTGGTTTAACATTACAGGCTTTTTGTAGTGTTACAATTGACATTTAGTTGAAAAAAGAAAAGGAGAAACTTCATTTGTATTATCAGCTGGTTACTTTAGGTAAGGTTAAAGTAACCGTAATTAAAACTACCAACAGCTGACGACTTATATAATTAGAATATTTGAACCTTCATTTATAAGTAAAAAGTATATTCTGCGTCTTATGAATATCAAGATATAAACAATTTTTAAATGCAATGGATAGATGAGATAAAGAGCAGAGAACTGCAAGAGTGTCTGTTTTTAATACTCTAAGTATACTCATCTTAAATGCGGTTGCGGTGTGATCGCCACCGCATTTCTTGTGTGCGAGTATTTACTATACCCATTCCATTTGAGTATAAGTGTCTACCATACTCAAGTAAAATGTTTGCGATGCTGGCTTTACTTTATTCGTACTCATACTCACAACAAACACCAAGAGAGAGAGATTTTAACGTGTGTAGTGAGAGGAAAACAGAGTTATCAGATCAGAATTATTAAATCAAACACAATATCAAAAGTCGCCAATGTCTAAATTAGCTAACATACATACTTCTTTGAAATTTTGAAAGTTTATTAAATATATAACAGAAAATAAATTTAATAGAACCCGTAAAATTCGCCATATTTTCATTTATTAAAAACGCAACAAAAGTTTACTAATAACTCAAGAATAGTTCTTTCTTTATTATATTACGTTTTTGTTAGGGTTTTTTTTAAGTCACACAGGATAGAAATTTAAAAATTCTATTCGTCAAGCAAATAGATTTTTAAAATGAATAAATAGGTATAAGAGCAATAATTATATTTAACAAAATAAAATATGTAAACTAAAAACATTATTTTATTTATTATTATTTATGAGGTCTAATGACATTCAGTCAATGCAATATTACATCTGCGTATATACAGTTTTGTTAAAACTAAAAAAATTAAGAAATTTTCCTTTTATTCACGGATTCATTATAGCACGTTTATGACAACAAGACGCATAAACTGAAAATATTTCTTCATAAAAAACAGCAACAAAATAAGTATACCTGCTTTAAATAGTGTACAAAAGCTGTGCCTTTAAGCGGTTTTTATTGCATTTTATTCATTAAATATGTGTTGTATTTCATACCTATAAAAACGGTTGTTGTCTGTTTTTCTGTTTATAATGTTTAAGCAATAGATTTGATCAAATTTTTTTTTAATTGTTTATAAATAGATCTGCATACAATGCAGTATTTCATAAAACGGCAGTAAAAAACTTTAATAGGGTAAAAATGTGGCAACGTTGCTTACAAATTAAGAGAATTAAAAAATTCTCGCGTACGAGTATAAAAAATACTTAAAATTCTGATTGCCATATTTTTGATACTCGTTTTTACAGAAATGGTTAAATTAAACACCGCAACTTTTTATTGCGGTATTTAAAATACTCGAGTATGAAAAGTATGTATGTATGTATAGAGTAAGTATGCGGTGTACTCATGAGTTGCGGTGTATTCGTGCAGGTCTCTGATAAAGAGGTCAATTGTTTACACTTTGCGCACACGCTGACTAACCGAACACAATGCAGCCGGTTAACAAACATGGGAAAGCTCTTGATTAAATCGCTTTTAAAACGGCACTTAACACAGGGAATAATATTAGAACGCTTATTTTTTCCTTTCAAGTTTTTATCTTAATTAAGAGAAAATACAGTTTTAAAAATAGCGAGTTGTAGAGTAAAGCTGATTATTGAAATTTATTTAATAAAAGAAAATTGAGCAATTTTTAGTACCACCGGTTTTATTACCATCGTAATTTAGGAGGAAAATCAGACTTTTTAAAACTTCTAGGCCACAAGTAATAAAATGTGGTACGAGTTAAAATGAAACTTACTGATACGTATATCTTCATTAGGTTTTTTGCTTGGCTACAATTTTGTCAGAATGTTTCCTGTAGATTTTACGGTCTTTATTCTGACTGCCTGTACTTTCTCAGACAGTTTTCTATTGGCAAAAAGGGAATTTTAATTATTTTAAGACCATGTATCAAAAACTTGTGCTATTTTCGGGCAGCATGTAATCCTATAAAACACTAAGTGGCAATTATGCAGTCATTGGAGTTATTACAGCCAGGCTTAAGATCATCAATAACAAAACCTGTTTTTCTTTAAATTCTTTTACAATGCTACAAGGTTTTCGACCATTTCTATTACTACTCGAAAATTTTGTATCGAAAAATTTAATGCATTCATGGGCACAGGCTTCATGCTGCTTTTCGGTATTCACTGTTCATTTAATAATAACACACAGTTTTATACATTTGCTCAAAATTATGAAATCTCCTGTCAAAATCTTTCAAATCGAAGATGTTAATAAATTTATAATATATTCTTTATTTAAGATTTATGATAATTTGTCATTTGTTATAATAATTTTCGATTTTCGCTGAGATATAAAAACTGCATTACGACAGGTTCCTGCAGCATTTTTAATGTAAAGTTTAAATTTATATATAAATATAGATATCATCAGCTAAACTGAAAAAGCTGTATTTACAAAAAAAAATCCCAAATCTGTTTTTCTATTAAATTCCGTGTTCTTGATGAAAATATATATTCTGCAATCAAGAAAACAACTTTGATTTTTTTTTTTGTTAAACATGGGGCGGTTGGGTTGAAATTGGTTTGGATAACAAGAGACCAGTTACCGATGCCACTCTAAAACTCAATTTTTATAAACAAATATTAATAAATTTGCCGGGCCATCAAAATTTTAATCCGAGTTATCCTTTCGGATATTTACTAAGTCGGCCTAATGCGATTTATGCCGGAGTAGTCAGAGGTAGTATCTTAAGACTAGTTATATCCTTGTCGTATGCACGTGACATGACAACCCTGCTGACGAAACAGCTTTTCTTAGAAATTCAACATGTAGCCATGATAGCCGCTTAATTCAAACGGACGAATAGAAGAGAAGCTTAGTGACACTTAACCTACATTTATTTTTTTAGCTTTTCCTTTACAATGCTATTATATGAAATTCAGTTATAAGGCTCTGGATCCGCTTTAAAATTTAAAAATATGAAAGGCGCCAAAATAAAACATTACGGCAGTAATCCAAATACAATAAATCGCTTACTTATCTTTAGTATTTATTATACTATTATTATTATAAAACTATTTATTTATTTTGTTTATTTAAATTTTTTAACTCCACTGTACTTCATTACTACACAAAATTTATTTACAATGCAATTGTATAATTTTGTTTTTTAAAGAAAAAGTAGAAAATGAGATTTTACAATCTTACCACGCAGTGTAGATCAAATTGCAGTTCTTTGGAGTTTAAAAAAAGACTAAAAGTTTTTTTTTTTTTTTTTTTTTTTTTTTTTTTTTTTGATATAAAACAAATTTACTAATAATTTAAGCTTTGAAATCCAAACTGAATTGGACTGGTATGGTTGCGTTTGTTTTACTTTGGTTTGGTATAGATTTGTCTGTAAGAATTGTAAAAATGATAAAAGTTTTAACTGCATATACGTTTTAACATACACATGCAAAAAAAAAAATACTTTACACTGAAAAAAACTTAAGGGGGCATCAAAGAAATCTTTCTGAAAGCTAATTCTAAAAATTACGGATATCCAACAGTTTTTTAATTGGGAATTTGGTTCAATAGTTTCATAATTATATACAAAATAATTTACGTTAAAAAACTTGTCCAATATTTTTGTCAGATATTGTGTTTTAAGTTTTTAATCGAATTAGGTAAAAATATCTGAAGTCATTGAAAAATTTTAAAAATGCTCGCTATTGATAGCAAGACATATTCCTCCCTAACAAAATATTCCCTTTATCAAAACAAAAGTAAAAATATGATAATTTCAACCTCTTATCTCTACAATTTAAATCAGCTTCAGGTGAAGACGAATTTCAGTCAACAAGCTTAAAGAAACAACCCAGGAATGGTGTCTTTGTTATTTTAGAAAATACAATAGCAATGGGCTTATCTTCAACAAAGTGATGTGAAATTCTTTTGCGATTTAAATAGTTAATTCAACTAAATTTTCAGAGCAAAAAATTATGCTGGTGTGATACCCATATGTTGCAGTTTTTTTAGTCAATCAATTTTTTCAAATACTTTTGAATTGTTATTTAATTTAATTGAAATGTAGTTTTTTTAAGCAAAACAGAAATTCCTTAGGAATCAAGAACAGTTTATAATCTTAAAAATTAAAGGGTGTCCCAGTAAAGCGCATCAATCTAAAATTAAAAAAAATTAGTATCACTGGATTTATAAATTAAAGGGTATTCCTAAAGTTGATGTTATTTGATAGATAGATAGATAGATAGCTAAACCTTACAAGAGACCTGAATTGCTAAGTCCAGTATAACAACAAGTTTATAATTAGAATAGATATTAAAGGCTGTTCCCAAAATTATTGTAATTGGACCTACGAGGGCTGCTATATATATTTCTGGCCTGGCAACACTGAGTGATGTCAAGTGCACTCTGACATTTCCATTGGAAAGTTT